>CM052899.1:62600508-62623162 GCA_028534135.1 Potos flavus | reverse complement strand
CACAGGAAACTTGTGGTTAATTCTGTGAGAGGTAGAGATTTTTCCTCTGTTCCTTTCTATAAATTTGAACTATATATTACTTGTTCAAAAAGTTAAATTGTAACAGAGAAACCCTAGACGTCTCTACACTGTCTTCAAGGTCTAGCCCAAGTCCAGCATCCTTCACGAGCCTTCCGAGACTGCCAGCTCCCGGTGGCCTCTCATAAGTCTCCATGTAACGAGTTCAGGTATGTCCATTCTTGTGGCACGGGTCTCCTGTTGCTCTGCGAAGTTATCAAAATGTTCACGTGTGCATGTCTAGCTGTATCCAGCACACATATCCTTACATCCTCCACATAGAACGCACTTCATATATTTTGAACCCATTAACTCAGTCCATTCCTTGAGGGGGATAGTTACGACCTTCATTAAACTGTTACATGGAAAACTAAACAATAAGCTCTTGGAAGTATTCCCTAAGTCCTTGGAGTACGGAGTAGTGGATTTGGAGTCAGACAGACTTGGGTTCGAGGGCTGGCTCCAACTGGATGAATTTAGGAAGTTATTTAAAGTCCCTAAGCCTTCGTGCCCTCTTCCTTAAATGCAGTGAAAGCAACTGGCCTCACAGATGTTGAGTTTGGAGAATTACGTGAAATAATGTAGACACAGAAATCAACACTGTGCTCAGTAGAAGGTAGTTATATCGTTCTAAGTATTTAGGAAGTTCTTGCTAGGAGAAAATAAAATACTCCTCAATGCAATATAATGACAGAGGTCATTGTCACAGGTGCACTGTCCTCCAGTGCCTGGATTCCACCAGACCTCACTCTCTCCTTGGAGTCCTTGCTGATGCTGCTGGAGAAGCCTCCATTTCCCAGCATTCTCCCTCCCCCGCTTCACACCACCAGCTCTCAAGTAGACTCTACAATCAGGGTGCTCCCCACTCCTTCCAGGACAAGGGAAGATGAGTTACAGGAAATCCCAAGTGGGAAACGAGGAAGCATTTTCTTATAAAAAAGCATTGTTATACGTGGTGGGTAGAGTCTTGAGTAAAATTGCTTATGAGCAAATGGGCCTCTTTGGCCATATCTGGAAATCCAAACCACCCCATCTAAAATTGTTTCTATGGGAAACTATGTTCCACGGGCCTAACAACTGACTTAGAAATGAGCTATTGGAATGCAACTTGTTTGGGGACTGTCTGTAGGTCAACATTCATAACTCATTGTCAATGAAAAAGGAAATGACATTTAGTCCACTATTACTGAAACACACTGCACATATGTTTCTATGACTCCTTCTCGAGGACACCAACTATCTAACGTTATTTAGAACAGCAGCCACAGAAACCCATCGGATTGAATTGATATTCTGGGTCTTAATTATCTCTAAGTTACTAACTCCGGCAACTCAAATGTGCTTGTTAGGTATCTCTTAGACATTTTTAGAATTTAATATTTTTAAGGAAGGCAGAGAGAGCCTTTCCTTTGCAGCGCTCCCCTTGTGGTTACATAAGCATGTGCTGAAGCGAGGGCTCCCTCCCCCTCTCCCTCCTGGGAGGCTTCTCTGCCCTTGTATGGTAACTGTCTCACAGCAGTTCGTGGGACTCTGGGGAGCAAGTCGAACCCTTATTAGGATCCAAGCTTAAAAGTTAAACAGCCCAGGGACTAAGATTAAGAATCTCCTGTGTGTGGAACCTGGTAGACACTTTATGGAGCAACTAAACTGACTTTGGAATAAAGTCGTTCAAGGGGGAAGAGGCATGAATAGAAATGATCCATATGAGGTTGCTATTCTCACAAAAAAACAATTCCTTGTCTTGTTTTAAATTCATCCTGTCCCAAGTCCCAGGAAAGCATTTTTCTAACTCTCTTACTTTTCCATTTTGTCTACTTACTGCAAAGAGCATCAAGTGTGTCTTTTCTTGCCTTTTTCTTCTTTCTTGTATCTTCGTGTCTATGCACAGAAGCAACTTCTGTGTACTCTTCGCTACTGTCCCACGTTTACCCTCAGTCTCTGAGTTACTCACCCTCTCTTTTAATTTAGTTTCTCTAAGAGGGAGAGAAAAAATCCGAAGTAGGCAGAATGTTAGTTCTCTTCCCACCCCTTTAACCAAACCAGTTCTCAAGATGGGTAAGATAGAAGCATTTAATGTGTCTCGATAAAAGTTGTGGAGGTACCCAGAATGTTTGCCTTGTTCTAAGGGATAGTTGTAACTTTTTGAGAATTAGGAAATGAAGCTGGCTGAAACTTTTTTTTTTTCTACAAAATAAATTCTCTGAACACCAGAGATCTCCAGTCACTTATGAAATGCCTCCTTTGCACCATCAACAAAGAGGAATGAGGAGGTCTAAGTCCTGAAGGTAATCTTGGTACAGAAATGGAAATAGGTAGAAATAGGTATACACTGAGTGCTTTAATAAAGCTTTTCAGAGGGTGCTGGGGAGTCTGGGTGAAAGAATAATTGTCCAGGGGCATCTCAAAAGTCTTCATACAAAAACAGGTGGTTAATCGGGGCCCAGTCTTAAAGATAAGGTATTCTGGAGAGGGGCAAATGAACACAAGAAAGGCCAGAGATTTTGTGAGGTGATGTTTATTATTACATAATATTATGTTTATTATAGGGGCGCCTGGGTGGCTCAGTTGTTAAGCGTCTGCCTTTGGCTCAGGTCATGATCCCAAGGTCCTGGGATCAAGCCCTGCATCAGGCTCCCTGCTCGGTGGGAAGTCTGCTTCTCCCTCTCCCACTCCTAATTGTGTTCCCTCTCTCGCTGTGTCTCTCTCTGTCAAATAAATAAAATCTTTAAAAAATATATATTCTGTCTATTATAAAATGCAGAAAGACAGTCATTTTAAAGGATGCGGTAAATAAAAGTCCTAGGATTTCCTTCCCAGACCCCATCAGCTCGTCCTGTGCCCTCTGTAGGTGCAGGACCCGTTTGGACGATACTAGCGTGGCGTGTGGAGGGACAGCAAGACTGGGAGAGGGGAGATGGGTATGATCACCGTGATAGTCCAGGTAAGAAGCGGTGGGAGTTGGGCAAGGAAGGCGAGACGTGGACAGATTTTAAACATACTTTACAGGTTGAATAGAGAAGACTTGATGACTGGTTGGATGGCACGGAGGAGTGGGTGGGAATGAGGAAGAAGACAATGTTAAAGGCGCCTCCCAGTTTCTGGTTTGAGTAACCTCTCAAACGAGAACATCAATTTACCCTTTAAATATAGCTCAGTGAAAAACTGCCATTTAAATTTTGGAGGGAAAAAAAGACAGGAAGAACTCTTATGGTCATTTCAGCTGTCTGCGTGTGTGTGTGTGTGTGTGTGTGTGCGCGCGCGTGCGTGTGTGTGTGTGTGTGTGTGTGCGCGCGTGCGTGTGTGTGTGTGTGTGGTTTACTTTTGTGACAGGGATTACCTCTAGCCCTCACATTTTCTGTTCTCATCTTCTCTTTCTCTAAGGGTAGGAAATTCCCATAGAAAGCCAAGGCTTCTAAGGCCCCACTTTTCTGTTGCTTCCTCTCTCAGATACTACATACCTTCTAGGTTGTAAAAGTTACAGGAATACCTTTATTACTTGCAATTTTGATTGTGATATATATGTATTAAAATTATACATAAAATACATAAAAATTATATATAAATTATAACCTTTTCCCACTGATCCTTTTTATGACCTCTGAGTACATTTCAGAACCACTTGAGACCATTTCTCAGCATACCCGTACACTAGAAGTCACGCGATTCACAGGTTTCTATAAAAATAAAGAAGTTGAAGGAGTTATGGTTATTCCATACGTGGGCGGCAGACATCTTCTGCACATCTCCGGAGCTCTGGCTAGGAACCCCCTCATTAAGGGAACCCCCTTGGGCTCAGCACTTATCCGTAGGCAAATGTCAACTGTAGCTACTGTTAAAAAAAATCCTTTCAATGGCACAGCCACTTAGAGTGATTCTGAGGATCCAAAAAGATAATGGATATAGTGTTAGGGAAACTCTAAGGTCATATACGAATGTGTGTTACTATCTTTAAAACAAAATCATTTTTAAATGCTCCTGCGGTAGCAACTTACACAGAAATTGAATCAATCAATCAATCAGTGAAATGTGAGAAGCTGTCAGACCCACAGCCCTGTTCCATAACCAAAAGTCTGCTTGAAGGGTTTTGAGTTCGGAATGAAATTGAGTGACTTGGAGTTTGGAACATAGAAGAAAGCAGGATGTTTCTTCTAGATGCATACTGAGCAAAAATAGTTTTTTAAATGCCCTGTTCGATGCTTGTAATTATTTCTGCTTCACTCTCTTAGTTAGAAAGACTAGTAAGTAAGACACACATTTGAGCCTGTTCAGTGATCCTAACATCTAAGGGGAAATATTATCTATAAACTTAGAAATGTCTTGCTAATTTTCTCCACAAGAGAGAATTTGCATAATTCTTGAACTAATTTTAGAGACATGCAGCTTTGCGCTCTACAGGTACAGGTTTATATAAAGACTTGACAACTACTTTGGGGAGACGAGGGTTTTCTTTAATCGGTCAGATATCTAAAAGTCATTTGTAACTATCACCATCATTGTTCGTGTTCGAAAACTGCTGCTGCAAATGGGACCTGAAGTTAGAGTTGGGGTCTTCTTTATCTTACTTTGCGGGCGTGACTGGTGCTCGCCGTTCCAGTGGCAGTCCCAAAAAGCAGAAATCCTGGCTTTTCTTCAAAGGCCTGAGCCCCAGAGAGGGTTGTGGATTCCTACTTGTGGGGAGTCTGTTGGTCTAAAGGCAAGGGGGAGCGGCGACAAGCGGGCAGAGTCAAAACGTCTCGGCCAAAAACACGAAGGGAAGATTTCCTTGCTATGAGAAAGAAATTCCTCCAGGATGGGTGGAGGAGGAAAGAGAGGGAAAGTTGGGGTCCTAAGAATGCAAGGAACCCTTGCACTGCTTCTTAGCTGCACTGCTAAGGAGAAGGCAAGCTCCAGAGAGATAATGGCCCTGAAGTACATAGGTGGGCAAGAATTCCTACATCCCAGATATGGCCCTGAAGCTGCCAAGAGCCCTTGGATCTGAGCGGACCTCTTTGCAGCAGATGACATCTATGAACAGAAGATTGGAGGCACAAGCCCTTGATACTATCTATGTAAGACCCTAGGACTGTGGCAAAATCTTGGGAAACAGGGAGAGAGCCTCAAAAGGGGCTGAGGTTCAATCTCTCATCCTGCAGAATGGGGCCTTAAGATGGGAAACAATTTGGTATAGAAAATAAAGTACACTGAAGTGTATTTCTTACAAAAAGGAGTTTGTGGACTGAGATTTAGGACCGTTACGAAGGGCCAACTTCTTTTTTGTATAAAGTGCAAAAAGACATGTCGGTTTAGCATGTCTAGGTAATTGTACTCATTCTGGAATAGGAGGACACGAATGGATGAGGCTTCACCATGCCAGCACTCCAAAATGGAACGATATGGAAAGGATTCTCAGTGCCAAGTCTGAGTCATTTAAACAGGGTCAGCTGACACAGGACTTAGACGTTTATATATGTTCGAATTTCTGACAGGGAGCAAAAGGCCTTGATGACACTTGAAGTTTCCGAGGTGGCTTACTCAATGAAAACTCTCGCATTTCTATTTTTCCAGAAGATACCATGGAGGTGAAATGAGAACGTGTGGCTCTGAGAAACAATGAGAGGTAAATCCTTCCCTATGAAATTCCTCTTTGACCAGCCAGAGAGCAGCAGGCAATTTCATGTGCACAGGGGGGTATCTTCCCTCTTAGCCCAGATGTCTGGTGGGAGGTAGAAAATGGAAGCACCCAGAAGAGAGACTCTGACTCCCGTTAGCCAATGTCTGTGCTGGAACATCAGGAAGAGCCAGCCAGGCTTGCAAGTACGAGCGGTGTTACTGAAAGCAGAGCATTGCGTTTGGTATAGAAATGGCCTGCCAGTACTTTGGGGGAAATGGACCCCAAGCTGTGAAGACAGAGAAGGCAGCAGTAGCAGGGAGGTGGGGACAAGCCCAGAAGAGCTGTCAGGGGAGATATGAAAGGGAAATGACAGGGAAGGGAGAGAGGGAGAGGAGAAAGCACCACCGCGTGGGGATTTCTGATGGGACAGGAAGTGAAAATTATAGAAATCGAAAGAGGAACTTGGGGACCAGAAAGCTGTATTTCCCAGCGTGCTCCCCGACTCCTCTCCCCCCAAAGAAGCAACCATATTACGGGAAAGATAGAAAGAAAATGTCCGTTTGGACCCTAGTCCCTGATTCTGTGGCTGGATAACATACCAGCTCTGTAATAGGGTACCTTCTAGGTTGGAATCAGGAATGTTCCCAGAGTGGAATGTAGCCTGTTTGCATTCAAAGAAGAATGAAGTTCCCATCCAACGTTAATGCTAACACTTAAAAAAGAAGAAAAAAAGATTACAAACAGTCGCTTTTTATGTGGTGTTTATGAGGGAAGGACGAGGGTAGGAAAGTGGGAGGAAAATAACGTCTTCCAAGAAGTTATTTTATCAAGCATTTACTCAATTCTTGCTCCGCGCTAATTGTAAAAATAAATCGTGCACCTCAACCTGTGGCAGGAGGCTTGCAACCTGCAGGTGCGCTTGGGGACGTCACCGTCAAGGTCCTGTTGTGATTCAAAAGATATTTATCGTGAGCTAAACCAACTCTATGAATCTCACACCATGTTTTGGGAACCAGACGTAGATTGCACTATGCCGAGACATCTAGAAAAGAGCCAGCGTGCAGAACTGTCATTAAAATAATTTAATGTTTTAAATTGTGGCAAAATAGACATAACATCACATTTATCATTTGAACCATTTTTAAGGGGACAGCCTCGGGCATTGAGTACACTCACATGCCTGTGTAAGCCTCACCACCACCCATTTCCAGAACTCTTTTCATGGTCCCAAACGGAGACTCTGTACATCAGGTATTAAACAATAACTCCATGCCCTCTCCGGTAGCCCATGGCAACAGTACCCTTTCGCTCTCCGTGTCTATGAATCGGCTCTTCGAGGTGCCACATGAAAGTAGAATCATACAGTGTCCTTTCGTGTCTGGTGTATTCGATATAGTATAATATTCATCCCTGTTGTAGCCTGTGTCAGGATTTCCTTCCTTTATAAACCTGAATGGACCTACCCTTCTTAAGGGGAATATAAAGGATCTCCTCTTTCTAAAAGAAAAAAAATGTATATATCCATATCACTTTTTAAAACCTGCCACAGGTGTGACTAAGATTTTTTTTAGTATTCATTGGTTTACGAAAGGAGACTGGAGGTAGATTTCAAGGTAGCATTGGTCAAGGTCCTCTTAGTTTCTGGGATGGGTTCTTTTTTTTTTTTCCTAAGATTTTATTTATTCATTTGACAGAGCGCACAAGTAGGGGCTCCCCACTGAGCAGGGCCGATACGGGCCTTGATGTGGGGCTGGATCCCAGGACCCTCGAATCGCGACCCAAGCCAAAGGCAGCTGCTTAACTGACTGAGCCACCCAGGCGCCCCATGAGATGGGCTCTTTTTAATCTTGGAGACAAGGGCCCAAATCCAGACTTTTATTTTTCCATTAGTGAATGAAACTGGAGCACTCGCCCAGTCTTCAATCCCTTTGAGCATTTCTTCCCCTCTACCTCTCCTTGGCCTTCCATCCCCATAATGGTTTTCTGGGTAGAATATATGGGGGCAAAAATAGGAAGAGACATGCTTCCACCCTTTTGATTAGCATTCCTTATACAGGAATACTGTACCTGGATCCAAATTTTGGACATTTTTATGGTAAGTGTTGAGGGGGATTCTGGTCTTTAGACAAAGTGGATTAAATAAATTAGTAACTTTCTCCTTTCAGCTCTAAGCTTAATTTCAAAAGTCTATGCCTTTTACTGAAATAAGATTCTCCTTTTCAGCTCTAAAATTGCCATAGGGGTGACTTTCGACCTTATTCCCCCAAAGCAAAATATCCTTTTTCTTTAATTCACTGCAGGGTGTCTACGTAATGGCTGATGGAAGGGCAGGATCAGTCTCACCTGGCATTTTGAAATGACCAGCTGGCCCGAAAATAATCTCCCAAACAGATCAGGCTCTGAAATATCTGGTTTTGTTTTTTTGTTTTTTTTTTTAAGATTTTATTTATTTATTTGACAGACACAGCGAGAGAGGGAACACAAGCAGGGGGAGTGGGAGAGGAAGAGGGAGAGGGAGAAGCAGGCTCCCCGCTGAGTAGGGAGCCTGAGGGAGCCTGAGGGAGCCCGAGGGAACCTGACGCAGGGCTCGATCCTAGGACCCTGGAATCATGACCTGAGCCGAAGGCAGACGCTTAACGACTGAGCCACCCAGGCACCCCTGAAATTTCTGTTGTTAAACACAGTACCTAGGCAGCACCAGGAATGATCAACAACTCATTGGCCCATCTAGCCATGCCCAGAATGGGAGCCTAAGAAAATATGAACATTTACTTAAACCCAATGCACAGATGTGATTCCCATGAAAACAACGCAAGAGAACTACCAGAAGGAAATGGTAGATGCCTTTTTGGGCCTTTAAAAAGTTTTAAAGATTTTAAATGTAGGGATGCCTACGTGGCTCAGCTGGTTAAGCAGCTGACTCTTGATCTTAGCTCAGGTCTTGATCTCAGGGTCGTGGGTTCAAGCCCCATGCTGGGTTCCATGCTGAGCATGGAGACGATTTAAAAGAAAAAGATTTTTAGATATATTTTCTTTTAAGAGAACCCTTTTATGTTTCTTACAAGTCATTATGAGTTGCTTTAATCTAAATTTATTGTCTAAAAGTTGAAACTAGTGAAGACATCTATCTTCAGGCAGGACCATCAAGTCAGTATTTCTTCTACCTCTTTAGGATAGTCAAGGAAAGGAACGGTTCGGCTCCCTGCAGTTTCAGTTCACAAGTTAGTTGCCCACTGATGCTTCCATGAATAAAGCTGGAAGGAAGATCTACCTTTGGGAGTAGAGCAAAGAGGACCTGGGTGGTGAAAAACCAGGAATGAAGAAGCCCCAAGAATCCCTATGTCAGGACTCCGTTCTTTGGGACACTCTTGCCCGATGTAAAGAAACATTGTCCCACCCAACCAACTTTACTGGTGTGCTGCTCCCCAGACCTCACTGGAATTCCATATAGAAGCAGCCAAGAAGGCACGGACCGTCCATTACATCCTATCACTCTGCATCTGGATTCAAGGACAAGGTCTGTTTCCTTACAGTGTCCATTTCTCCTTTATAAGAATGCTTTGCTTTTGCAGGAAAACTAAGGCTATTACCTGAGTCTTAGAAAAGCAGGCAAGTGAGCGTATTTGGGGGCTGTGATATATGAATTTTCCTAAAAATGACATTATTTAGCATCGTGTTAACTCCAGCTTTCTTCCACGGATTTTGTACGTGTGGTTAAAATATAGTAATATAAATCTATGACCATTTTGACCATTTCTAGGTGTACAGTTCAGTGGCTTTAAGGACACTTAATGGTTATTTTAAAAGTCTTCCCCGGCTCTCCATGCAGAGGCTCACACCTACCTTTTATATAAGCCCAATCTTACGGATAGTATTTAGAAACCCTTCATTTCTCAACTTCACTTTAATAAAATTATGAGTAGTTTATCATGCCTTTTAAAAATAGAGATTCTAAAATGGAGTGGCTCAAAGAGTATGTCTTTTTCTTACTGGTCCATTGCTCTTCTGACCTTTTATCCACTAAAGATAGCACTTGGGTTGATCTTAAACTTGCTCCTCAAGCTAAGTGATTTCAATTTCTTTGTCTATTAATAGGTATCATTGCCCGCACTTTAGTCATGGTGGTTCTCACAGTGGTTCTTCTCTGAACCCTATCCAATGTTATTTATATCACTTAAGTTTTGAAATCTAGTAGTAATATCTATAAACTCAACTTAAAATAAAACCAAACAAAACTTACCAAGGGTTTACCAGAATAGGCTTTTGGATTGGGATCACTAGTGTGAGAAGGAGTTATTGTTCCAATAGGGCTGTTGAGTTTCCCCCTTTCTCTTCCTGTGATCGCTCTTTCTCAGCCCCTCTGTCCCTCTGCCACCTCAGATCCGGTCTTATCTTAAAACTCCATCCCAACTGAGAAAACCGCTTCTTTCCTTAATTCCTCACAGTTGAAACAATATGGCAGTAGGGTACAAAAAATGGGAGTCCTAAACTACATTTTCCAGAGTAACCAGATTGAAACTATGCTGAGCTGTTTTCGTATCTCGTGTCGGGTGGTTGATTTGCTTTTTTGTTCAGAAAGTGTTGGCCTTGTTGAACACTGCACCTGAAACTAATGATGTATTAGATGTTGGCTAATTGAATTTAAATTTAAAAAAAAGAAAGTGTTGGCCAGACTATGAATGACATCTTAATGGAGGAAAAGTCACCCAAACAAGAGCAAGGTTGGTGTTAAGACCATCTTGGTGTTTGCTGGTGTTCGTGCCCCCTCCTAGCATGGTCCCGTGAATGTGAGTTCTCAGGGGATAGTTGTTGGCTGAATAATGAATGAAGGATAGGTAGGTTTGAGAGAAGGTGACATTCTAACCCCTAATAAGCCAAGGAACCCAGAAGTCGAAGCAGGGGCGGGTAGGGTAGGTCAGAGTGAGAGTAACATTCGATCTAAGGTGAGGACGCGGGACAAGTGAAGTTTCATGAAAGCCTGAGTTTGAATTTGACCATATCGTCCAAGCTGTGACAGCCCCAAGTGATTTACGAATGGCTTGGAAAAAAGGTATGTCATCATAATCCTAGACAGAAATCAATGAAGTGATTAAAGGAAAGTGAGAGAAAGCAAGCAAGCAAGCTCTTTTGCCTGCTCTCACCTGCCATTTTTGCATGTTTGTCACTCCTCGTGGGCACAGTTCAGTCTCTTCTTAATACACGATACATGGGTATAGCCATACCCAGAACAAGGCTGTGTCCTTAAAACTACGCTTTGTCCTAAAATTACTCCTTTTTAAAATGCACTTCATGTAAAGTTTCCAGTTTCTCAGAGTTGGAAAACCTTCAGATGGCCCTGATACGCATATGGAAGCCACACTCCCCAAGGACTTAGTAGGCAATACACGCTTCAAATTCCTTGGTTAACACACCGTACTCCAAGGCCACTTGGTTAACATATCGTACTCCAAGTCCAAGTGGCCGATAGGCTTCATCCCCCAAGGGGACATTGTGTTTCAAAAGAGAGACTCATTAACTAAGTTAAACTAACTGATGGAATGATTCTGTACCTTTCTATGCTAATTCTGGGCAACCTCTTTCTTCTCTCCCTGCCATCAGGCTGGAAATAAAGGAATCAGCAACTTGGTACCCTAGTTATGTTCTTGTTGTCAGCCACGGGAAGCCGAGGCAGCTTCTGGGGGGGGGGGGGGAAGTCATAATAAAACCACATTTAGAAAATTGACTAGAGAAGTGATGTTTATTATAGATTTCCATGAGGGCTCCAGGAGGTGATCTCTGCTGCCGCTGTTCCTGGTGCTCATAGCCACGTACACCGAGTTCAGTGGAGAAACACAGGGAGGCTCGGAGCTCAGTATTCTGAGGAGTGGTCCCTGGTTGGGAAACATGTACCACGTACTTAAGATGCATCGCGTGCTAGGGACGTAAAGACCAGTAAAGTTGAGAAAAGGGTCATCAAGTCTACTTAAGGCAAACACTGACCAGGCGGTGACCAACTCTGCCAGGGGGAATATAGATAAGAAGGTCGCCGACTCTACCTGAGGGAGGTGGGAGAAGGCTTCATCAAGGAAGAGAGACTGGGCCTCACAGTGTTTATCATCTTGTGTGATTATAAAATCTACCATTTATCCATCTGGCTTCCCCACTCCTCTACTCCTTGAGGGCCGGGCTGGCCTGTTACAGATATAAGGGTATTTTCGTGTACTACTTGGCATAGCATGGTCATTGCTATAATTCCTTTTGAAAGAATAAATTGATCGATGTAGAAGAGACATAGAAATGCAAAAGAAAGGAAAGGGTTAGGTATTACACGTGGACAGAGAAGAGCAGAGCAAAAACACGAGATTGGGAAATTCAGTGGGATTTTCAGGAAACACCATTCATTCGTTCCTGGAGCTTGGCGTGATTTGGGGAGAGGAACTGGAGAAGGAATGCCAGAAGTGTGGCCAAGAGTCGGAGTGCAGAGCACCCTGCAGGCCCTGCTAGGTTTTGGACTTTATTCTGTAGGCAGTAGGAACCCATTCAACGTCTTCCAGCAGGGCAGTAATTAGATCAAATCTGGGTTTCAGAAGAATCACCGCAGCAACATCAAGATGAACTGGAGGAAAGGGAGGTTAGGTGTAGCAACCATCAGCCCTCCTGTCAGCAGGGAGGAGAGCGACAGCCACTGACAAGAACATTCAGAAGCACTGTTTTACCGTGGAGAGAGTGGAAAGAGTCGAAGCCAACATCGAACGTCTAGTTTGGTGGGAACATTGTGCAAGAAAGCAAGACAGGTAATATCAGACAGGAAGCAGGAAGGAGGAGAGAGAGATTATTAACTCCATGTGGAATATTTGGCGTCTGAGGAGCCAACGCATTTCCAGGGAGAGTCACTGTGTATGCAGTCAGTAAGGTGAGACCCGGAAGAGAAGCTGGGGCCAGAGATGGGGTCTGGGGTGTGGGCTTTGGAGCCATTTGAGTGGATGAGAAACGCAGAGCAAGTGCATGGAGAGAGAAGAGAAATAATGAAGCCCAGGGGGGAACTGAGATATTCTTCCCGCCTTTTTAACATTCAGTGCCTTTCTCCCTGTTATAAACAGATCTGAAAACCAACAACAGGCCCAAGTCAATGGCAATGACACTGGATTTTTTTTTTTTTCAGAAGTTCTCTAATTTCTGGCACTGGAAGAGGTGAGCTGGCATTTTTAGAGGTAAGACTACTTCCCTGGAAGTTGACTACTGTGTAGTTTTAGGTAAAGCAAGCATTTTCGTGGAGTCAGCTCATTCAGGAGTTGACCCACAGCCCTTGAGTTGTCTGCACACGAAAGCCGGGGGTAAGAGCCAGCCCGGCTCAGAGGGGAAAGGTTGAGTCAGAGCGAAAGAACAATGGAGCTTTCAAAATGCCTCTTATTGTTAACTGTCTTGAGACGTCTGCAGGTTCTGTGAGGGTGAGCCGTCAAAGCAACTTCTGGTAGTGACCAAAGGAGGGAACCGCAGGCACAACACAGGCCTGGAACGTGACGGTGATAGAGTCTGTGGTAATTCACGCCGGGGAGGTATTTTTGCTTGAGTTCTTGGTGAAGGAGATGAGTAAAAGAATTAGAAGTTGAAGAGTATATAAAGAACAGATTGAGGGGGGGGCGGAGGTAGGGGACGGGGAGTGGGTGAGATGACCCGCAGTCCTGAGAGGACTAAGTCATGGAGATATAATGTACCATGTGGTGAGTTTAGTTAACATACTGCATTATAGATTCGAAAGTTGCTGAGAAAGTAGATCTTAAAAGTTCTCATCACAAGAAAAAAAAATCTGTGACTAAGTGTGATGATGGATATTAACTACACTTACTGTGGCGATCATTTCACAGTATCTACCCAAGTCATTATGTCATCCACCTGAAACTAAAATGTCATATGTCGATTATAGCTCAATAAAACTGGAAGTAAAGGGGTGCCTGGCTGCCTCAGTGGGTAGAGCATGCAGCTCTTGATCTCAGGGTCATGGGTTCGAGCCCCACGTTGGGTATAGCGATCACTTAAGGAAATAAAAAAAAACAACTGGAAAAAAAGAAGCTGAAGAATGTAAGAACTTAAGGAGAATAGTTACTGGGGAATTAAACTCAACAGTGATCCCATGAATAATATCATTTGATTAAAATAAGTCATGATGGGGCACCTGGGTGTCTCAGTTGGTTAAGCATCTGCCTTCGGCTCAGGTCATGATCCTGGGGTCCTGGGATCGAGTTCCGAGTCGGGGCTCCCTGCTCAGCTTCCCCCTCTGCCTCTCCCTCTGCCTGCCACTCCCCGTGCTTGTGCGCCCTCTCTCTCTCTCTCTGCGAAAGAAAGAAAGAAAGAAAGAAAGAAAGAAAGAAAGAAAGAAAGAAAGGAAGAAAGAAAAAGAAAGGTGTAACAGATATCACATTAAAGACAATATAGCAGAAGTACTGGGCTGGGAATATGGTCAGGTTAGGTTTTCTGGAGAAAACCCTTTAGTGACAGGCAAGATTCAAATGGGCAGAAGGTGGGGGGGTGGTTATTACAGGCAGGAAGAAAGGTGGGAGCACAAGAGAACAAGCTTGCATGTACATCGGAATGGTAATTGGGAGACACGGTGGTTATTTCAACTTTTTTTTTTTTATTCCTAGGTGTATAGTAAATGGTAGCAGCAAGAACAGGGAGCAAGAAGACCAAAGGATGTAGATTTTCAGGGATTTCAAGCGAACTAGAAGGGATATATGTAGAAAGTACTGCAAGGGAAGACCAGCAGGGTGGTCTGCCTCTCTGTGGGGATAAATAACAGGTTTTCAGGAGACTATCCTAGCAAGGTTTCTATCCTAGCAAGCCTTCCAGGTTTTTCCTAGTAATTACCTAAAAAGTTCTACTGGTTTCCAAGATTGTATTCTACTAAGCAATAATATTAACAATATTCATTAATTTTAATATTTATTAATTTGTTAATATTTCAGTGCCTCTGGTATGTCTGTCTCTGTTCTAAACTAATCAGTGAATTATCGCATTTAATCTTCCCTACAACACGATGATAATAAGTATTATCCCCCTTTTATGGATGGAGACACTAAGGGACAAAGAGGTTAAAAAGGTACTTACCCAGATTCATGCAGAGCGGAAGAACCAGGATGAAACCCAGACTTCAGAGTCCTACTTCCTCTGAGAGTACCTGAGGGTTGCTCATTAGTGTCTTTAGACTGAATAAATCCCCTTAGCGTGAAGCTGGTATGGCTGTTGTGAAAAGGTCAGCGTGACATCTATGCCTGTATTCACCTTCCCCTTCTCTGGGTCCACATTTTCTGGGAAATGTAGCCTCTGGGAGTGGGACTAACACCACCTCCCCTGGAAATAAATGAGAGAAAAAGACCCTCCTCCTTTCATTCCCCTTGCTCCTCTCAACATTATGATAACATAGTTCTTACTGCTCGGAGATAGGAGTCTACAGAACTCATTAAGAACTCCAGGGTTTGCCTTGAATCCCAAGCGGTTCTGCTCCTTGTGTCTTTCTCACCACCTTTCATTTGGGGTACATGTTACATGTGGTGTTAGAGTTGTTCATTTTTTTCCCCCATACCTGTCACCCTGACATCCAGGGCAACCTTCCTGATGACTGGTTTACTCTGCGTATTTATTTATCCAGTTTTTCCTATTTGGGGGAGGTACTTCTGGGAAAAAGCTGTTGGATGACCTATTTTTCAGTTCATTTCATAATTGCTGAGTGTCTACAAATGTATCAAATGATAAATGAGCTCTGTCCTGCTTACTGTCTTCTTACCCCAAGGGAGTCTTGTAAACCTTTCTAGACCAGTAATCCAGCAACACACATTGCCTTCACACAAACAATCTCCCTTTCATGGGAAACCGTAGTCTTGTGGAGATGAGGATTCTATGCCATGTATCTCCTTTATACTGGCCTGAAGGTCAATATCCACCTTATCTTGACATCAAGGGGTGATGAGGCTGACTCAAATGTGCCAATCTATTTACATGTAGTTGGTGGCCTCTATTCCTTTTCTTTTAATTGAGATATAATTGACATTTAACATTATATCATTTTCAGGTGCACAACATAATGATTCGATATTCACATACATTGTGAAATGATCACCATGGTAAGTCGAATTACCATTCATTACCATACAGTTACAACATTTTTCTTAACAACTTCCAGAGATGCAGTACAGTATTATTAACTATAGTCTCCTTGCTGTATACCACATCCGCATGGCTTACTAATTTTATAACTGGAAGTTTGTATCTCTTGACCCCCTTCACCCATTTTGTGCTCTCCCCCAGCCCCTGGCAACCAACAGTCTGTTCTGTGTATGAGCTGGGTTTTGTTATGTTTTGTTTTTTGGAATCCAGCTATAAGGGAGATCATACATCTTTCTTTGCCTGACCTACTTCACTTAGCATAATGTCCTTGAGCTCCATTCCCGTTGTCACAAATGGCAAGATTTCTTTCTTTTTTATGGCTGAATATTATTTCTCTGTGTGTGTGTGTGCATGTATCACATCTTCTTTATCCGCTCATCTATCAGTGAACACTTAGGGGATACCTGGCTGGCTCAGTCAGTGGAGCATGAGACTTCTTGATCTCAGGGTTGTGAGTTCAAGTCCAGCGTTGAGTGTAGAAATTAGTTAAAAAAATAAAATCTTGGGGCACCTGGGTGACTCAGTCAGTTAAGTATTTGCCTTCAGCTTGGGTCATGATCTCAGGTCCTTGGTCATGATCTCAGGGTCCAGGGCTCGAGCCCCACATCTGGCTCCTTGCTCAGCGAGAAATCTGCTTCTCCTTCTCCCCCTGCCCTTCCCCCTGATCTCTTTCTCTCTCTCAAAAATAAATAAATAAAATCTTTAAAAAAACAAAATCCTTTTAAAAAAATGAACACTTAAGTTGTTTCTGTATCTTGGCTCTTGTAAATAATGCTGCTATGAACATGGGGGTGCAGACATCTTTTTGAGTTAGTGTTTTCATTTTCTTGAGATCAATACCCACAAGTGGAATTACTGGATTGTACGGTAGTCTTTTTTTAAATTTTCGAGGAACCTCCATACTGTTTTGCACAGTGGCTGCACCAGTTTGCCTTCCCACCAACAGTGCGCGAAAGTTCCCTTCTCTCTGTGTCCTCCCCAACACTTGTTATTTCTTGTCTTTTTGATAATAGCCATGCTGACAGGTTTAAGGTGATACCTTTTTTTTTTTTCTAAGATTGATTTATTTATTTGAGGGTGACAGAGAGAGTACAAGCATGGGGAGAGGCAGAGGCAGAGGGAGAGGGAGAAGCAGACTCCCCACCAAGCCAGGAGCTTGACACGGGACTCGATCCCAGGACCTGGAGACTACGATCCGAGCCGAAGACAGACACCTAACCATCTGAGCCACCCAGGCACCCCATGAGGTGATATCTCATTTTGTTTTTTGATTTGCATTTCCCTGTTGTGAGTCCTCTTGCTCCTAGCTGAGATAATAGGTCCTGGGCCTGACCTTTCATGAAGTGAGGATGGGTTCTAAATCTTGCACAGTGTCTTACCCAGATAACTGTGCAGTATTCCTGCACTTTAGAAGACACAGTTAATACTGGCAGATAAACAGAGTATGACCAGGTAGAGCAGCGGTAGTGGATACCGGTATGAGTGGGGGCTCTTTCGGGGTTCAAATTTCAGCCCTCCATCCACTAACTGACTTAACTAACTGAATCTTTCTAAACCTCAGTTTCTCTATCAGCAAATGGTAGTTCGTACTAGTAGCATATACCTTGTAGCACCATTGCTATGTTTAAATAAAATCAAATGCTTAGCATAGCGCCTGGCAAATAATAAGAGCTCAGTAAATTTTTTTTTTTTTTAAAGAAAAAATACAGATTTGTGGGTAAGTCGGCTACTTCATTTTATTGCCATCTCGGTTGATGACAACTCTACTTTTCTGGTTGCTCAGGCCAAGAAGTTTGGAGTCATTCTTGGCTCCTTTTCCCCTTTGAATCCCACATCCAATCTCTGTTGGGAAGTCTTACTAACTCTGCTTTCAAAATCTATCTGGAATCTGACTACTTCTCTGCCCCTCCGCTTGCCAATGCCCGGTCCAAGTTAGCCTTCAAACTGGTTTGTTTCATCCTTACCCTCAGGCAGTCTATTCTCAACACGGAGCAAAGAATCCCCCCTGAAACGTACGTCAGATCAGGTCAGTGTGCTTAAAACCCTTCGCGACTCTCCATGTTTCCCGGCAGTAGAAGTATACTTCGCAGCACTGACGGTGGTTGGAGGGGCCCTGGCTAATCTGCCCGACACCCACTCTGCTCTTTGCTCTCGAATCTCTTGCACTCTCTCCCTCTCCAGCGGCACTGGCCTCTTGCAGTCACACCCCTGCCACAGGGTCTCGGCTGCACTCTGCCTGGAATGCTCTGCCCCTTGATGGCTGCAAGGTTGATTCCTGCTCAAATCGTCTCGTCTTTTTAATGAGACCCACCTTGAGCTGCCTACTTAAAATCATGTCTCGCAGTCCCGCTACCCCCACCCGTCCTTGAGTTATGCAGGAGAAATTCCTCGAGCCCTGCTACCACTGGTTTTTGACTACTCTCATCTTACAGTCAATTGGAGCAGACCTCCTTCCTTCCAGAGAGTTCCAACATTCTGGCTTTGGACTCGGGTCAACGAAGCCAAGTGCTTATAGTCAGTGGCTTTTACAGCGAAATGCTGACCATGATATCCGTTGTACTAGAATAAGTAGAAATAAATGTAGGAGAACATTTCTCAAGAGGGACTTTTAATCTGTAGACTTCTGTCTTGATATTTGAGAAGGATCCACTTTTATTGTTATAGAATTCAAATCTAGTTTTTATTCCCATTGTTCATAGTTTGGTTTTTCAGGAGATGAAAACACCTATTATACCTAAATAGATTTGAATCCTTCTTTCCCATTATAATCTTATGTATTGTCTCTCTGAAGGAGACATAATCTCATCTTTTAAAAAGCATAAAAGGTTAAATTTCCCTTATTTTGATAATGTACACTCCTACTTCAAACATTGTTTTCGTTACCTACAGGTTTTAAAGTAGCAAGATCAAAAGACATAAACTTGGAAATGTGCAGTAAAATCTTTTATCTCAGAGAAGGAAGGACCTGTAAGAAAGCAAATCCCTGGATTTGAGACGTAGGGACCATATTCAGCGCCTCTACTGTGTTGTTGAAGACCCACAGACCTGGGGAGGGGAAGAAGCTTGCCTGAGCTCACTCGGCTAGTTGACCAGAAGCCCATCCTGGAGGCCAAGCCTCTTAAAAGCTAGTGGAGTTATGTCTTCATTATCCCATACCAACTCAAAAATAATTTGGGCTAATTATGCAGCCCGCCAGATTTTTTTTTTGTTAGCACTCACTCATCCACATGGGGGCCACCAGGCCAGGCCACCATCACCCCAGCACCCTTCCGTACATGATGAGATCAGATTCGAACCTGGGCAGAATCCTCTTCTATAAAGTTTGAGTACTTGCTTTGGCACTTTCACCCTCTGGCATTAACCCACTTGTCACAAAATATTAATTGGCTGTCCCTATGTGTGCATATGTGGTTATTTCTTTGGATCTAATGAGGAAGAGCTGGGTCAAAGCAGAGTGGGGTAGGCTAATGTTCAAGAGCGAAGAGACAATGGAGACCTTGTCAGGTGAAATGATTGGAATGGCAGGTATCACCAAGTTGGGGCTCTTTAGACACTTTGGGGCTGAGGACTGCTGAGGACATTAACCGACTTCCCTGCTTCTTCCCAAGATGTTCCCAAAGCCAGGTTGCTGCTGACACTTACTTTCTCTTCAGCCCTTCGGTCCTCAACAGTCACAAAGACAAAGACAAGTTTTAGCCATGTTTGTTCACAACACTTATTTTGAATTGTTCTCTGTGCTTATTTCGAATAAGGAATAAGTCAATAGGAACTCAGGTCGTCAATACGGGATAGCACAGAACTGAAGCTATGTTTATTCCTGACATGGTCATGTGTGCTGGGAGTCCATTTCTGGAGTAATTGCAGAGATTTGCAACTGTTTATATAGCATTTGAAATCCTAGCCTTCTACTCCCATGAGACCATCATAGTCAGACTGTTTATGTCTCTTGTCAGTTGAACGAGAGTCACTTTATTATCTTAAATGGGAGCTCCCCTCCATCTTGCCCCGTTTCCCGTTAACCAGCCTTTACCAGGAGATTGGAAGTGACATCAAGGAAACGGGATCCTCAAGATAAAATCTATTGTTACTAAGGTACAGAGATTTTGTAGGCTGTTCTCCGTTTTCAGAAAAAAACCCATAGTCTAAGAATCAAAAATGTTTAGCAAACTTTGTTTACACCGAATGAAAGGAGAAAGCATGGCATATTCCTGATTCACAATTTCCCGTCCCAGGGGCTTAGATATTTTGGAATGCAGACTGTGCCCTGTTGGCAGGGATTTGGAATCAATTTACAGTGTGTGAGATGATAACACATGTTCTGGATCAGTGGCAGGGGAATGTTTGGAGCTGTAATTCTGTCTCCCCATTAGCAGGAAGCCTTGCTAAACTCACAGCTGGAGAAATGCCTAAAAAGAACTAGGCTCTTTGTGTGTGTGTGTGTGTGTGTGTGTGTGTGTGTGTGTGTGTATGTGTGTGTTTATAAAGGCAACACAAAACCCAGCCCCAGGGATAAATGCTAAATTAAGGCCATCAGAAATGAAACGGTACTTTAATCGCATGGATAAATTGGTATCCGGTGAAGATGACTGCCTTTCTCAGCCAGAAGTGTATAAAGGGTATACCTTGCTACATCTGGGCTTAATGATACAGGAGATGGTTAACAACACTGGAGAAAGAAAACCACCCCGGACCCAGTAGTCACAAGAAGAAAATCAAATAGAAAGGGTTCGCTTTAGTAAGGCATGAAGGGAGATATATAATATTCAAACGGCAGGAGTTGAAACCTGATCTCCCTGAGGCTTGAGGTAGAAACTGACTCTTGGCCCTGGTGAACCAAACATTACGGAGACATGTAAGTGCGTGTAAGAGCAAGCATTCAGCTAGCACAATTCAGCAGGCTTCCCGAAGCCAAATGCTAAGATTGGGCAAAAAAGAGCAAATGGTGTTCTTTGAAAAGGTGTAAGTAATTTGCTCATAGAGATCAGCAGAAAGAACAATTTATATATGGTAACCTACTTACATATTTGTCTTTTCTTAAAGACTTTTTTTTAAAAGACTTTTGTAAGTCTATAGTGTTCTGTACCTTTTTATTGCCCCACTACCTTCACCCTAATTACATGACACATCGCTTCTCTTGCAATTTTCCTGAATGAATGAATGAAGTGGTCATTTGATTTAAAATATTAACTACAAAAATCCGTGAGCCAATCATGGCCAATTTGGGGTTTTTATACTGATTCACTAATTCACAACAGGATCCATTTAATTAGGGCTGGCTTATAGGTTACCAAAAATCTGAAAAGGGCCAACATGGTTAAATGGTCAAGATAAGATCATAGCTTCAAGTAGAAAAAAAGATGATGACTTTACCAACCCTTTTTCAAAATCAGAACTCTAAGAATTTGTAAAATCATCTATTGATTTAGAATTATAGTTAAAGAACACACTAGCTCATTTTGCAATCTTTTCTTGTTTTCTGTTTTGCTTTGTTTTGTTTTTTAGCGTGAAACCCTAGTGTCCAAGGCTTTATAGTACTTATAAAGCATTTCTCAGTTGGCTAAGCACTTCTGTACACATTATTTCATCGAGTCTTCTCGGCCTCTTACCTTTTTGTTCTAAGATAACATCAGGACTTCTTCAGAGGTGATCTGAAGTATTTGGTCTTAATATTTGAGCAACATTTTCCCGGAGTCTTGTCTTCATTACATCAACTTCCTCTGACAACCTGAAAGACTGTCTTAGCCATTTCCTGCCCAGAACCCTGTTCCTTTTGAGCCACTGGCCTGTGTACCAGCTTCCTGCTTCAGGGATGTGTTTAGTTATCTGCTCACTCAAAGAGCAGAGGAAAATCCAGTCATTGATTCCCCTTTCCCATTTAAGTAACCAGCACCGACGGCCCCAAAGACCTGTGCTATGCTCTTCCAGTTAGTGTCCTATTAAACCATATACGAGTTTTCGCCTCGAAATTGAAAATTTTAAATCATTTGATAGCAAAAGGTATAAACTAATTGTTTATGACCATGGCTTCCCATGGGCTTTTGGTTTGTGTTTAAACTGACCCAGCCCATCCTTGATCCCGGCACTTACCGCCCCTTCCAAGTAGAGCTGGGTCTATCTTACCCTTTCGTGAGCCCCACATTCTGCCCAAGTACAACACGATCCTCTACCCCATCCCGATCTCATCCTAGAAATCCCTTCTTTCCAACCTTACGTGTGTTTTTTTTCTCTTTACAGCATTTAAAAAGCCTATCTATAGATGTAATTATCATAGTTATCTTTGCTGTTTCCGCGTTCATGGATTTATTTGGACTGTTTTCAGCTTGGAGCTGTTAAATAACATTGCTGTAAATATCTTGCAAAATAGCTTTTATTTAAAATTATTTTCTCAAAATAAATTTCAAGAATATTAGTGTGTCAAAGGTTATGGTCATTTGTATGGCTCATAGTCTGCGTTCAGCTTGCCTTTAGGAAGAAGTCCCAACTCATCCCATCCCTGGCACTGTAATGGCTGGTTTCTTTGAAACCTTCCCATACTGGGTCTTATAATGATTTGGGGTTTTTTGTTGTTATTGTTGTTAATGTAATCATTAGAAAATGATACTGCAGAGTTATCTTGATTTGCATTTCTAAGTGAGGCTGATCTATCAGTATAAAATTTCAGAACTGAGATAACTTTTAATATAGAGCGAAAACAGTTTCCAAGGGGAGTGGGATTGATCATTCCTTCAAATCTATTGGACATTTGGGATGCCTGGCTGGTTCAGTTGGTTAAGCATCTGCCTTCAGCTCAGGTCATGATCCCAGGGTCCTGGGATCAAGCCCCATGTCAGGCTCCCTGCTCAGTGGGGACTCTGCTTCTCCCTCTCC
>CM052899.1:62390111-62600008 GCA_028534135.1 Potos flavus | reverse complement strand
TTTTTTTTTTTTTTTTTTTGCCTTGCCTGTGCCTTCTTGGCTTAACCAGATTCCCTGTAAGAGAGTTTGGGCTTCTAAGCGTGGCGGTCCCATTGTGGCCACACTGTTGCATACAGTAGGCATGGAGCAGTTAGCCCACGAGTACTTCCTAGGGGAGGAGAGGCAGTTATCCGGGTCTAGTCCTGTTATGAGGTTCGTTTCAAAGATGGCTGGCGGAAGGCCTTCCGTGTTGATTTCCCATTGTTGTTTTTTGTTATTGTTTTTGTTTTGGTATGAGTGGTAGCAGCAAGAAGGGCAAGAAGTCTAGAAATTGTTCTTCTAATCCATTCAGACTTTGCTGAGATGAGAAGCCTCTTAACACCTCCGGTTAGATTTGGGACACTGACATTTGTGCTGAGTAGGAGCAGCTGTTACCGGATACAGAATCAGCGTTGGTCTGGTTTGGGGTGGCTAGGCTTAGTGCTTTTCTGGCCTTGTTTGTTCATCTAGCAGATGCTTAGCATGGGCCGGACCTAGTTAGGCCCCCTGGGATACAGTGATTATAAATAAGAAAGTCTCTGCCTTTAAAAATCTCATGTCTTACCCCCTTAAGTCTGAGGGTATAGGTAACGGAAACTGGTAGAAAGTGAAACGGGAAATAGTTCACTGAATATCTGAATTCTTGATTATCTCAGGTACTGTGTTATGTAATAGCGTCCTGCTCCAGTCAGTGAATCATTGACTGGTATTTGGAAATCTTTTTGTCATAGGGATTTATTTTTGGTTTAATCTACTTCCACTATCAACAGAAAAAATAATACCTAACATAAGTTGGATATTACTGGCATTGTTTAAGCACTTTATGAGTTGTTAATACTCATGTTAATAACTTAAAAGTGTGAAGCATTGTGACTTGACTTTACAGATGAGGAAACTGAGGCACAGAGTCGTTAACGAATTTACCCAAGGCTGAAGGAGCGGGGCAGTGGTATGATTTGAACTCAGGAGGTGCTGAGCTTCAAAGCCCACGCTCTTGGCCACTACGTCCAGGTGTGAGTTTCCGCGGTCTTACCAGGAAAGTATTGTGGTGGTCAAGTTCCCGGGTCTGAGGGAGATACCTTTGTGTTCTATTTTGAGTGAGAAAAATTTGTTTCACGAAGTTTTTAAAAATGGTCATATCCACTAGTATTTTTGAAATTTTTGTTTAAAAACAATTTTTTTATGGAGGCATCATTGATGTATAACATTATATTACTTTCCAGTGTACAACCTAACAGTAAGTCTAGTTACCATCTGTCACCATATAGTTATAAAACATTTTTTTCGGCTTATGATGAGAACTTTAAAGATTTACCCTCGGTAACTTTCAAATTTGCAGTACAGTGTTATTCATTGGTTGCCTGCTATACATTACATGCCCAGGACTTCTGTACTTACTTTATAATTGGAAGTTCGTACCTTTTGACCAACTTCACCCATTTTGCCTCCCCACCCCCCTACTCTCTACCCTCCTTGGCTCTCCAGCAGTCACCGGTCTATTCTCTGTACCTATGAGCTTGGTATTTGTTTTTAAAATATTTTATTTATTTATTTATTCAGAGCTAGAGCAGGGGGAGGGGCAGAGGGAGAGAGAGAGAATCTTTCGCAGAGTCCATGCTAGCGCCGGGCTCGATCCCACGACCCGAGATCATGACCTGAGCTGAAACCAAGGGTCAGAAGCTCAGCTGACTGAGCCACCCGGGAGCCCCTGTTTTTGTTCTTGTTGCTGAAATTCTGTATTTGAGAGCGACCACAGATATTTGTCTTTCTCTGACTTACTTCACTTAGCATAATGCCCTAAGTTCCATCCGTGTTGTTGCAAATGGTGAGATTTCATTTTTTTATGGCTGAGTAGCATTTCATTATATGTACACATAAGTACACATGCATGTACACATATATATGCACATGCATACGTACCACATCATCATCCCTTCATCTTCTGGTGCACACTTAGGTGGTTCACGTATCTGGGCTGTTGTAAGTAGTGCTGCTATGAACATGGGGGTGCAGATAGTTTTTTGAATCAGTGTTTTCAGTTTCTTCTATCACATGCCCCGAAGTGGAATACTTAGATCAATTTTAATTTTTTGAGGAACCTCCATACTGTTTTCCAGGGTAGCCGCGCCAGTTTGCCTTCCCACCAGCAGTGCCTGGGGGTTCCCTTTTCTCCACTTCCTCAGCGACTCTTATTATTTCTTGTCTTTCCGATATTAGCCATTCCAACAGGCGTGAGGTGTCTATCCACCAGTGTTAAAGAAACTGTTAGACTGAACTTAGCTCTGCAGACCTTTACTGAGCGTGTAGTGTGGGCCACACACTGGTTTAGGTGCTGTGGACGTCACGTTGAACAGAAGACAAAACCCCTGCCCTAGCGGAGCCTGCAGTCTAATGGAGGCATATAGATGGTAAATAAGAAGGGGAATAGATTGTAAGTTCTCGAGTCTGTTAGAAAGGCGTCGGTGCTATCTGGTGGCAGACCAGAGGAAGATTCAGGTGATGGGAGCTGGAGTTTTAATTTAACAAGTTGAAGTAGGTCCCTTCGAGAAGACCTAAAAAGCAGTGAGAGATTTAGAATAGCTAGTGCAAGGGTCCTGAGGCACTGCCAAGGGGGTGGCGTAGGGAAATTCGAGGATTTGGTTCCCGCCCTTTGAGAGCCTGGTGGTGGTGGAGAGATAAGGCTGGTAATACCCTGAGATAACATTCAAGTGCTGAACTGTAGGAACTGAGAGGAGGGCGGAGGAACAGTGTATCTTGGAGGAGTCTGTTAAGGCTTAGGCCTGGGAGGGCCGCTTAGAGACCCACGTTAGCAGAGGTGTGAAT
Organism: Potos flavus; assembly: GCA_028534135.1. Taxonomy (NCBI): domain Eukaryota; kingdom Metazoa; phylum Chordata; class Mammalia; order Carnivora; family Procyonidae; genus Potos; species Potos flavus. Next base: position 62,597,167 of record CM052899.1, on the reverse strand, counting down.
GGGACCTCCTCCAGATCCTTATTGGAGTGACTGTTTTTAAGCTGATGCTTTAACTGGGCGTCCAGAGCTGCCGATGAAGTGTGGCTGTAGAGATTGGGATGGGTATGTCAAGGTCTTTTGACAGTTGCCCAGTTCCAGGTTAAGGAGCTTAAAGTACATCTGACGTGCAGCTAGGGAGCGGTGGTAGGCTCTTGACATTGGATGCTGGGTCCGTACCAAGTGAGTGGTAAGTCGTGACTGACGTTGCAGAAAATCGGTCTTGCGGAGACACAAGGAATGGACTGGAGGCAGCGGTCTTAAATAGAGTGAAAAGCCCTATCCGTGCCGGTCATAGACGCCTGGGGTACTGATGGTATGGGCTGCTTTGCTGGCGGAAGGGACGGAGAAGAAAGCCCAGGTCTGTACCGTAGTTCGGATGAGTGAGTAGGTCTTTATGGCCGGAGGTGAAGGAAGGAGAGCAGTATAAGATGACCCTAAGGCTTGTCCGTGAGTCAAGTGCGATGTATCCTTGACAGAAGGAGACCAGTTAGAACAGAAACCACTCAGCAGGGGCCCCTGCTAAATCAGTGTTGGTCATTACTGTTTTGGGGGAGACAAAATGCATAGACGCTGGAGGCATTTGTGTTGTGGGGTACCTGCCACGTGCTGGCCACAGCCTGGTGCTTTGCTCCGCAAAGCATCAGGAGTCTTGCTCTCGGGAAAGATAGGCATGCCCTGAGCATCTACATCTGTGATTGAGGAGTTGGGGCCGGCGGTGGGGATTTGGGCCCCACAGTGGGAGCATTAGTCATCATTCTGAGCGAATTGGTGTAGGGAGTCTGGGCCCCAGAGGACTGGCAGTGACAAGGAGGAAGGCGGGGCGCGGAGAGTCAGTAAGTACCGAGAGCAAGAAGCGGGAGGACCAGGAAGGTTCGGTATTCCTGAACCCAGCAATGGCGAGCTTCAGGAAAGAGCGGTCGGGAGTGTGGCCGTCAGGCATATACAGGTAGTATTTAATCGGATGGGCCCTTGTGTTTCTATTTCAAGTGACTTTTCTTTTCACCCTCCTGGTACATGACCTGTGGTCAGATTTTGGCCTGGTAAGTGTGGGAGAGGATTTTGGAAGTGCTTTTGAGTGTGATGTTTATGCCATTTATAAAATTGATCAGCCTTTTTTTATGTTGATGTCAAAATATATCAGGTATCCATGTAGGGGATTCTGAGCTTAATCGATCTATTTTCTGTGTTATCATTAAACTTTATTTTGTGTAATTCAAGTTAAACGTTAAAAAAAGGCTCTTGGAGAGAAGGGATGTCAAATTAGTTTTGAAATTATGTTTAGGTCATGACTTTAAGCAGGGAGAATCTTTATTTACACTATTTGAGGGATCACTTGGCAATTTATGGCTTTTAGGAGTATCCTTTCAATAAATATTCATTGAATGCCTGCTGTGCATCAGGCACTATTTTTATTTTTATTTCATTTATTTTTTATTTTTTCCAAGGTTTTATTTATTTATTGAGAGAGAGTACGAAAGGGGGGAGGAGCAGAGGGAGAGGGAGAGAGAGAGAGAATCTCAAGCAGACTCCATGCTGACCATGGAGCCCGACGTGGGGCTGGATCTCATCATCACCCCGAGATCATGACCTGAGCCGAAATCAAAAGACCGACGCTTAACCAGCTAAGCCACCCACGTGCCCCCAGGCACTACTTTTAGACATTCGTTACAAGTTCATCATCCATGTGAAACTTAAGAACTGTTTCTTTTCGAGATTTTTGTGTTCTTTTGAAATAACTGTTAAGCCATGTTTTTTCATTTGTTTTTAATCAACAGGGTGATTCCGAAGAGAATCTGGAGGAGCATTCCCAAGAACAGAGGTAAGAAAAACAACAGGAGCAAATGCCTGCATGCGGAACATTGCTGCCCACTTTGGATGCTCTCTGAAGTCTTGGTATATGTACGTTTGTGTTTACGTGTTTAATAGATCGGTGATAAATACCTTGCTCTTTGGCGTCGGAGTGTCTGTACTCTCTAATAGTTCATATGTCTTTGTTTGAAAATAAGGTCGTACAGAAAGCTGTTAGAAATACCTCCCCCTCCCTGATATTCCGCTTTGCATTTTCCACGGCGTACTTACGTTGTCCCTCTTGTTTACAAATACCTGTTGAGCATCAGGCACAGTGCTGGGTGCTGGGCGTAAAGTATGGAACTGTGTTGCATGGAGTGGTGGAGTCAGACATTACTGTATACGGGACAAAATGGTTGTGATTATGATAACTATCAACAATCAGTTTGCTGTGGTGTAGAATAATGCAGAAGATGGGGTGGTCAGGTGGGGCCCCTCAAAGCAGGTGATGTTTGAGCTGAAGTCTGGAGGATGTGGAGGAATAGCCACGCAGCAAACAAAGGGAGAGTTCTCTGGGCAGAGGGTGTGGCAGGTGCAAAGGCCCTGAGGTGGGAAGCACTGGCAGCATTCCAGGAACTCAGAGAAGGCCAGTGTGGTTTGTGGGATAGTGAGGTAAGGTAGGACCTTAGGAACCACAGTAAGGAGGTTGGGTTTTATTTTTTTTAAGGGTGGTATGATTTGTTAATGGATTTAAAGCAGGGGCTAGCAAATCTAAAGGTGTAAACTAGATTTTTAAGAGAATACTTTGGGACAGTTGGTTAAGAGTCTGCCTTCAGCTTGGGTCATGATTCCAGGGTCCCTCTCCCTCTGCCCCTCCTTCCCGCTCATGCTCGCTCTCTCTCTCAAACAGATAAATAAAATCTTAAAAAAAAAAAAAAAAGAATACTTTGGTCATGGAGCAGTCTCACTTGTCAAACTGGGATGTCTAGTCCCTTGGAGAGAGGTACATGGAGACTCTTAAGTGGCACCTGGGCACAGGGATAACTTTCAGAGAATCAGCTTCTATATCACTATCCAGATAAGTCTCCTGAAATTGATCTGTCTGAGGTTGCAAGCTTTCCTTTTGTACCTCTTCTTTCGTAATCTCTCTTTTCCGCTTTATAGAAGAAAGTCATACTTCTTCCCCAGCCCCCCTTACTATGTGCTCCATCTTGGGGAAACAGAGGTGTGATTTGAAATACTGGCATTGGTTAGGAGAAGCGATTAACTCTGATTGGATAACAAATTCTTTTGTAACGCTGGTGGTTTTCAAACCTTTTTCGCAAAATTGAAGGGCGCAATCAAATCGGCAGTCGATAGATCATCAGAAGTTATTTTTAATGATAGGCCACTGTGCTTTTTGGATAAACAGTGAGGGAGTTTAGAGACTATAAGGACAGTGCTGTAACAATTCTCCTTCCATTCACATCCATTCACGTGAACAAGCGTTTTCAGGGCTTACATTAAAAGAAAAAAAATGGACAAGAAAAATAATAGTCACATGAATCAAGGATGGGGTTAAGACACTTTCATCCATTTTGTTAAAGAATGCATTTTCAGTAAATTTGTCTCCTTATGTCTAATCACCTATCAAAATTTATAAAATTTATTGGTTTGATCAGTTGTATACTAATGAAAATTATGGTGATAATTCAGAAGAAAAAAATATTTAACACTTAAACCCTGTGGTCACAGGAAATTTTTTTAAAAGCCTCACGTTTCAGTTGAAACCCATAGTTTTGTTGCAGAAGTCTTTGAACATAATAATGTACATATTAGGTTGAAATCCTTGGAGGGAATATCCAGCAATACAAGAATGCCTATTGGTGTGTTTAAAAAAATGGACCCTGATAGGGAGGCTGGCTTGCTCAGTTGGTACGGCAGGCGACTCTTGATCTTGGGGTCATGATTTGGAGCCCCATGCTGGGTGTAGAGATTACTTAAAAAAATGAATGATGGTAGATTTCATTGCAGTAGTATTCGGATTCCATTGAAATATATTCTTAAAAGTGATGGTGAATTGTATTTAAAATGCCAGAAAGGACATTCTTTGCAGCCATGTAAATTTATAATATAAAATTTTAAATGTGGGATAAATATATGAGGCAGAATTCAGAGTTCGTCACCGTCGTCTGTGCGGGAAGGAGCAGGAAGAGGCGCGGATTGCTGGTGGAGGTTCAGACGAGGCTGGTGGGAGTGGGGATGAAGGGACATGGGAAGTTCTGAGATGAATTTTGGGGGTAGAACAGATTCATTAGTTGCTGAATCAGTGGTGGAGCAGGAGGGGAAGAGAAGTCAGTCATGGAGGGCTTCTAGAATTTGGCTGGAGCATCTGGAGGGATGACAACTGAGATGGGAAAGGAAGTAGGGGAGGGAATCAGGAACTTTGGTTGGTTGCCGCATAGGAATGTCAAACTTGATAGGACAGGTCCCCGTGCCAGTGGCACTGTGAGCCCCGAGCTAGGAGGCCCTGGGTGGCCTCCAGGGGCGGGTGCGTCCAGCCTTAGCCTTTGTTCTCTTCTGTAGATGACGGCCTTCTCTCCTTTCTCATCAGTCAGCGCTGATTTCTTTTCCTCCGTTTTCTGTCAGACTTGAAGGTCTTAGTAGATGTCTTAGTAGATGTTATCCCCATGGGTCTTTTGACCTAGTGTCAGATCGTTAGGGAAGGTGTGTGGGGAGGGAGAATGGCAGTGATTCAGCACAGTGGCTTTCAAACTTTCCGACAGTGACTCACGGTAAGGGCTACATTTTACATCATGCTTACCTACCCGCCCATAGGCATGTATCTGGATGTATGAATATGTGTGTGCACGCTTTATTTATTTATAAAACAGTCCTTACCTGGACTACCTGTGACTTACTCTTTTCTATTTTATTTTATTTTTTTATTGTGGTAAAATCTACGTAACAGTTACCATTTAAACCATTTTTAAATGTGTGGTTCTGTGGCATCGAGTACATTCACATTGCTGTGCAAGCACTCACTATCATCCAGCCACAGACCTTTTCTAGTTCATCTTATGTCATTTAAAAAAAAAGATGCTGGTTGCCTCTACTGGATTGATTTTAAAATTTCTTAATCATGATTCCCATTTTGATCAGCCCTGATTTATATATTTTAATGTTCTCAATATTAACTATTTCAGTATTTTGCTGTTACAGTATCCCTAGTTGCTTTCCTTATAACTTGGCTTCCAAGCCTCTTCCTCTTTGTTTCTTCTGGCTTTTTTTTTTTTTAACCCCCTCCTTGGGATTTGTTCCTTATGTATAAAGACTAGATCATGACATGGGTTGGATGGTGCTATTAGAGAATTTTCTTTGTGTCCATTTCCTGAAGATGTAGGTTCTGGAGCTCTTTCCAAGAATTAATTCTGTCTGTAAGTATAATGTCCTGTGTTAGGTAAATGAATCACCTAAGTACTTCGTATTCATTTACCTTCACTGCACTGTTGAGAATTTTTTTTAATGAAAATTGTAATACCTCCAAAGCTCATATAATGTCTTGCTACAGTTAAAATAGACCTTTGTTTTAGAATATATTTAGATTTACAGAAAACCTATAAAGATGGAACAGAGAGCTCTCATAGGGCCCTCACGCACTTTACCAGCTGTTCACATCTTGGGTTACAGTGGCACATTTGTTACAATTGAGAAACCATCGTTGGTGTGTTACCGTGAACTAAACTCCACACTGTTTGAACTTCACTTGTTTTTCCCTGATGTCATTTTTCTGTCCAGGATCCCATCCAGGATACCACATTACTTTTAGTTGTCATGTCTCCTTAGGACCTCTTGGTTGTGACAGTTTGTCAGATTTTCCTTGTTTTTGAAACCTTGACCGTTTTGAGGATTACCACTCAGGTATTTTGTAAAATGTCCCTCTGGGGCACCTGGGTGGCTCAGTTGGTTAAGCGACTGCCTTCGGCTCAGGTCATGATCCCGGAGTCCCAGGATCGAGTCCCGCATTGGGCTCCCATCTCCACAGAGAATCTGCTTCTCTCTCTGACCTTCTCCCCTCTCATGCTCTCTCTCACTCTAATAACTAAATAAAATCTTTAAAAAGAAAGAAAGGACAAAAAAAATGTCCCTCCGTTTGGGGTTGCCTGATGTTTTTCCTCCTAGTTAGATTGGGGGCATGGGTTTTGGAGAGAAAGACCACAGCTATAAATTGGTATTCTCATCACATATCGAGGATATCTGCTGTCAACATGGCTTATCGCTTTGATATTGACCTTGATCACTTGGCTTTTTCACTTCTTCCCATGATACACTCTTTGGAGGCAAGTCATTAAGCTCTACCTACGCAAATTATTTGGAGTTCTTCTGTATGGAAGATATGTTTATTTTCCCTCATTTATTCATTCAGTCATTGTTTTATATCAGTATAGACATACAGATACTTATTTTATGCTTTGGATTATAATCTGATACTAGATTTGCCCTGCTAGTTTAATGTCCTTTATCCTAAATCTTATTGTGAAGTTATTACTGCGTCTTTACACATGTTTTTAAACATTTTTGTGACTTTGGTTTTAATTACTACCCCACATGCCAACTCTCAATGATAAATAGGACTCGAAGTCAGTAGAGGCAGTGCTCAGGAATTCTACACCACAAATGCCTCGTCTCCGAGAGCACCAATCTAGAGGACCACACTGGGACTCCAGATAGCTGTGACCACAAAACAGAGTTTCAAGATGACCCAAGAAGAGTATAGGTGGCACTGACATCTATCGCTGGGGAGAATCAGGATCCGAAGAGGGCTCTGTGTCTCAGTCTGCAGCCTGCCCATGGCGGGGCCCGAAGCAGACCACTGTTACTCCTGGGGTGGAGGGTTCTGGAGTCGCAAGCCTATGATCTCAAACACAGTTTGGGAAAGCTTTCAGGGAAATTGGCCTCCGTGAAGGTTTTGTTTGTATTAACTTGACTTAATCTTCTGTGAATGCTATGTAATTGTATTTGGTGGAAAGCCAGGAAAGCAATATTTGAAAGACTTTCTCCCCTCTTGCCTCTGTGTCCCCGTTTTTCTCCCGGGTGTTCTGAGATATTACCAGTAATCTGTTCCTTCGCTGAGAGTGAGAGATTGCATTTGGGGCTCAGCGATGAGAGCGAGTGAGAGTGGACTTCAGCTCTTGTGGGAATTGAATGCTCTTTGGGAAGCTCATCTGTCTCTCTGTACGGAGCTCCCATAAGCCTTGCTGGCGTACATTTGTTAGAATGTGAACAGTGGGAGCAATGGCAGAGGGAACAGTATAGTATATCGGCGTTTAAAAATGATGGTATAAAAGTAGTAAATACCGACTGATCAGGTACAATGTCTGTGGGAGCTGTCATTGTGCTGTGTTTTTTTTTTTAATGTGCTTTTATATGACCAGTTAACAGCAGCAGACTGTGTTCTCCTGAATCCGTTTTTACATCAGTTAAAGGCCGAGCCTAAGAGTCAGGACATGAAGAAAGTCTTGTTAACTTTTCAGCAACATACTGAAAGATATAATTGCAGACAAAAATGACTTAATCGCTAGGGAAACTTCCTTTTGGCAGCGAAGGGGATTTCAGAGCCCCCACAGGGAATGGAACTGCTTTTCACTTTTCTTTGTTCTCCCTTAGAAGTCGAAAGCTGTTTTTTCAGTACATCCCCCAAGTTCCTCACCTGTTGACAGGATATCTTAGCTTTTTAACCTGAGCGCGCTTCCCCAGGGTTCCATCGTGGACATTGTTGTCTTCCCATCTGCCGTTTCCTCCAAGATGATCTCACCTGTTTTCTTGGGGCTTTATCTCTATAGGAAGAACTTGAACTTCGATCGTACCTTCTAGCCAGGGGTCTTACCTGTCCAGTTGCCCACAGAGAGCTCCTTTTAGCTTTCAGGGGCTGCTAATTGACTGAGCTCTCGGGCTCCGTTCCTTCTCAGCCCTCCCCCGGCTGCTGCCGCGTGCATTCATTTGTGTAAGCCAGAAACCAGGATGCCCCCTTGACTCCTTCCTACTCCCCACCCTGGTAGGTGACCAGGTATGGCTGGATCTTCTGCAGATGGTCTACTACCTCCATTTTATAGCTACCCGAGCCTGTTCTCCACCTTCCCACCCGAGTAATGTATCTCAGTGATACCTTCTTTCCTGTCCTTCCTCCTACACACAGCCTTGCCTCCACGATGAAGTGTAGACGTCGGAGCATGGCATAGAAGGCCTTCTGTGATCTCGGCCCTGCTCGCTTCTAGTGCCTTCCTGCCCCTGCTTCTCCCTTCCCTCTTCCACATGGACTCCTGCTCTCTCTCTTCTCCTCTCTAGCTAAGCCCCTTGCCTGACCAACTCCGTTTAGCACTGTGGCACTTCTAACACAGGGCATATCTCTGTTTAAAATCTCCTGTCTCGGGATTGTCCTGAGTCTCGTTCCACTGACTCCTTAGCACCTAACGTAGTACCTACCACCTAGGTGAAGAACTATAAATGAAGGGAGGCAAGCTCCTGATATAAAATTAAGTCTTTTAAATTGATATCTTGTAATGTTTCACATGTTCTTCATATCCAAGCCCACAAACCATACTTGCCATCAACATCAAAGCAGTGGTATTAGTATTAGAGGTTGTGGTTTTTAAATTAGATCATCGCACTTGGTGTGTTTTTAAAGAGAACGGGTTATTAGCCCTATCCATGCGTGCCCCATAGTACCTTCTACGGACTCATGCGGGCCCTGGGAGGGTTACAGAATGAATGCATTCAGTCATGGTCTGCATGGCCCTAACAGTCTAAAGTAAATTTTCTTTGACTGTAAGAGAGCTGCTAATTTAGATATTCTTAGAATACAAGCTTTTCAACAGGATTTTTGGTATATATTAAAATGGTTTTCAAGTCACAAAAACTTTTTTTGTTTTTAGGTTGTGAAATTTTCAGCAAAGCTTTTGAGACCTATTTATATAGTTGTTTAGCCCTCAATTGGAATTAATTAGCAAAATAGTATAGTAGGATCATATCCTAATTCTGATTTTCATTGAAATTATTACTTCCCCTAGATGTTTTTTTTTTACAGACTTTGGAGTGATTAAGCATGTGCTAATTTATATCTTTCTATTAAAAAAGATATTTGAACCAATTTTCATAATTCCAGGTATATTTTGAAGGGTTACTCTAGATTAAAACTAAGCAAAACATTTCATTAATGTTCACAGTCCCGAAACCATAAAGTAGAATTGAAGTCTGGAGAGCCTAAGTATGGCCCCTAAATGTAGCCTATCCAGGCCTAGAAACTTGGTGTTCATTATCTTAGACTAGGGATTTCCTTTAGGAGGAGTTTCTTAATCCAGCACTCAAAGTCTGACTCTCAGCTGGCTTCACAGCTGTCTCAGCTACTCATCACAAATATTTCACAGTCAGGTGTCTCTGCGGAGTCTGTTCAGTCAGGTGTGCATCCTGAAGTAAGAGCAAGGCAGAGTCAACAGCCCAGGAAGATTTGCCCGTGGAATTGACAACATGGTTATTAAAAAGTACATAGAAGATTTGTAAGGAGCTTATTTCAGACCAGAGCAGAGGTACCACTGTGAGCAGGTGAGAGACTTAGGTGTTTTGTCATTGGGAACCCAACTTCCATCTTTAAGAAAGCTTATAGCTATATAGTTAGAGATGGGTTGACATTGTGGTTGTCCTGGGTTTCTTTGATGCAGGGAGAATTGTGCTTTGGGTTGCTCTTTACTTGTCATGATGGGTTGATGAGAAATAAAAGTACTGGATCCCAATATATTGGCAGCAGTATCAGTCATTTCTGTGGAGGCATTCTGGATTTTCTGGGACACCAAACTTCATGTTGCTTAAGAGGGTGACAGAGCTTGGGATTTCAAGGTTCAGAGGAGAATTATAATTTCCCAAGGCAGTATTCTCTGTCTAGGAACATAAGTATTAAAATAACAGGGTCTCCTGGGAGCTCGTTACTCTAGTTTTAAATGAATTGTCATCAAATTATTCTTTGTTGTTGCAGTCTTCCACATATAAAATAAGACTCTGGAGTAATAGTGATTCCCACCCCCACTCTAGTAGATGTAACAAAAGAATGTTGCCACTTCACAGATAATTAACTACAGTAGTCTAGACAGTATTTCACAGATGTTGTGCTCAGTAAAAATGCTTTTGGAACCATTGCTTTTGAATTGCCTTTGCAAACTCATTGATGAATGATACAGGGAAAGTCTTGTTTATTGTGGCCTTTCCCAATGTTTTCTCCCAAGTAGTGAGGACATAGTTTTAAAAAGTCTGCTATGAACATGAAAATTCTTTGAAATTAAAAAAAAATACATTCTTAATTTATTGAGAATTTTAAGTCATTTTAAAATTACTCACTGATTGTTGCTCTTTTTTCCTCCAAAAATCTTTTAGTAAAATGTATGTTTTGGGACGATTGCTATATTTACCTCATGGCATTATTTTCTGTGCTATACATATACATATCCCAGTTGGAGAAACATGGTTTTAGTGCTATATATGTTTCTTCCCTCATGGCCAATTGCCTTGTTTTTACCCAGTTTGTTCAAATATTTCAATCAGAAGACATAGCTCTGGATGGCATGTGGCTCTTGGGCTAAAACTAAACATCTATTAATAAACTAGGGGGACCACACCAAACTTAAAAGCTTCTGGACAGCAAAGGAAACCATGACCAAAACAAAAAGCAACCTGTGGAATGGAAGGAGATATTTGCAAATGACATATCTGATAAAGGGTTAAGTATCCAAAATATATAACGAACTTACACAACTCAACACCCACAGAAATGAATAATCCAATCAAAAATGGGCAGCAGACATGAACAGGCATTTCTCGGATGGCCAACAGACTCATGAAAGATGCTCTACACGACTTACCAGGGAAATGCGAATCAGAACCACAATAAGATCCACCTCACACTTGTCAGAATGGCTAAAATCAAAAACACAAGCAACAACCAGTGTTGGTGGAGATGTGGACAAAAAGGAACCCTTGTGCACTGTTTGTGGGAATGCATACTGTGGGAAAGAATATGAAGGTGCCTCAAGAAAATTAAAATTAGAAATACCATATGCTCCAGTAATTCCAGTACTGGATTTCTACCCAAGAAAATGAAAACACTCATTTGAAAAGATATATCCACCTCTATGTTTATTGCAGTGTTATTTACAATAGCCGGGATATGGAAGCAGCCCAAGTGTTCCATTGAGAGATGAATGAATACAAAGGAGTTATATATACATATACCTATATATAAAATGGAAGATTATTCAGCCATAAAAAAGAACGAACTCTTCCCATATGTGACAACATGGAAGGACCTAGAAGGTATTATGCTAAGTGAAATAATTCAGATAGAGAAAGACGAATACCATATGAGTTCTCTTATATGTGGACTCTAAAACACAAAACAAATGAATAAGGAGAAAACCAGACTCTTAATTATGGAGAACAAAAACTGGCGGTTGCCAGAGGGGAGTGGGTGGGGGATGGGTAGAATAGGTGAATGGCATTAAGAGGTACAAACTTTAAGTTATTAAATAAGTCATGGAGATGAAAAGTACAGCACAGGCAATGTAGTCAATAATATTGTCATACATTGCGTGGTGAAGGATGGGGACTGTACTTCCTGCGGTGAGCACTGAGTAAGGTATGGAATTGTGGAGTCACTATGTTGTACGCCTGAAACTAATACAGCACGTGTCAGCCATACTTCAGTAAAACTTCACCCCCCCCACCCCAAAACTAAACTTCTTTTATAGGAAAGATGATTTGATTTGCCACCTGTGAAAGGTCCAAAGAAAGCCACTGCTGCATTTGAAGGTTGTTCCCCGAGAATAGCTTCAGGAAAAACAAAGACGTTGTGTGTGGCCTCTCGTGGTGACCGTTGTGCAGGTGTACATAGTAAATCATTCATGTCGATGTTATGCCTTGTACATTGTTCACTTTTCGGGTTGTACTACCTTGTGGCTGTTGGTTTCTTTAGCTGCCACTAAATTACTGATAGTAGGTGAAGTCCAGTTTGAATAACAGTCCGTTGTCCCAGTGAATAGTTATGGCAGATGTATGTAGTGTGAAGCTTTGATGAAGTAATTCCTCTGGGATCATGATTGATCTCTCTCTCAAAACCAGGCCTCACTAATCCAGTGAATCCATTAAAACCTGGATTTAAGCAATTGCCCTTGTATTATACTTTACAGCTCACAAAGTACTGTTACATTCGTTGTCCTTAGTTAACCAGGGATTCCCATTTTATAGACGAGGAAACAGGTTCAAAAAAGCAGAACAGTTGAAGATTACAGAGCTACGAAGTGGCAGAAAGGCACATGAGCTGAGATGTCCTCTCTCTAGAAACACTTGTTTACCTTCATCTAAAGTGATATAGGGGGGTGCCTGGGCGGCTCAGTCAGTTAAGCCTCTGTGTTCAGCTCCCTCTCCCCCTCCCCCCTTGCTGGGGGGGAACCTGCTTGTCTCTCTCCCTCTGCCCCTTCCCCACTCCCGCCCCCCTTCTGTGCTCTTTCAAGTAAATAATAAATAAAATCTTTAAAACATTAAATAAAATGAACTGATATCGGTTGGAACACGATTTTCCCAATTAGTCTGCTCTCTGTAGAAGGAGACCAAATCTAAGACCGATATGTGGAAGTAACTGAATTCTTTAGTAAGCCCTGGTATTACATGGTTCCTAGCAAACCGCTGAGAAAAATGAGTCTGCCTCTTGTAAGGGAGACCCAGAGTTGGGACTCGAGTACAGTAATGCTTTACCATGTGTTAGAGACCTTCCTTCATTTTCTCTTCTTTTTTAAAGAATTATTTGAGCTCGAGAGAGCACATTCACACACACATGCACACACACACACACACACACACACAGAAGCACAGGGAGGGGGAGAGGGAGAATCTCAAGCAGACTCCCTGCTCAGCTTGGAGCCCCACGCTGGGCTCGGATCCCCTGACCCTGAGATCATGACCTCAGCCGAAATCGAGAGCTGGAGGCTTAACCGACTGAGCCATCGAGGTGCCCCACCATTTTCTGTTCTATTTCGAAGTGCCGCTTATCCCCTGACATTCAGTTGCATGGCTTTTGAAATAATTGGAAAATATAAATCTGGAATTTTAGGGTTACTCGGTGGAACATGTACCACTGTACCGTGCACCGAGAGGTTGTCTTTAGCCCTCTGGATGGCCCTGTTATCCTGTTTGCTTTGCTTTGTGATTAGATATTTTCAGCTTCAAGTCACAGAAAACCCTGACTCAACCAGCTCAAACAATGAAGAATGTGTTTGTCACCTAACCAGAAGCCCGGAGGCTGGGTGGGGTCTAGACTGGTTTACTAAGCAGGTGAGCGTCCACACCCGGCAGCCGGGTTCTTCCACCTCCCTGTCCTGCGGCTAGCTCACGGTGCTGCCCAGCTCCCGTCAAGGCTGCGGGAGGGCTGAGGCCTCACAGCCATGCGTCCTCCCCCTGGAACCACCAAAGGCAGGTTCAAAGAACCTTCATCCTCTGCCTCTTTCTCAGGAGTGCCCCTCGGCCGACTTTCCCTTCCAACCCACAGGTCAAAAAATGGTCCATGCTCACCTTGAACTAGGCCTTGAACTACCCACCCTGGGCCTCAGGGCTTACAAGGTCGCCAGGGAGTGGCACTTACTGACCCTGCGGAGGCTGTCTCTATGCGGGAGAAGGGGACGGACGGTGGGAAGGCCCGCAGGGGTGCCTGCTCGCTCCAGCCTGGGGCTTGTTCCCAGGGAGGAGTGACAGGTCTAGGGCAGCGTTTCACAGGTCTGGGACCAGCACAATCAGCTAGGCCTGGGAACCTGTCAGACCGGTTCCCAGAGCCCACCCCGGGCCTACTGAATCAGAAGCTCCGGGGGAGGGGCCTGTGATCTGTTTTAACAAGCCCTCGAGGTGATCTCGATGCGTGCTCAAGTCTGAGAATCCTTGGTCCAAGGTGAGGAAGGCATCTGAGGAAAAACATTTCAAAATTCACTTTGGCTCAAGATTAAAGAATGAGCAGCAGAAACGGTCTTGTTGGTAAAACAGCCGGGTGGAAGTTGGGAGACAGAGGTTGCTTTTCTTTTTTTTTCCTCACCCCAGCACGGCTCACTGTCGCTGGCCCAGGATTTGAGCAAAACTAGAATACTTACATATTCTTTTCAGATGGTATCAAGTTTCAGCCAGCTGATCCAATTTTTCTAAAAGAGCTCTGTCATGGTTATGGGGCTTGGAGGTGGGGTTCCAGGTTGAGCTTTAGAGCCCACCCATCGGGGTCCGCCATGCCCTGGCAATACCTGGTAAACAGGTGGGCTTGGCCATTGCAGGTCAGCTTCCAGGAGAGAACGGGGGAACTTTCTCGGGGACAATTCATTCATTATAAGGGAAGTGAGTCTGGCAGAAAACTTTGGCCCGGTAACAAAAAGTCTCAGTTATTGGATGGGAGTGGCCACTCGCAGTACAGGCTGGTGTGTGTAGTCAGATCTGCCTCCTGGCCCCGCTCCCTCTGGGCACGTGGCTGTGTGTGTGAGACAGTGAGAGTGTGTGAGTCTGTAGGGGGGATGTTGGGGCACGAGGAAGGATGTTACTAAAGTAAAAACTGAAAGAAGTGTGCTAAGAATTCGGTGAGAAACGGGGGTGGGCGGAAGCAGAACCGGCCCCGCCTACAGGGAAGGGAACTTCCCCACCCTGCCACACACACACACACACACACACACACACGCACACACGCACACACACGCACGCCCCCCTCCCCCCCCCAGCCGGCCCCCAGCCCTGGTCACAGACACTTGGACAGGAGCATGGTGGGAGCATGGAGGGAAGGAATAAAGTCTGGACGAGGGCCTAGGATAGCGTAGCCTGTCGTGTGACCTTTAAGAGAGATTCCCCAACCAAACCACAGACTGGGGATTCCCTGTAGCCCTTTCATGGTGCCGTGGGAGGATTTGCCGGCTGAGGGGGCAGGATGAAGGAAGGCAAGAGAAGGAAACCCAGGTTCAGGTGCAGTGTATTCCCTTTTTCTGGGGCTGCCATAACAAAGTACCACAAACTGGGTGGCTTAAAACAACAGAGACTTATTCCCTCCCAGCCCTGGAGGCCAGGAGCCTGAAAATAAGGTGTCAGCAGGGCCCCGTTCCCTCTGAAACCTCTAGGGCAATTTTCCTTGCCTCTGCTTCTGCTGGTTTGCTGGTAGCCTTTGGTTTTCCTTGGCTTGCAGCTTACATACATCATTCTGGTCTCTGCCTCTGTCATCACATGACATCCTCCCCATGTCTCTCCACGTCCTCTCGTGGCCATCTTCTTAGAGGGACAGCAGTCATCTTAAAGGAGGGGCCCTTCTACTCCATAATGGCCTGATCTTAACAAATTATGTCTGCAAGGCCCTATTTCCAAATAAGGTCACGTTCTGAAGTACAGGGGGTCGTCCACCTGTAACACACACTCATTTGTGGGCCCGTGTAAGGGTCTTCTCATCTCCTTTTCCTGCTCTCCCCAAGTCTGGGGTTCCTAGGAAATAACAGGTGTTGGGCTGGTGCTCTAATTGACCAGCGGCGATTTTTGGTTTCGTAGAGCGGCCCTTCCGGGCCCATGGCGGCTTGAGATTGCCAGAGATCCAGGGACGGCTGGCTGCAGGCCCCATGCGTTTTCTGACCCAACTCATTGAACCTGGCCTTTTGGTCCAACGGCCTTTATTTCTGAATCATTCTTTTTGCACATCTGCAAGAGCCTATCCAGGGGAATTCTTTCTGCTATTTACGCATAGTCACGAGTGTCGGGAACAAGTATCTTCTCTTCTGGATTTTTTTTTTTCTTTGTGGGAAGTAAGTGGGAAGATTGACGAGCATTTCAGTATGTACTGAAGCTTCACAGGCAAAGCCTTGAAATCAAGCCGCACTCCTTTGATGAGAATCCAGAAACGTGCAGGTCCCGAGACGCTGGCGAGCTGTGCTGCGTCTGTGTGCGGCGGTGCCTTCGACCTGTTTCCCTGACGGTTTCAGCTCAGCGCAGACCAGTGCCCGTGGGCTGCCTCACGAGCCGAAGCAGATCCCCATGAGCCGCTTACGGGTTTGGTGGGGGAAATCCTTTTGCTGTTTCCTGGAAACGTGTGCCTCAAGAGGAGTCCCTTTCTGCTTCCATGTATTTTAATGGCAGTCGGCCAGGTGCCTCACGGTGTAACCCCGAGGAGTAGCTCTGTATTGTGAACTTTCACACTTGGCCTAGCAGTCCACTTTCAGGTGGATGAGGGGCACATCCAAATTGCCTGTGAGCGTGGCTTTCATGTAACTTAATTAGCAGATTTGTGTTTTGGGAAAGTCTGATCTGTGATCTTGAAATTGGTTACGGTTGGTGTAATTCATGGGTAATTGGGCGCCTTCACGGTGACTCCTCCCGTCATTAGAGGGCTGGGGTGGTTTGCGGTCGCACTGGGAGAGAGGGAGAAAGCACCGGCTCCCCTTGCCTTAGTCTTTTAATCCATTTAACCTGGGTTGTCAGTGTGGGCTTCGTTTTAATTTGAAAGTATGCTAAGGTAGTTGGGAAGGGGTTTCATTAATTCACCACATTTAGACCATAATGAAGGGAGGAAGGTTATCCCTAATTGCCTAAATTTCTTAAAGCTACCGAGGATACAGTAAGGGTTCATTAAAGTTACGCTTCTCGTTGGAAATGAAAATTCTAGTTTAAAAAAAGAAATGAGGCTAAAAGGAAACCGAACAAGCATCACAAAACCAAACCCCAGTTCAGAGATGTTTCGCGGCCAAGGTCCTCATGAGTTCCGAAACGTATCCATGGCACGTGGAGTAGGGTTTATGGACACACAGACACCAAGTAACCTGGTTTCTTGCTGAGTTCAAGGTCTGTCACTTGAACGCACATTCTTTACAATTTATTTTTCGTCCTGCTTTTGAGCTAGGGATAAAAGGGAAAACTGGAGAAGGAGAGAGATGCTCCAGGAGACCAGAGCACCTGTTATAGTGACTAATAAAAGAGAACGGGGAGTAGGTAGGAAGTAAGTGCAACAGAAAACTGGTTAAAGAAAGGGAGAGTCTGGATTGTGGGCGTATTTTGTTTACACTCTTCGTTAGGGATTTTGATTGGGTAGATGGTGATTATAGTGTTACTCCTGTGAATTTAAGTCACCAGTGTTTTGTGTTATTTTCTGAGTGGTCCGTGTCAGTTTTCTGTCCCTCTGTAATCATTCAGGTGATTAGTAAAAATCACTTTTACTCTAAATCTATTTAGGGACAACTTTAAATATTTTTTTCCATTAGTTATTTTATTCCAATTTGTATGGTTTGTGCATTTATTTTTTTAATATAATGCTTTCTTTAAAGTTCATTTAAGTGATCTCTACACTCAGTGTAGGGCTCAACTCACAACCCCAAATCAAGAGTCATGTGCTCTACCAACTGGGCCAGTCAGGCGCCCCAAAATCATACTTTTTGGTTTTTTTTCTAACCTGATCAGTTTAGTACTTTTTTTTTAAGGTTTCTTTTGTTCTTTTGAATAAAGACTTTTAGTGCCCCAAAATTATTTACTCTATTACAATATTAATTTTCTATACCGATATAACTTTTGGAGTATTTTTTCTTGTAATGGCTAGTTTTGGGTATATTTGGCAGCACTCAGCACATGGTATTTCTACCATAAAATAGAAACCTGGTTAAGAGACTTTAGCGTACTTATTATAGCAAATAAATGAAATAGCTAGCTCTTAATTTTTATGGAAATCGGAACCCTAAAATGTTCATAGAAGTTGAAGCCCTGGAAAGTTAAGTCCATTCTGACTTTCAGGGAGGGGGGCTAAGAGGGACAGGCTGACCTGAGCATTTTACTTTAATGCTTTTTACTTTACTTTAATGGGCATTTTACTTTAACTGCGCACGGGGTAGGCAGGCCGGCCTGCTGCCCTTGGAGTGACACCCTCCCAGAGGGGGCATCTCATTCACATTTGTACAAAAGCACCATATGGGCCTAGTCCTGAACTCAACTCTGCCTGCTCCAGTTTTATTACACTAAGCATGTGTTCCTTTTGGAGCCTAAACAATTCGTTTAAATTAAATTAAAATGTTAATTATTAAACTAAGTGTGCCTTCACATACTGGGTTTTCTGTGCAGTTACTAACAAACCACACTTTTTAGTTTAAAGCACATGGCTGTTTCTTCTCATTTGTTCTGAATAAGCTCGTAGAACAGATCTCATCTGGAAAATGGGGATAATGAAACCAAGATTATGGGCGTAGAAACATTTATTAACATTTAGCATTTCCGGTTGTTTTTTTTTAAATAAGTACCAGCTTATTTAATTCATAGGAACCTCCCAAGAGAAAATAGCCTTATTTCAATTTTACCGTGACGATCGAGACCCAGGCCTCTCAAGGTTTCAGTTCTCGCCACAACTGAGAGATGTTTGGGCTGAGACTGGAGTACAGGGATCAAGCCACCAAGCTTTGAATTTCTCATATTCACGGGTGTGACGTCAGTTGAAATGATTAGAAAATTCTCACTTGCTCTCATTTCTGCCTTTAGTTTCCCTCTATTCTGAGTAGAAAGAAAAACAAGATAGAATAGTACCAACTAGTTACATTTATTGAAATGTTAATTC
Organism: Potos flavus; assembly: GCA_028534135.1. NCBI lineage: Eukaryota > Metazoa > Chordata > Mammalia > Carnivora > Procyonidae > Potos > Potos flavus. Next base: position 62,578,737 of record CM052899.1, on the reverse strand, counting down.
ATGTAAACTGGGAAAAGGCAGAATGGAGTTACGGAAACTTTGACCTAAAGATTGTTAAAAAGGACACCTTTTTTTATTTTTAATTTTTTTAAAAGATTTTATTTATTTATTTGACAGAGAGAGATGACAAGTAGGCAGAGAGGAAGGCAGAGAGAGAGAGGGGGAAGCAGGCTCCCTGCTGAGCAGAGAGCCTGATGCGGGGCTCGATCCCCAGACCCTGAGATCATGACCTGAGCCGAAGGCAGAGGCTTTAACCCACTGAGCCACCCAGGCGCCCCAGAACATCTTTTTTTAAAGACTTTTTTATGTGAGAGAGAGCGCATGTGCCTACCTGTGTGTGTGCCAGCCAGGCGGGGTGGGAGGGGAGAGGGGGAGAGAGAGAGAGAATCCTCAGGCAGACTCCCAGCTGAGCATGGAGCCCGACATGGGGCTAGATTTCACGACCCTGAGATCACGACCTGAGCCGAACTCAAGAGTTGGACACTTAACCTACTGAGCCACCCAGGTGCCCCTAAAAAAGAACAGTTTTTAATAAAAATACGTAATTTAGCTCAAGGGGTCTGATCAAAACATCCATGACGATGGTAACTTGTAATTAACATACTGATTTCAGGGGCACCTGGGTGGCTCAGTCGTTAAGCGTCTGCCTTCGGCTCAGGTCATGATCCCAGGGTCCTGGGATCGAGCCCCGCATCAGGCTCCCTGCTCGGTGGGGAGCCTGCTTCTCCCTCTCCATCTGTCCCTGCTTGTGTTCCCTCTCTCACTGTGTCTCTCTCTGTTAAATGAATAAATAAAATCTTTAAAAAAAAAAAAATACTGATTTCATTGTAGATTATTCTTAATAGTTAAATGCCTAGTACTAAAGTATTTTTCTTTTGAGTTCACCCTGGACTAAAAATAGAGGGAGCTTGTTGAAAATTTGAATTTTTACTCACCTTTGTCCAAATCATTACATTTTCCAAATTAATGATGCTTCAATTGGAGAGATCTTCAACGACTATTTTGAATCTATATTACATAATAAATATGCACAAAACTCTGCTTAAATCATTGTCTAAGTCTCAAGGTTATGCATAAAATATCTCAAGCTTGCCAAATTGGACTGGGGAAAATGAATATTCTGCTGTAATTACTGAATAAAGGCAATATGCTGGTAATAGGAAACTGGCGTTGCCTAGTTACTAGACAGCCCCGGAAGCGTATTGGTCAACTAGTAGCTTATAAACACAGGCTCTAGGTGCGCTTGGATGGCTCAATGGATTAAAGCCTCTGCCTTCAGCTCAGGTCATGATCTCAGGGTCCTGGGATTGAGCCCCACATCGGGCTTTCTGCTCAGCGGGAAGCCTGCTTCCCCCTCTCTCTCTGCCTGCCTCTCTGCCCACTTGTGATCTCTCTCTCTGTCAAATAAATAAAATCTTAAAAAAAAAATAAAAAACACAGACTCTAGTCTCAAGGAATGTATAGTTTTAAGAGAAAGAATGTGACACATGAACTAATGTGTGTTTATGAGCCAAGTTTTTAGTTTAGTTCTTTTTACTTGCCTCTTTTCTGGCTTCCTATAATGTTGGGTGAGGGCTGGGGGCAAGGTGGAAAAGAACAGAAGAGACAACGGGACAAGGATGGGTGAGTGGAACAGTAGTGGGTGGGAGGAGAGCAGCAGGCGGAGGTAAGGAGGAGACAGCTGGACAGGAGTCCCTGTCTTCCCCCTCCCCCCCATCCCCCAACCCCCCCACTTCACAGGAAGTGAAAGAAATGAGCCAAGGTCAGGAACCTGAGGTGTTCACGTGGCCAGGGCTGTGAAATACAATGGTGAGACACAGGCGGATATGGTAATGTTTATCTGAGGTTGGGTATTTTTTCCAACCTCAAGGTAGGAAGTCACTCAAATGATGTGTTCAGTGATGTCCTTGGGGCCAGACCACCTTGGTCAGAATGGGGACGTCCTCCCTCTTGGCTGGCCGCTTTTGGCAACTTGCCAACACGCCCTGTGCCTTAGTTTCCCTTCTTTAAAATATGGGTAATCTTAGTAGTACCTACTGCGGAGTTTATTGTAAGGATTAAATAAAGACACCTAAGGCGTTCAGGACGGAGCGGTGCACAGAACTGTCCCCACACAGCCGGCATGGGACTGAGACCGTCCTTGCCAGTACGGCCGCGCCGGAACATCCGTGCGCCGCTCTGGCCCACAGCCTTCCCTGGCTTCCAGGGGAGAACGCTCTTTTCAGGAATTGTTGCATTTAAGAAGCTGGAACTACTGTGAGGAAGGCCCTGGGCTCAGGGTGTGAACCCCATCTCTGTAGCTTACCGGCTGCGTGATCTTGAGCCTCTGTTCTCTCATCTATAAAACTGGGACAGCTCGAGCACCCACCCTCCCAAGACTGTGAGGATTTGCTGAAGGGGTTACCTGTGCGTCGGCGGGCACCTATCAAAGTGTGTGTATGCTTTAAAGATACTATGCTCTCAGGAGTTTCTTGAGGAAACAGTGGGATACGTTCACAAAGATGTACTTATCTATTTATATGGTGAAAAAATTGTAATCAACCTGATTTATGTTGGGAAAGAAGTAGAAACAACTTATATGTCCACGAGGACATCCGTGTAGATAACGTTGTAGTAAAGTATTGGAGAAAGATGTTCATGACATCGAATTTTTTTTTAAATTTTATTTATTTATTTGACAGAGAGAGAGAGATCACAAGTAGGCAGAGAGGCAGGCAGAGAGAGAGGGGGAAGCAGGCTCCCTGCTGAGCAGAGAGCCCAATGCGGGGCTTGATCCCAGGACCCTGAGATCATGACCTGAGCTGAAGGCAGAGGCTTAAACCACTGAGCCACCCAGGCGCCCCCATGACATCGAATTGTTGACAGAAAAAAATGGACAGATGTTAACTGACCTTACTGTGGTGATCATTTTGTGGTATGCACAAATATCGAATCATTATATTGTACACCCGAAACTGTTATATGTCAGTTTTACCTCCATAAAAAAAAATCTTGTAACGAAAGGTACTAATGTTGACTGAGCCTGTGCCAGGTTCTGTGATAGAGTTCCCCACATATTGCTTTGTCTTGTCCTTATAGTAGCTACCGGGGATGCAGCTCAGAACTGGGAACTACCGGTATGCCACGGGGCACACGGGCAGTCTGCGAGAACGCCCTGGGCCGTAGTCAGCGTTTTCGTTTGGACTGAAAGGTTATTTTTGTTTTTGCTTATTTTGCCATCAGGTACATCATTAAAAAAATAAGACATCTTGAATTAGGGAAATTCACAATAAAGAGAGGAAACCGATGAAGAAATAATGACTTGTAATCCTTGATAGGCTCCGAGAGCTGGGAGCCCAGGGAGAGCCCCTTCCGCGAAGGGGGTGTTTCTCCACGGGAGGCCCTTGCTTCGGTGGTCTCTCCTGCAGAGTGGGAAGCGGTCTTCTGGGACATGAGGAGCGATCGAGGGGCAGGGGAAGGGAACCCTGGGAAGGGCCGTTTCGTCAGCAGGCGTTCGGGAGGGTGGAGGCGGAGCTGTCGGAGGGGCCGTGACAGGCTGATGATGGCTGTGGGCCGATGCGGGCGATGCTGTAGACCCAGCTCTGAGCCGGCGGTGCTGGGAGCGCAGCTTGGGGGGCGGAGCTCTGCCAGATGTTTACCCGTTAGTTGCTCATTCCTGGGGGATGTGAGGGGGTCCTGGGAGAGGAGAAGTAGCTCCTTGGCAAACACGTAGGAAAGCGTCTCAGCATGTTAACGGGGGTGTCTGGACCGTGCTTAGGGAGTGGATGTCAGCCCGAGCCAGGAAAGAAGTCTGAAGATGAATTCCTAGAGTGCCAAGCCAGCCGCACTGCAGGGGGTGTCCCTGAGAACCGGAGAGGTGCTTGGCAGAAGAGAATGCCATGCAGAGTCAGGGTATCAAACTAGATTAGGCTATAGATTTAATGGATAGAAGTTCTTTGAAAAGGATCAGCCAGTACTTGTCCAGGCATTACTTCAGAAGACTGGTCTAAACTACAGTTTGAAAAAAGGAAACACAAGATTCTTAAAACCACTGAACACTTTATTTAGGCTGCTCTCTTCCAGTGGGGATGGGGAGACCCACTGAGCCAAAGGGACGGTTACCTTCCAAGAACACCCCCCACACACACACACACACCACCAATCTTATTATTCAGCTGGGATAGCCGTGCATGGCAGAGAGGACTAACCCTAACCCCAACCCCAGAGACATTTCCGTCTAAGTCATCCCCCTTTGCATAGAAGTGTGTCTTGTGTGACCATGACGGTGTCATGATTGTCCCCTCCATTTTGCCAGGAAATAATTTAGGGTTAGATGTTTATGAACGACAGTTTTGAAGGCAGTGTTGTTTGAGGACTTTAGGGAAAGTTTCCCTCACTTCAGCACCAGTGGGAGTGTGATGCCGAGGGGACGGCAGGGCGGGTCGTTCCCACAGCTGGACCCGCCTGCCCTGAACTGTCTAGGACTTCACGTCCTGGGAGTCATGGGAGAGGAACCCTCTTATTTACCTTGTTCTGACTGAGGCCTCATGCTGCCTGAAGCTGAAAACATCGTGTTACTCCTGTGTTTTAGGCACCTCCGTCCAGCCCTCGAGAGAAACCTGTGACTGTAACCCAGTTTAAAGCTTTTTGCTCCATGGAATCATCAACCTGGAGAGTTAATTTCACTAAATTAGATCTCCCATTTTGTTACTCATATTTTCTTTCTTTCTTTTTTTTAAAGATTTTATTTATTTATTTGACAGAGAGAGAGAGAGATCACGAGTAGGCAGAGAGGCAGGCAGAGGGAGAGGGGGAAGCAGGCTCCCTGCTGAGCAGAGAGCCCGATGGGATGCGTGGCTCGGTCCCAGGATCCTGAGATCATGACCTGAGCCGAAGGCAGAGGCTTAACCCACTGAGCCACCCAGGCGCCCCTGTTATTCATATTTTCAAAGACTTGTTTTTAAAGTCTTCATCTCAGGTAAAGCATTTTCCGTGTTGTAGTTGAATCGCCAATCTGTGGGAGCTGATTTGTCCTATTCTGGAAAAGGAAGTTGTTTGTGTGCTGAACACACAGATTTGAAATTACAACGTGATGACACAAGTACCTCACACAGAACAACCGCCAAACGAACCACGCAAACCTCACACACAACATATACATAGCGAGCACAGCACACACAGCCCACACTTACACCACACACACCACACACACACCCCGCAGAAGACACGCACATATCATGCATAGATAATAAACGTACTCCCCAAATAAACTGGCTCTTCTTGTCATTGACTGCATTCTTTCTACTCTTTTTTTTTTTTTTAGATTTCATTTATTTGAGAGGGGGAGAGAGAGGGAGAACCATGAGCACACTAATGGGGGAGGAGCAGAGGGAGAGGGAAAAGCAGGCTCCTCATCGAGCAAGGGAGCCTGATGTGGGGCTCGATCCCAGGACCCGGAGATCATGACCTGAGCTGAAGGCAGAGGCTTTACTGACTGAGCCACCCAGGTGCCCCCGTATTCTTTCTACTCGTTACTATTTTCTCTGTTTTTACAGATACAGAAATACATAAAATTGTTTTCTTTTTCTTACGAGACATTTCAAAAATAAAGAGAACTCGAAAGGACTATGCAATGAACACCCAGACATACATCTCCTGGATTCAGCTTCTCCTGACATCCTTAGAGCTTTCACCAGCAGGGGCCCATGTCTGAGCACTGTGAAGTTTTTGGCTAAATAAAGAAAAACGTTATGTTGCCTTCTGTTTTCATTTTGTCAGCTCGAAGGCACCGCTCCCTTTCAGCCTGCCTGCCGCTTTCTGAGTCTTTATAAGTTTGAGGAGGCGGGTGGGAGAAGATGTAGGAGGATGGGAAATGAGCATCTTGCTTTCTTCACAGACATTTTTCAGTGGGTCCTGGATGGAGCCAGGAGTTTTGAGGAGTCCTGTGCAGGGGGCCCTCCCCTTCAGCCCTGTATATGGTTTCGCTGCTTCCCATGAGGATGAGGAACTGTGAGGGGCCCTCCCCTGCTGGGAACTCTTCCTAAAAGTCCGCTTTGGGTAGAGAAGCGATTACAGCCGCAGAGCCAAGAAGGGCCGAGGCCAACCTTCCCTGCTCTCCCACTCATTTCCGGCTCGCTGTTTAATTTGAAATCCTGGAACATGTGTTTTAGTGAATCGGTTCATAAAAATGTTTTCTGCAGGATTCTGGAATAGAGGCCGTGCATTCTTTAGTACGCCATACATGGATAATTGTACTACGTGTGTGTGTGTATGTGTGTGTGTGAGAGAGAAAGAGACAGAGACAGAGTGTGTGTATGTAGATTGTATTTTTGGAGGTGGGTAGGGAGGTAGAGGGTGAAGACAGTTCTTTTAAACTCTCTCCACAAGATGCAAATGTTTTTTCCCTTAGTATTTATGCCGAGGGTGAACAATGAAGAGTTGAGATCCCTTGATCCCCTGGGTCCCCAGGGTCTTCTCACTCGGCCCTTCTGGGCAAGGCTGGGCTTCCTCATTTTCTGTTTCAGTCCCTTTGGAAACTAGTTAGAAGCTGGAAATTGAGAAGTTGCCATTTAGAAGTTTATACAACATATGCAAGAGAGAGTCTGTTGCAGACTTTGCAGTTATGTCCACTTTGAACTTTTCCCACCCTCTCGTGGACTAAAGCCCACTGGAATTAAGCGACAGCTCACCATTCTGCACAGCGCAGCTCATTCTGCATCGGTAGCATGTATGTGGTGTGTAAGCCAGGACTGGGTTGTTTTTTTGCTTTGAATGCAGTCTTACGTGGAGGACTTGGGCTTTTTCTCATTTTTTGAAACCCTTATCTGGCTTATCCTAGACACAACCCATTTTTCCCCTCCTTCTTTAGTATCTAGAGAGGTGGTTTAGACATGAACTCACTGTTTTATCTTACGGGCCCTGGTCCCGGGTAGTGACTTTCCTGCAGGGACAGCAGGGTTAGGCCAGGCTGTGGCACATCGTCCTCTGGTGCATCGGCCTGGAGAGGAGTCATCTAGCTCTGCCAGTGAAGAAATGGCGCCCTTTGATGATGCCCTTCACACTTGATTGATGATTCAACTTCAGCTTGAATACTTCATGTGACGGGGAGCTCACCACCTTGGAAACTCACTGTCCATTTTGGAGCCTCTCTCATTGTTAAGCTGATGTTCGACTATGATTTCACATTTGCCGTCGGAGGCCTTCCACCAGTTGATTCCAGCCTGCTCTCTGCAGCAACACAGAACAAGTCTGCTCGCTCTGCCATCAGACAGATGGCAGTTCCACACAGGTCTGGAGACCGTTATCAGATCTCATCTCTAGGTTGATTATATCCAGTTATTATTTTGATAATTCAGGCTAAATTATTCCTCACTTTTTTTTTTCCAGTTCTAGTGTTAATTTGATCTGAACTTTTTTTTTTTTTAGTGTAAATTTGGCCAATACTGGATAAAGTGATTCAGTTGAGATCAGAAGGGTACCATATGCAAAGAATTCTTTTTTTTTTCCCCTTGGGTCTCGACTCTGCTTATTTTGATGAGGACTAAGATTTCATTAGTACTTGTATCAGTCTCTTCCCACAGGGACCATGTTGACTTTATGGCCAGACAAAACCAAGAACAAAACCAAAACAAACAAAACAACCCCCTAAGGCTTTCTTTTTCTCTTTTTCTTTTTCTTCTTTTTATCAGGAACTGTTAGGTTCTCTTTCTCAACATAGACTTAAATAGTTAATTTTCTTTAAAAAAAAAAAAAAAGCCTTCAAGTATTTACATTTGGTCTTGTTAAGATTCCATTTTGTTGATTCGGACCTACCTTAGCCCGTTGTGACCAAAGGAAGACAGACAGACAGACAGACACACACACACACACGCTCTTTTATTCCTCATTGTGAAATCGATTCCAGACTAACCACATGACTTAGTCTCCTCTCTCTCCCAAGACCTCATTTGATATGACAGGACAGAAATTTAAAAGGTAGAAGAAGCCCATAATGAATACATGTTTGGGAGAGGAGCTATCGGTGGTTAAGAAATGTCAAAAAGAATTCTAGAAGAGCAAAAATGGGCGGAGACGGTAACTGACGGAAGAGCCGGAGAAAAGCCTACAACATGAAAGATGAGGGGGCCCACCAAGCATGACAGGATAAAGAGAAGATTCTCAAAGGTTTTAGGGGGAGGGTGTGCAGGGTTTGGCAGGGAGCAGGTCACTAATGAAGACACCACAGTGGGAACTGGGTGCTTGATTGGGGATAGAGGCTTAGCGCTCGCACCTCCCAAGGTCGTTGCCAATATTAAAGTAAATACGTACGCAGTGTGTGTTCTGGCACATGGTAGGAACCCTCAGGATGTGTGTGCAGGTGTTAATTCCTCTCCTGACCCTCCCTGCTACTGCTACGACGGTGAAGAAGTGTATCAGGATTAGGATCAGCTTCATGAGACAGAAAACCTAGTGGCATGAACAAGGTGGAAGTGGAGTGAATGGGAGAGGAGTTTGCTTCCCAGCCGCTCATCTGAGAGAGCAGGGGGCAGGCCAGCGCTCAGGGGATAGATAGCCCCATGGTCATCAGGGTTTGGCTCCTTCTGTCTCCCACTTCAAAAACTGGGACGCCTGGGTGACTCAGCTGGTTAAGCGGCTGCCTTCGGCTCAGGTCATGATCCCAGGGTCCTGGGATCGAGTCCCACATCGGGCTCCTTGCTCGGCGGGGAGCCTGCTTCTCCCTCTGCCTCTGCCTGCCACTCTGCCTGCTTGTGCTCTCTCTCTGACAAATAAATAAATAAAATCTTAAAAAAAAAAAAAAAATGACTGCTCAACCTGCAGGATCCTGTTCCTATCGCTTCCAGGAAAGAGGAAGGAGCTGCAGTGGCATTTGGCCTTCCCCTTCCCCTTAAGGTCACTTCCTGGAAGTATCCCCAGAATTCTGATACACGTTGCATTTCCAGAACCTAGTCAACATGATTGCCTCTCCGTTGCAGGGTCGGCTGGGAAAAGGAGTCTGCTCTGCCGCCATGTGCCTGGTTTAAGAATGACCTGTAAGGAGGAAGGGCAAACGGCTATTGACGTTGGCAGCTAGCCATTCCCTTTGTCCCAGCAAGCCTTTACTTACCAATATGTTAGGACCTCAACTTCTGGAATAGAAGATGTGCTCCAACTCTTTGGGATTTAACACAAAGGTCCATTAACCTAGAAACTTAGACTTTGGTTGACCTGTGAATTATTACGTGTTAGACTGGGCATTGAACCACAGAAGCTTTTAATACGGCTGACATGCCTTTAATGCACCCTGCTGAAAATGCTCAGCTTAACATCACTTTTGAAAAGATGTGCAGATAAGGGAAACACTGGAAATCACTAAGACTATCTTGTGTGGCTGGAAGTAGTCAGACATTACCCTCTGGTATGGAGAGGATTTGTGCAGATTGCTTTGACTGTTAGCAGCATTTGGTGTTCATGGCTTGTTACTCGATCTCTCCACCCTGAGAGTGCTAACTCTGCCGTCACTCCTGGGAAATCTACATCTTAGATTTTTCACATTATTCCCTTGTGTTTGGAAGATAGCTGTGGGGTCCGTGACCCTATTCCTAGATAGGAAATTTCTAGAAAGCCAGTTATTACGAAGTCTCATCTCGCTGGATGATTTTTTTTCTAGTCTTTCTGACCATGTTTATTTCTGTTGAACAAATACTTGAGATTTATTTTTAGTTGGAACAACTCAGAGATGCCTAAAGGTTAATCTTAAACTCTACAAATTGTGCATTAAAACAAAGACATAATTTCAGCTTCTCGCACTTAACTTGGAGAATGCTTTCTCACTTAGGAAACTTTTCAGGAGCCTTCACACTTAGCAAATGTTCATGTGATGTTTTCCATTGCTATAACTTTTCTTGTTTAATTCACTTTTTCCCCTTAATCATTTTTAAAATGCAAGGGAATTTCCACATTTCAGGGATCTAGGATCACATTTTCACATTTCAGGGATTCCTTCCTGCCCTTGGAGCATAACATAGCTTTTAAACATAAACAAGGACAAAATTAACCACATTAAATAGGAAAGAATTAAGGTTCGGTGGCACAAATGGGCAGCTATTTGAAATATAGACAAAATGAGTAAATTCTATGAGTTACTTTCATTTTTCAAATTGAGACATTATACAACTGCTAGGGTACAGCTTTGAAAAATCTGTTAGGATATCCTGTTGGATACACTGAAATATCAATAGGTAAGAAAAAAGCTTTGGGTATATACGAAATCATGCCTTAATTCGGTTTTGTGGCCAGAGCCAGGACCGGGGGTCGGAGAACCTGGGTCCTGCAGGTGACTAGTGATGTGGTTTGGGGCAAGTCATTTGACTTCTGAGTATTTCACTACAAGAAGCAAAATAAGGCTGATGTCTGTCCTGCCAGCCTCATTGCAAGAATGTAATAAGGCGCTGGTTATAAAGTGCTTTGAAAATGATTAAGGGTCATAAAGTAAGGATATGTTATGAAAGAGTCATAACTGAGACTAGAAGCAAACCTTTAATAAGAAAACAGAAAACTCACTGCTTTTCAAAATACATTGTTTTCACTACACATATTGAAGCCTTTGCTTTTAAATGTATAACGAAGGCTAAATGTTTTGATTCTTTGTGTTTTATCCTACCCAAGAGAAAAATTGGCTTATTAGAATGATAATTATTGTGTTGCTTGGCTAGTGTAATGTAAATTTTCTTATAAATGATAACTTTTTTCATTTATCCCTTAGAACTAGCAAAATGTTGTGATTCTTTTAGCTGGGTTATAAGATTCGTTTCTACAAAAAGGCTTTTTTTTTCTTTTTTAAATGAATGAGTTAAATTTAGGATATATGAGAAGTAGAATCCTTGACTTTTTGCCTCTTCATCACATTTACCACTGGCAACATGCCACTGTCAAGGATGGATGCATTCCCTTGAATCTCAGCTTGTTTTTCCAGAATGACCAGACATGCTGAGTAGTAAGAGAGGTGAGGGTTCAGGGAGCCGTGTGGGAGGAGAGGAAAGGGTTGGCTAGGTGTAAGCTGTAAGGATGTAGGGGTGAGTGTCAAGGAGCCTGGTAGGAGGATAAAGACAACTTAGGTGTATTTTGTGCTTATAAATATTTGCGAATAAATTTCGCTAGTCTGTCATGAACTCCAGCACTGTAACTTCAGTCTTGAACTACAATGTGAGTAAACACGTGTTTGTGCATCATTTGAATTAGCATTTGAAAGCATATTATGTACTGAAGGGGAAAAGAAAAATGTCCTGTTTCTCAGTATTCAAGTTTGTGTTCTGTTTGGAGATTAAGTTTTGAGCCCATGACCTACCTGCTAATGGGTGTGGGACAGTACTAAAATTTTACCGCCCAGCTAAAATGTCTTACACCGCTGAAATGAGTTGGGTGGTAAAATTATAAGAATTTAGAAAAAGAGGGATGCCTGGGTGGCTCAGTTGGTTAAGCGGCTGCCTTCAGCTCAGGTCATGATCCTAGGGTCCTGGGATCGAGTACCACATTGGGCTTGCTCGGCGGGGAGCCTGCTTCTCCCTCTGCCTCTGCCTGCTACTCTGCCTGCTTGTACTCGCTCTCTCTCTGACAAATAAATAAATAAAATCTTAAAAAAAAAAAAAAGAATTCAGAAAAAGGGAACCAATTTGGGGTGAGAGCAGTGAGTAGGGCATGCTCAGGATGTCAGGAGGGGTGCCTGGCCAGAGCATGGGGCACATTTTGTGGTGTCAAACATAAGTCTCCTGGAGAGGTCGTACCAGATTTTGATAGCTTGAATTCTTGCCTGGGGAATGAAACTGTTCCAGGAAGCAAAAAGGATCAGAGCGAGAAAGTGTTGGAAATAGAAGACGGTAACAAAGAAACAACAACTTATGTATAATTGGGCTGTGAAGAAGCAAAACAGACTTGTGCAGTGGTGCTCTTATTATTTATTTATTTATAGATCGTATTCATTTTTAGAGGGAGAACATACACATGGGAGAGTGGAGAGGGAGAGAAAGTCTTAGGCAGACTTCGCTCTAAGTGAGGAGCCCGACGTGGGGCTTGATCTCATGACCCTGAGATCACGACCTGAGCTGAAACCAAGTCAGGTGCTTTAACCAACTGTGCCACCCAGGTGCCCCAGTGGTACTAATATTTAAAATCCAAGAAAAGTTTCAGAAAAGAAAAGAAGACCCAAATGTATAAACTGGAAGAGCCCATGGAGTACCTGGGCAAATTAACCCAAATTGACCAACTTGGAGATGCAGTCTAGATAAAACATTAGACTTCAGAGAAAAGGCAACAGCAATCCCAAGAATTGCTTGCAAAAAGATTAAATAATATACAAGGACAAAACGAATTTGAGCGTAATCCCCTTTCTCAAAATGACCTCCCAAGTGAGGTCACCATAGAGACGCATTTTCAGAAGAGCTTATGGAAACTGATAATAAGCATGCAGTTAAATGCAGCCAGCCCGTCCCTCAAGATCAAGGCTAGAACACCAGCTTTACACATACATCACCTCAGGGAAAGATGTGCCTTTGAGCCGTTGTTGAGGAATCTGTTAGAGGATGGACTTCATTTCAGCAAGAATGACTAGGGAAATGTCAGCAAGGTGACTGAGCCCGAGCATTTCACGTTTGGTTTGCAGGTCTAAGACTAAAATCTTCGGAAGGGTCAGGGATGGGGGAATGAAAACCTTCCCTGTAACTGTGATTGGGGTTGTTTTCCGCCACGGTATGTGTTCCTTAGAAGCAGTTGCTGAGACAGAGTTTGGTGTACAGGATATTTATGAAGGATTAACACCTGGGGAAGGGAGTGGGCAGAGGTGGGGTCGTGCAGAGGGAGAGGTCACATTGCAGTATAGGTCTGCATCGCTGAGGCCAGCACCACGGGAGCCTTGGAGTGTTTATGGCCGTCAGGGCTGTCCAGTGTTGGGTGCAAATGGTTGGGCTTTTATACCCTTGTCCTCATCAGTCATTTGATGTGGGCTGCCCTTTGAAGGGCAGGTTTTTGGGTGGGCGGCTGTCTGTGACCGAGGCACACCTTGAAAGAGCTGCTTGGTAGAGGCTGTGTGCCGACAGCCGTGTGGGTAGCACATCTGCATGTCCGCCATGCTTGCTTTTTCTTTAGTAGGAAGACAATGGTCAAAGCGATCATTCAGAAGATGAATTTCTTCTCATTGGTGATGGTAGCCGCTCCCTTACCTGACCAGTTCTAAACATGATTCAGCCGAGATCCTGGGACTGGCTGTAACGTAGTATCCTGCTACAGTAAATGCCTTGAAAACACGTAGAATGGAGGGGTGCCTGGGTGGCTCAGTTAAGCGTCTGCCTTCGGCTCAGGTCGTGATCCCCGGGTCCTGGGATCGAGCCCCACGTCGGGCTCCCTGCTCAGCGGGGAGCATGCTTCTCCCTCTGCCCCTCTCACCTTGTGCTCTATCTCTCAGATAAATAAGTACAATCTTAAAAAAAAAAACCAGGTAGAATGGATTCTGTGATTGGCAACTAAGAATCTGATACATGCGTAGAATGGATTGTGGGGAAAACAGCTAGAGGCGGGGGGAGCACTTAAAAGACGACTGTGTAGTTCAGGTGGGAACTAGTGAAGGCCTGAACTAGAAGAGGCTTAGTAGAACATAAGAATGGATTTAAGGAGAGTATAAAAGAAGGAATGAATCACACTTAAGATGGTTAGAATAAGGAAATGGTGGGGAAAATCAGATCTCATTCAGCATTGCCTCTGGGGAATGGATTTGGGTGTGACATAGGGATGGTTGGGTGTATGTGAGTCATAGGCAGACGTACTTTTCAATTTATACCCTACCATATATTGTGTTTATTATATGCTTACAGTATTTTTATGGTATAAAAAAAGCTCTAAGTTTTCAGCCAGGAAGATTAGCGACATTGTAGTGTTCAGATATCAAATTTTGGTGTGTATATTGTGCATGAGTTTGAGCCTATTTTTTTCGAATAGGAGAAGTCACAATAAGTCAGATGAAGGAAGGCTACAAAGACTGGAAATGTCAAGTTAGAAACTTAGGTACAAGTTCCATCTGAATCCTCCATTCAGAACTTGTAAAGCACAGTGCGCTAAATAAGTTCCTTAAATGTTTTCTTCTCACATCTGTACGGTAGATAATGTCATCCACTAAACAGATTCCCATAGGAGATTGATTAATGATGTATCTCATTGGTTTCCTTGAATTGAGGAATGTTATTTATTTAACGTTTGCTTTAGATGGCCTCTTTTAGCAGAATCAGGCCTATAAATACAGAGAACAAACTGATGGTTGCCAAAGGGGTAGGAACAGGGGTTGAAGGGGAGTGGGAGATAGAGGCTTCCAGGTATGGAATGAATAAGTCAGGAACAAAAGGGCACAGCCTAAGGAATACAGTTGGTGATACTATAATAGTGATATAATACAGTTGGTGATACTATAATAGTGATTTAATGGGAAAAGTGGTAGCTACACTTGTGATGAACACACTTGTGATGAACATAGGATAATGTATAAACTTTGTCAAATCACTTAAGTTGTACACCTGAAACTAACCTGAAACTAATGTAATGTTGTGTATCAACTATACTAAAAAAAAAAGAGAAGAGGCCTCTTTTCATAAGTCAAAAAGATGGTGCATTTTATCTACAGAGAACTCTATACCACCTGTAATGCTTTTTAAACCATTAGTAAGATATCTTAAAAATTAAAATGGGTTAACCTTGGGTTAATCTACAGATCAGAAATAAACATCACTCCTCCACAATTAAAAACTAATTTTAATATTTAGATATTAATTAGTTCAGTGGTTCTCAACCCTCATCATACTGTAGAATCACATGGGGAGTTTTTTGTTTTTTGTTTGTTGGTTGGTTGGTTGGTTTTAATACTGATGTTACCGGCCCCACCCTAAAGTAATTGAATCAGAATCTGGGCAGCCAGAGTTAAAATTGCTGCTTCGGATTGCTTTTGTAATAGACCGACAGCTACTTCTACGGTGCCCTTGTTTTGATCTTGCTGACTGGAATATGATCTGTCAGGAAAGGGATGACAGTGTTCATTTTGAAGAAGGCCGAATTTTCATTTTAAAATGAAAGCACATCTGATGATGTGAAAAGGTATGACAATACCTTTTGATATTAAGATTTTGATAACTCTGATTTTTCAAAAAGTATGTGTATGTAGCAGCCCAAATTAGAATCAGACTTTGCAAATTTTTTTCTTAATTTTTATCCTGTGCTTCCCTGTCATTCCCATCTGCCTTTGACCTCGAGGTCTATCCAAGTAGGAGTCTTAGAGCAGTGACCTTCAGATCCAGGTGGATGTATGTCTGGGGGTACTGGAAACCTTTTCAAGGGATATGTAGGCACCTGTAATTTAAAGAGAATCCATTTCAGATTCTTAGACCTTGAAAGTGATCAGTCCTAAAATTGACCTGCCTCAGAAAAGTGCTCTTGTCCCAGGTGGTCTGCTGGTTCTCCTCTCATACCTCCCCTTTCAGAATTACCTGTCTTTAAAGGAAAGGTGCACTTCACACTTGCCCTAATCAACCAAGCAGAGGGATGAGGAAAATATTGGTGTGGCTGCTGAGAAAGGGAATGACTCTAATAGAAAATGGTCCTTTTGCAAATAAGTTTCCTATTCTTTACTGTCCATAAAATTGAGAGAAGATTTATTGAGTGGTCAGCTGGTAAGTTATTAAATATCACACCCATGGATGCATAATATTAGTCTTTGCTAAAAAATCTTCCATTTTCATCCACCTATTTATGTGAATCCATTGTCTCAATGCTTACATCTGTAAGAACTAAACATAATAGATTTCCTGTGGAATCTTGTCTCATTCCAGTAATAAGTAATAATCTACAAAGAATGAACTAATGCGAGGCAAAGTCCCATCCATGTCATTAAGATACACGTTTCCAATAAAATTTTACTTACATTGAATAATTGTATTATTTTTGGTCACTTTTGTCCTTACAATAGTAATTGTATTGAACTCAATTTGAAAGAAACTTTTTACACTGAGTTTTATGGTTAAGTACCCAAATCTCAATTTGTTTATAGACTTTTGTTGCAGAGAGAGGTAGGATAGACATACGCGTAAAATATAGTAAGAATATTGTAGGGAAAGTAAAATGGAAAGATGAGATCAAGGAGAAAGGGATATGATGCACGATTTCCAACTTTTGAAGAGTTTATTCATTTATTTTTTTAAATGGACGTTGGTATGTGAAAAATGCCGATGGAATTTAGACTAGAATAGATACATTTAAAAGTGATGTAATCGTTTTCTTTAAAACGCAGTATTTACAATATGCCAGAAATCACATTCTTTGCAACCGGTTCAAATTACAGTGTGCAATTTTGAGTGTTAACTTCAGAATGGTGTAGAGTACATAGTTTTTCTGAATCCTTTTTGCGATTATGCAAACCAAAATGTGAAGAACCCTGGCCAGGCCTATTGTGGGGGCAGGGGTGATGAGGAAGATGGGGGTATTATTTTTTTCCTTGGTCGAAATACCTGGAAAGAGGATATGACTGGACGTTTTTAAGCCTCTCAGCAATAATTTAACAAAAGGAGTTAGTTGCCAAATTCTTAACAGGACATCCAAAATTGCACTCTCTTTTCTAAAATCACTGAACTTCTTCGTCCCTGGGCCTTTATGCCATTCGTGACATCTCCATATCTTCTGCACTCCTCCTGCTTAAGATGAATCTCTTTTAGAGGTGTTATTTAGAAAAGCAGGCTATTCGTGTTATCAGTAGATGTTAATGGTTTTGTTTTGTTTTTCTAAACAAAAACTTTATTTTTTTACTTTTTTTTTTTTTTGAGGTTGTTACATTGACACACGATGTTATACTCTGAGTTTCAGGTGTACGACATAGTGATTCCACAAGTGTATCCGTCATGCTATGTTCACCACAAGTGTTAACCATCAGTTAACTGGGTTTTAACTTACCAGTTTGTCACATGCAGATACATCTTCATGTTCTGCTAATTTTCATTTTTTATCTGCTGGTTTCAGTTATCAAACAGTCTAGAGAGATCGGGAATGCCTAAGTAGCTGGAGCCCCCAGAGAAAGAATCCGGATAGCAAGCTGCTTGAATTTACAGTTACTTTGCAGACTGTCTCGTTAGCCTAAGGGGGTGGGGGGAAAATCGGTGTTTGCCTTTCTTGTTGCCTTGGCCAGAGCACATTTGCGTACTTCTTAGGGAAGATTGCAAGACTCAACTACAAAAGCTTATTTCTGTTGGTTCTAAGTCTCCCCACTGAGTAGATGAGCTCTAGTCTTATCATTTTGGGGTTGACAGTTTTGAAAAGATAGAACCAGAAAATATTTATCAAATGAGTAGACTGAAGATTGAAATAAGGCAGAACGCATTTGGTTTGGTGTTTATATTTTGTGGGCAGATTAGGTGTTGGGGAAACAGTATAGATAGTCTTGTTTTCTTATATTTATTCTGAATTCCTGTACTGATGTTTCAGAAGCTGTCATAACATAAAAATATTTAATAATACAACACTTGTAAAATTGGTCTCCATTCAAACATGTCTTCCTGCTTAGAGTTAGCTTCTGTTCATCCATTTCCCATCTTGTCGGTAGCTAGTGTCTTTGTGTTGGCAGTTGAAGACGAGAAAATTGACAAAGAGTGATTATTTGATGCTTCAAGAGCGCGTGGTTTAAATATCAAAACATTAGGAGATACCCTTGTGAAAATTACTAAGGCCCTTAAATGTTTTAGCAAATGTGACTCCTTCTATGTCCTGTCATACTAGTTTTTGTCAAGAATTATGCTAGAAATTCTCAACTTTTGACTCATCCTTTGTTCCTGTTGAGACTTACTTAGGGTACGGTTGGGATTATAACATTTGTTAAATATAAAATGCTTATTTTCATAACCTAGTTTTGTTTTTTAAGATGTCAAGCTTCAAATAAGTCTCTTCTCTCTCTCCGTCACTCATACTGTTGTGGATTTAAGTGGCTTCCTTTGAGTAGCTTTTTTTTTTCCCCCGGGTACTAATTTTCCCTCAAATATGGCATCACACGGGCTTTGGCACCATACGCGTGGGTTTGAATCCCGGCTCACCCCCTGGCCATGGGCAGCCTTGGCCAAGTAAATCTGTGCCAGCTTTGATTCTTCCTCTGTGAAGCGAGACTAGTGGTAGCTTTCTCGTAGTGTTGTTGAGAAGGTTTCCTGGCAGCATGCACGTAAGGCGCTTCGTGTGGGACAATAGCTAGGGCTCTGTGTAGGGCCAGAGGCTGCCATTAGATATCCGCCATGTTACTCCAGCATCTCTGTCCCTTTGCACTTGGCATTGTCTCAGCTGCGACGAGAATTGCTTCTTAATGATGTGAAACAAATCAAAAATCTGTATTGATGGAAGTAGGAGGGCATGTTTCTGTTTTCAAAGTGGAAATACAGTAGTTGTTTTATTTGAAAGGTTAAAATGACTAATTTTTGAGCGCTTGCTTTGTGCTGGATACTCTTTACAGCCCTCAACAAATGGAAGCTCATTTAACTCTTCGAATACAACTGGAAGCTAAATGCTATTAAGATCGGTACCCATCACTATTCCCATGTTATCTTATTTATTTATTTATTAAAAGATTTTATTTATTTGACAAAGAGAGAGATCACAAGTAGGCAGTGAGGCAGGCAGAGAGAGAGGGGGAAGCAGGCTCCCTGCTGAGCAGAGAGCCCGATGCGGGGCTCGATCCCAGGACCCTGAGATCATGACCTGAGCCGAAGGCAGAGGCTTTAACCCACTGAGCCACTCAGGCGCCCCATTATTCCCATTTTAGACTAGGAAGTCAAAGGGAGTCCTTCCTCAGGCCCACCCGGCAAATGTAATGCCTGTTGTTAAAAAAATTTTCTCAGGAAATACTACATAAAGAAGAAAACTAAAGCCACCATGAAGTACTGAGATCACTGTTTTAAAAAATAGCTTTATTTAGATAGAATTCACAGTTCACACAGTCCCGTGTAAATGTACCTGTTAAGGTGTACAGTTCGGTAGTGTTTAGTATATTGGCCATTGTGCAACCATCACCATAATCTAAATTTAGAACATTTTCATCACCCCAGAAAGAAACCTCATACCCACCTCCAGCCACTTCCCGTTATCTGCACTCCAGTCCCTGGCAAGCAGTACTCTGTTTTCTGTCTCTCTGGATTTGCTTATTCTGAATATCTTTTAGGAATGGGATCGTACAATAGGCAGTCTTTTGTGATGGGCCTGTTTCATTTAGCATCATGTTTTTGAGGTTTACCCACATTGTGGCATATATCCGTGCTTTGTTCCTTTGTATCACGAACTAATATGGCATTGTTATGGATGTACGGATTTTGTGCATTTGGGATGTTTCCAGGTTTTTGGCCGTTATGAGTAATGCTGCTATGAACATCGATTGGTGTACAGATTTTGGTGTGGACATATGTTTTTAATTCTGCCGGATATGTATCTCCGAGTGGCTTTGCTGGCTCCTATGTGAGTCTCTGTGTAACATTTAGAGGAAGTGTTAAACCATATGCCAAAGTGTCTGCCCCATTTTACATTCCCACCAGCAAGGTCGGGGAGGTTCCAGTCTCCGCACACCCTCGCCAGCACTTAATTACTGGACATTTTGATTCTCACCTTGCCAGATGTGCTGTGAAGTGGTATCTCCTTGTGGTTTGGAATTGCATTTCCTTAATGACAAGTCATGTGTAGCGTCTTTTCATGTGTTTAGGGGCCGTTTGTGTTCTTTTCTTTGGAGAAATATCTATTCAAGCCCTTTGCCCATTTTTAATTGGATTCATTGTATATTGTTTAGCTGTACAGTTGACCCTTGAATAACTTGGGTTTGAAGTGCACAGGCCCACCGATGCGTGGATTTTTTTTCAGGAAACCCAGTACAGTACCGTAAATGTATTTCCCTTACGATTTTCTTAGTAACATTTTTTTCCCCTAGCTTACTCTTTTTGGTGAGAATATACACAACATGTAAAATACATGCTAATCAATGGTTTATGTAAGCAGTAAGGTCAACAGTAGACTATTAGTAGTTAAGTTTTTGGGTAGTCAGAAATTACCTGTGGATTTTCAGCTTTGTAGGAACAAGCCCCACATTGTTCAGGAGTCAAGCATATACTGTGAGGTTTTAATGTATCCTGCCAAAACTTTTTTTCCATTAAGAGTGTGTATTATTTTTACTATATATTTTTAAATGGGATTATTTGACATGTACGGTTTTGTAATTTTTTCTTTCTTTTTCCAGCTTTACTGACATAAGTTCATGATGGTTTGACTTCTGTATGTTGTGACTACCACAGTAGATCTAGTTAGCGTCCATCATTTCATACAGATACAATAAAAAGAAAAAGCAAAAAAAGAAAAAAAAATTTTCCTTATGACGAGAATAACTTAGAATTTACACTCTCAACAACTTTCCCCTATCTTTTTATACAGCAGTGTTGACTCTAGTCATCACACTGTATGTTACATGCCTCGTAGTTATTTATCTTATAACTGGAAGTTTGTATCTTTTAAACACCCCTCCTCCAATTCCCCCCACCTCTGGTAACCACAAATCTGATCTCTTTTTTTCCTATGAGTTTGATTTGTTTTTCTGTTTGTTTTCGATTCCACATATAAGTGAGATCATACAGTATTTGTCTTCCTCTGTCTGACTTATTTCACTTTAGCATAATGCCCTGAAGGTCCGCCTATGTCATCATGAATGGCAGGATTTCCTTGGGGATTTGTTTGTTTATTTTCTTAAGGCTGAATCCTATTGCATCTGTGTGTGGTACGTGTGTCACAACTTCTTTATTTATCCATCCGTGGACACTCAAGTTGTTATCATGTCTTGGCTCTTGTAAGTAGTGCTACTATGAACATGGGGGTGCAGGTATCTTTTTGAGTTAGTGTAACTTGATTTTAACCTTAATATATTGTGACCATCTTTTCATGTCTGTATCTGATTACGTCACTTGTAATGACTGCTTTGTAGTTCATTATATGAATGTTCCGTAATTTAAAGTCACATACTTTATATATGGCATGTATTTGAAAGGAAAATAAAAAACCCGCGACACTGCATCTCCACCTTTGAACACTTGTACAGTCATTTCTTTAGGACACCTCCCTTACTAGAACTGGAATTGCTGGGTCAAAAGGTGGGCAGGTTTTAAAGCCTTTGAAAAATATTCCCTGGGACACCTGGGTGACTCAGTCGGTTCAAGCGTCTGCCTTCGGCTCAGGTCATGGTCCCAGGGCCTTAGGATCGAGCCCCGCATCGGCTCTCTGCTCAGTGGGGGGAGTCTGCTTCTCCCTCTCTCACTCCCTCTGCTTGTGTTCCCTCTCTCGCTGTCTCTCTCTGTCAAATAAATAAATAAAATCTTTAAAAGAAAAAAAAATTCCCTAAGTGCCCTCCAGGCTCCAGTTTATACTCTCTTGCCAGTGGTGTAGGACTGCTGGTTTCCCTACAACCTTCGCTATCAGTATTTTTGTTAATTTTGAGTCTGAGGGCCCCAATTGGTATTCCATACTTCTTTAAATTTAAATTTATTTATTAATGAAGTTGGTTGAAGTCTTTGTTTCCCATCATTGTTCCCTGAGCCTGGAGATTTCCTTCTGTGCCTCTTCCAGATAGCTCTCTGCCTGGGGACCCCGATCTAGGAAGCTTTTCCTACCCCTTCTCCCACCTGCACAGACCCAAATACCTTCTCTCTCTCTTATTGTCACTTGCCCAGGTCCTTCCCAAGGCCCTGGGAGGGATCTGAGGAAGGTGTTCACATAGTTACGTTTTTTAATTAAATTTTCAAAAGTAAGATATATTGTGTATTTTTTCTTCCTTGAACCCCTCCAGTAACTTTCAAAACCCCATAAAAGCTGGATCTCCCTGCCTGGGACATGTTACATGTTCAATACAAAGTTAGGTTGAATGGCACCCATGAATGAAGTTTAGTGCTCATTAGCTTTTTTTTTTTTTTTAAGATTTTATTTATTTATTTGACAGAGAGAGAGAGAGATGGATCACAAGCAGGCAGAGAGGCCGGCAGAGAGAGAGGGAAGCTGCTCCCCGCCGAGCAGAGAGCCCGATGCGGGGCTTGATCCCAGGACCCCGAGATCATGACCCGAGCCGAAGGCAGAAGCCTTAACCCACTGAGCCACCCAGGCGCCCCGCTCATAAGCTTTTTTAGTATTTGCAAAGGAACTTTTGTTCATCAGAGAGGCTTGGTTCCTAGTAGGGTCATGAAAAATATGGTAGCGGTGAAAGAAATACTCCCTGAAGGTTTTTAACAGTTAAGATTAATTTTTGTGGGCGGTATGTGTGTTTATGCAGTCATGTGTTCCCAAACCTTGTTAACCAGAAGTCAGAAATCTATTTTGGTACATTCCTGATTTCCTGTGATAACCCAGTCAAATTACTCATTGTCCGTATAGCCTCTTTCTTAACTCACTCTGATTCACCTCTTTTAAAGCCTTTAAACGGAGTAGGAGTCTCTTAGAACCCTATTTTTTAGGTATTGAAAATTTGCCCAACTTGAGTGATAGGGCTTAAGCATGATTATCTTCACTAGTTTTCCACATTTCCTAAACTATGTGTGCATATTGACTAACAGGGTGAAAAAACTCAATAAACTGTTGAACAGAACATTTCTGACTGGCTTTCAATGAGACCTGAGACCTGGAGCTTGGGGGTCAACACCCAGGGCCTCCAGTCTGGTTCGCGTTTAGAAGTGAGGTCGGTTGGCAGGTGTTTGAATTCTCATGGGTTCCCTAGAACGTGCTGTACCCTGTGATTGGGGGATTGAACACATAAGCTTTAGAATGTCTCCTCTCATTTTCCTGAGCACCTTTGGAGAGAGAACTCTGGTGGATCCTGCTGAGTATTTCACAAGACAGTGTTGGGGGGAGAAGAGAACACTGTGGCAGCCGGGGACGAGGCGGGTTATCCAAGAGCGGATCCAAAGAGAAAACTGACTCAGAAGAAGCTGAGCCCATGTTGAAGTCTGTGAAAATAGGGAGCAGACACAATTAGCCGAGAAACTGTTAATGGACTAGAAGAGTTTGAAAACGTAGTGAATAAATTAGTTTTTGTCTCCACACTAGATCCTTCTGGAGAGAAAAATGTACGTAACAAGTGTGACGTTGGAGGGTCAGGGTGTAGACTAGCGAGACTCCAGCATGACACATGGTAAGGGAAAATCAGGTACATTATTATTACTATTTTTTTTAATCGGGTACATTATTGGGATATTTCCTCATGATTAAAGTCATGTGTGACAGTTTCAAAAAATTACACCAGGCTTTGGTGTATGTTGGCATATGTTGACTATAAAAATCAGTAGCCTCACTTGGTGCTCGCACTCTCTTTTCAGTATTCCTAGGATATACCAGAGCCAGTTTTCAGCTTTCAGCTTTCAGAAGGAAGCTGCAACTCCTGGGCACATTACTCAGCTACAAGTCAATAGGGTCCTCTCTCTCTCTCTCTCTCTCTCTCTCTCTCTCTCTCTCTCTCTCATTTGCTCCCTTGCCGGGCGGGCACCTGGAAATCCTGGTTGTTAAGCCGTTACAGATCTCGAGAGACTTGAACCTGTGGTTTACTTGTAGTTGAAACTTTTGAACACCTTTCTTACATTTCCTGTGACCGGTTTTTAGCCCCTGTGTGTGGTATTCCTGTACCCGCCCTCCTGGGGGGAGAATTCTACATGTGAAGGACTTGCTAAATTGGTGATATGATCAGACAGCCTTAGGAACCCGTGAAGCGTGTGCTGGTGAGCCAGAGCGGTGTAGTGGCTGTGTGGGCTACTTTTTGTTCTTCGCTGAGAGCTTTGGTAGGGAGAGTTCTCTGGGAGTTTGACAGCAGTTGTTCTGATGTCATGTGTAAATATTGTCTTTTTGAGTTGCTTGCTTGGGGCCAACCTTTCAGTGAAAGTTGCTGAAGTGATAGAGGCCGCGATAGAAAATTATTTAGTGGCACTGCATACTTATTTTTGAGGTTGAAGGATTTTCGAATCTGTATACATAGATCTCTCTCTCTTTTTTTTAATATTTCATTTATACATTTGAGAGAAAGAGAGACAGAGAGCACAAGGAGGGGGAGAGGCAGAAGGAGAGGGAGAAGCAGACTCCCTGCTGAGCAGGGAGCCCTATGTGGGGCTCGATCCCAGGACCCTGGGATCATGACCTGAACCAAAGGCAGATGCTTAACCGACTGACCCATCCAGGTGCCCTGGGCTCTCACTTTTTATTCTTGTCACAGAGATTGTGAAGTTTTCCTCAAACTTCAGGTGACATTAATGCCGTAGAAGGATAAAAGCTGAGATAAGATTATGCAGACCCTTTAAAAATTGCTGTGGAAGGAGTTTGAGTATATGTGCCTGTCCGACTCTATTAGCCAACACGTTTAGACTATGGAGAATGAGTACTTCTAAACTTTTATCCTTGGCTCTATGTAGGAGGGGAACAACAGGCGCATGGAGTTTTAAAGCAGATACATGAATTTAGTACACACATAATTTGGCCAGTTCCCTTTGGCAGGGACAAAGGAAAAAGGGCTCTATCTGACAGCAGGGTAAATGGCTGTTCTCCCCGTCAAAAGCAAGGGGCTTATCAGGCTTTCAGACAGAAATTCACTGTGAGTCTCTAGGAAGATGGCCTGTTGGCTCCTCACACACTTTTTTACCATTGGACCCTGAAGAGCCTGCTGTACCGAGAGTCCATGATGTGTCAGAAACAGGATTTGATGCGGTGGACAAATAGGGAAGTTTGGCCTTCCTCGATCAAAGGGAGTTTACACATTTATGCATGTGAAAACAAAACCGCCAGGGTAAAACCCAGTCCGTAAATGCCAAGTGAATGATACAGCCGTCATTTGCTCGGGGAGATCTTGTCAGGCGTCACCACATGGGGGCTCCCAGTGAGAACTCACGTACGGGGACAACCAGGGCCTGTTTCCTCATCTGGGCTAACTCTGGGGCTTTGGGGTCTCTGGAGGCCTTGAACATACATGGTCCATCTTTCTTGGTTGCCAGTTTTTCTTAAGACTCAGAAGGAAGATTTTTAGATTAAAATAAACCCAACAGTCAGAAGTAGAGTGCTCGGTTTGCATCCATGTTAAAAATAGATGATTAGCCTTCAAACATTTGTCACACATCAGGTGGGAAACTGGGAAGACCCTAGATCTCTGGTGCATTTCATTCCCCACTGTCAGGGGTGGTTAGTGGGGAAAGTTTGAGAAGCGCTGATGAGAGATTAGGAAGGGCCAGCTCCTGCAGCCTCCTCTCCTTTCCCCAGTGACTCAGTGGGTTTAGGGAGCAGTGGTTTCAGTTGGGTGATAGAGGTCTCTGGTGTGGTAGGGTCCTTGAGTGAGATGGATTCATTATTAAATGCAAAGAATTCAGGGGCACCTGGGTGGCTCAGTGGCTTAAGCGTCTGCCTTCGGCTCAGCTCATGATCCTAGAGTCCTGGGATCAAGCCCCAAATCGGGCTCCCTGTTCGGTAGGGAGCCTGCTTCTCCCTCTCCCTCTGCCTGCGGCTCCCCCGCTTGTGTGCTCTCTCTCCTTCTCTCTGTCAAATAAATAAATAAAATCTTTTAAAAAAGATAAATGCAAAGAATTCAGCACTACTTGAAGTATTTTGTCTTTAGAGTGAGTTGGTGGGAAGCACTGTGGAACCTTCTGCTGTGTGGCCGGATCAGGTGGAGGCCAGGGGCCCTGATGGTGAAAGGATTCACCCAAGACAGAGCCGAGGAGATAGAAGTTCACTGAATACACTGCAAGGGAGCAGCAGGCAGGACAGCACAGGAGAGACAGTCTGCCAGGAGGCGGTTGGGGGGGGAAGGGAGTGAGGAGCTATGGGAACCTGTGGAATTTTCCTTTTTTGGGACCCGTGCCCGGTTGTCGGTCACCCATTGGTCAGCTAGGGCCTATGGCTATTTTGAGGTAAGTCGCCTAAGGAGCCTGCTTGCATGCAGTCTGGAGGTCCCTCCAGTGCTCAAGCCTAAAAGCGGCCTCTACACCTTCTGCTTTTTCAGGCGAGGAGTTTGGATCCAGCATTTACAACAGTGCCCTGCAGTCACAGAGCAGGTGTTCAGTGTGTCTGTCCTTGGGGGCGGGGGGGGGGGCAGGGTGGGTGGAGTGACTTGCCACCTACCCTGGGAAGCCAGTGCTTTGCGTGTATGACCTTAGGGGGGCAAGGCAGTAATGGGGAGTCCCCATGGGGGAGCAGCACTGCCTGCAGGTGGGCGATGCACAGCCTTGAGCCTCTTGGAAGTGTGTAATCTTGGGTCTTTTTTTCTTCATGTGTAGAAAAAGGATGATGCCTCCTTTTCTAGGGTAGCAGGGAGGCTGGGGGTAGTGTGTTACCAAGTAACTATGTGTTAGGGATTCAGCTAATGGTGGTGATGTCTGCATTGAGGAGAACAGCGTGCATGTCATTGGGAGGGTAGAGGGTGGCTCCTGCTCCAGGGAAAATTTTGGGCCCTCGTCTTCCAGGCAGGACTCTCTCAATATGCGTGTCCACTCTTGATGTCCTAGTTAGGAATTAGATAGTCTCCATTATAATTGCCAGCTCCCTCGTGTACCATTCAAAAAAGCATGTGTGTGTTGTTAAATACAGATGGACCCTAGTTTAGATGCAATAAATCTCTGAAGACTGTTTTTTAAAAATATTTTATTTGTTTATTTATTTGAGAGAGAGAGCAAAGCGCGCGCGCGCGCGCGCGCGCACGCACGCACACACACACACACACACACACACACACACGAATGGGGGGAGGGGCAGAGGCAGAGGGAGAAGCAGTCTTTCCGCTGAGCTGGGAGCCCAATGCAGGGCTCGAACCTGGGACCCTGGGATCATGACCTGAGCCCAAGGCAGACACTTAACCGGCTGAGCCGCCTGGGCGCCCTAAAGATTGTTGTTTTTTTTTAATTATTTAATTGCGATAAAATATATATACTTTGAAAATCACCATTAACCGGCCACATCGCTGGGGTTCCAGCACCACCAACCGTCCACAGGACTCTCTTCATCATTCCCCTCCCCCAGCCCTGGACAGCCACTTTCTGTCATTATAGATGACACTCTAAGCCCCACACGTAAGGGGTGGAATTTCGGACTTACTTCACTTAGCATAATGTCCTCAGGGCTCATCCACATTGTAGCATGTGTTCCTTGTTGTTCTGATTGTTCCTTGTCTTTTATTCCTTACGCTAATTACAGAAGAAACACACGTTTACTTTGCAGTCTTTCAAAGGTATAGAGAAGAAAAACGTTCCATAATTCTCCTACCCGACCTAAGTCTTGCTGTGTTTCAGTATGTGCTTCTGCTAAGGTTGCCTCTTAAAGCAGAATGGTCTAGAGTGAAATCCCGCCTCTGCTGGGGCCTCTGGCCTCTTTGGATGTGAGGGAAGCTGTTGCATGTGAATTCGGAAGACAATGAGAAATGAATCCTAAGTGTCTATGGAGCTGTGGTGACGGGGGTGGTGGGGGAGAATGTGGAGGGGTGAAGTGGGAACCCGCAACCACCTTTTATGAAATGGGACATTCTCATCTTTGAAGCTTCAGCTTGTGGGTTTTGAGTTCCTGTTTGTGCCCTTTAATTTCAACTTTCTAAGTTCATCAGTTTGTAGTAAATAGGTGTCCTGGCTTTCATTATGTGCAAATGTGAAGGAGACCTCCCCGGAAGAGCAATCTCTTCCCTTCCAAGGTGGGCGTGTTGGGAGAAGAGCTCTGTGCTAACAAGCACCGGGGGAGGGAAGAGACCCAGTGAGAAAGGAAGGATAAATGCGGTGCTGAGAGGCTGTGTTCTCTGGGTCCCCTGAGACTCAGCCCCCCGGTCGCTTCCAGGAAGCCCCAGCGCCTTGCTCCTTCTGCCAGAACATCCGGTGCTCTGCCTGCCTGGTTCTCTAGCCTTTAGTTTGTCTCCACCTGGTGAGATGGAGCTCTTTAAGAGCACAGTCCTGTTTCTTATTTTGGTGTCCCTGGTGTGCTTAGCTGGGTGCCCGAGCCCGAGACGGTCTTTCGTGAATGTTCCCTCCAGTGAATGGAGAGCTCGCCCAGAAGGTGTCTGCTCCTGGGTCTCACGCAGGGCTGTGCTGTCTGAACTGTCACCTTAATCCTTCTGCCCCCAGGGCTCCCTGGTCCCCTACTGCCCTCCTTCAGCACCAGCTTTGCTCGGAGCCCTGCCTTTGGTGAGTTAGGCGATTTAAACAAGACTGAGGAAATCCCCGTTGCCTCTGCCTCAGGGCTGCAGAGCTCCTGGGTTTCCCCTTAGCCCGCTGTGATACTTGGTGGTTACACTGGGCAGGACTTAGGAATTGAGTAGGTTTTTGTGGCGTCGTCTAATTAACTTAACCATCGTGTAATATTTCCATGGTCCTGTGCTTTCTTTGGTCTGGAAACATGCTTACAGACCATGTGACTGTAGGATGACCTGTATTTTTGCCTTTTGCATTTGTCGTGCCTTTAGCATTTTATGTCAAAATAAGACCTGAAGCGCAGTCTCCTGTGAGTGTAATTCCCAAATGTTATGGCAGGCATTGGCGAACCCTATTAATTAAAACTCCCAGAATTATGTTGCTTTTTAAGTAGTAGTTGTGAGCCTTAAGTATTTTCTATGTTTGTCTGTCTATTGCTGTCGGTTGAATGGAATTCCTTCTGTAAGACGCAAGGTTAGGAGGTTTGCCTTAGGTTAGGGAAGGGGGGAAGAGTTGTCTCAGGAATGAAATGGAGAGCAGAGAGAAGCATAACAAACGAAAAATTAAAAATTTGAAGGAAAGCATCACTGCATTGTGTAAGAGGAAACCAAATCTGAAGCACGCGTGCAGGTAACACTTGGGGTAAAGAGAAGGGGAAGTGTTTGAGGAAGAGGAATTGAGGCTTTAGAAATGCGGAGGCAGACATTTGCAGAGTTGGTTGGCTGTTTTGCAGGGTGTGCTGAGGAGAGCAGTCCAAGGGAGGTTGGCCGTGTGCTTCTAACTCACCTCAGGTGGTTCTTAGGTGATCATTGTTTAACATATTACTATCGATAGGAGGGTGGGAAATGTCTACAGTTAGCTCGTGTTAAAAGAAAATGAAAACTTACCTCTAAATCGGGACCACACCCAGAAGTGAAGCTGTCACCCTCATAGATTATAGGGAATGTTTTGTTTTTTACCCCATGCTCGGGGTGATACCCAAGGTTCCCATCAGAAGAGGTCTTAGACAAGGGAATCCATTCTAGCTGAATATCAACCCCGCCTTTCCTTCATGACAGAATTGTCCCATTGTATTTTTCATTGCCAAATTCGTGTTTGTGGTAGCAAGCTTAGGTAATTCAGAAAAGAGCAAAAAGGATAGAAATCATTCTATCAACCCCACTCTACCTAGTAATGCTGTCTTGCCAGCACCTCTCACTTAAGGTATGCAGGGCTGTCCTTCTGTCCTTCCCAGATTTCACTTCTCTTTGACTTTTTCTGTCACTCCTGCAGAAAGTCTAATGGAGAGTTTGGTCACTGGCTGCACGGGAGTGCCCTTCTCAAAGCTTTGCATGCCAAGGACTCCCTCACAGTTCGCGTGGTCTGGAGAAGGGCTCTGATGGACCTGCGTTGGGTCACGTGCAAGTCCCCGTAGCCGGGGAGGCTGGGTCTCTAACCGGAAGGAGGGCATATCCAAAAGTCATGGATCCTCTGGGTTGGCAGTCCAAGTATTCTCCCACAATACTTTGTAAATTTTAAAAGGACCAAAAAAAAAAAAAAAAAAAATCATTGTTAATAACGAGCACACAAATATGGAATCTTTAATGGCTAGCATTGTTTGTAGGTAAAATGTGTTATATAGGAGTTACATTTTTATTTGCTTTATCTTTGTCTTGTTTTAGAGATAGCTTAATAACAGTGTATGCTTCTTGTCTGTGTTAAGGGACTTTCGTAAAGGAAGTAAGCTTGTGTGGTAGCGCATGGATTGGTTAGTAGGAGGCCCGGGTTTGTTTCTCAGTTGGCTTCTAACGACATTTCTGACCTTGGGCGAGGAGTCATTTGGGTTTTCATTTACTGGCCGAGAGAAGGAGAGATTTAGAGAGATATAACATCAACTTCCAATGCTATGGGTTGATTTCATTGCTTTATATTATTTAGAGGTTTTGGAGCTGTGTCATAGATTTTGTGTGGCCTGGTCATTACTGTGATTTATTTGGTGTCTTCGGCCAGGACGTGACCCTTCGATTTTACTGCACTTCGCAAGGGAAGATACGATTTCCTTTCTAGGCATGTGCTGTGAAAGTAAAGCAGGGATTGTCTCTGTGTAAGAAACTTCATTGGGTGGCTCTTCTGTCAAAGACAACACTACTGGGACAGTGACACACCTAGTGTGCTAAGACAGAATGGCTGTCCAAGTATTTGACAGATGGCTTTTTACTGTCCCTTGTGTTAGTTTATCCTGCCTTAGCGGAATACCTTACATTTCTTTCTCTCTAGTTTCATCTTTTTGGTATCATATTTTTATAATCTGAGAGGCTTTGATTTTCGATCTTGTGTATTTTAGGGCGTTGGCCACACCATTGGTGTGAGCGGCTGCTTTTTCCTGTGGTCTGTTCTGAATTTCCTTGGCACGTCATCGAGTTTATCTTGTCTCTGAAATGGAGAGCAATGTGGCTATGGATGGAGCTCTAGAATTGGGACTAAAATATTGTAGCCTCGGCTTACTTCGAGAATTTGGCACTAGATAATATAAGGTGGATTGCAGCTTGCCTCTCGGAAAACTATACTGTTGAGTTGTAAAAATGGAAATGTACTGATAGGCAGAATCTACTAGATGAAAACAGAACCGCGAGTAAGGCTGTATTTGAGCTCCTAGCAATTGGCGTTGGTAGATTTGTGTGGGTTGAAAACATAAGATTTAAATTTAGTGTATCCTTTTCCAGTGACTGGAGAAAACTATGCGGCATGTTTTAAAATACTGAAAAAAAGAGGACCAGTTTTAAAATAAGAGTGCCCAGTCCGGTTGCAGTAATGCAGACAAACCCATTCACCTATGGAAATTTAGGGGGAAACCTCTAGGTTTAAAAACAACAAGACAGTTAAAAACAAGGTGAGAACAAGTGTCAGCTTAAAAGCAGGTAGAGGAGGAAAAGACTTATTTTGGAACTTAAGGAGGAAATAACTGTTGCTTCCGTTTTCTCTTATGTGCTTACTTTCTTTGAAATACTGGTCTAGTCTCTGGTAGGTTCCCTTCCTGGATCCGTCTCATAAAATGTTTGTATTAAAGTTTCTGTGTATCAAGCAAAGCAGTTGATAATGCACACTTCAGTTTTAGAGTTTCCAAGACTAAGGGAAAAGGGATTTGTTTGGGGTTGGGGGAACTGGCCTCTCCCTCAAAGAGTATGGCCCGGAGATAGGGTAGAAACTCAAGAGAAATGTCAGCCGTAGTTCCTTATCTGATGATATGTGTTATAGGTCACACCAGGCTTTGGATTTTTGCTCCCTTTCTGTAGGGCAGCTTTGCATTTAGTCTGATCTGGGAGGATCACGTCCTCTGGAAGTAGGATTCTGTGAGGTGAGGAAGAGCCTTCCATTGCTTTTACCCCACTGTCCAGAGGGCTTCAGAGACCACTCATCAGTCATCTGGTCCGTAATCTTTGGTGATTTGCAGGATAGTTTGTAATTAATTGTATCTTGGTGCTTATGAGGAATGACACTTAATCCACTTATGAGGATCCCGTGAACTTTGACTTTCATCTATAGAAGGTGGAAATGTACTATATGTTGACTAACTGAACATAATAATAATAATCAAAAAAAGAAGGTGGGACTGTTGTGTTCCATATTGGGTTGGTTGTATTTGCAGTAGTAAAAGAAATGATTGATTACTCCGAATTTTCTATTTAAGGAAGTTGCATACAGCATGCTTCTAAAATGGGGAGGTTGGGATGGGATCCTTTTACGAAAGAAATGAAAGTGAAGTTTCCACTTAAAACAAATTAGCAAGTTTTCGTGGGTATGCCTCTTCCACCTTCAGCATAACTTGAAGAGAAACCTACTCTATGTATATGCTTCCGCTTACTGAAAAGTGAATATGTGCAGTGAGAAACTTATGTGCACTCCTTATTTAGAAACCGGGGCTGCTGCTTTGGGAGGCAGCAGGCCAAAAGATGTGAAAAGCCAATGAGAAGAGAAAACTGAAACCCTCGGCGGGAGGGTGGAGGGGGGATCTTCATGTAAGCACAAATACGATACCAAGTTAAATCTAGGAGTATGAGTAGTTTACTCACAGGAGAAAATAAATTAAGAAATTAAGGGTGCACGTGCATCTTAAGGGTGCATCTTACACTGTAGTGTGCTGTCTGGCCTGACTCCTTGTGTTAGGAATGATTTTGTTTGCTTTAAAGCTCTCCCTTCCCTCCTCACCCTGGCCAGGTAACCGTGGGAGATTTTCCGTTATTCGACATATGTCCGTGTTTGGAAGTCACACGGTGGTATTGTATTAAGTAAGATCTGCTTGCAAAAATGGACGCTGTGGGCTGTTACACAAGATCTTCCCATATGTTCATTCTATGAGACCTCACGCATGCTTTAAGGAAGGAACAAACGTTTTTCTTTCAAATCCAAGTAGTTTGTAGTTAACATTGGGGTCAAGTATTCTAGTTGCAGCATCTAAAATTCTTGCTGTGCCTGCTGTTCTTTTTCCTCAGGTCTCTGCTGCTCCTCGTGGTCCGGAGCTTTTATCCGTTCATAGCACTCGTGCTGTGTTGGACATACGGTTTAGAAAATACTGTGTAAAAAGTGCTGGTTGAATTTGGGCAGATCTTGATGATGTGATTACTAACGTTTTCTTGTGAAGGTGGTATTAGCATATTTTTTTGTTAATCCTACCGATTTCATTCAAGTGGCATCGATTTGGCGAATGACGGGATTTGGGGGCAAAGATCCAGTTTATTGGATGGTAAAAATGAGGACCCTATAAAAGATCTAGAGAAGGCTGCATTATGAGTGGAATCCAGAAAGAAGAAAGATACTAGGTTCAGTATTGGGATCTGAGTGAGCTGTCGTCCCCACAGGAAGGGGACGTGGAGAGAAGAAAGACCAGGGGAGGTCCCGTGGGTGAGGGAGACGGGAGAGTGTTGAGGACCGCGGAGGCGGGGGGGGGGGGGAGGGGGTGCTGGCACAGTCTGCTGCAGAGCTGAGGTCCTCTGCTCGCGGTGAGGCCGGCATGCTGGACTTGGCTCCGGTGATCACTGTTGAGTGCAGGAGCATCAGAAGCACGTTCGGCTCACGGAAGTTCGGCCTCTGGAGGGTGGCAAAAGGTGAATGAGTCTTCCCTTGCTTTGGCTTAGTGACTGTGTGGCATAGGACCAGCAGTGGCGGCAGAGACAGCTCTCAGGTCCTGCGATCCCAGCTGATGGGATGTTCCTGACTCAGTAGTCCCAGGACTGCTTCCTGAGGGGGTACCCCTCCCCCGTGTGACAGAGGTACCAGTATTCTTGCTGGGGCCGCTTTCCTCTTGTTCTGGGAGTCCCTTCTGGAGGCCCGGCGGAGAGACTCCTCCCTTGAACCTTCCAGCAAGCTCATAAGCATCTAATTCGCTATATGAAAATCCCTCTCTGCTTAAAATAGCTAGCTTGTTTCCTGCAACCCAATTCTCAGTGAGACCGAAGAGTTTTATGATGAGAATGAATGGGCTGCATTGGAAACAGAAGTTTCCCTGGAAGAATCCCAGAATGAGCAGCGGAGAGATGAGTAAACGGATCTGTGGTTCTATAATGCACATGCTGCTTCTGCTTTCCTAATGGGGGCGAGGAGAGTGAAATTGCCGGAGGGAGCCGTTCTCACAAAGCAGATTTCCAGGCTCTATCCCTTGAGATTCTGATCCAGAAAGAGGTGATGGAGTCCTGAAGTCCATATTTTTAAAAAGCCGTTCCTGGTTGTCTCTGAGGGATGGATAAATTGGATACCAGTGGACTAATTTCTTGACTCTATGAGCTGTGCTCGTGATGATCCCCCCCTTTTTTTTAAGGATTATTTATTTATTTATTTGAGAGAAAGCACCTTTCATATGCCTACCATGTGCTAGTGGGGGAGGACAGAGGGAGAGAGAATCTTCAAGAGAGAATCTTCAAGCTGATTCCTGCTGAGTTCGGAGACTGAGGTGGGTGGGGCTGATCTCACCACCCTGAGACCATGACCTGAGCTGAAACCAAGAGTCAGAGGCTCAGTTGACTGAGCCACCCAGATGCCCCATCATGATCCTTCTTTTTAAAAAGGAGGAAATGCTTAGGAGTTAGACATGTTTAAAGATTCCACTTCGAGGCTGAATTTAACGGGATTAATTCGGTGACTGCTGCCAGAAGGTGGTAGTATTTCTAGAGTAGAATGCACAGGATTTCCTTCTTTTGTTATTACTAGAGGAAAGAAATATATTTCTGAAGTGTTACTGAATATAGGATAAAAATTGAGTTGTTTCTAATGAGAGTTAACAATTTAAGTGCGTAGGTTCCGTATTTTATTTACTGTGTAACTATGGTATTTTACAGTATAATATCTCTGTTTCATTGTATAAAATACTGTTAGTGCATTTTCTTATCTCTGTTTATAGTTAAAGGAAGATCACAATGGAAGCTATTTAAAATACGGAAATGCCTCGTCAGAAGAGAGGTCAAAGGATTATTTGGAGAACTGGCAAATTCGGAATAATTTAGTGGTTTCAGAGTTCACTAAGCTCTGGAGGCCAGGTGATTTAAGGATCAGGGCTCACATGTCCGTGTAGATTAATATGGGGATGGCGATAGCAGGGGGAGAGGACATGTCTTGGTGTAAATATTTGTTCTGCTCTTACTCGATTTCCTCACCCGGCACCCTCTTCCCACCCCCACCCCCAGAAAAAAAGAAAAAAACACCAGTCCTGATTTCAGCACTTCTTCATCCTCTCATGCTGGCTTTTTGAAGGTACAAGCTAACAGATGGAGAAGGAAGTCACCATTATTCTGTGGTCTAATAGTGCCTACTTGATTGAAATTGATTAGCCCTAGAAGGTTGGAGTCCTCATAGCAGCGGGGGCTATATGTCAAATGGGCCTCCACCGACAGGCAAGACTGCTTTTCCTCTGCAGCTGCCGGGCTGCTCGAAATTAGGCGGAATGATTTTGCACTTGGATAATGGGCAGGAATTAACTGCAGCTCACCAAGTGCTGCATAATGATGGGAAATGTGGACGGTGCTAATCAAATGCATCTGCATATGGCATTCTCATTATAAGAGGCATCTGTGTGCACAGAAAGGAAATGAGCTTGGAGGGCTTGGGTGGGTGTATGTTGGGGAAGATGCATCTGCAGAAAGGGCCTCCTCTTTCCCTTGCTACCCTGAATCCTGACGGAATGACTGAACTAGAAGGCTGGCACTGTGCGGTTGCTTAGGTTCTTAAAAAAAACCAAACAAGCTTTATTGAGACATAATTCATATACCGTACAATTCACCCATTTAAAGTACACCGTTCATGATTTATCTGCAGGACTGGGCAGCCATCACCACAATCTAATTTTAAAACATTTCTGTCCCTCTTAAAAGAAGCTATTGGTTCTTTTATAAAGAAAATGTAGTTTGCACTTTTTAAGAGATACTTTTTTTCTGTTTTTGTTTTGTTTTGTTTT
Source organism: Potos flavus (assembly GCA_028534135.1). Classification (NCBI taxonomy): domain Eukaryota; kingdom Metazoa; phylum Chordata; class Mammalia; order Carnivora; family Procyonidae; genus Potos; species Potos flavus. The sequence goes on along the minus strand of CM052899.1, from coordinate 62,543,157 downwards.
GTTTTTGTCGGGATGTGGATGATCTTAGGCCCTCTGCAGAATCAGCCTATTTCTCAGAAAGCATGTGTTTTTATATATAGTCATAAAATAGATTTTAATGTTCCAAAGGTTACTTGCTTTTCTGACTTTTGGACCCAACCTCATGAATTACATTTTAGTTACTGGGTTTGTCTAACTACTAGTTGGGATCTTTTCAGCCTCAGGTGACAGACTCCAATCATTCGGTTAAGCATTAAAGGAAATTGTTAGCTCTTATAACCCAGAAGAAGGAGGGTTGTTGACTTCAAGGAGTAAGTGAATGTCGAGGTTCTCCCTTCCCTCTCTCGGATCTTTTACCTCCATGTTGACCTCATTTGCCCCCAGCGTAGCTGGAGGACTGGTGTGGGGCTGGGATACACCTGGGTTCCCCACTGGTGCCAATCCAGGGCTGAAGCTGAGTGTCTGGTGCTGAGGCTCACCTCAGCTCACCTTGGGGTTCGTGTACGCGGTATTTATAAATATGGTAGGTTTTGATTTCTTCATTCTGGGATTACGAACCTACTCGTTTAAGCAGCAGGACAAAACAGCCGTCTCAGGCATGCTGTGTGGTAATTAGTGATGCTGATTCGGATGGTTCGTCAGGGATTTGAACCAGACCCAGGCCCTGGATGCTGCCTTCTGAAAGATTCTGCCCAGCCACGGGTTAACAAAGTGGGTCTCTAATGGTACTAGCTTTACCCTTCCAAGATGTTCCGTGCCTGATCCGCTGCCTTATTTTCCCCGGTAGGTTCACTATCCTGTTTTTAAAAATTTCTTAGTTGTCTTTTTTTTATGATTTTATCTGTTTGAGAGTGAGCATGAACAGGGGGAGGGGCAGAGGCAGAGGGAGAAGCATGCTCCCCACTGAGCAGGGAGCCCGATGCGGGGCTCAATCCCCCCGACTCCGGGATCATGACCTGAGCCAAAGGCAGACAGACACTCAACCAACTGAGCCACCCAGGTACCCATTAAATTTCTTCGTTGTCTTGACATTTAGTAAGTCACTCTAATTTGTATACCCTTGACATGACTAGGCCTGACTTTTTTTTTTAAGATGAATAAAGAATATAACTTAGCTGACATTGGTTTTTAAGACTGTTATATACATCGTTCATTCACTTGTTCTTTCTTCCTTTCCCTTAAAATGAGATTCAGTAAAGGTTTAAATTGAAATTTGGAAAACATTTTTTTTTTCTTTTATGATCCTGTGGTTCTGCTGTATTATGGGGAGGCCGACTTTATACTGGATAATTAAAAAGGTATTCTGAGGCCTGAACTGTGATTTTATAAATCTGTGGCATCAGCTGAAAAGGTTTTCTTTTACTTACCAAATCCTATTCAGCAACTGTTCTCTAAACACTCGGGACACGTTGGCACACAAGACAGACCAAAATCCCTGTCCTGATGGAACTTCCCGTCAAATTGGGTACGGGAAGGAGGCAGAAAACCTAAATATAATAAACAGCTGCAACTAATGGGTGTTTGAAGACCCTCTGTGGCGTAGAGGAGGTTGGGCAAGGGTGAGGGAAAAGATGAGGACTGTGGGTGGGGTGGGGAGGCTCTTCAGAGGGAGAGATTTTTTACACAGATTTGGAGGAGGTCAGGGGTTTGGCCACGAAGCTGTGTGAGGGAAGAACTTGCTGACAGAACAGCCCCCTACAGAGGCTCTTAAAGGTGGGAACTTAGACCTGGAGTGCTCACAGAGCAGACCACCTACCAGAAAGGGGAGGGGATTGAAGGCAGCAAGGTCACCGGGGACAGCGTGGCGTGGGATTCCGGGGAAACCTTAGCAGTGGGCAGTCTTTGCGGGGGTCCTGAGCAGAACACAGTGACATGATCGGAGTTAGATGTGTAAAGGCTGGTGTGGGGCCTCGACTGCAGGGGGAGCCGTTGAGGGCACGCAGCCAGGAATCAAGACAGGGGGGAGATAAGCGTCCTTGGGCCATCCCGGAGGTGGTGAAGGTGGTGACGCTCTGGATGTGCTTTGAAAGCAGAACTCACAAGATTTCCAACAGACTGACGTGGGGTGAGAGGTAGAGAACAGTCCGGGATGATTCCAAGAGTATTGGCTTGAACAACTGAGCTGAGATGGCTATCAACGGAGCGAGTTGGAGTAAAGAGTTTTGTTTTAGACTTTTTTTTTCAATGTCTTGTAGATATCCAGTTGACCTGGGGGTGCGTAGCCAGGGGGCTGGGACCGGGGAGAGGGCTGGGCCGCAGGTGCAAGTTTGGGGTGATGTTTGGAGCCTGAGATTGGACCAGACCAGCCAGTAAGGGCACGTAGGCAGACGGGAGAGAGAAGGCTTTCAGCCTGGGGGTCTCTGCCTTGAAGAAGTAATGGAGGAAGAGGGGCCCCTGGGGGACTGAGGAGTATAACCAGTGACTTAGGGAAGCAGAGCAACGTAACAACCTAGTGTTCTGGAGTTGAAGCTTCTGTTAGCTTTTAAATAACTTACAATGTGGAAATGTGTTCTTGGAATGGATCAAAAGAAATGATCACAAGTGATGTTTAAAAAGAATGTGCCTTCCTTTTGCTCTTGAGTTTCCTAAAAGCACATAACTGAAAACCTTTACTATTCTCAGAGACGCTGAGCTGCTTAACAGTTTTGGAGAATCAGGGGAGAAGGAGATGTTTCCAACCTCCCACGGGTCCTGACGTTGCCCTTAATTTTAGTACTGCCTTCTCCTGGTCCTTTGTGTATTCTTTAGTTGTAATCATTGTGCACGGGACAGTTTCGTTTCTTTTTATTTACTTGTTGGCAGCATTTTTTTTCATGGTGCTATTATTACCTGCAAAACAGTTTTTATTAGGGCGCTCCACTTCTTTTTGGGGATGGGCGCACCTTGACAATAGGATGGCATGGGTCAAACAGGGTTGCCACCGGCTGATCTCTGCTTTCCCCTCCCTTCTCTGCTGGGCCCTGGAGTCTGCGCTGGATTTATGCTGGGCTTTGTCTAGGGATGGAGAATGCTGGAAGCAGAGGGGGAGATGTTAGAGAGGGAGCCGGGGCTGCAAGGCTGGGGCCCGTCCGGACCAGTGGGAGGGTAACAAGCCTGCAGGGCCAGACAAAGGGAGGGGGGCTTGTGGAAAGGGGCCTCTCTCCTGGGCCGGAGTGACCACAGAGCCGCTCTTTCTTCCTTGACATCTTCAGCAATAACACTTCAGTGCCTCAGGGGTTTGAAAGAAAAATTACAATTTAAAAGGAAAACCCCTCCTGCACTATTTGCATGTGAGTGGCGCCTGTGTAATTAAGAACAATTAAATTCCCTGGGCTGAATCGAAAGGGAGGCTGCAGCTACTTTTGCTGCTGTTCCAGGGGAGTGCGGCCTGGAGCTGTCAGCTCTCTTGAGTTAAGTTGGAGGCATTCTGCCTGCCTGCCTCCCCCAGCCACCTACCAACCCCCCCCCCCCGCCCCAACACACAATACATTAAATTCTAAAACAGACTTTTTTTTAGCCTCGTCCTGAGTTGTTTCTCTGGAGTCTGCGGAAATCAGAATATCAGTCTTTACTCTTTTGCTTTTCTGTCGCCCTTAGAACTGACACTTCTCTACTCACTGGGCATACACTCTGCTGTCCCCACCTGCCGCGTGCTTTGCAAGCTCTTTACATGTAAACTTCATTTAATCCTCACAGTGGACCTACCTACCTATCTTAATTTTATAGTAGTGGCAACTGAAATTCTGGCCACAGGAACAGTAGGTGATCTCTTCTACTCATCTTTCTAGTTCATTCCGCCCTCGAGTGTTGGTTTCTGATGGGGATCCAGTCACCTGTAGGCCTTGGGAATGCAGCACCCTTCTTTCATTGCTAAAACCTTCTTGTCCTTTGGATTCCATCCTCCCAAGACGGAATAGGAAGCAGGACACCATTATCCCCATTCTTCCTCTTCTGGCTTTGCAAGAGCTCCACAGTTTGCAACAGTGTTGCGGAACTTTGGGTGCAGCAGGAGGGTTGTTGCTTTCCGACCTGGGGCTCCTGGCATCCATCCCCAGGGAAGGAGGCAGTGCATGTCAGTAGTTGAGTGTGTTTTAAGCAGTCTTTGAAAAGTAGACTAGTTTTTCATTCCTTGAATTCACAGCCATGTAAGTGGTGTTGGGCTCTTATTGGCAAGGCCCCTTCGAGGACATACTCCTAGCAGATCAGGTGGGGACAGCACCTTTGTGTTCCTTCTAGCACATCTTATATTTCTGGTGTGGTCACATCAGTAGGGAATACCCTCCTACCTTGGGTTCCCTGAAGTGTCTCATAGGGGTCCTTGCAGGTCCTGCATGGCATTGTCCCTTCATGTGTGCTTAGGAGCAGAACTATAGCTTCTAAACTAGAAGGTAGTTTCTGTGTGCCCAGTCCTAAAAGCGGTTGAAACACAAGCGTTTCTCAGTTTACACCAGCTTGTGAACAAAGCCCCCGAAGGCTACTACCACAGTCAATGGCTTTTCCCAGTAAAAGGCAGCTTGGAGCTATCCTTTCTTTACTTAGAAGTTTCTTTGTTTTGCCATCAGGTTTGGGTTACTTCTATTGCTTTAACTATGTAGCCTTCTGATTTATTAGGAAGCTGTGGTTCTGGACCACATGAAAGGGGGATAGCACTGGGAAACCGTCTCCCCCAGGGCCGGCGGAGGCTGGAAGGAAGGGGAAGTTACATACTATTAGTTCTGTTCAGCAGTGGCTCCTGCAGTTTCTGGTGTTAGAGAAGGGTGAGAAGCTGTTTCAGTTAGAATTAAGTTTTTAGGTAACAGAATTATAAGACACCAGTGGTTTAAAACAAGATGGATCAAAAATCTATGAAGAACTTACCAGACTCAACACCCAAAAAAAAACCAAATAATCCAACCAAGAAATGGACAGAAGACATGAACAGACATTTCTACAAAGAAGACATACAGATGGCCGACAGACACATGAAAAAATGCTCAGCATCACTCTGCATCAGGGAAACACAAATCAAAACCACAGTGAGATACCACCTCACACCAGTCGGAAGGGCTAAAATTAATTAGTCAGGAAATGAGATGTTGGCGAGGGTCCAGAGAAAGGGGAACCCTCTTACACTATTGGTGGGAATGCAAGCTGGTGCAGCCACTCTGGAAAACAGTATGGAGGTTCCTCAAAAAGTTGAAAATAGAGCTACCGTACGACCCAGCAATTGCACTACTAGGTATTTACCCTAAAGATACAAATGTAGTGATCTGAAGGGGCACGTGCACCCCAATATTTATAGCAGCAATGTCTACAATAGCGAAACCATGGAAAGAGTCCAGATGTCCATTGACAGATGAATGGATAGAGAAGATGTGAGATATATATACACAATGGAATATTACTCAGCCATCAAAAAGAATGAAATCTTGTCATTTGCAACAACATGGATAGAACTAGAGGGTATTATGCTAAGCGAAATAAGTCAGCTGGGGAAAGACAAATACCATATGATTTCATTCATATGTGGAATTTGAGAAACAACAGATGAACATAGGGGAAGGGAAGGAAAAATAAAATACGATAAAAACGGAGAGGGAGGCAAACCAAAGAGACTCTTAACTCCAGGAAATAAACTGAGAGTTACTGGAGGGGAGGTGGGTTTGGGATGAGGTAACTGGGTGATGGGCATTAAGGGGGGCACCTGATGTGATGAGCACTGGGTGTTGTATGCAACTGATGAATCACAAACTCTACCTCTGAAACTAATAATACACAATATATTAATTGATTTTATATAAATTTTTAAAAATAAGGCAAAAAAAAAAAAGTTTTGTCTCTCCCGTGTGAGTCTGGACTTACGCAGCCTCTGGCTCTAGGCAGTGTTCAGGGACCCCTGCTCCCTCCAGATCACGCATTGCCTTCCCTAGGGTCCTGGGCCTGGTAATCAGGATGCGGGGCGGAGACACTTGTGTCTATGGCAGCAGGTAGGAGGAAGGAATGAAGGAGAGGGCCAGAGGGTTCCTGGAAGCTACCCGCACAATACTCCAGCTTACCTCCCATTTGTTGGAACTTGGTCCCGTAGTCATACCCAGCTGCAAGGGAGCCCGGGAACCGGCAAAAAATTATACGCAAGAGGGAGAGAAGGGATAATAAGGGCTGAAGAACAAATTCCCGTCACACAGAACCCTAGGAAAGAAAGCATGAAACCTTTACCATTATCTCTCAAGGGAGGATTGTTTTTGACGCAACACATTTTTAAGCCTTCCCCCTCACCCGCCGCTGTCCCTAGGGAAAAAAAGATAACCCAGCCCCTCTGATTTGTAGTAAGGAGTACTTGTCTTTCTGGGAACATTCTAGTCTAGTTTCTCCAGTGTCAGTATTACTTGGGTTTCACATGAGAAAATCAGCGTCTGAGCCATTCTGACGGTGGGATTCTAGCCTACAAGATGCGAACTTGGCAGTGCTAAGTGATGCTCTGTGGGCGAGTGCGTGGTGTGAGCCAGAGTGTTTCATAGACAGCTGGACAGGCCAGTTAAAAGAGCTGCTGCTACATTAACAACAACAACAAAAGATAAAAACAAACCAAAAAAAACCAGCAAAAAAAATCAGAGGGTAGTTCTGCTTTTTGTTTCGTTTTTAAAGAAGACTTGACCTTGTCGAAGAGTGACATGTTGGCCAGGTATTCTGAGAAACAGGAATGCCTGGACACACAAGTTATATTACATATATATACACAAGTTATATATGCCTGGACACACAAGTTATATAGATATTATATAGTTATATTGTGCGAGACTAACCATCGCCGTGCCCTTCCCAGTAAGCTGACGCCGCGAGTCCTTCAGCTCTGGCCGAGGCTGGCTGCTCCAGGAACAGTAAAAAGTGTAGATATTTTTCATCAGAGCTTTCCAACAGGATCGCTAATAGTCTCTCTAATTCCCTGAAGATGATTTTGATATATTGCTCACATTGGGATTTAAAAAAAAATCGGGGCCCCTAGCCAACTCAGTTGGTAGAGCATCTGACCCTTGATCTTGGGGTCATGAGTTCGAGACCCGTATTGGGTAGAGAAATCACTAAAATAAATAAAACTTTAAATGTTTTTTAAAAAATGAGTTCATTGTGTTCGAATTAAAGGGTTGCTCAGGGATGTGAAATGATATGGGATTATTCTCTCATCCTATCAAGAAACTAAGAAATTACTTTGCATAGCTTAGTTTTTACCTTCCTTGCCTTTCTGTGGTCCATGTGGTTTCATGTCTGTTTCTCCCCTTGTCTGGAATCCCTCCTCCATTTCACCTGAAGACAGCACTTCCAGCCTTCCAAGCCCTACTCTACGCCACCTCTTCCAGAACACCTTTCCTAACCTGCTCCACACCCATGTTTTCCCCCTCAGGGACTGTGCTCCACCTTGAATTATATGCAAGACCCTAAGCCTTTGATTCATCTCTGGAGGCTTGGGTCAAACTGCTTTGGCTATTGTAATCTCTTAGTTCAGGGAAACTGAAGAAATGAATGGCAACGTGATTTGGCATTTGCTGAATAAGTATCGCCACCCAGTTGCTGAAAAGGTAATAGAGATTTAATAAATAGCTGGTTCTCACATTCAGAGAACGCATATCTACGAGAGCTCAGAGTTGGTTTTCTAGAAATAGCCACAGTATTGCAGAAACTTGGATTGTCTACCTGTGACTAAGAAGGACAAGTCCTTCATCCGGAGTCTCGCCATTCCCTAGTGTTCGTGTGAATTTCTGCCTTGGCTTCCACTTATGTGTAGCATCTGGCCAACCCTTTTGCTGCTTGGAGACTGAATTACTTTTTCATCCTCACTTGTTGTCCTAGAAATGAAAGGTAGTGCAAAATGCCTTTGGTATTCTGCAGATTTAAAAATCACAATTATTTTAACATATAGTAGAATCTAAGAAAAGATGTTATTACATCTTTAAACCATAGATGGGAAGCCATACATTGCTCTAAGGCATAAGTTGGAACAGGAGTTAGGAAACATGGGCTTAATTACTGGCCTTTTCTTTCATTTATTTATGTATTTATTTTGCCTTTTCTTTTATAAGTTTTTTGCAAATTTAATCACTTAGCTAAAGGAGTTCTTTATGGCATGTGGACTGTGATGTAAATACAATAATATATTTTAAATTTCTTTGAAATGAAAATACAATACTCTTTGAGGGTCCCCAGACCCAATTCCAATGTGCAGGGGGTTCCCCCACATACAACACCAAGCAATTCTAGGACACCAGCAGGATGTCCAAGAATTCAACTCAGTCCTGACTCAGAGATCACACAAATTAAGGGGTCAGACCTACAGGACAGCCCTCTCTGCTGGCCCTCCACTTCAGATGCCAGTCACAAGCCTGTTGGCATTGTGACTGTTACCTGTGCTTCTGACCGACAGGTTCAGATTGGCGGTTCCAATGACCTTCTCCTTAGGTTCAATTACTTTGCTAGAGCGCTGTCAGAAATCAGGGAAACACTTAAGTTCACCAATTTATTAAAAGATATGATAAAGTATATGAATCAACAGCCAAAGGAAGAGATGCATAGGGTCGGGTCTGGGGAAAGGTCGCTGTGCCCTCTCCAGACCCTCCACTCTTTCTGCCTCCCTACCGGTTCACCAGCCCGGAAGCCCTAGGAACCAGTCTCTGGGTTTTTGTGGAGGCTTTCTTACAAATAAAGATAGACTAAGTCATTGGCCATTGGCTGAATCAACCTCCAGCCCCACCCTTTGCCCTTCCCAGAGGAAGTTGGGGGTGGTGCCTGAAAGTTCCAAGTCTCTAATCACAAGGTGGTTTTCCCTGACAATCAGCCCCCCCACCTTGGTTGGGGTCCAGCATTCATTAAGATAACAGAAGACTCCTTTATTACCCTTAACACTTGGAAAATCCCAAGAGTTTTGGGAGCTGTGAGCCGTGAACTGTGGACAAAGACCAAACATATATGAGAAATAAATATTAACAAGCCACAATATTGCAAATGCCTTTCGAATATAAGGTCCTGTTAGTGCCTCTAGAAGGAGGGGACAGATTTGAGGGGTGTGAATGTGTCAGGTCCCAGCAGGGCCTTCAGCATCCATTGCATGGGGAGTTAAGAAGAGTACAGGGGTCAGAATCTCAACAAGTCGCCCCGCTGGGCAGGTAGGCCATCACACACCAAGACGGGCACACCGCAGTCCTGTATCATCCTCTGAGGATAAATTCCAAGAGCCCCCGTGGATGCCTGAAACTGCAGGTAGTACTGAGCCCTGTCTGTACAGTTGACCCTTGAACAACATGGGGCTGGGGCACTTACTCCCAGCGCAGTTGAAGATCCACGTATAAATATTGACTCCCCCAAAACTTCACTGCAAATAGCCCACGGTTGACCAGAAGCCTTACTGATAACGTAAATAGACTGTTAACACATTTGTAGGTTCTGTGAATTATACACTGTATTCTTACCCTAAAGCAAGCTGGAGGGGAAAAAAAATGTTACGAAAATCAGAAGCAAGAGAAAATTCATTTACAGTACTGTATTCACTAAAAAAAATTTGTGTACACGTGGACCCGTGCCTTTCAAACCTGTGTTGTTCAGGGATCAGCTGTGCTATTTTTCTTACTAATCATACATACCTATGATAAAGTTTAATTTATAAATTAGGCACAATAGCAGATTGACAGCAACAGTAATAAAATAGAACAGTTATGACAGTATACATAAAAGTTGTATGAATGTGATCTCTTTCTAAATACCTTATTGTACTACACTCGCCCTTTTTGTGATGCCATGAGACGTCAAATGCCGACCTAATGAGATGAAGGAGGTGAACGATGTAGGCTTTGTGACCTAGCCTTAGGCTCGTATTGACCTTCTGGCTGTATATGGGAAGAAGGACTATCTGTTTCTGGACTGGGGTTGATGGCAGGTGACTGAAAGCACAGCAAGGGCAACTGTGGACTGGGGGAGACTAGTGGGCGGTGCCGAGATCCGATGGGGATCTGAGCCAGGTCCTGAGCTCCGCCGTGGATTCCACTGGCATGGGGCTAGAGGCCGTCTGTGGGATGGTGTCTGGTACATTCGGAAACCCGAGGCAGGAGCTCAGCAGAGGGGTCTAGGCCACAGATACACGGTCTTGGGAAATGAATCAGTCCAACCACAGAAACCAGCTCTGGCTGATTCAAGCGGAAAAGGAATTTATTGAAAAGATGTTGGGCAGCTCTCAGAATCTCTAGGAAGACTGAAGAAACAGGCCCGGAAAACAAAGCAAGGAAGCGGGGACTTCGCAGCTAGAAGCACAGGCAGGATTGTGCCCCAGAAGCAGATGCTGAGGACGCTGCTGAGGCGTCCCTGACGCCTGCCCTGCTGCCCGGCTGCCATGCTCATCCCCAGAACGATTCTCCGCTTCCTTCCCTTCCGCGTGGCCCCAGCTCCCGATGCCCCGCTTCCTGCAGGTGAATCTGGCCGAGTCTGGGTCACACATCAGCATCCTGACTACGAGCAGGGCTAGAAAAGTGAGTAACTGGCCCTTTCGGAATCCAGGAGGGGTGACGCTGGGAAGTCTGTGGTTAAAGTAAGGAAACCTGGAAGCTGGACAAGGAGATGACAGATGTTCATATAGGAAAGCGTCACCCAGTTGGTGATAGCTGAAACTGAGGGGTAGTGTGACTGGCCAGAGGGAGACTTTAGGGAGCGCTGAGGGGACAGTCATGTGGGGAAGAGGAGCTTGATGGGGAGCTGAGAAGGAGCAGCATAGAGGGAGGAGGGAGACTGGGCAAGATATCCTAGAAACCAAGGAGGGGCCCTTCAGGAGAAGAGCCAGGGGGCAGATTGGGTAACCTCAGCCCTTGCCTTCCCAGTGTGTCCCCACCGATGACCTCAGCAAAGCATTTCTGGGGGAGAGAGAGGGCAGGACACCAGAGACGTGGATGGGAGGCAGTGTAGCACAGGGGCAACTTCCCGGTCAGCCGCCCGGCGGCAGAGTGGGCTTTGGCTGGTTGTTTAAACCCTCAAAACATCGGTTTCTTTGGGTATGGAAATGGGATAATAACGGTATCCACAAGGGGTTCTGAGGATTACGTGGGACAGCGCCGGGCTCAGCATCTGGTACACTGTGAGTGCTTAATAAGTGTACTTGCTGTTGTCATTACTTTCGCCCACAGTTGAAGGGATGAAGGTCAAAGGGTCTTCTCAAGGGCCAGAAGCGTGAGTCTCTCCGGTGTCTAAGTGGAGGAGGACAGTAGGAGGGGACGCTGAGCATCTTGGAGAGGGCAGGGTGGGTAAGGGGCCGGCATCAGCCCAGGTTCCATCCAGAAAGGGGCCTTGGGGCATTAGTTTTTGAGAGAAGGAATGCCTGCCCCATCCATGGGTGGTATGAACAGGGAGAATGTGTTTGCAACTTGAGGGACAGATTGGCGTGCAGGACTTTTGTCCTGGCCTTGGGAAGGCCTGCCCATCAGCATGCGGATATCCCATTACCAGTAGGAGCGCCTCTGACAGACCAGTGCTGGTATTATTGCTCCAAGGACTTTCCTCTTGCCTTTGACCTTGAAGTCTGAGGCTTTCCGTAATAGAAGCAGCTAGGAAAATCACGTCCAACCAGATGAGTTTTCCCCCCCTCTTTGGAGATTCAGTGGAGGAACAATACTGGTTTCTGCCTTCATTGTCAAGTGGTTCTTCACCAGTAGTTACTTTGTCGGGAAGAATGGCAGTTTTAACCTTAGTAGATGTGCATGTGTCTATCATATTTTTCCTCTGTAAACTTCTGGGAGAAGTATTTTTGAAGTTAAAAGTAAGAACTGAAAGCAACTTGTAGCACTAAGATTACGATGTGGAATTTCATAACTCATGTAGTTCTAGAACTTATTTCATAAATCATGCAGTTCGGGCTTTTTCGCCGAGGTCCCTAAAGCTGGGTACCGTAGGATCACAGGAGTGATCGGGGAGGGCGGCGTCTGGGCTGCCTGTCGGTGGGGACCTGTGGAAGTCTCGCTCTGGGTGGGCAGGCTTCGGTAAGGGCTGCCCTAGGCAGGGGCCGCTTCCGTCTGTGCAGGGGTCCCTCCCAGTTCTGCTGTATAACGGAAAAGTACTGACATCCCCCCCGGGTGCCCGGGAGTAGCAGCTGAGTCCTGGAAATACCTGTTGTTGGCTCAGGGTCCAAGGGGATTAACAGCGCACGAATCCCTACCTTCGTGGAATCTGAAGGTCTTTTCCAGCGTTGGCAGCACTGGGCCCTGATGGGCGCCCCCAATTCTCCGGGCGAGGGAGAACAGCCCAGTAAGAAGCTCAGTAGCATTACAGGTGTTTCCTTGAATGTTTCAGAGTCTAGACAACAGTGTTACTTTGCTACGTCTCCTTTGTTACCTTTCTGAGGCAGAGAGGGTTTTGCAAAACGCGTGGGAAGCCAGTCCTCCTGTCCTTGTGCTCATCCAGTGGCTAAAGGCTGGTCATGGCCCTCTCTCTCGAGGGATTGAAAGAGTTTGCATGGAAAAGGCAGGGAGCTGTAACTGTTGGGGCTTTGAGAGGCCGACGGAAGCCAGTCCATTTGGGAATATGGAAAACCAGACCGTTCCATCCTCCCTGGAGCTGGTCACCCTTGTTTCTCAGATTCCTGCCAGAGAGTGAAGTTATTTTTTACCTGTTCAGAAAGGACGACGACAGCCTCTGCGGGCCGTGTTCTGAAACACTGCGGTCTTCTCCAGAAACTGGTTAAACCTTCAGCTTCCTTTAGGAGTAAGGGCCCAGCACAGACTCACAGCGCGTGAGACTCGTTTCAGGGCGCGTTGTGGCACGTGTCGGGCTCGTGTCCCCGCCCAGCGTTCTCGTCCTCCAGCAAGGCCTCGTCAGTGGCTGCCCCCCCTTTCTGCTCCCTCCCGTCCTCACTGTTCCTGCTCGGCACTCCACCATTCAGAGCCACCAGGCCAACTGTCTACTGTATTTTCCTCGCTCCGATGGTGTGCTCCAGATGCGGCCGGGGCTTTCCTTAGCCTCTGTGTCTTCCCTCCTGCTGTTAGCTTTGTTCGAGGGGCCTCCCTTCAGTCTCCATTCGAGGTCACTGTTCCTTGAGGCCCCTGCCTCCTCCCACCCCCAACCCCGAGCGTTTCCCGACCTCTTCAGAGATTTCTGTTCTTCTCTTTGAACTCTTGATCTTTGAGTTTTGCTTGTTGGCCTACAAGCCTTGTCTGGCGTCCTGGATGGTACCTTTGAGGGGAGACTCTTTCTTCCTCGAGCTAAGCCTCTACCCCGGGGCAGCCAGTGCGTACTGAGTATTGGCCACGCGGCCCGGTCGTTCCAGAGAGGTGGGGTGCTGCGTTGGCCCTGATGTGTGTGTTTGGTCTGATAGCATTTCTGAACGGCCAGAACAGTTGGTTATAGTTAATCCATTTCCATATCGAAGTCACTGGACTGAAATGTTTCAGTGGGTGGGTGTGTCTGATGTGAGCAGGTAGATTTAATTTTCCTAGGAATACGGAGTCTGGGCATCTGAACACTCCTCTAAGGATGTCCGAGCCACACTCCTTCAGTTTGCCAAAGGGGAAACTCATAGTGTACCTGGGACCCCAACCAAGGTCTTTTCCACAGAAATTTCTTTTCTCTTATTCTACCCACTTTTTTGAACTATTTTTTTTTTTTTTTAATATATATATAGAGAAAAAAGGTAGCTGAAGTTTCTGAAAAAAGAGAAGATAAAAGAGGAAAAGTCAGATAGTCTTAGGGGATGATATTCTTTCCAAATAGCACGTGTAGAATTCCTCGTCCACATATCCTGCTGCACAGGGAAGAGTCAACTCTGAGGAAGGCGGGTGTCTTCGGAAGGGCCGAGAGAGTGGGGGGGGCAGGGTCCCTATAAACAAGAGCCCCCTCACCTCAGATTACCGTCACCTCTATGTCTTCTCCCTGTTCTCCTGTTGGAGAAGCAAAATGGCTCCTCTTTTATTTTTCTCTTCTCATGAAGGGCTTTTCCTTAGAATTATCTTGTTGGTGGGGCAGGGGCCAGCATTAGAAATACATGACATGAATTTATCATTTGTTTTTACAAGATGCTGAGTTTTTTTTATGCCAGATGAGGGGACTCCTAAGAGTGAAAGAGGCCATGTGAGCTGTGACATAAAGGAAGCATTCACGTTATTGAGGGTGCACATATGAAAAGGTTAATGCTGACTTTTGAGTAAAGGAGAAAAGGGAGGGAATTTTGTCTTTTACTGCTGTAGCTCCTAAGGCTTAAGTTACTTGGATGTCATCGATTTGGAAATGAAAACTTTCGCATCTTTAAACGCAGTATAATTTCTTAGCCACTACTGATATTTGAGGATGGTTGTTGATGTCCATAGTTGGCTAAATTTTGGCAGTTTGCGGCTTTTTTTTCCCCCTTCGGTCTTTAACAAATACTTGAGGGCATGTGCGCGGGTGTGGGTATTGTCCAGGGCAGTATCTACACTAAAACGGTTTTATCTTTGAGAACTAACTTTTTAACTTAGACAGTGATGTTAAATCTCCTTGTAACTTGATCTCCTTTCCAAATGTCAAGTCAAGTGAGCTGAAACTGACCAAAGAGAAAAATGAATCTGTTCTATGACTTTTAGGGAGAAAGAGTGACATGATTTTACTTCTCCATGACGAAATTAAAATAGGGTTTTCTCTGAAGTTAGAGAAATTCTGACTATGTCTAGGTTATTGCTTTACGGTAGACCGTATGTAACTGCCTTCTGTTGGGTTTCTAAAACTTCCTGATTGTGGAATTTAAAAATCTCTGTTAATGATATGAGATGGCCCAGGTTTATATTTCATTTGTTCTATTCAGAGATAATTACTGCTACCCGTTTGGGACTTTTAAATCCCCAGGTCAGCTTGGACTCAAGCTCAATTGGCTCCTCCATCTGTTCTCATTACTTTTCTTGTTAGGTGACAGTCTTCCTCTTAGTAACATGATCTAATATTTATTGCACTTTTAACTATGTGCCAGCCATGAAGCAAAGGCATTATCATCTCACTTTAACCTCAGGATAGTTATATGGTAGATACTGTTGTCATCTTCATTTTAAGATAATAAGGCTGGGACTTTTGAGAAGTGATTGACCTGCTCAGGACTAGAGAGTGGTGACCTTGGGCCTGGAATCTTAAGTTTGTCTGCACTCTGAAGCCCGAACGCTCACCCAGCCACTAGACTGCCTCGGTTCCTTGGGTGGGTCCTGTGAACTTGGATAAGCCTGAACTCCATACTAACTTCAGGGTTCTGACCTCAACAGAGCTGCGTTGGAATTCTGGCTCTCTTAGTAGCTATGTGATCTGGAGTGAATTGCTTAAATCCTTACAACCTTGTCTTCATTTCAGAAGTTAGGTATGAAATCCAATGATAAATCCACTTTCGGTGCACAAGACAGAAGAGACTATAATTATTTCACTTAATACTTATACAGTAGCCTAACTTTTCTAAGACAATTTTTGGCATGTGAAGTTGCCTGTTTTCTTTTTCTTCGGGGATGCTGAGCCCTGGCCAGCTCGATCTGATGTTCGCACTTGTGTACATCTGTCCCCTCCTGCGGTTCTCCAAAACATTTCTGGAGGCAACTAGGTGTGTCAGTGGCCTTTTCGTACACAAGTCATGGAGTGACTCCTGGCCTTTTGGGGTTGGAGGGAGACCAGTGAACAGCATGCCTCTTCTCTGCTCAAGTTCTGCACAAGTGGAGAAGTGGCAGAAGTTGGGCAGATGGAGACTGAGCTGTCACCTTGATTTAGATAGGGGCAGGAAAGTGGAGGGAGGAAGGAAAGATTGCAGCCAGGATTCGCCCTGTCAGATGAGGATTTTGGAAGGGTTCTCTGGTCTCTGTTGTCTGCACCTTAAAGGAAAATGGGAGACCGGCCTGTTGAAGGTCACAAAGCTTCTATTGGCCAGCGGCTCTGAAACTCAGATGTCCGCTCCTGGACCAGTCTTGGGACCACGTTTGGTGGAGGACTAGGTGGTGGGAGGAGACAATGGAAAGATTGCATTTTGGAAAGTTTGCTGGAGTCTTTGAAAATAGCTACACATGTTGCATTTCGGGGCTTTAAGCCTCTGACTCTTGATTTTGGCTCAGGTCGTTATCTCCAGGTCATGAGATTGAGCCCCAAGTTGGACTCTGAGCTCAGCATGGAATCGTCATGAGAGTCTCTCTCTGTCTCCCCCTCCCCGACCATGTGTGCATGCTCTCTCTCTCTCTCAAATCAATAAATATTTTTTAGAAAATAAAATAAAATGTCATATGACGACTGATGGTTTCTTGGTGTATATAACGCACATAAAAATGCACATACATATACACGTGCTTTGCATTTTATGTCTTTATGTAATTTATGTATATGTATGTATATGTGTATATATATTATGTTATTATGTCATATATATGTTTTTTCTTCTGTTTGTTTTCTTTATATGTTTTTTGGTATGTTAATTTATGTCTTGGTTCTGAAGAAAAATCAATGTAATGTTTAAAACCTGCAGAAAAATATGACCTGCCATGTGAGGTTTTATGTAATGATTATTCTTAAAAATACAGATTTGGAGATGGTTTCAGCCTTGAGGGGCAACCCTGGCTACACTCCCCCATCCTTTCCCTGTTACAAATAGTCTACTAATTTAGAGGCCAAATCTCTTTCCCTTTCCAGCCCCTTACCCCCACCCACTTTACATGTATGTCTTTTCTTGATTTGAAGTTTATGAAAATAGTCATGTTATTCAACTGCATCCAGAAATGAAGCCTATTAAAACTTACACACATCCCCATTTTTGTTGAATGCTTATAGAATCTGTACATTTGATATGAAGTTATATTAACTGTCATCTAAAAGTATCTTAAATTTTTGCAGCTGTAGAATTATATTAGACTTCTAATAATTCAATTTTTACATTTAAAACCAATTTAGACTCATCTATAAGGGAGTAAAATTATAGCTCATGAGAGCCATTGGCCTAAGTATATACTCTTAACTCAGCATTTCAAAACTACAACAAAATTAATCTGTCTTGTCTTTTCTTTTTTAGCTTCTCCGACAAACTATTCAGTGGAAAGGGCTTACATTTTCAGCCGTCAGTTCTAGATTTTGGAATTCAGTAAGTATCTTTTCTTCATAATTTTTTTTTAAATTTATTTGACAGAGAGATCACAAGTAGGCAGAGAGGCAGGCAGAGAGAGAGGGGGAAGCAGGCTCCCTGCTGAGCAGAGAGCCCGATGTGGGGCTCGATCCCAGGACCCTGAGATCATGACCTGAGCTGAAGGCAGAGGCTTTAACCCACTGAGCCACTCAGGCGCCCCTCTTTTCTTCATAATTTTTAATAACTTGTTTTATTTGCATTATTTGCTTTCAGGATATCATTAATATATTCTTAAAATATATTGATATATTTTAAATGTATATATAACACATTTGTATGTTTATATATAAAATGTTAAGTACATTTTAAGTATATTAGTAATATGAGGGATATTGACCCTGGGACTTGTTAAGAGGAGTATTTTTGTGGGCGCCTGGGTGGCTCAGTGGGTTAAAGCCTCTGCCTTCGGCTCAGGTCATGATCTCAGGGCCCTGGGATCGAGCCCCGCATCGGGCTCTCTGCTCAGCAGGGAGCCTGCTTCCCTACCCCCCCTCTGCCTGCCTCTCTGCCTACTTGTGATCTCTCTCTCTGTGTCAAATAAATAAATAAATAATCTTAAAAAAAAAGAATATTTTTGTGAAAAGCAGAGTGTAAGTTTATTTTAGCCATTTCTTCACTTTTTAGTAAATACTCCTTATAATGTGATTGAAATTTAATAAGTGATTGAAATTTAATAAGAAGTCAATATCAAGTGATTGAAATTTAATAAGTCAATATTACGTCCCTATTTTTCTATAACAAATCAGGTTATTTTATAGTGAGAAACACTAAATATTGATGGTTTCAGAATTCTTTTCCTTAGATCCATTTGCTTGTTTGTACTGCTTGTTATGCTTTGTTAGATGGACGGTGTAGACATTAGTTGCTACGTTTAAGACTTTGGAACTAAGTGGGGAAGTCAGCATATAAGCTGCAGTTACTTACTCATTGTAAGTGAGTGCGATGATGCCCTCATCAGGTTCAGAACCGTGAAGACGAAGGGAACACTGGAGTGTTGGTTGAGGGACGAACCTGGGAACTTGGAGAAATTAGGAGAAGGGCGATGCCGAGCAGAAGGGAGAACTTAAGGACTCTTATAGGCTGTAACGCTTACAGTGGTTGAAGTTAGAAACCTCAGGTGTTAAATGCCCTGGATGCAGAAGGTCTTGGCTCCGAGGAGATAGAGCATCACGTTCATAGAGTTTCAAGTATGGAAGTGCGAGTGTTTCAGGTGTCAGAGCCCCGCTTGCTTCAGCAGCCTGGAGCATCAGTTTCACAAAGAGCAGTTCCAAGTTACAGGAAGAGTGAGGTGAATGAAGTAGGCACGGGTGCCGGGAGAGCATCTGGGGTGAGTTAGCGGGGCTCCTGGGGCGCCCTCCTTGACTCATCTGGATTGCCTTCTGACCCTTCCTTCTCAGCAGCAAAAGGTTAGAGCTGCAGTAAAGGAGAAGGAATTTTAAATGCAGAAGTACCTTGTTGAGCTTTTAAAGGCGATTCTGTAAAAGGAAGAAGAGAGGAAAGTAGGAAGGGCGCTTGCTGACTTTATAAGATTCTAGGTATCTGCCTTTTTGTGTTTGAATTTGTACATTTTTACTGTTCAGCAAAGAAACGTTCAAAGCTGAATTTATGATAAAACCTCACTGGTTTGAGATTCTGAGAGATCGCTTTCCTTAGGTGAAAAGTCTTTGTTGTAAGAGGGAATTTTAATGCAGGACCTACTTTTAAAAATATATATTATACAACATTGTCTATTACATTGTATGTTAACTAACAAATTTAAATAAAAATATGGAAGAGAAAAAAGAAAAAAATATTACAGATTGGTAGACATAATGAAATGAATAGTAGTAAGTATAGTAAGTACAGTTAGATGAGGATAATAACTCCAGTTGATAGGATGCTGGCTGTGATATATTTCCTCTTCGGTAAGATAAAAGTCCTGAGAACAGTGCACATAGATGGATGGATGTCTTGGCTACAAATGTTAATTGGCTATATGCATCCGTTTCTGGTCCTGATAACTGGAAGCAGGTTGAAAAGCAAATGTTTTAAATGTTGTATTTGCAAAGGTTATTACACTGTAGCCTTGACTCACCTTTGGATGATTCAGTTTTGTTTGTGTAGTACCTTATAGTTCTCAGAGTATAATCATGTCTCTTCAGCTGAGTCGTCTGTCAGTCCTGAAAGGATAGTGGAGTAGTGGGGGCAGGCATTATCTGAGACAGAGAGACAGAGAGTTGCGTGTGTGTCATTTTCAAATATCTCTGGACTTGAGCATGGACTACAGATGCTCATGGATTTGTTGCTGAGCAGTAATGTTTTTTGCCCAAGGGCATTTCACTAGAAGTAACAGAATAAGTCTTCTGATTTCTACGCCAGCATATACCATGCTATTTTTTTTTAGTGAGCTCTAAGATATGATTATAGGAATAAATTATTTTTGCTAAAGTTTTTTAAAATCTTGGAAAGAAGAAACTAACCTAAATTAGAACACTTCTTTATTTTTTTAAAGATTTTATTTATTTATTTGAGAGAGAGAGAGCATGAGTGGGGTGAGGGGGAGAGGGAAAAGCAGGCTGCCCGCT
This sequence comes from Potos flavus, assembly GCA_028534135.1. Lineage (NCBI taxonomy): Eukaryota > Metazoa > Chordata > Mammalia > Carnivora > Procyonidae > Potos > Potos flavus. Next base: position 62,523,534 of record CM052899.1, on the reverse strand, counting down.
GAGCAGGGAGCCCGACGTGGGACTTGATCCCAGGACCCTGGATCATGAACTGAGCTGAAGGCAGACACTTAACTGACTGAGCCACCCAGGAGTCCCAGAACACTTCTAAAACTAGTCAAGTTCTTCCTTATTTTTTAATAACTGGTCTAATTTATAGGTGTTAGATTCAATTTAAGTCAGAGAGTTCTCCTCCTGATTTCTTTCTATCTTTTTTTTTTTTTAGATTTATCTATTTATTTATTTGACAGAGAGAGACACAGCGAGAGAGGGAACACAAGCAGGGGGAGTGGGAGAGGGAGAAGCAGGCTTCCCGCAGAGCAGAGAGCCCGCCGTGGGGCTCGATCCCCAGACCCTGGGATCATGACCTGAGCCGAAGGCAGACGCTTAACGACTAAGCCACCCAGGTTCCCTCTCCTGATTTCTTCACTGCCCTTGTTTAGCTTTTGCTATTGTTTATTTCGAAGTTGACCTTGGGCAAACCCCAACCGTTTTCGTAGCTTTGGTTTCCGTCTGGGGTGCAGAATCAGGATCGTGTTATTCACCTGCCTTCTGCCCACTTCTTAAGGTTTATTATAAGGGTTAATATTCTGCTGGTCTGGAGATTAAAAGTGCTAATCATTCATAAGAGATTTTAATCATTCTTTTGTAGTATTAAATTAATAGAGTATCTTCCAGTTGTCACTAGTGATGGAAATTCTTATCCTCATAACACTTTTAAAAATAGAATTAAAAAATAGAATAAAAATAGCACAGTGGTAACTAGGTCTGTGCTAGGTCTGGTGAGGTTTCTGGTGGACGTAGTCACTGGGCTCTGTAGAATTGCAGTTTCGGGTCTGATTTTCTGAAGTGTTTTTTTTGGGCAACATCCGTATTTTTTTAAACTAAACATCTTGTATTCCAGTGATATAAAGCTTTGAGGATAAGTAGTAATAACTTCATTGATTGAGTCGTATTATTTATTTAAAACCTTAAACGATGGAAGTCTTTGTTTATTTAACTTAACTTAATGGAGGGAAAAGGCAAGTATGAGCCCAGTACTCCCAAGGCAGGGCTCTCTGAGGTGACCCTTTATGGTAGTATAAAAAAATTTTAGTAGTATTAGGTAAGAACATTAAAAAAATAATAATAAAAAAATTTCAGAAATCAAGATTTTGATCACATTCGTGTGTTTTTTATCTATAACTGGATGTAAAGGACTTATTTTTTAAAATATACATTGGCTGTATTAAACCTTCAGTTGACACTTGTGATTAAAATTAGGAGGTGTAAAAAAAAAAAAAAAATTAGGAGGTGTGGGGCACCTGAGTGGCTCAGTCGGTTAAGCGTCTGACTCTTAATATCAGCTCAGGTCTCAATCTGAGAGGGTCGTGAATTCAAGCCCCGCACTGGCCTCTGCGCGAGGCATGAAGCTTGCTTAAAAAAAAAAAAGTAGGAAGAAAAACTGGAAGAGGACTATGAGGGATTTGATGGTGGGATACAGCAGTTTGAAATCCTATTGTCCATAAGACAACATGTACTTCGTTTTCTCTAAAACACACAATTCTTAGTATCAGAGAAATCAGAATAAAATCAGAGAAATACACACACAAGTATAATGTAGATGAATTTTTAATATAGAATATAGTTTTATATCCAGGCCATATTAAGGAGAGCTGTATATTTGGGTCTCTGCCTCTGAGCGCATTAAATCTGGAGAAGGGGCTTCAGTGAAATGTGTGTGGCTCTGTGTGTGTGACCACGTGACTTAACTGGGAGGCGTCCGAGGGGAAGGATTCCAGGGACCATGGCAGGGAGGTGGGCCAGAGAGAGCTCCGTTCCTTTGCAGTTCAAGGCCGGTGGAAAAGAGGAGGAAGGAAAAACTCAGCGTGAGCGTCCTCTTCAGTGGGGGTGTTTGCTGGAAAGCAGACATCCTTACCTTAGTGCATGAATGTTTTGAAATTATGTCTGAAACTTCTGTGCGCATCTGTTTGTGGAGGGAGGAGCCAGAGCCTTCATCAGAATTTCCTAACTTGTTTCATTCGGAGACAAACCATAAGAGATTCCTAAGCTCAGGAAACAAACTGAAGGTGGCTGGGGGGTAGGAGGGGTAGGGATAGGGTGGCAGGGTGATGGACATGGGGGAGGGTATGTGCTATGGTGAGTGCTATGAAATGTGTAAGCCTGGTGATTCACAGACTTGGAACTAATAATAAAAAAACTAATAAACCCACTGCAAAAAAAAAGGAATTTCCTAAAAGACTCAAGATTTTAAGTGGATAAGAACAAGCGCTAGAAAGTGCTGCTAAAGAAGAAAGTGCTTACTTTCTTCTCAGAAGAAGGTGTTTAGCAACCATTAAGTTCTCCTTTCATGAGACTTGATAAAGTCTCTCTGTGAGTAGAAATCCATCCCCCCCCCCGCCGCCCCTAGCCTCTTTAAACTTATCACTCAGAGAAGAAACTCCAAAAGCCCTGGGTTTTTCAATGAGTACAGTTTCTTACTGTTTTCATTTGAATTAGAGCCCCATTAGGCGAGCACCTAGTTCCTACTCTGTATTTGCAAGCATTTCACGGCCTCTGCGGGTCGAATTCTTCCAACACCAAAGTCAGTGAGGTGTTACGGTGGGTTGGCTTAAGTGTCTCGTAAAAGAAAGGATTCTTTCTGAAAGTTTTGGACTTGTGAATTGAATGTTTTATTAATAGCCGGATTTAATCATTGTTGCTTTTAGCTTTAATGAACACCAGCAGCTTTCTGGATTTAAAGTATATACATGTGTGCGTGGGTGGAGGTTGGCTGGATGGATGGCTGTATTTACGACCACACAATCCGTTGGTTTTTTTTTTTCTCCTTGCTCCCCTCCTAGGTTCCTGGGTCACCCTGCAGCAAAGATTCTCTATGCTTATAACCCTAGTAGGGATAGTGAGGTCGTGGTGAATTCAGTGTTTACAGCTGCTAGACATTTTCATGTGCCTCCTGTTCATTGCAGGGTAAGTGTTGATGTACTCTTGGAAACTATGCTGTGGCAAGCTGCCAGGCTTTCTTGCTTTCTTTGGCCTCAAGTTTTGACTCTCTGCTCCCTGTCTCCCCTTTTTCTGCTACCCACACTTTCCTTCTGCGTGTTTGTTTTAGCATTTATTTTTTTCAGTTGCCCATAATTTTGGTGGCTCTTGATATCTCCATGGGAAAAGAAAAGTTTAGAGTCTAAACAAGGTATAATGTTTTATATCTAATAGGACTTTTTCATGGTTAAAGAAACTTAATATTATGTATCTTGAAATGACTACAAATGCTGAACCATTTGGTAATCAATACAAGTTCTAGAGTCGTGATCTCTGCCCTGGCAAACCTACTAGAATAAGACTCTTCCCTAAATGTAGGAATAGGAAGTAGTGAATGGCTCCTTATGAAGTTAATCTGCAACAGAGAGCTGCCCGTCCCTGGTCTTCCTGGTAGTTTAGATTTCAGTGGTCTATAACTTTCAGTGAAGATCCCAGTTACTAGGGGGTTTTATTTGTTTATTTAGCTTACTTATGTCTACCCGATATACTTTTTTCCTTTTAAATATGGGACCAAGGAGATGGTGCAGCAGGGAGCCCAGTATTTTGTTTATGATAGTCTGTCCAGATAAATGCAGCTCCTGACTTCCATTAGGAATTGGCAGGTTTGTACATCGGTGGCGCCTTTTACTTAAGTAGAGTTCGAACTGTGTTTGGTAAAGGCCACTGAACACATGGGTGCAGAAGAGGAGGGAAAAGGAAGAAGACGAGGGTGTAGGATTCCCAATCTGAAGTGAAAGGACTCGGCAGCTGCCTTGCTGTAAGTCTGTGGTGTGTTCTTTGGTAACATTCTCTTCGATTGCTGGATTTTGATCCATTTGGTGATTCTCAGGGATTCGTGATACTTCTGAATCGAGGGTACAGAATATTTAGGCATTTGTTAATGGAAATTGTCAAAAAGGAAGCCTCTGAAAGACTTTTTTTTAACAGAGATCCATTCCAAATGGCTAATTTGGTACCTTTCCTTTCAGGTAATTCCAGCAATGGGGAAAACATCCTTCAGAATTATTTTCTTACCTACTGAAGAAGGAAGCATTGAAAGTTCTTTATTTATTAATACCTCCTCGTATGGAGTCCTTCCCTATCATGTAAGTAACTTTTCCCTCTCGTCCCTTGATTTGGTTGTTGATTTAACAAGAGGGGTTGGATATTTTATAAAAGATTTTTGGAAATGTTGTCGCCTGGTTTATGTCACTAGAATATAAGATTTTTAGTGATGTAAACTCACCAGCTTTCCCCGTTCTTCTGCCTCCCATGCCACACCCGGTTGGCTGTCTTGGGCCCAGAGCACAGAGCTCTAACTCTCACTATGGATTTTTGAAGGGCATTGGAACAAAACCAAGAAATCCACCGTATTATATTTCTGTTAGAAAATCAAGTGGGCAAAAAAAAAATCAAGTGAGCTTTCAGAGCTCTGCCCTGACCTCATGAACGGTCCAGAGGTAGGAGCTATAAAGGCAGTCCCTAGTGCTTCTGCCCCGTTTCCCTCCCGGGTTCGGGAATATTTCTTATCAGGGGACATGGATTTCATGCTTTTGGGAGCCAGTTCTCAGGGGGCTCGCTGTTCACATCAAGGCACCAGGGATGGAGTGTAAAGAATCTTTTTGTTGTCGTTCACAAAGTAGTTAGGGATCTTTATCTTAAGTGGTATCTGACATCTTTAATAGAATGTGGCATCAAGCCAAGATCTGTCATTTTTGTGGTTAGTTCTTACTGGTTTCCATTAAACACTTGGTCCCATATCAGAAAAATTGTTTATTTCTGCAAAGGTTTGCTACACTGAGGAACGTTCAGCTTAAATATAGCAACTTTTGTTGCTTTCTTTTATAAGACAAAAAATATATATAATAATTGGATTAATGGGTCTCAAAGGTCACGGTGGTGAATACAGATTTCCTTTCGAAAGGTATTTTAACATTATGGCAAATACGTTTCAAAACAAATAGGAGAGTAATTAACTTTTTTTTTCTGAAGGTATCTGGAATTGGCACTCGAAGAATCTCTACAGAAGGGTCTGCAAAGCAGCTACCAAATGCTTACTTTTTGCTTCCACAGGTACAGAGCATTCGGCTTTCACAAACACAGGTAATTTTAATAGATTTATTTTGACTTCTGGTAAGCACCAAACCTCGTAGTCCTCTAAAAGATGTATCTTTTGCCGCCCTTTTTATATAAGATTGTTAGAGATTGTTAGAGATGTCAAACTCACCAATTGCAGAATTGGGATTTTACTATTTTTTGCTTTTTTGAAAAAAAATCCTGACATATATAGAAATAATACACATGCGAGAGGTGTCCGTGGAACCCACGTACTTCTTGTAAAAGGCTGTATAGTCTCTGGTGTTGCTTTCCCATAGTTAGCTTAATCTTGTTCCTGATCATTTGAAATGTTTCCAGTTTTTCATTATTATTACCATTAGGCCATGTACATGTTTTATAAGTTTCTTTATTTCCTTTTTTGGCTTACCTGTTTCCTTGGGGTATGTTTTGTAAAGAAAGATTCTGTAGTTAAAGAGTATGAACCATTTTATAGAGCTTGTTAAATCCTGCCAGGGTGCTTTTCAGGAAGACAGAACCTCTGTGGTCACCAGTAATGGTATTTTTTCAGGAATGTGTTACTTGCTTCCGGTCTTTCCTGAGTAGGGCTTAGTGGAAGGAAGTATTTTCGATGTTTTAGAGTGTGTATCCAGTCAACCCTTGAACAGTGTAGGGGTTCTGGGGGCCCACCCCCTACGCCATTCAAAATCTGTGTGTAACTTTTGACTCCCTAGAAACTTAACCACTAATAATAGCCTATTGTTGACCAGAAGCCCTACAGATAACATAGTTGATTAACATGTATTCTGTGTTTTAGATGTTATATACTATAGTCTTACAATGTAGTAAGCTAGAGAAAAGGTTATTAAAATCATAAGAAAGAGAAAATGCATTTACAGTACTATACTCTATCGAAAAAAATTTGCATATAAGTGGACCTATATATTTCAGCCTGTGTTGTTCAAGGGTCAAGTGTAATGATACCTTAATGTCCTTTCAATATGCGTTTCATTAATAGCGTATAGAGTTTGATCATTTTTCCCCCTTGACTTATTTCCTGGCGACTGTGGATAAGTTTGGAAATGGAGCAAACTCTTGAACCAATGTATGATGAACTTTGCCACCTTAGCTACCCTTTTCTTTCTGATTCGTGGATAAAGAACGTTGCTTAGAACTTTGGTGTGGGTCACAGTAGTACCTGGGGTTTTCCTTCATTCAGTAGTCTTCTTAAGCGTCTACTATGGGCATGCACTGGTTTAGCATTTCCATCTTCCTGGAGCTTCTATCCCAGTGGGAAGACAAGCAAAACTAATTTACCTGTAATGGAATGTCTAGGAGATTTGTCGTCATTTTAGATAATTCTTGGGGATTTTTAGTATTATTTTTATTTTTATAAAATTGAATAACCCCTTCCCAGGATTTTAAGAACGATTTCTTAAGGCTTGCAAATTTGGATTTGGTTTAAATCCTAAAACCAGTGGGGATATATTGAAAGGTTTCAAGCATAAGAATGGCATGACCTGACTTCCGTTTTTGTAAGGGGTTGAAGGGGCTGGAGTGAATGTACCTTGCATATGCCGATAGCGTGGGTTTTTCCTGCTGAACATTTTTAGCCTTATCTCAGGGCTGTCCTTCAGCAAAGGGGATGGCTGAGAATGGCCAGATTTCTCTGGGTACTGAGACTGAAAGCTTTGAATGCCAGATTCCGTATTAGTGGTGGTAAAAGTATTGAAACAGAGACAGGTGTTCAGATATCTTAGTTAATAGGGGTTAATTGAAGGAAGACAAGGGGGAAGTAAGGGAGAGAGGCATTGACCATGGGGGCCTCTCCATGAGGTCTGCTGGAGACCTTGATATGAAGAGAGCTTGCACGTTACGCGCTATACCTGGCAGACCGTGTCTGCTAGCCATGACGCCCGCTGCCCTTTCCTGGGTCCAGGCTGTCATCCTCTCTCTCCTAGGCCACTCTGGTGGCCCTGTAACAGACCTGCTGGCATCTACTCTGGCCCTTTGAAAAGTCTCTGTCCCCCAAATGCAAATTGGACCACACTTAGGATGTGATAATAAGCACTACATTTCAGAGTGCTAAAACTCAAATTTGGGGAGCTGATCTTTTGTTAGAAACCAGTATTCTGAAGATCTGAGTATCAAAAAATATCTCGTGAAGGGCAACTATTTGAATCTTCCATTTTTACCATGATTCAGAAAAAAGGAAACTGTATTTTTCAAGGCTGGCTATATCTAAAAATGAAAAAATCCTGCAATATTAGACTAAAGAAATCATTATGGCATTCCTCAGAAAAAATTCTGACTATGATATTTCTGCATGGAAACTGCATACACATATGTGTTTGCATCGTGTTTCCAGTGGGTATAAAATTGCCAGCTAACCTTCCTCCGAAAGAAACGTCTTCATTTTGGTATTTTATCTGTCTCAAGTTTTCTTCTTTCTGTTTTTTTGGTTGAGAACCTATCATCTGGGTGAGTGGTTGAGTTCAGCTTCCTTCAAAAGAGAGTAGAGGGTCTTCTTATGAGAAGATACTCCTAAAATCGCCTCTGGTTCAGTTTAGAGGTGGAAGGTCGATCTGGTAGAAGGCTGGGGAGTAAGGCTTAGGCAGAAATAAAGATGTCCTCAACTTTGCTTTCACTTACCTCCTTCGCTCCGATGAAGAGAATGAAGTAACTATTGCGCTTCTGAATAAAATTTGAAGTTGAGAGAAGAAATAAAACTGCTTCATGTGAGTCCATTGAATCCTAAGAGAACTGAGACTAAGGTGATAACAACCATTTAAAAGAATTCTCACTCAAACAGTAAGAGGGCCAACTAATTTTTAGACTTCTTTGTGTGAGTAAAACGTACAGCCTGCTCATACATTCAGGTTCGTGTTACATCCGGGCCTAAATTGAGTTGGATTTCAGTTTCACTGGGTATTAAAAAAAATTACCTGGCTCAAACATAGGTAACGGGAGACAAAGACATGCACGCAAGGATTTACCCAAGGATTCCTGAATATAAAGTGTCTAGAAGGTCAAGGCTCCAAAATGTGCAGATGCTGCTTGATTCTTCCAAGCTATAGAAATGCTGATCAGAGAAGGAAAAACAGCAGGGGTATTTTGCAAAGCTCGGAGCGGGGTACAGCAAATGTGTTTCCGGTGCCGCGTGGAGGAGACACAAACGAAACGGCGTTCTTAACATGGCTGTGAGCTACTGTTTCAAAATGTGAAAGAAATTGGAGTTGTCGGGAGGATCACAGAAGACATCCGCTATTTGGCGGCTGCAAACCCAACACAGTTCCATCGTGAGAAATGAAGTCGGAAGCAATCAAGAGACAGCTGTGTACCATTGCAGAGCATTGTGACGTGTGTGTGGCCTGAAACACCTGATGCGGGTGCCTCCACTGTAACTCAGATGTTAAGCAGAACGAGGTTTGGGTCATGTGCCAGGAAGGCTAGAGAGCGTGGGGAGCTCAGTACGAATAGTGAAAGCCGTTCGTGCCTGCCCCTCACTTAGAACCTCAGCTCCGTGGGGCAGAGACCTTTGTTTACCGACCCATCGTAGGGGCTCAAATAACAGGCATCCGCGTGACTGCGTGGAAGTCATTCTTACACATCCAGGGATAAACAGGAAAATTCTTACCAAATAAGATTATGAAGTACAGACAGGTACATAGTTTCAAGGAGGCTTTAGAACGATTGCTAGAAAAAGGTACTTAAATAGGTCATTAAGGGAGAGCTAGGGCTACGCAGGGAGCCTTCCAGAACCTTCGGGTGAAGTTGCATGAGTATAAACCATTTTTCCCTCCATGCTGTGCATTAGGTCTTCAGGACTTACTTCTTTTATAATCAGGAGTTTGTACCTTTTGACCACTTTCATCCATTATGCTCCCCCTACATTTCCCACATCAGGCAATCATAAATCTGTTGTCTCTGAGTTCAGTTGTGCGCGCGCACACGCATGTGCGTGGTTTTTTCCATAGAGTCCACATATAAGTGAGATCATATTTGTTTTTCTCTGTCTTACTTCACGTAGTATAATGCTCCCAGGGTCCATTCATGTTGCAAATGGCAGGCTTTCCTTTTTATGACTGAATAATATTCCGTTGTATATACATGTCACATTTTCTTATCCATTCATCCATTGACAGACACTTAGGTTGTTTCCCTGTCTTAGCCATGATAAAAATAAAGTGCTAGAGGTGCCTGGGTGGCTCAGTCGGTTAAGCATCCAACTCTTGATCTCAGCTCAGGTCTTGATCTCAGTGTCATGAGTTCAAGCCCTGTGTTGGGCTCCACACTGGGCATGGAGCCTACTTGAAATAAAATGCTACAGTGAACGTGAAAGTGCAGATATTTTTCCAAGTTGGTGTTTTCGTTTCCTTTGGATAAATACCCAGAAGTGGAATTGCTGGATCATAAGGTAGTTCTATTTTTAATATTTGGGGGAATGGCTGTATTGTTTCCATAGTGGCTGCCCCGGTTTACATTCCCACCCACGGTGCACTAGGGCTCCCTTTTCTCTGTGTTCCTACAAACTGTTTATATGTGTATGAAGAAGTGAATGTTGATGGAAGACAGGGAGCTCTTTCCACTGGGGATCTGCAAGCTGTATTGAGTTTTTCAGATACAGGGGGTTGTCACGGCTCTTTCCTCACACTTCCTTAAAATTGCTTCCTGAGGTACCAACTCGAAATTTTATGGCATCAGAACACCTTAGTTCACATATCCTTGGCAACTCGCTGCAGATCACCTCATGCGAATATACTGTGACAGCAGTTGGTGTTACTCTCGCCTAAACCATTAAAAGATTCAGGTAGCTGGGGCACTTGGGTGGCTCAGTCGGTTAAGTGTCCAGCTCTTGATTGCAGCTCAGGTCTCTTGGTTGTGAGTTTGAGCCCCAGATTAGGCTCCATGCCCAGCATTTATTTATTTATTAAATAACGAATAAATTATTATAATTACTTTTATTTATATAATTTATAATATGTTATATATTGCATAATATATATTATATAAGTTTATTTTTATTTATATAATAATTTTAATTATTCATTGTTATGATTATTTTATTATTAATACATTAACAATAAGTTAATAAAATAAGTAAAGATTCAGGTAGCTATGACAAAAGTCAAGTTTAAATATTGCCTAAAAATTATGGATTTATTTTAGGGATACAAGCTGGAGGAAAATTTAATTTCTTGTATGAGATCAAAAAGCCAATCTTATACCTCTGTCTGTGTGTTTCCAAGCGTTGGATCTTTCCAGCGAGCCACACTGCCTTTTGTTGGAAGCATTCAGTGAGCATCTGTAAAGCAAACAGGATAGAGCTTAACCTCCAGAGTATAATTTTGTTAAAGTACTCTGAAAAAGGCATTATTTGGTATTTTTATCCTCCTTTTCTAAAAGAGCATATATTTAGGAAAATTGGTCAAACAGATTAGGTCCATTTTATTTGATCTTCTCTCTACCAGTAGGGGAAAAACCGTTCGTATGTGTAATGTCATATAGATCATAATTGCTTCTGCACTCTTTTTTTTTTTTTGAAGATTTACTTTATTTTAGAGAGCGAGACAGTGCAGTGGGGTGGGCAGAGAGAGAGGGAGAAAGAGAATCCACTAGCAGACTCCCTGCTGAGCATGGAGCCCGATGCGGGGCTCGATCCCACGACCCTGAGATCATGACCTGAGCTGAAACCAGGAGTTGGACACTTAACTAATTGCGCCACCCGGGCACCCCTGTTTCTGCCCTTTTAATATGAATATTCTAAGATTAAGATACCAGTTTTTTTCTAGGAATAACAAAAAATGGGTCTATCTCATGGAATAAACTAGGGTGTCAGTGAGCAACTGTTACCTCATTTTTTTTTGCAGTATGGGCACATTTTGGTCTTTTTTGTTTGTGTCTTTCACCTTTGGTATCTGACTTTTGCATTTCTCCTGCTCAGTTGAATCGGATGAAATGGCTCACTCTCTCCTGCTGGAAACAGAAGTGTGTGTGTGATTCGTCTTCTCTCTAGATTCTTGCTGGCCCGGTGTGTTGTAGCGGCTGCTGAGCTCGGTGGGGAGGAGGGTGTAGGTTTCCATCTGTCTGCTGCACACATGTGTGCTCTTAGGAAGAAAGTAGGGGAACATGAGGACTTGAGATTGCTTTTTACTTTTTAAACCTTTTCATCAGGCCCTTCTTTTTCATTTATTTTGCCCTTCCTGAAGTGAGGGTTCCTAGCAGGTGAGAAGTCACTGTTACAGTGGGTCCCAGTGAGAGTCTGAGGTTCCTCTGCTTTTGATGTAGTCTTGTCATTATGCGGCCCTTGGCTTATTCTGGTTGTTCTCCGCTCCAGTCTGCTCCAGTCCATGTGTCACACCGCTGCTCCGACGTTCTCCAAAGCAACACTGCTCACTGCTTCCTTGGGCTCTGTACTAGCCGGCCCCCGGGGCTCGGCTTGGGAGGCCCTGGGCCGCTGCTCCAGCTTCCTCGGCAGCCCCAGATGTCCCCCCCCACCTCCTTCTCCACGCTGGTCTCCAAAACCGCTCACTGTTGGAACATGCCATCCCTTCTTACATACTGCCTTCCCTTCATAAGCTCTCACCCCCCTCTAACTCTCACGGTCCTTTTCATTTCATCCTTTGAGGCCCAGTTCAGGTATCACCCCTCTGCAGCCTCCCCCGGGTCCCAGGTGAGTCCGTGCTCCGGGCCCCATGGCCCTTGGGGCAGGCCCTTGCTTGAACATTTGGGGTCCTCCGTCGTCTCCCTCCCGTGCTCTTCCATGAGGCTGTCTGGGACAGGGCCCCTGTTTCCCTTTCCTTTTTACAATCTCACCACCAGTTTAGTGTTTAGTACACTGAGGGCCCCCAGAGTTTTTAATAGGTGAGTCAGTGGGCATCTGAGTCGAGATCCCCAAATAGCATATCTACCTGTCATTCCCTGGAAGATTTGTATGACCTCACCTCTTCCCCACATCAGCCACGTTGACCTTCACCAGATTTACTCCCAGGACAGGTGGTGATAGTCTTATTTTAGAAATTGTAGAAGAGACTCAGAGTTTAAGTTACTCGCTGGAGGCTGAGAGCAGAGCCGGGACCCGGAGCACAGCTCAGTCTGCTGTAGGATTTTCCCAGATGTAGGAAGCGTCGTGATGACTCTCATATCTGTGGACTCAGTAATTCACGGTCCACAAAAGATAAACAGCAAGCGAAATGTGGTTTTGGGCCACATTTTTATAACGGCAATAAAACAATAGAAACAGCTTAAAGGCTTAACAGAAGAAGGGTTAGATGCGTTTGATTACATCAGTATGGCCGACTAGTAAGTGGTTCTTCCAAGTTCCAATCATGATGCTTAATCTGACAAGTGAATAGTAGAATAGAAGCTAGGCTCTGCTTGATGATTGTAACTGTAAGATAGGAGGTGGGATAAAATAGATAAATAGAGTTGCGTTAGGCTTATGAAAAGTGAAAGTTTTTATTTTGTGATTTTTTTACAGTGCTATTTTGGTTTTAAGCCACTGAGATTTGAGGAGTGTTTCCGTGGTTTATTTGGGCATAATTGAAAGAATATTTGAAACTGGCATTGTCTCAGAATCTGGCCTAGAGTCTCACTGTAGCAATAGGCTTGTCTCTGAGATTTACGAGAACTTAAGTTATTGTTATTAGGACCATTATAAAATAATGTTTATTGCTAAAAATAAAATGGTAAGTCAAAGTGGGAAACCCAAAGAAGTTTTGAAATGAGAGGAAAGCCCATGACACACTGTCTCACCAAGCAAAGGTGTGTGTGTGTGTGTGTGTGTGTGTGTCCTAACATGGTATCATATTACCAAATTATCTAAAAATGAGATTGTGGTTACAAACAATTACAACGTGATCATTAGATAGGGAGGGAAACCAGAGGAGTGAAAAATTAGACATAAGCCCCAAGACCACGGTCACGCTTGGCAACAAGAACCAGGACTAATGTTTCATCATCTGCTCTCAGTGTATTTTCTGAGTGTGCGTGCCTATGGTGAGGGTTCCCCTTCCCCACCACAGTCTAGTGTGGCTGGAGGGGGTGAAGGAGAGCTTCTCTCTGGGTGTGCGGTGTGACACCTAATACGCTGCAGACCAGGACTTCCTAACCTTTCCAGATGGGCACAGCCCTCGCTTTTGGAGTGGTGACGTCAGGCCCTTGTGCCTGCCTACTCGGGACAGGTGTCGGGCAAGAGCTGCCTGGAGCCCCGTGCTTGCCAGGCTGGGGGAGGGGGCCCCGCAGTGCTTTCCTGCTTCTTGCCTCCCGAGGTGCTGATCCCTGTCAATTAAGTGTGGCAATCTGTAAGGGAAGCCGTAAAATCAGTATAGGGAGGGGACCAAGGAAAAGTTTTTCCTGTCACAATTCGACAGAAGAGAAGGGGGCACATTTGTCACTAACAAATAAGTTGGAAGAGTCTGATCTAGGATCTGGAGACGGAAGATAGAGAGCAGGAAAAGGTTCTTTAACCTCTCTAGCTGTCCTAGTTTCTTGATAGGTTTCCATAATTAGTTAAATGGAAGAGAGAGATTTTCTGAATGAGATAGCCAAGAATGCCTTCAAATCTGTGTGTCATCAGTAATGTATTTAATACCATTTCTTTGCGTGATAAAAGTTATTTGATTTTTTTTTTACTTAAAAAACGATAAAGTGTCAGACTCTGGAAAAGTATTACTATACATTAGGTAAATATATGCCATTACTTAATTTTTGTCTGTGTACCTGCCTCTGAAAATGGCTTTTATTTATTTTTTTTTGAAAAAAGAATATAAGGGATGTGTACACTTTTTACACTGATAATGGACATTAAGAGAAGGAAAAAAGACTACTAGTATATCAATAATGAACACAGTGCTATAGAAAGTAATACATATAGGAAGCGGAGTGAGGAGCGTTTGCATGAATGAATGTGGCTTTTAAAAGCAAGGAATTGCTTAATTTGTACCTTTTTCTCTTTTTCATCTCATCTCCATGAGGATGATTCAATGGGGTGGGACCGTGGGAAGTGGAGAATAGGGGGCTGGTGAGAGGAAGGGAGGGAGGAAGGAAGGAAGAAAGGAAGGAAGGAAGGAAGGAAGGAAGGAAAGGAAGGAAAGGAATGAAAGGAAAGGAAGAAAAGGAAGGAAACATGGGAAAGACTGGAGGGAGAAAGGCCTAGACATGGGGAGGTGGGTGTCTCTTCCTTCTGTTCAGCAGAGCAGGGAGTCCCTCCCCTCCGTCTCCCCCCGTCGCTTCTCTAAAGTCTCTGCTCTCTTGGCAGGAGAGAACAGTATTCTTGGAGAGCAGTTACCTGGTGGATTCTTTAACTCAGTGCTTACCTTGTTTCTTTTCTGCCTCCCAGGAGAATTGGCTGGCTCCTTACGGAAAACCCCGAGAGATCCCTAGCATAATAAATACAGTATTCAGAAGTTTTTGTTTTTAAATGTGTCTTTTCCTTTGCCAAGATTATAAGCTTCTCAAGAGCAGGAATCCTGTCTTAGCTAGTATTTGTTTTCTTATTACCTAGCACAGTCTGGCCATATAACATGCAGTGAATAAATGACCTTCAAAGGAAGAAACTATAATCTCAGCTCTTTATGAACTTATGAGACATCAATCTTTTTTGACTTCTTTCAAACATTCATTATGTTAGAATATTCTAGAAACTCTTGTTGGGGTATTTGAAGATGCCCGCTAAATAACACCTGTATTCCTGGCCACGTTCTAAACTAAGACATATAAGAATCAGTAGTTAGGGGTGACACCTGGGTGACTCAGTAAGTTAAGTGCCTGACTTTTGATTTCAGCTCAGGTCTTGATCTCAGGGTTGTGAGTTCAACCCCCACACTGGGCTCCATGCCGGGCATAGATAATACTTAAAAAAAAAAAAAAAAAAAAAAGAGGAGTCAGGGAACTAAAATGCCACTGATCTATTGCTTATAAGCCACATTCTTGGGTATCAGCTGAGCTCAGAGAGCCAGTTACTAACTCCCTGCTCCCTTGGGCAGATTGTGGGGCAGCCCTTCAGAAGGGGGTTTTGAGTCTGAAGGACAGACACCCTTCTCAAGAGCAGAGAGGAAAGAAACCAGTTCCCCTGTGAGCCCCTACCCTTCTCGGTGCTGTCCTCAGCACAGCGTCATGTTCTGGTGCCCACTGACAGGGAACCCCCTCTACCTCCAAGGGGAGAGGAAGACTTGGGTTGACAGGACAGGTGAATTGAGGGAAAGAGAATCCTTTCCTTGTAACATTCCTCAGTTTTTGTACCTGTGGCCCATTGGGCTTGCCTCTTGTCAAGATGGGGTTCTCCCTCTGGCAAGGAGATCAGCAGACTCCTGGCAACTGTGCTCCCACTGTCCTTAGTCTGCTCCTCGTCCCACTGGAACCAAACCCCCCATTTCTTTGATCCTCCGCGGGACTGCTAGGGAGCACTGTTGAGTTTGTCCCTTGAAAGCTCTGAGATAGATTAGAATAATTCACTAATAGTCCATTCCACAGGCACACTGCAGTCAAGGTTGAAAGTTCATGTCCTCATCTGTTTCCCATTCTGAATTCTTTTCAAGTATGATATTCAATACAGCTTATCAGAGTTTTTGCAGTGGGATCAAATAACAGAGTTAAAATACTCCAATAAAAAAATACCAGCCATATAAGTATGCCCCATCATAGAGATATATAGTATAGTGAATAAGAAGGTGAATTCTAAAACCACACCACCTTGGTAAAAATCTTGGTCACCTCTGAGTGACCTTGGCCAAATGACCTAACCTCTTTGTGTCTCAATTTATCTAAAATAAATAAGACTACTTCATAGGATTATTTATTGTGTAGGATTATTTATTGCATAGGATTGCTGTAGCTGTTGACTAAATTCATGCTTATAAAGTGCTTAGAACTAGTACCTGACCCCTAACTAAAATTTGCATTCATTATTTAACTTAAAAAAAAAAAAGTTTTGACTATAAACCTTCTCTTGTGAAACTCTTGGGGAATTTTTAAATTCAGAGATTCAGTCTTCTGGCAAGACGTGAAAGTTCAAGGCTATAGTTCCATATCAAATTATCTTGGCTTGTGAGTTAACATTAAAAGAATTTTAAGCCCTCCCCAATTTCTTATTTTTTTGGTCTTAGCCTGAGAGGTTGTCCATGCCTGTGTGAGCGGGGCAGCCTTCAGCAGCCAGAGCCCGGGCTCGCTCTCACTAGAATGCGTGAGGCTTCCCAAGTTACACTGGCTTAATATTAAGTCACCCGGGGCGCCTGGGTGGCTCAGTCCGTAGAGCATGCGACTCTTGATCTTGGGATTGTGAGTTCGAGGCCCACGTTGGGTGTAGAGATTGCTTGAAAATAAAAAAAATTTAAAAATCTCAAAAAGTATCAAGTCTCTCTTGAGCCTTGCTTGAGTCTAGAATCTGAAGACACACAAGAATATCAGGTATCGACCTTCCATCTGCCGGATTTGGAAAGCATGACTCCCATCCCGGCCCTCAAGGGACGAATTCTAAGCAGAATTATTCCCAGCACTTCTTTTTTGCCAAAAAGAGGGTTGGAGGATGGAGAGCATCACCGTGGTTTTGGCTTCTGTTTATGCCAGTTGTTTTGTTTTGATTCCAAGACCTTTGCATTTAAACTCAGCGGGGAGAGAGATTGCGTGTCAGGAGGCTGCCTGGGGACCTCGGGGTTCTTGGGGAAGTGCCACTTGCATGGACCAGCTCCTCTCAGGAGGGAGCCCCAGAGGCGCTCTGGTCTTCCCTCCGAGTGAGCACTTGGCAATGGCGGCAGCCCGGGCACACGTGTGTCTTTGTTCTCCTTCCTGCACGGAGCCCTGGTTTCTGGGACCTCGGTGCTGAATGGTGGGGACACCCTGCTGAGGATGGAGGGGCACTGTGCTCGGGGCAGTGCCCGAGCAGGGGCGCTGGGATCTCTGCACACACTGGTTTCCACGGCTTCTTACGGTAGACTCACTGAGACTTCTGGAACCTACTTTTTTTTGTTTGTTTTGTTGTTTTTTTTTTTTGTTAACAAGCCAGTCATAACATGGTAGGATTCCAGCATTAACTTGTTAGTCGTGGCAGTTTTTACTTCACAATGTGAGTTTGTTTTGTTTTTAATTAACATATAATGTATTATTTGCTTCAGGGGTACAGGTCTGTGAATCATCAGTCTCACACAATTCACAGCACTCACCATAGCACATACCCTCCCCGACGTCCATCACCCTGGAACCTACTTCTTAGGGAAGGCTTTTCCCTTTCAGCCCCACCTGTTTCAAGTGGAGCGTTGTTCTCAGCAGGTTCTTGGAGGGGAGCTGCTGTTGACATTTAGGAAGCCCAGGGCCTGCTGGGGATAGCACGTTGGCCGTGAGCCAGTCACGGTCTCCCCCAGGTTGTGAGCGTGCCCCTTTCTCTGCTGTTGGGGGCTGTGCCTCCAGGAATTGCTTGGCTTCTCCTGGCCCCTCTTCCTCTCAGGAAGGCTCAGTTGAGTTTCTAGCTATTTAACCAGCTTCTTTTGTTGGTCTTTTTCTTTCTCTAACATCTGTAAGGCTGCTGCTGTTTTGTGGAATTGGTTAAGTCCTTTTTTTTTTCTTGTTTTTTTTTATCTAGATTGTATATACATATATATATATGCATATACATGTATGTGTATATATATATGTGTGTGTATATAGGTATATATATTTTATTTCCCTAGACATGCCTTTAGATATTTTCTTGTGAGTTCTCCTAAAGGAAGAGAGATTAAAATCAATGAGTTCTGGGTCTGGCGAAAGCATCTGCTGTTCAAACAAATCTTCTCTTCCCTGTGTTGGAGAGTCTTCCTCAGGAGATGCTCTCCTGTCGTACCAACATCTAAATCAGGCCTGGGGCTCAGTCTGTCTCGGTGGTCTTGCCCGGCTCCCCTTGAATGGGTTTCATCTTCTTGCTGTGCCTTCTCTTAGACTGAGTCCTGCTTCTATGAACTTCGCAAACATGTCCCCCAGGGCACGGGCAGTAACTGTGTCTCCACCTTCTATGCTCTGAGCATTCTGCCCTGACCTTCCCGTCCCCTGCACCCCTGAAGCCCTCCAGGTGCTATGTAGTCGTCCTGGGTATAGCTGTCTCAGTCCGCAGTTGTTCTTACTGTGGATTCCGCACCTGGCTTTAGAAGTGCGTTTCTCCCGTAACTCCTATAACGGAAGCCTGGTTCCTTCAGGGGGAGCAGTTCCTGTCTGCTGAGGTCTTGCTTTTCTTCTTTTATTCCATTCTTTCTTTCTTTCTTTCTTTCTTTATTTACTTATTTTTATTATTATTATTTTTTAGAATTTTTTTTTTAAGATTTATTTATTTGAGAGAAAGAGAACAAGTGAGAGTGAGCGCAAGCAGGGTGAAGGGCAGAGGGAGAAGCAGGCTCCCCGCTGAGCAGGAAGCCTGATGTGGGGCTCGATCCTGGGACCCCTGGGGTCATGACCTGAGCTGAAGGCAGACGCTTAACTGACTGAGCCACCCAGGCGCCCTCTTCCATTTTTTGAAAGCTCCAGTAAGCACAAAGACCTCTCTCCCTCATTCCAATTGGCTACCAGGCTACGTCCATCTCTCTGTATGTCCGTTGAGCGGGACCTTTGAGGCCTTGTTTGCTGATTCATGTGTTGGCTAGTTGTTCTCTAAGAGGTTAATCTTTCTTTTAAGAGGAGCCTTCTCTTCCTCCTTCCTCAATCTGCCTTTTTTGTTTTGTTTTTTGTTCATCTTGCTCTGATAGGAAAATTGAATCATGTTTCCCTAACCTTCTAGCACCTCTCTGATGTCCAGAGTGAACCAGATTGTTCCAACCTTAGTGGTTGCCTTCTTCGTGCATGCAGTAATTCTGTCAAATTGCTTCTCTGCCTCAGCCCAAGATGAGAGCATCTCTTCTATCTGATATGCTTATTGCTTCTTTATTTATAAAATCTGCCATCTGTCTGCATATCTGTCATTTTGGATCTTGAGCCTCTGAAACAGTGGTTAGCATTTAGATGATTAATAAATCTAGAGCCAGTGTTTTGGGGAGGAACCGCTGAGTCTGTGGACCAGCCACATGTGGACCCATGAATTTAAACGAGAATTTAAACTCTTTCATAGTTCCAACTCTTAGCCGTGAAGATAATGCGTAAAAAAGGAACAGAATTCGGAGCAGCCTGTCTGTACTGTTTGCCTGGAGTTGGACGCAACAGTTTCTTCAAGATCTGGCAATAAAAACAGATGGTCCAGCTCTGGAAGCTCTCTCTATTGTTAGGGGACATCTTTTCCCTTTCCTTTTTCCTTCTCCGCTTCCCTTTCGTTTTCTAGTGGTGAAGTATATGCACCATAAACTACCATTTTAAGTGTGCAGTTGAGGGGCATGACGTACACTCACACTGTCGTGTGATCATCACCACCATCCATTCTAGAACTTTCTCATCTTCCCCAACTGAAGCTCTTACACCCACTACATAGCAACGCCCCCATTAACCTCTCCTCTCAGTCCCCCGGGAAAATTAGTCTGCTTTCTGTCTACGAATTCAACTATTCTAGGCTCCCTCATCTAAATGGAATCACAGGATATTTGTCCTTTTGTTGTCTGGTGTATTTCACTCTGTTATAACGTTTTCAGGGTCCATCCATGTTCTAGTACATGTGTCAGATCTTCCTTCTCTTTTAAGACTAACATTCCATTGCATGGATACAGCATGTTTGTTGAGTCATTCATCCATGGATGGATTTGGGGTTGTTTCAACTTTTGACTACTGTATGTAAAGCAGCTATGGATTTGGGCGTACAAATATCTGTTCGAATCCCTCCTATCACTTTTGGGTACATACCTAGAAGTAGAATTACTGGATCACTCAGTAATTCCATGTTTGATATTTTTTTGAGGAACTACCACACCATTTCCCACCGCATCATCCTTTCTTCCATAGCCGTGGCTGATTTTTGCCATGGCTATGCCTGTGTAGGTACAAGCTATGCCCGCATTGCTCAAGGTCAAGCTACCACCACCTGCATCACAAAGCCCGAACTTTGGCGGAGCCTGGGCCCAGGGTCAAGGCCTGAGACAGGCCTTCAGGACCTGCTTGCCGTTTGCTCAAGGCCCAGCAGCATCCAATTGTATAAAAATAGCTGCTTGCCTTTGGATCGAGCCACCATATGCTGCATGACCTACCAAGGTGAAAAACCCATAAGGCTCTCCTGAAACTGCCAGCCTGGCTTGTAACAGCGAAAAGCTAGCTCCCCAAGTGTAAAAGCCAGAGCGTTGCACAATAGAGGCCACTGGCACTGGGTCCAATGACAAGTCTCAGTATCTAAGTGCTACCTTGCTTTCCATGTTGCTTTTTGTCTGTCTTTCAGGGTTTCTGGCACATTTCGGGAGGGTGGAAGGCTGTGGGCAGCACATGGCTCTTCTCTCTTTTCTTGGGTTCCGAACCAAATGTGAAATAAGACAAGAAGAACTCGAAGTGTTTAAGAAACAACAACAACAACAACCCTCTTCTCTTAGAAACCAAAGGAGCGTGGAAGAGGAGTTTCCCCTCTTACAACTTTGATGTGGGAAAAACGTGTCCCTGAAGCATTTAAGTTATTAGTTGTGGAATTTTACTCATTTAATGCATTGATTGTGAATGACCAAGTGAAAACAATAACACTCCCTTTGCAAGGTCTACCCTGTGCCCTGTGTGTGTCCTATGGGTCTCATTTAGGGCTCCTAACATGGCTGCGACCTCACAAACTCTGTTTTATCGAAGAGGAAACTGAGTCTTCGGCAGGGTAGGGGATGTCCCTAAGGTTTTGTGGGCGGGGTTTCATCTCCAATTGAGTCAACGGCAAAGCCTTCCCTGGAGAAGGTGTGGATAGAAGAAAATGCAGCACATGTGCTTTCATCCCTCTTCCCTTAAAACAGAAAAATGAATTTCAGCCATTTCCTAGGTTTTTACAGATATTTTAGCGAGGGGTCTGGCAATGTAGGTGAATTTTGTTTCAGTGGTTGAATATCTGAGGATTAGCCGGGCTGTGGTGAGGGGGGGCTGATGCCCAGTTGCTGGACAGGGAAGAAGGCAACCCTACGGGGCTGGCTAATAACTCCGCTGAGCCCGAATGTTGTGCAGGAAACACTCTATTAGGAGTTGGGTTACAGAGCGTGGCTGTTGTGTGGAAGGGACCCGGGAAAGGGCCTGTTTTATGCAAACTCACTTGCTGTATAGACTGTGTTGTACCCGGCACTGTACATGGGGGTCGCTGTCCGGAATGGTCACGGGGCTTATACAGAATCTGGGCTCCCGCTGATAGACATTTACCCGGATAAGAACTTTTAAAATTCAGCCTTAAAAATTGTAGAAGGGGAGAAAAGTAAGACCTAATATTGGAATTTATCTATACTTCTTTTACATATTCCTGAAATGCAAGGTTTCTGTGTGTGGTCATTACTGCGAATGCCCTGATTTCAAGGCTTTTGATCACTCGTCTGATCAATGTATTATAGGTTCTCGTATACTTTTGCTAGGATACTGGTTTATTCTTGTTAGTAGAAGTCATCTAAGACGACTGGACTTGAAGACCGTCGTTTCCTTTCCTCTTTACTTGTACGCGATCCCCCTAAATCGCACTCTGCCCAGGCCTACTGGCCCAAGACCAGTTTCTTAGCAAGAAGAGAACTGGGTGATTTCTTCTCTCTCAGATCCAGTCAACTAGAGTCATAACACAAAACCATGGGAATATAAGCCGTTACAAAAGGGGGTTTTTAACCCTGCCGTTTTCTGGACTGTTGCATTATCTCCTGGTAGGGTTTTCTAATACGTGTTTCATGGTGAAAAACTTTCCAACTTTTAAATTTAGGAGAAGTAGACTTGGTCTGTTCTGATTTACTTAGAAAAAAGTACTGACCTGTGTTAACGACCTATTTTTTTTTTCTGGTTTCCACCAGCTAACCTTAGGACCTTTGATAAGTCATTTAACCCCACCAAACCACATTTCCCCCAGCTTCTACAAGGGAATAATACCATATACTTTATGTGGAAACAACCAAGAAATTATTTTATTTTTTAGCTGTAAAATTTACGAACTAATTTGTTGAAGTGATTTTGGAGGGTTTGAAAAGTAGAGAAGTAGGTTTCTGGTTTCCTTTTATAATCTGCCCAGGCACATTCTTGGATAAGGGGATGTCCCACTGCTATAACACATGTGCTCAGCTGAGGCCCTTTCAGAGAGAACTGAATCCGTGTGTGTGTGTGTGTGTGTGTGTGTGTGTGTGTGTGTGTGTGTGTGTGTGTGTGTGTGTGTTAGAGAGGGCACTGAATCCGTGTGTGTGTGTGTTAGAGAGGGCACTGAATCCGTGTGTGTGTGTTTGCCCCAGATGGCTCATATTTCGGTTATAGTTTACTTTCTTAAGTCAAGATTATAGTAGTTTTGTTCTTTTGATAAAGACATGAACGTTTAAATTGCTCTTTGAGAAAAATCGGCCTGCTTCAAGGACAGTTTGGAGGTGCTGAGACTCCCCCTTGTGGGACTCTGAAATGTTCTACGACGAATGAAACAAGACAGCAGTTTATTTTGGTTGCCCTTCCAGCTAAGAGAGGAATCTTACTTAAAATGGTAAATTATAAATTCATCCAGAAACTTACCAAGAATGACCAAATGCTTGGGCTTTGTATTACATCAGATCACTGATCACTGTGCAAATTGGATTGTTTAATCGTGTTCAAAAATCATAATTCTGAACTTACAGTATTTTAACATTTGAAGAAATATTTTAGGTAAGAGAATTACCTTGTGAGGTTAAGGCCTATAGTTAAATTGCTGTACATTTTCAAAAAACATAACTATTATAAATGCATATGTTGAAAATGTGTTGATACAGGTTTTTCTTTAAGCTTTTTTTGGGGGGGGTAGTTTTAGATCAGAAGTACATGTCAAGAGACAGGTTTTGGTATATTCTTTTATTTTGTAGCCATTGTTTATTATTTTTAGTTTCTTACCTGTTTCGAGCTTACCTTTTCCAAGCAGGCCTCTGTGGCTGTGTGCCCACTTCTCTTCATTCACTAACTGCATATTGGATTAAGTGGTAGGCATTGCGGTAAAAGCATCGAACAAGGTGCTTGCAATCTTCTGGGGAAGACAGACCGTGGGCAGGTTGTTACGTTATAATGAGGAGTGTTAAGGAAGGTCAAGGGAAAGGTGCTGTGGGTGTAAGTAGTGGGCAGTTACTCCAGCTGCGGTGTCAGGGAGAACCTTGGTGAAGGGGATATTTAAGCTGGACATGAAGGTTTAACCAGGTAGAGGAAGGCTGGATTTGGGGATGTGAGTTCACAGCAGAAGGATGAATCCAGATGTTGAAGGCAAAACAGAGCAGAAAGTAGCCCAGTGAGGCTGGAGCACAAATAAGGAGGTGGAGACTGGGCAGGTGCCTGAGTTTTGAGGCTACAGTAAAGGATTTGGTCTTTGATGGGTTTTGAGCAGATAGTGGTGTCACCTGATCTGCATATTTGTAAACTCACTGCAGTGTGGAGACTGGAATGGAGACGACAGAAGTGGGTACAGGGAGACGACAGAAGTGGGTACAGGGAGATTAGCCTACCTGTCTTCTCCCTCCCTCTCCTCCGCCCTTCCACAAGGACACACGTCCCTAAACTTTTTCTGTAAAGGCCTAGAGAGTAAATTTTGGCTTTGCAGGCCATACGATCTCTGTTGCAAGTACTCATCTCTGCAGTTGTAGCATGAAAGCAGCCATAGACAATCCACAAAGGAATGAACATAGCTGGGTTCCAATAAAGCTTTATTTACAAACATGGGCAGTAGGCTGGACTTGGCCCATGGGCCTAGTTTGCTGACCCCTGATCTCCAGGGTATTAGGAATGAAGAGAAGTGAATGGATCCAAGGGTACTGAGGAGGTGTAAGGTCAGTATAACTTGGTTACGGGTTTGTTTGAGAAGGGTAAGTGAGGAGGTAGAGCGAAGCTGGTTTGCAGGATTCTGTCATAAATAACTGTATGAATAATGGTACCAGGACGACGCGCACAGCAAGGGTAGCCGTCTTGGCGAGTGTGAGCGTTGAGGAGGATGTGGACATGGGTATGTGGAGAGGGCTGAGCTGGAGAGAGAAGTGCAGGCAGCTTCCGTGTCTCTTCCCTGGGGGGAGAAAGTTAAGGGGGCAAAAGACAGAATCCAGAATAACTAACATCTTGAGAGGACAGGGGGAAGAGCCTCAAAGAGGAAGGAGAAGAACCAAGAGAAGCACAAGTGGATAATGGGGTTAAATTGGCAAATGAGTTGGGCAAAATGAAAAGTGTCTATTGGCTTGGGGTATGAAGAGGTCATTTATAACTTTGGCTAAAGCAATTTCAGAAGTAGTGGGCTTTTTCTTTTTATGTCTTTGATGGTGGGACTCATTTACAGAAAGACAAATTCAGAAATCTAGTTCTTCCTTAGGATTTTAGGTTCAGTTAACAAACGGTATTGTTCTGTTTAAGTCTAGCAGATACTAGCAATTACTTTTTTTTGTTTTGTTTTTGTTTTTTGTTTTTTTTTTTTAAGATTTTATTTATTTATTTGACAGAGAGAAAGAGATCACTAGTAGGCAGAGAGGCAGGCAGAGGGAGAGGGGGAAGCAGGCTCCCCACTGAGCAAGGAGCCCGATGTGGGACTCGATCCCAGGACCCTGAGATCATGACCTGAGCCGAAGGCAGCCGCTTAACTGACTGAGCCACCCAGGCATCCCTAGCAATTACTTTTTAAAAGAACTTTTGGTTAATATTTGGTCCCACTTAGAAGCTTGGTTAAACTTCTTAAGTATCTTCACTGCATATTAAAATGCATTATATTTGATTCCAATTTGGCTACTTTAATCGCCGAATGACAATTGCGGTAGTTAAAAATGTGTTTTTTAACATAATATACTTAGGTAATTCTTAATAAATCTAGCAAATTAAACACCTTCGTGATGCTTCTACTTCATACTAAATCTTCCTAGAGTGAATAAATGCTTACCCACGATTAAGTCAGCCAAGGATTTGAGGAATGCCTCTTACTGTACTGAGATTTCCTGGTGTCCTGACTGGGGCTGCCGAGCCGAGTGCTTTTTAATTTTATAATCACTATGCCAGACACATCAGACTGAACAAAACAGGAACTCTCGAAGCTTAGGTTGTTTGGATTTACATGCCCCACTACCTGACTGCTCTGTGCCTTCAGTGTCTGCAGCCCCCTCCCTCCCACCCACAGGGCTGTATTCCTGGATGGGGATTTGCACTTCCTCTTCTTAAAGATATACCAGTTATCATCCCAAGTGGCTGTTAGGATCTTTGAACTTGACGAAACGCTGCATTCTTTTCCTTTACTTTGGTCTCTTCCATCTGTAGCTCTTTCACATATTAAAAAGGATGATGATGGCCAGTGGAGTTAGACCCCTCTGAGTGTCTTGTTAACACTTGTAACGTCATTCCACTAATGGAAGGCAGACATAAGAACAGCTAATTGACTCTTACTGGGTGAACCTACTTTAAAATGAAAGACTCCTGTGTTGAAACAGAATGTTCAAAAAGTATACGAAATGCCAAACTACCGTGTTCCTGGGTATATTTAGAACATATTTATCTCCTTACTGCCATAATAGGAATTTTCATGTTGCCCAAGGGAGAGCTTATGATTTCCATTAGAATGTAAGCTCAGTGTCAGATTTTTCTGTCTTATTCATGTTTATTTCCAGCTACTAGAATAATACCCAGCATGTAGCAGATACTCAAATATTTATTAAATGAATGAATGAATGTCCTGAATAATAGATTGCTTACTATGAATATGAGATTGAGCTTTCTTGCCTCTTTTAAGTTTTTTCCCCCTTTTTTCTTCTTTTAGGCAGAAACCACTAATACTAGCCTCTTGCAAGTGCAACTGGAATGCAGTTTACATAATAAAGTGTGTCAGCAATTAAAGGTAAAATAAAAAAATTCAGTGTTTTTATCCTTCCTTTCCTGACTCTTGGTTTGGAAGTCAAAAATAAAATGGCACATTCTCTTTTCAGAAATACACATGCCCTTACCAAAGTGCTTTTCTTTTTCTAAAATTTAAAATCATGAAGTTTTGGATGATTTTTTTTTTTTTTTTTTTGAGTTTTTCCTTTTTTTCCACCCCTCCAATCTCAGAGTTGTTACATGGAATCTGATGATGTTCTAAGGCTACAAATGAGCATAATTGTCACCATGGAAAACTCCTCGAAAGAATTTGAAGAAAACACACAAGATTTGTTAGATCATCTTTCTATTATTTATGTAGCTACGGATAAATCTGAGACCTCAGGTAAGGTGGAATCTTTTAAAATTTTTATTATGATACATTTTGATAAACCTGCATCATCATTTACCTATAGATTGTATCATTGCAGTGCTAGACAAAGAGCCTTTGCTTTCAGTATTAAGAGTGAAACAGTAACTGATTCTCCATCTGCAACTGCTAGTCAGGCTGTATTATTTTGGAGTACATTAAGTGGCAACTGCGAACCATTCTGAGTTTCCTTGGGAATAATTTTTCTTGGCATTCTGGAGATAGTGAACAATTTTTTTTTTTGAGATTTTATTTATTTATTTGACAGAGAGAGAGAGAGATGACAAGTAGGGAGAGAGGCAGGCAGAGAGAGAGGGGAAAGCAGGCTCCCTGCTGAGCAGAGAGCCCGATGCGGGGCTCGATCCCAGGACCCTGAGATCATGACCTGAGCCGAAGGCAGAGGCTTTAACCCACTGAGCCACCCAGACGCCCTGATAGTGAACAAATTAAACGGGCACAACAATCTAATATAAATATTCACAGAGTATTTTAAGTCTCGTGTCTCGTGTTCCATTGTTACTGATTTGCAGAAACTCAGTTAAATCATGCCGTTTTGTACTTTTAATAGTTGGTTGGGTGCTGGTTGTTCCAGGATGCCTGGCAAGTTAGGATAGTGTGAATTTTAGTGTTCATTTCTATGAATTTTGTCTTGGAAAATGTGCGTCCTATGTACCAGAAATTGCCTAGTTCATCAGTTTAAATTTCCAAGAACTTTGTTGGGCAACACATATTATACGGTCCTTGACATTTATATTATCCATTGGTTAGCAGGACTGTGCTGATACATATGTATATATATGTACTTATATGTATATATAGACATACACACATGCACACACACATATAAACGCATATTATATACATATTCAGAGAAAGAATTGGTAGCAAAGTGTAATTTTATTTGGGAGTCTTAATTGCTGGTCAAGCCTCATTTACTTTCCATTCCTCAGAATTAGTTGTAATGGCTCAGCAGGAGAGCTGCCCTCTCCTTGGGTTCATAGTTTTGGTGATTCTCAGAATGGCCAGGTAGACAGCAATGTTGGGAAGACCCCTGTCCCATGGGGAACACTTTCGGTGAAGGTTAAAAGGAAGGCTACGCTTTGAGATCGGAGAGTTTTGTTTTTCCTCAAATACGATCATCTAAATAAGGAAATGAGGGGCTGTCTAATCAACAGGAGGACATAGCTTTTTAAAAGTGGTCCAATTACCAAAAAAAAAAAAAAAAAAAAAAAGTGGTCCAATTAGTTTCATCCAGAGGAGTCAAAGTATGGTCTAATTTCTCCACTGGTAGTTCATCCTTTAGAAATGAACTATATTGGTAGGTCAATCTTTTTGTATGAATCTTTTTTCCAGTGACTTATAAGAATACCCAACAGCAAATAGCTTCCAGTTTCAATTGTAGTGTTGAAAAACAAGTCACATTTTGTATAGAAATGTGTAA
The DNA here is from genome assembly GCA_028534135.1 of Potos flavus. Taxonomy (NCBI): domain Eukaryota; kingdom Metazoa; phylum Chordata; class Mammalia; order Carnivora; family Procyonidae; genus Potos; species Potos flavus. The sequence goes on along the minus strand of CM052899.1, from coordinate 62,495,755 downwards.
TATGGTATTTTAACTACTATATTAAGGTGTGAGAATGAGATGCCTCTTCATTTTAATCTCATCTCTCTGATTCTTTTGGACAGATCATTCGGCAGTAAATATGTATATACTCCATTCAGGAAACAGCCTTATTTGGATACAGGTAATTGTAAATGCTTACAGAAAGTAAATTTTAAACGGGGAAGTGTGTGTTTAATTGCAGAACGTGAGAATTTTTCAGGAACAGATACAGAAACACGGCCCAGTTCTCCTTTGCTTTAATTTATACCCATTTTCCCTCGCTTGACCCCATATTAGGATGAAGATTGTCAGCACCCCCTTCATACTCTTACAGACACATATGCTGAGCAGTTGCTCGTATGCCGGTCTGAGCTACTTAGCTCTTCGAACAGAATTGATTCAAATTGGATAAAAATACTCACCCAGCTGAGAATAGTAATGTGGAGTTGTTTGTTGTTTTTTTTTTTTGGTAGGACGTACATCATTTCTCCCAGAGAGATGCTCTGTCCCTGCAGTTCGAACCAGTCCTCCTACCTACTTCTACGACAAACTTTACAAAAATCGCCTCTTTCACTTGCAGAGGTACAGCTTTTAAGAACGTCGGAGATTGTCTTTTTATTTTCATTATCCAGTTACAATCATTCTTTCTGTGAAATGACTTAGAGCTACAGAGTAATGAGCGAGATTTTCAGAAAGTGAATGGGTCTGATTATAATACTGCCGCCTTCATAGTTCTAAGAGAGAGAATGACTGAAAAAATGATGGTGGATGCTACTTTTATTCTGCCACACGTGTAGGATTTTGCATTTGAAGCTTAACTGAGTTGGTGATTTGAGAGAGCAGGATGTAAATGTGTTTGGGGGAGGGGCTGCTTTCACAGAGAAAGAGTTCTGCCCCCCTGGTTGTGTTTCTTGGTGTAGAATGCGATGCAGATCTAGTGAGTATAACCCCAGTCCTCGCTTTGGGTTCTTACTTATTTATGGCAGAATTCTGTAAAGACATGCAGATGGTTTTAAGCATATGAAAACATGCCCTGCCTCACTTATATTTCAAGAACTGTTAATTAAAGCAACAAGTGAGATATAATTTATTACTTAGATCAGTAAAGATAAAAACATTGTTAATATTCTGTGTCGGTAATGATTAGGGGAAAAAGAAACCCAGATATTTTTAAGAAGAGTGTAAACCAACGCAGGCTTTTTTGGAGGGAAAATTGACAAGCTATGAACATTTAAAATGCACTTAGATGCTCTTTGATCCTTCTCCGTCAAGGAACCATCTGCAGATACATTCACGTACTCATGTACGCATATACAACTGTACCTACAGAAATGGGCACTGTTGGGGACAGCGGAGCAGTGTCACCATCCATCGATAGGGGGCTGGTGAAACTGGCGTGCATTTCCAGGAGGATGTGCCCCACAGCTTTTAGGAGGCACACGTGCAAGCATTGTGTGCACACTGGGTGTTTTTTAAAGGGTGTCTGTGTATTTGTGTGTGCACAGAACACTGGATGGATGCGTAAGAATCCGTTAGCAGTTGTTTCCTCCACGATGATCGGGAGCTCAGGCGTGAACGGTAGACTTTACTTTCATGTTTTTGTTAGTGTTTGAGTATTTTGTGGAGACATGTATGTAGCTTAAGGAAAAAAAAAAAAGACTAGGGGATCCTGGGTGGCTCAGTCGGGTAAGCGTCTGCTTTCAGCTCAGGTCAAGCCCTGAGTCAGGCTCCCTGCTCAGCACGGAGTTTGCTGGTCCCTCTCCCTCTGCCCCTCCCCGCCCTCGTGCCTGATCTCTCTCTCTCTCAAATAAAAGACTTGAATATTAGTATCAGAGTTAAGAATTCTGTACCAGTGTCTTACTGTCACAGCCTAGCTCAAGGAAAGCTTAAAGGTTGTTTTGATAATTCACAGCGTTTCAGACTTCATTCCTACTTTCGCTGTGAGGCTCCTTCTTGCTATTTGGGTTCCTTTCTTCCTTTCTTGCTCATGTCTCCCCGTGCTCCTCTTCACCCCCCCCGCCCAGCTGAGCATCATTTCTCACTTCTGTCATCCCTGGCAGAACTACTTTCCTATATTTAGGGTGAACGCAGATCTTTGTAAAGAGAAGCCATAAAGTGTTCACTCTCTCTCTCTCTTTTTTTTTCCCCAAAAGCAGAAATGAGAGGTTGGTTTAAAGGGTGAATGCGGCAGGCGGGGGTGGGGGGTGGTAGTGGCAGACATTGTGTTCTAGACGATTGGCAACAAGCCAGCGGAGAAAAAGATAGGAGTGTTTGAGAAAGGATTTTACCACTGATATCTGATGCACGGTTTTAATGGAGGCTGAAAAGCGGAGTAATTAGGAAGCTATAAATAAAACATAGATCTTGTTTTTGTTCAGGATAATGAAAGAAAAGATACTTACGCTTCACATTTATTTCTTTGTGTCTTGAAACAGCTACGTCATGTGACAGTGGAATCAAAGAAGACATGAAGAAAATAAAAAAGACTTCAACACTAAAAGCATGTCTGTCCTCTCCTGTGGTTCAAGGGTAGGGTGATTCCACTTTCCCTCAAGTCCTATGGTCATTTGTTTATTTTCATCATTTGAAAATATAACTGATAAGATATGTATGATTCTCTCTCTCGGGACTTGCCTTCCATGCATTAGCCCTGCTAACAAGCAGTGGGAGGGCTGACTGCAGAATGGGAGAGAGGAAACGAATGGTTCAGTTGGCGGCACAGGTCCCGGGCCAGGGAGCCGGGTGTGGGAGAAGGAAGAGGCCGTGCCTTTGGGTCCTGGCTTTGCCCCGGCGGCCTCTGTGAGCTGGCCTGGTCCCGGCCTGCTGCCTTATCCTCTGGTCTTCAGATTCTCCCCTTGTGGGCCTGAAGGTTGAAGAAGGCCATCTCGAAGCTCGAAGCGCTACGAACCTTCGTTCTCTGACACTTTATGATGCTCTTCTTGCACTCAGAGGCACGGTGAGTGCTGACGGCTGTCTCACACTCTGGGCTGATGGCATGCACGTCCTGTGTTCACAGGTATTTTAGAACGGACTCCTCTGCAGCCCAGTTTCACATAGAGACTTACGAGAACACCTCGGGAGTTTGGTCAATGTGGTACCTCAACCATTTTGACCGCAGTGTTGTATTAAAGGATGTGTTTGTTTCCAAGGAGACCAAGCACATTTTAAAGGTACGTATGATATTTTTATCCAGGTTTTAGCCTATTTGAAGCTTTGTTTAAGGTCAGATGTTATGGAATTAATATTTATAAAATTTCATTTTTACTTCTGATTTTTAAAGCAGGTATTTTTCTTTTAATCTTTTCAGAGTTACTTTTGGGATCTCTATTTTTTTTAAACTCTTGTTCAAGGAGCTCAAAGGGACCAAGATATATTCTTAAATGATATTTGCTCTTACCATTGTTCAAAAAGATCACAATGTATAATTTATACTAAAAAGATTGTATTTATTAAAAGTAAGCCTAATCGAGACAAAATAGACTTTTTCAAAATACCACCCATGAAAATTTCAAGATCACTTTTGTGAAATTTAGAAACAGTAGCATATGAAACATTTAAAACCTGTCATTTGTATAAAAAATATTTCAATCTTTGACCTGGAAATAAGTGAGTAAAATTATATTTTTAAAAGTACAGAAGAACTTTAGTATCATACTTTATAAGGGTCTCAATCATAATTAGTGTCAGGAAAAGTAATTTCTCTCGCTTTTTTTTTTTTAGATTCTGAATTTCACTGGCCCTTTATTTCTACCTCCAGGCTGTTGGAATATATTTTCTTTGAAACTTGCTGTTAAAGACATTGCCATAAACCTATTCACCAATGTATTTTTGACTACAAACATAGGTGCCGTTTTTGCAATACCTCTGCAGATTTACTCAGCGCCAACCAAGGTATCGTTTACAACACTATGTGTTATAACCTTCATAATAATTACTGTCTGTGAACTTACGGTGCTTGGGTTTTATTGGCAGAGTTAAGCTTGTGTTCTCTAAGACTATCTAAGAAATTTGAAAGACAGTACCAAGCCGGTCTTAGATGGTCGGTTATTTAGATATGAAACTCTTTATTTGGAAAGAGCTTCTGTTTTTCATAAAGTAATTCGAGGTTCTTGAGTAAAAAAAGATAAAACAAATAGATAAATCTCATTTTCATTTGTTTCCAAAATTTGAAGAGCAAGGAGTATATGCTTGGTATAGAAAGTACAATTGAGCTTTTACTGCATACCAGCAATGAATTCAAGCAAACTAGACGGTTAAATACTTTAGTTAGGCCTCTGGTAAGTGACTCTCGGTTGCTTGTAATCTTTGCATTTCTTTAGTGGGCCAAACCTAAAACCTGAAAGGGTTCTCAATTAAAATGCTTTCTAAAATCTGGGTAAGCCGTATTTAATTTAGATCTTATCTTAAACATGTCTCATTTTTTTCTTAATGTTTATTTATTTTCATTTGGTTACTGTTATTGCTTCTTTTTGATCCAAGCTATTCTGTATAATGCTGGGTTCTAATTTTTCACTATGAGACATTCATGCAACCATCTTTATGATTTTTCTCACTTATTAGCATTGGTGTTTCATAGGTAGAAATGCCTCATCCTTAGCTATAGGCTTAAAGGTAGGACCTCTAAAATTAAACTATACAAGATGTAAGGTTAATTCCATTCATCTGTATTTTGAGCAGGGGAGATTTCTTAGAAACTTCCTTTTTCCGATCAGGAGTCACATTTTACAAAGAGCTACTTGTGGGAGGGAGGAGGCAGGTTTCACATATATATGGAAGTAGCAAGTCTGTGCTTTCCCAACCCGTAGGAAGTGGAACATCAGTTTAAATGCCCCGAGTGGCTTAGGAGTTACCATAGATTGATATACTGCTTTTTAGAAGATTAGAGTACAGTTTGAAAAAAAAACAAAAAAAACCTATCAGGAATGTCCTGAAATTAACCTCTAATTCAGAAGGCAGCTTTGTGTCTTTGGGCCCGAGGATCGTCACTATGGGCATTGACGACTGTGCAGAATCCCCTACCGTGATCCTTCCTGTAAGAGGGAGTTCAGAGCTCTCATTCGAGGAGAAGGGAAGCCAAGAATTCACTTTCTCATTGTTCGGCTTCTGGTTAAAGAGAAATTCGTCAAGGTGGAGGCCACTGTCAACTTCTCATTTGAGTGCGTTAGGATTTTTATGTTTAGTGTTGTGTTTTAAGTTATTCATATATTACTTTTCAATCTAGGAAGGGAGTCTGGGTTTTGAAGTGATAGCACATTGTGGCATGCATTATTTCATGGGAAAATCAAAAACAGGTAAGTATTTTGCCCTCAGGCTTTCTGTAGAACTCTAGTTTGGGACTGGGTGGGAAGTAGTGAGGAAAAATAGCATTTGTAGATGGAATAATCAATACTGTAAACATAATTGTATCATATTTGATTCTTAAAGAGCATGATCATTCACAGAATGACTTGAAATTGTTAAGAATCCTCCCAAAAACCCCCAAGGTACTTGTGTAAATAATGTCCCCTTCAGTGGCTTGAATTTTTTGTAAGGGATTTTTGTCCATACACATTATTTGGTGGTCACAGCAACCTTGTGTCCAGGAAAAAACGGAAGGTTCTCATTCTTTTATAAAAGGGCTGACTACAAGTTAGTAAAAATAACCTGCTGGAATTGCATTTGAAGACTAGTTATAGGAGCATAAACATCTCACAGGGGGTGCTAGTTGTGGTGTGAGATTGAAGTATACGCTGTTGATATAGAAGCTCTTTCTAATCCTTTTCCTGCCTTCTGGTTTATTAAAATATTTAATGTAAGGAGACTGTGACAGTACAGTACAAGATGTCTTTGGGGGAGATCCCCATTTTTTCATCCTGGTACGCTCTTTAGCACGGATAAGCAGAGAGAGCGAGGTGAACGGGAGGCCAGCTTGTAAATATAAACATGCACCTTCTCCAGGCCCAGTGCCTGGTCTGTACCCTTCTTTAGGACGACCGCTGTTAGTCCATCAGCACTGATCGTAGTAACCGAAAGACTTGGGTGATGACCAGCTCCGTTGACAGGGAAGCAGTTTAGCCTGTTAGACTGAAAGCTGTTAAAAATGTTCCAAGAATTTTAACTTATTTCAGGCTGTATTCATGAGCCATGTGTCTTTTATGTTATTACCTTTACATAATTCGATTTAGTTTTGTTTTATACATGTTTGTTTGATTTGATATATCATTTGCCATTGGATTAGAGGGACTCCTAGGAAGGCAGTCAGGGGAAAGGGGGGGTGTTGATTCGCTGGGCAGTCCTCTCAGTTTGAGAAGTTTGACAGCATTCTTTCCTAACCGAACAGCATTTTCTGTACATCTAAATATTACATCTGATCTAACTTGTAGAAAATCCTAATTGGGAAAGCAGTCTTTCTCTGGATCAGTCTACCTGGGATGTGGATTCGGAACTTGCCAATAAATTGTATGAAAGATGGAGGAAATTTAAAACTGGTGACGGCTGCAAGTATGTCTTCTGTGTTCACCTTTCCTTGTCTCTTTCCTTCAGCACCGGGTCGGGGAGGGGGACACTACTACATAGTACTTTATTAAAATTGCACGACCGAGTTTCCAATAATTAGTTTATTTCTCTTCGGCCTTTTATTTTGACAAATTTCCAGCCTCAGAAATGTTGCAAGTATAGTGCCGTGAATATCAAATATTCCTCATCTGGATTCAGCTGTTGTTCACGTTTTACCACTCTTGCTTTATTTCTCTCTCGATCTCTGTATCTTCGTGTACACACATTTTCTTTTTGCTGAGTTATTTGAAAGTAAGCTGCACATATCATACTTCAACGCTCAATAGTTTATTAGGGAATATTTTATTTCCTCGGGAGAATATCCTCCTACATAGAGCTACACTACCATTACATACCCCACAAATTTAACATTGATACAGTCAAATTACCTAGTATACAGTCTGTAGGCAGAGTTCTCTGTTTGACCCACAAATAACCATTATGGCGCTATCTTTTTCTTGTTCCTTTTTTTAAATCCAGGATCCATTCAAGGGTCATGCATTGCATTTGGTTGTCGTGTTTTCTTAATTTTCTTTTCTTTTTTTTTAATTTTATTTATTTATTTGACAGGAAGCGAGATCACAAGTAGGCAGAGAGGCAGGCAGAGACAGAGAGGAAGCAGGCTCCCTGCTGAGCAGAGCCCAATGCGGGGCTCGATCCCAGGACCCTGAGATCATGACCTGAGCCGAAGGCAGAGGCTTTAACCCACTGAGCTACCCAGGCGCCCCTTCTTAATTTTCTTTAGACGTGTATCTCTCCCCCCTTTCTCCATCTTTCGTAACGTTGACAGTTTAGAGAGAGTCTTAACCAGTTGTCTTACAGAACCTTCAGCACTGTGGGTTTTGTGAATTGTTTCTCCAAGTTTACATTCACATTAAACATTTTTTGGGAAGAGTGCTGATTACTTGGTGTTATGTCCTAATCCTTGCATCACCTTAGAAGGACATACATGTCAATTTGTCCCACTGGTGGTGTTGCTAAGTTGAATCATTTGACTTTCCCCATTGTATGTGTGACAGAGTTCTCTCCGTTATACATGGATTTTTCCTTTAATATGTGCCGTGATAATTTGAAATCATATAAATTTCCTGTTCCCTAAGAACATGTCACTGATAATTCTTGCATGGATCAGTTAGTTGTTAGATTGATGGCTGCAAAATGGTGATGTTTCTAATTGTTTCGTTCATTCTACATTCTTTTTGAGCATCCCTGTGGATTCTTTGTTCATTACCACCATCTACCACCATTATTATTTTTGCTGTCCCAGATTTGGCTGATGAGAGCCCCTTCAGGCTAGCTCGTGGGTCCCTAAAACATTCTTATTCATTCTCTGAGCACTCCGTTGCTTTCCAGTAAGACAGAATGTTTCAGGATCATCTTGTACTTTCTCTTCCCCAGACTCAGAATAAGCCATATTTTCCCCCCAGGAGCCCTTAATCCTTTTAGGGGGGTTGATATTTAGTGATTTCATTTTTTTTAAGGTCAAAATGATTTTTCAAAGTAATTTCTCTCTTTATGAATTACACAGGAGGACGGTTTTAGGAGTGACTCGGTTTGGTCGCTCGAAGAAATCCAAGGAGTCGGAATCCTTTGTTTTCTTCCTGCCTCGTTTGATTGCGGAGCCCGGCCTGGTGTTAAACTTCAGCGCAACCGCCCTGAGGAGCAGTGTGGTGAGGGTCGCGGGTTCTCCGTGTCAGGGATGCCCCAGCTCTTGGGTTCTTGAGTTACCAGAGTCTCTCCACCTTGAGAATACTCTTTCAGAACCATAGAGAATCTAAATTCATTCTAAGTGACACACATAAGATGTTTAGTGCATTTAATAGGGAGGTGTCAGAAGAATAAAATGAATAAAACTCGAAACAGAATGAAAATGCATGAAACAGATACATTTTCTGAAGTTTGTTTTCAATTCAAAATCTATCTACCAAGAGAGTGTTCAACTATGAACAACAGAGCAAGTCTTTTTTTTAAGACCTTATTTTTTTAATTTTAATTTTTTAAAAAGATTTTATTTATTTGTCAGAGAGAGAGAGAGCATAAGCAGGGGGAGCTGCAGGCAGAGGGAGAAGCAGGCTCCCCGCTGAGCAAGGAGCCCGATGTGGGGCTCAATCCCAGGACTCTGGGATCATGACCTGAACTGAAGGCAGACGCTTAACGAACTGAGCCACCCAGGCGCCCCTGTTTTTTTTTTTTTTTTTAAGTCATTTGTCCATCAGTGTGTTACTCCCCGTCCTTAAGGTGTGCTGACTCCCTCCCTTGTGCATGCTTCCCTCCAGGAGCTGGGGAGGTCCGGGGAAAGGCACGGGCAGCGAAGGGACAGCAGCAGGCTTCCATGTGTGTTCCCAGTCTCACTGCCAAAGAGCTGCATGCGTCACGTGTGGTCTGGGTGATAATATACACATTGTGAGGCACTCACTGGATTTCTTAGGGGTGACATCTAAAGACTCTCCAAAAGATGTTCATTTTGAAATAATTTCAACTTAAAAGTTTCCAGAATAGTACCAAGAACTCCCAATCATGCTTCACGGGGATTCACAGTTTTCTATGTTTGCCATATTTGCTTTCTCATTGCTTCTCTCTCTCTCTGCACACACACACCACACATAATTTTATGAGCCATTTGAGAGTGTCAGATACTATACCCCTTTTACCTCTCCTTCTGTGGGATTTTCCTAAGGATAGGAGCATCTGCCCACATGCCAGAGTATAATTATCAGAATCGGAAAATGTGACCTCAATCAGCATGATGTTACCTGGTCTGCAGTCTATATTCAGATTTTTCCAGTTATCCCACTCACATACTTTTTGGTAGGTTTTTTTTTTTCCCGGTTCAGGATCCAGTTCAGGATCTTGAATTGCATAATCGCGTCTTTTTTTGTCACCTGTAGTCTTCCTGAACCTTTCCTTGCTTTTCCTAGCAGAGACGTGGTTGAAGCGGGCAGACTATTTTCTAGAATGTCCCTTGATTTGATTTGCATGATGGTGCCTCATGGTCAGATTTAGGTTCTGAATTTTTTGCAGGCTTATTTCAGGGGCGGTGCCGTGTCCTTCTCCGGGTTTTGATTTGCCTTTCCCATATCTAGGTGAAGTACTTTGTGGTGAAGAACCCTTCCTCTTGGCCAGTCTCCATGCAGCTCCTGCCTCTCTCCTCGTATCCTAAGCCTGAGGCTGCCGTGCGCCTGCTCCATAAATGGTAAAGCGCCCAGTCGAAGACTTTCTAACAGGGTTTGGGAAATGCTTTACGACTCAGGATTATTCCAAGTCCCTCACATTTTTCATCTGGAACCTGTATGTGGGTGTGCACGGTATTAATCCCGGTACCTGGACCGCCAGCTCCCCGGGACATAGACCTCAATGGAAATGGCCACTTCCCTTTGTAATGTGGCAGCTTCAGTGTTACTATGTCAGGGCTAGTTCCCAGCAGAATATTATTTTCTTTGGCCAGGGAATCTTTACGACTGTGATTTTCCCACATATACTCCTAAAATTTAGAATCTAAATCGCAATGATCTCTGGGCAACTCAAGAAAATGGGTGTAGCGTGTTAGTACATTTTAATTGAGTGTTAAAAAAGAAAAGATACTTCTTTTAGTTCATATCTGGAAGATGTTAGATATTCACGTTCTACGTGATTTTTACAAAGCAATCACGGGTTCGCTTAGAATGTTTCCTTCCTTGGCTTAGTAGAACCTACTCTGATCCCAGGGTTTCTCAATTTCAGCGCTACTGACATTTTGGACAGGATGATTTTCTGTTTGGGGGAGGAGGAACTATTCTGCGTTTCAGAGGATGTTTAGCAGCACCCCTGGCTTCTCCCCAAGAGGTGCCAGTAGGACCTCCCCAGCTGTGGTAACCAAAAATGTCTCCAGATACTGCCAGTCGTCCCCCAGGAGATAAAATTGTCCTTGGTTGAGAGTCACTTCCTGTCAGGTTCCGAATGGACCATTTGGAGAAAAAAAAATGCTTCATATTTAGAACTTTTGTTACCACACGCTTCTTTACTTTCTGTGCTGCCATTCATTCAACAATATTTATTGAGCGCTTACGATATGCTAGGTACAGTTCCGGGGGTGGGACACGGTAATGCCAGGACGGGGTGAATTGTGTATGCAAATAGATGGGCTCACATAATAGGGATATGTGCACGCGTACTAGTCTTTATTTATTGGCAATCTGAATGTTATTTCAAACATTTTTTCTCTTTATAGGTTTGGCACCAATCTGCAGATGATTAATTTCACAACTGGTGAATTCCAGCTCACCAAAGCTTGCCCTTACCGGGTAGGATGTCCTCTTTAAATAGAAAAGGAATGCTAACAAACTATACACATAGCATATGGGCTTTCCTGATTTGTGTTTCAAGTGTCTTTACATAATATATGTGGCTTTCTTATTTTTATATTCTAGACATTAAGCACTCATAGCAGATTTTTCCAATTAACGACTGCAGCAGGAGCTGCACGGTTCATGTTAGCCTATAAATCATTTTAATTTGATAGTTTGGATTCATGTGAGTGAAGAAATAACAAATGAATCAGGGCTATGTAGAGAACCATAAAACTTGAGACCCCGGAATTTACAATTCTCCTTTAGATTCCCCATCCAATATTTTTTAAGGGCCGCATAAGGTAAAAATACACTTAAAAAAAAAAATCTCCTACCAAACTGGCTTCATGTTTTGAGCAAGTCACCCAGTTTCTATGATGTTCACATCATCTGTAAAAGAGGATTTCTCTGAAATTCTTAAGTCCCTGGGCACTCATGCGGTCTTGCACAGATACTTAGGAGGAGCAGTAAATGTGTCACGTGGTGAGGATGTTTTCTGGGGACTTGGCAACCTTGTTTCTTAGTTTCCACTCAGTAGTTCTGTGGCTCTTTGTACAGACCTGAGTGTTTTCCTTACAAGTATCCTATGTGTGAGATCAAGTCAGACACGGAGCATCTGGTAAGCGAGTGCGAACGCACGCGCAAGCACTCATAGGCACACACTGTGTTGCTAACACACTCGTATTTAAATGCCTTGGGTATGATGTGCTGCTTTCTCCGCACTTACCCTCTGAAGATACACTGTTGGCTCTAGGTGAACTTGAACAGTAGAGAGAGGGAAACCAGATAACCTCCAAGTTGAGTTAAAACTGATCCAAAGCAGATTTTTAAGTGGATTTTTAACAGAGACTTACAATAGGAAATACAGCAAACGTTCTTTCTCTTTGTGAGCGGTCTAGGCGGCAGCATGGTCTTGTGTTTGTTAGTGAGCCTGCCGTGCTCATTCCCTCTCATTCTCCTTTCCACCGAGCAGTCCCCCAGAGCCGTTGGGAGGTAAATTTGTCCAAAATACTAAGAGATCTTTTGCCCCAGTGGTTGAACCGTATGTAATTTGGGATTCCAAAAATAATGCCAAATTCCTTTTACATATAAATGTTCCGTTCAAATTTGAACAAACGGTGCAACTCATTTGCACAAAGTTTTCCCATCTGTAATCGAAGGTTTTCCCCAAGGATATTACACCTTTTGCCATCGAGGACACTATTACCATCAAGAATAGTAGGAATGCCTTTGAGACACTTAGAAGTTTAACTCGAAATTCTTATTAGAACTCTGTCCGTAAAGAAAGGCACGTGTTTTTATGATGTTGGTGTGCTTTTAGAAACGTAATTCCTTTAGTGAAAAGCAGGGGAACTGGACAGTCAGGGTTCTGTATCCAGGGTCATAACGTGGGCTTGCTGTGTGACCCTGAGCGGATTCCGTAACCTCTCTATAGCCTCCTCTCTCTTGCTTAGAGTAATGCTGGGAGATTCAGTAAGGTTTATGGAATGCTCAGCATCTTATAGACCTTATTGTATTCCCATGCCTGGCGTATAGGAACTATTTAATAGAGGGTGTTTTTATTATTAGAGTTATAATACTAAAAATCAGCTTTTTATTCAATATTTATATTAGATATATGTAAAACCAGGTTTCTCCCCTCATGAAGTTTATAATTCTAACGAACACGAATCAAGTACCATCACTCTTTCTTCTCTCAGATAGCATGGGGACATGCCAGCAACAGTTACGGGATAAAACACATTGAGAAACGAAGAAGGCAGAAAAGAGAATTGTTACTGTGCAGATTGTATGGTTGTAGCGCTAAGAAACTAATAAATTGTTTTTAGTGAGAAGGAGCTGGGAAAAAGCAGGGGAAAGAAAAATGATGAAGAACTCGATCTTGAATACTAAATTCAGAACACAAGATCTAGTCAGAGTTAGAAATCTGGGGGAAGGTCAAGGAGGACGTGAATAGAGATCTTTCTCCTGAGGGTAGAGACCGAATGTAATAAAGATGGTTTCTGTATAAACTGAAGCTCGGTATGAAAGAGAAATGTAGGGGTGTCCAGCTGCGGAGAGGGATCTGGTCCGCTCCCCATAGCGTTCAAGCAGGGGCTGTTTGGTCTGTTTTCTGAGGGATGTGTCACCGTCAGAGCGTCTTGGCAGAGAAGGCTGCTTCTGGCTGCAAGTCCCCTCCGAGCCAGGAAGCAAATCCCCTTTCCGACATCCGAGGCCGGTTGTCCTGCAGCCTCTGCCCACACTTCTCAGCCGTGGTTCGGGAACTTGCTTATTGGTGTGAGCTCTCAGGGTAAACAAACTCAGCAGGTCGACGAGGGTAGTCGCATCTGGACATTGACAGAAGAGCCGTCACGGTCATCCTCGAAAACGCACGAAATGAAGACGGAAGCTTGCTTTACAGGAGTCACTGAATTGCATTTATTCAATTTGCAGGGCGTGCATTCTGAGGAACCCAGGTTTGGCATCCTCCACTTACATTTGCAGCCTCTGGAGATGAAAAGGGTTGGTGTCGTGTTCATGCCAACTGACTATGGGAAAGTTACGTCACTCATACTAATCCGGTAGGTGTGTGCCCGGCCTGGAGCCCGTTTCTTTCCCTCCCACTCGTCCATCCAAGTCTCTTTCTCTCAAGGATACGTAATCTCTTTAGCTAAGGGCTGACATTCACCTTTCAGTCAGGCCGGTAGGGATGAGGCTATGTTGCATGGCAGGAAGAGGACAGGCTGCCTGAGGCTTCGTGCTTACTTCCCGGGGGCTTCTGGCCTTGTAAGGTAGGGGCCACGTGCCCTTCTCTCCAAGGGCTGCAATGTATTTTGCTCAGCATCTCATCTGCTGCTGTCTCCGAGGGCAGAACACACACACACACACACACACACACACACACACACACACACAAACGTACTTCTCTGACCTTAGCTTGGAAAAGTAATTGAAACACTGCTGCGTACATTTTCATTCCGCAGTGTTTGGATTTACTCCGCTCTCATAGCTGCCTTGCTTCTGGAATTCTCTGTAGCCCCAAAGGACAATGGACTAAGGATTTGTTGAGCCCATTGGCTTTTATAAACTTCTTTTTCTTTCTTTTATATGACAGGGGTTGCTAACTGATTTAAGTACCTAATGTTTTTAAACATTGTTAAACATTGTTTTTAAACATTGTTAAAGCTTTTTCGTCTTTAGGTAGTCTGTATTGAATCTTCTTTCAAAAATTTTACAGTAAATACAGGTCTGTGTTGATGTTCTCTGCATTGGTGAGAAGTCTAATTTTTAATAAATGACATTTCAGTTCCTTTTTAAAGCTTTTCTAATATCAGATGAGCAGGCAAAGACTTTCTTACTCCGGACTTCCTTTAATATATCACATGAGTTTGTTCTTCTACAAGTGAGTGCCCTGAAAAAGGAAAATGTACTAAAGTTTTTAAGAGTGTGTTCTATTAAGCATTTTTAACTAAGACTTCTCATGCCCTACAGTGTCTTTCATCTTAAACCCATTCTTCATTGAAGAACTAAGGTCCGGGGAAGTGCAGAGATGAACTTTACCTCATCCCAGATTAAACTGTGCTGGCTTCGAAAAGTCTGAATTATTTAGAGTACTTAATTTATTTTTGATGTTTCTGTATTGATAGTATTTTTCTGTAGATAATAACATAATATAACTTAAAGACTTTTCCATGGTGAAAGATTCTTAATCCTTTAGATAAATATATAAAGATATTGGTGTATTTTGCATAATTAGTCATGAATTCCTTCTCTGCTTCTACAGTATTTACGTTGATGAGGACTGGCTTTCACTCTAGTCTGCATCATTTAAACATCTGCCCATTTAACTTTTTATGTCCTAGCGATCATGCTTTCAGTTACTGAAAAGGCAAAAGCTAGTGTGAATTTGTGTTTAATGACTAAGAACTCGAGTAGAAACAGGGTATTTGTGGGAGGACATTATAAATCTTTGGTTCAATAAAAACAGTAGGATTCTATTTCTAGAATTATCCTGAAGGCAGAATTTCCTGTAGTCACGATTACAGTGAAAACTCCTTCATTCACCGTTGTAAGCACCTTTGGTCAGTTAGTCTAGATTTGTTAATATTTCTTGGAGGTCTCCAATTTTTGGAGGTTGGTTTTTTGTTGTTGTTGTTGTTGTTTTTCAGTTTTTGTTTTTTCCCTCTTGGAGGTCCAGTCACCACCCTGGTGGCTGATTATTAGAAAAACATGGCTTTCCATTCTCGGGCCAGGGTGGGAGAGTGATGAAGAGCGTTTCCTCACTCTTGCTGTAGTCAGCCGCAGCCTGCCTGTGCTCTTCTGAGCCCATGGGCGGCTTCCATTGCCCATAGACCCCCTCTAATTCCAGGAGACAGCCGGAGGTGCCATGCTATTTAAACTGATTTTCTCTTTCCCAACATTACAACTGTTCTTGTCAACTAGGAATGTTTAAGTCCAAGTGCACTGTGCCTTGCGACTGTTGTAATGCTTTGTGTTTGTATGTGTCACCCTGCTAGGAATAACTTGACGGTTATTGACATGATTGCCGTGGAAGGGTTCGGAGCCAGAGAGTTGCTGAAAGTGGGCGGAAGGCTTCCTGGTGCAGGGGGTTCACTCCGATTCAAGGTGCCCGAATCCACGCTGATGGACTGCCGGCGACGTGAGTTCCTGCGCATGGCCCTCAGACAGGGAAGGCTTGGTGCTAAAGCCAAGGGCAAAAGGATTCCATAAGAAGATTCTTTTTAAAATTGACAGTAAATTCATGGCATTGATGCAGATAATTAAATCAGGGGAACATTTGAGCATATATGATAGGCTATTTCTGCTTAGAAAAATAGCCTTAGATATTTAACCCAACCTCAAGGATACCTATATAAGAAGTATAATTGCTAAATTATCAGTATAGTGATAGATATTTAAGATAAATGGCACGAAGATGTCAGTTTGGTTATCAGCTACATCTTCATAAAAAAAAAAAAAAAATCACACCAAAATGATGAATGGCAAGAAGAGTAAAGGTCTTCTATCTGATAGAATTTATGCAGTAATGCAAATTCTCTCTGTCTCTGTCACCCAGGACAGCAGACACTAGCCACATTGGTTAATGAAAATATAGCCGGTATGAGCTGTTAAAATTTACTTAATTTTAATTTTAGCCATGTATGCCTAGTGGCTACTGTATTAGACATTGCAGATTTGGAAACTTACCTAAATGTTGCATTAGAAATTTGCAAATTGTGCATGTATTTAAATCAAATGCTTCTAAATTATTTATATTAGTTTCAAGAACCTCCTCAGGAACTAAGACAAAAGTCAAACAATAGATATAAAATGTTTTGGGTAAATTCCTTGTTTTTCTATTATTATTTTGAATTTCTGGAACACACTGACAGCATTTTAGTGTAACACCGTGCTTCCTACAGAGAAAGCTGGTTGGTTAAAGTATTGGATAGTTTGTAGCACTATCGGATGCCTGATTGGAATTTCTTTTTTAAGAAAACTATGCTAATTGAGCATTGAGTTTGAAAAGATTTACTGACCTTTTGCGTTCAAAATTGATTATTGCGTTCAAAATTGAGTATTCACTTTTCCATTCATTCATTCAGTAACTTAGAGTTGACCTTGAAAGATGAAATTAAAGAAAATTATAAAAACTACAGAACTAGATAAAATTTTAGTTGTTATATGGAAAAGATGGCCGGTTATAAATTTATAGGAATAATTTGAAATCGTGGTAATTCTTTCTTTTTTAAACTTCCCATATAAAATGTGGTCTCATTTTTTTGCAGGGACTTAGCGACTTACTTCCTCGGGATGTAGTGGGTGTTCAAAATGTGTTTCTAGAAGCACAGACCCTTGCCCTTAACTGGTCCCTGTTCAGTGTGAGGATCCCAGGAGCAAAGTGTGCATGGTGTCTAGGAGTGTCCAAACTACTTGGCTTCTGAGAAGAATAAACTTCTTTTTTTTTTTTAATTTAATTTTATTTTTTTCAGTGTTCCAAGATTCATTGTTCATGCACCACACCCAGTGCTCCATGCAATACATGCCCCCCGAGAAGAATAAACTTCTAACCTTAACCCGTAATAAGTAAAAGAACAAAGAAGAGATTCTGATTACTTTTGGTACCTTTGGTATATTACTTTTGGTCATATAACTTAAGAGAAATCTTGACTAGTTAAATGGTTTTATTGTATCCTGATAGTATAAGAGAATCTGTGACCGTTCTAGAAATTAGATAGAAGTCATACTTTAAGCTCATATTGAATTTTTTTTCACATTTTAATAATAGAGGTCGTGGTTTATTAACTCAGTAAATGTTGATTCAGTAAATTATTCTGGATAAATTTTGTAGATCATCCATACTAAATATCACTTTTTATCCTCACTAGAACTGAAAGACAGCAAGCAAATTTTATCTATTACAAAGAACTTTAAAGTTGAGAATATTGGACCACTTCCTATAACTGTGACGTCTCTGAAAATTAATGGGTATAATTGCCAAGGTTATGGATTCGAAGTGCTAGATTGTCATCAGTTCTCCCTGGCCCCAAACACATCCCGGGATATCAGCATTGTGTAAGCATTGGGTTTTAACCTCACTTAGGTTTTGTGGTGCCTTTAATAATGTGGGGAAGAAAACCTTTTTTGCATTGATAAAACACATTAAGTTGTTTTTGTATGAACGTTTATTGTAAGTAGGGAACATGGCTGCTGGGGTGGTTATTTTGTTTTGTGCCTAAAATTAAAACGATTCAAGTTCATAAAGAGGCGTCTTTGCTTATCAGGTTTACTCCAGACTTCACCTCTTCCTGGGTCATCCGCGAGCTGACGCTTGTAACTGCAGCAGACCTGGAGTTCCGCTTCACTCTCAACGTGACCCTCCCTCATCACCTGTTGCCTCTGTGTGCAGACGTGGTTCCAGGACCCAGCTGGGAGGAGTCGTTTTGGAGGCTGACGGTCTTCTTTGTCAGGTATGCTAGCACCTTCCGGAGAGCTGCCTGAAAGTGTATTTTGCCTGGGTGTAAAAAGCATATGAATCGTCCAACAGCATATTCAAAGCATGTCAATTGAGTGGCATTTACATGGCTTTTGTGAACCTCAACATACGTGAAGTAGACAAAGTAGTAACTGATGAGCTTTAAGACAGTAGTAAACTTACCGTAGGAGAGTCACGGGACCTAGAAGTATAAGAGATCGTTGTGCTCCCTATACTCCCGTTGGCAGTCTCAGTGGAAAAGAGGGACGTTACTCCTGTTGGCTTGGCGCAGTGGCAGTTTGAGATTGGAAGACTAGAGTGACCCTTCTGGCGTGATTTTATCATGAAAGTGCCTTTGAAAATGGAATCGGAATGTCAAACTTACAAATGTGCACATTTTTAGAAACTCGGAGCTTTTTAAATCCTTCAGTCACATCAGAAATTATGATGCGATGCGTTTTATGGAGTTTCAGCGCTCTGTCTTTAGACATTTTGCATCAGCCACCCATTGCTCTTCTATGAGAGAGCTGGTCTTTTTAATGCCGGCCAGAACCATGCAGTAATGAACCTCATTGCTTTCTTCCTCAGTTTGTCCCTGTTGGGTGTGATTTTAATAGCCTTCCAACAAGCACAGTACATTCTTATGGAATTCATGAAAACAAGACAGAGGCAAAACGCTAGCTCATCTTCACAGCAAAACAATAATCCGATGGATGTAATTAGCTCCCATTCTCACAAGTAAGAATTCTCGTTGTGTATGTATGTGTGTGTGTTCATCCTTTGATATTACTTGGTTCTGATTTTAAGGTGATATAAATAATACTCTGATTATTATATAAGGTGATATAAATATATCTTATTTATATAAGGTGATATAAATTATACTCTGATTCATAAAATTTTCCTGAAGTCCTAGTGTGGCAGCTGTAACCGTTTTTATAACACGATCAACTTCATATATGGACTTAGTTTGTTAAACTCGTGGGCCTTTGGAAGGAGGAGAGCCGGGACTCCTTAATACCCTTCTATCTCCTGGGTTTCAAAACAGAGGGGTAGGGTTTGATTCCATTTGGCTTTCTGTTAAATGTCTGTCTTCTTCAATTCAGAAGCAACTGTAAGAACTTTCTCGATACCTACGGCCCCTCCGATAAAGGCAGAGGGAAAAACTGCCTTCCAGTGAACACTCCACAGAGCAGGATCCAGAACGCCCCAAAGAGGAGCCCAGCTACCTACGGTCACTCTCAGAAGAAGCACAAGTGCTCCGTCTATTACAGCAAACACAAAACCAGCCCATCCGTCGCCAGCAGTGCCAGCGCCACTACTGAGGAGAAACAGACTCCGGCCCTGGGCAGCTCCCTGTCTGCCCCGAAGGAGGACATGTGCACTGAAGTTATGGGTGAGAACTGGATCAGCCTCAAGTACGCAAGCGGCATCAGCGTCGACCTGCAGAAGAATTTAACCCTTTCCAAAAACTTACTGAATAAAGAAGAAAACACACTGAAAAACACAATTGTTGTCAATAATACTTCTTCAGAATGTCACATGAAGGAGGGAATACAGACATGTATGTTTCCTAAGGAAACGGACATTAAAATTTCAGAAAACACAGCTGAGCTCAAGGAACGAGAGCTCTGTGCTCTGAAGACCTCTAAGAAACTACCTGAAAATCACTTGCCAAGAAATTCACCTCAGTACCAGTCAGACTTGCCAGAGCTTTCCAGGAAAAATAATGGTAATCTTTTCATCCTCCTGGATGATTCTTTTCTTTTTTTCTGGTTTGTCTTCAGTCTGTTTGTAATAGAATTTGATCTCACCTGTGACTTCAGTGTTAATCCGGATGCTGCATTTGTAGTTCACGCACAAGGTTTTAGCAAAGATATAAATGTTGAAATACGGTTTGTAAAATGAGAAGTCGAGGACGGGGCACCACGGTTTTAGAATGTTGTGGGTAAAGAAGTTTACTTTTTAGTATATATGTTGAGAGGGGTGTGACTGTCATATTTTATTGTTGGGAGGATATGGATACTGTTTTTAATTATTTTCTATCGTGGATTTGCAGGCTCTTGGTGAAAATTAATCAGCCCATAAAATATTTCTGACAGAACAAAACTTACCAACTTTCTATATTTAACAGCTGCTACCATCTCATGTTTCCCGGCCCTGGTGCTTCTCTAATTGTGTCCCTTGGTTAAAAGAAGACAGATGTCCTCTCACAACAAATACAGTTAGTGAAGGCATAAGCAGGACGAGACTTAGAAAACCACCCACATGTAAAATCGTCATTAAGCTATAACTGACCCCTTTGGCCTTTGGCATAAGAGCCGGTGCTTATTTTTCTTGGCCATTCTGACCATTTTAATAGGCACACTTCTGTTCCCGTTAAAAGTCAGATTTTGAGGGCGCCTGGGTAGCTCAGTCATTTAAGCATCCAACTCTTGATTTCGGCTCTAGTCATGATCTCAAGGTCTTGGGATCAAGCCCTGTGTCAGGCTCCATGCTCAGCGGGAGTCTGCTTGAGATTCTCTCTCTCCCTGTCCCTTTGTCCCAGCCCCCCATAAATAAATCTTTTTTAAAAAGTCAGATTTTTGACACTTTTTAATCTGGAAAAGTCAGTTACCTTTGCTCTTATTTGAAATATCTAAGTATAAATAGCTTCGTATTTTATATCCCTGTTAATGGAGAGAAGGTACTGGAGTGTTATGGACGGGCCAGATCTGATGAGCTTTAGGCATTTAGCTGAAAACCCAAACTGAATTGTAAGGGTTGCATAGGAGGACCTCTCTCATTGAGAAGAAAGCTGGAGTGCCCTGAGGGGAACGTGGCTTAGGCAGCTGCACGTGTCTTCCTGATGCATCTCGGTCCAGCCGGTTCACTCCGTTTCCCTGGTCTCGGCGTGTGTGTTCGAGGTGGACTCCCGTCAGCGGGTCAGCACTGCCCCCGTGTTCTCTCCACCCGGCGTGTGAGGATGCCCTCGGGGATTGGGGGGGAGGGATGCGTTCAACCAGATCTTCAAACGACATCCTAGCAAACGTTGTCCGAGCATGTTTCACGGTGGGGCACATGGCGTGCCTCTCGTTCCGTTTCTGTAGGGCCCAGACCACAAAACCTTTGGGAAAGGATGAAATTAGGCAGCGAGTCCTACTGGGCTTTTCCTTGTTTTCTGTCCTTGAGGCCTGAACACAGTGTTTGACCTTGGCTGTCTTGACACAGACTTAAAATCATAGTTGTTTGGGGGAGGGGGTGCTCCTGTGGTCCATTGCATCCCAGAGTTGTCTGCATAGATGCAGCGCTGAACGCCATGGCCGTGGCATTGTGGACAGATGGAGGGGAAGGACCTTCTGCTGCATTGCAGTACACTGAAGTGGTGAAATGTAGAGGCGCGGATCCGAGTTGCGGGGCCCGAGTGGGTCCGAGGGTTTGAATTTGTGCTTCGAGACCTTCCCGTCCAACACCAATGTTTAATGCCCAGAGTTAAGCCTAGATGACCCCATGTGTTAGCACTTCCACAAGTGTGAGTAAACCTAATATGGGACTCCAGAAACACAGGATTTGCTTATATCACCATAGATGGCAGTTCTGCCCCAAATCTTTCCCTCCGGCACAGATCACTAGCCTCTTTGTGTTTTAAAGGGAAACACGTATCTCGCCATAAGAAGTCTTTTAAAACTGCTCTTTGGCGGGATCGGTAGCACGTTAAGTGGTATTGGAGTGATTGTTGATCAGATCAAATAAGAATCGATGAAAAAACTTTGGCTTCCTACCAGGTTCAGGCCAGCGCGTGCAGAGGTGCTAATTCACAGGGCCGGGTTTCTCTCCAGAATGAGTATGTCGGCAGGAGTCCTCACGGGGAAAGCCACTCACTGACATGCATTTTGTTCTGTTTTCCGTTCGCAGCACTAGTCTAGGAAAATATCAGAGAAGTTAAAAAACTAAACATATTGCCCGCCATCATTTTACAATTTAAACATCTTGAAGAATTGCCAGTGTTAAAAATAAGAAAGGACCAAATAATCTAGAGGAAGAGAATTGTAGTTTGCAGGCAGGATGTGGAGGGTTTTTGTTTTTTGTTTTTTTTTTTGGTTTTGGGTTTTTGTTTTTTTTTTTTTTTAGTAATATCAAGGGTCTGGGGTTCTTTTTTCACATTTTAAAGGAAAGCATTGTCATAAACTGGCAGATGGTGAACAGGCATATATAATCGGCAGGGAATCCATAACGTGTGAAGAATGCTCAAGGATGAGGAGACCATTTATACACGAGAACTTTCCAAGTTTTCACTTCCAACTTTGAGCTTTAGTTCTTTTTTTATTTTGAGAAGTGTTTTCCTTTGTGAAAAACATGTTTCCATCTTAAAATCATTCTAGAATCTGAAGAAAATAGCTTCAGTCTTAGTAGCTGAACTTCACCTGGCCGATGGCCGGGAATCCTCAGTGCCTGCACTTCATGTCCTGTGTCCCCCACCAGAATGGGGTCTTCCCTCTGCTCGGGGGAAACCAGCCAGCCTGTTTGCCACATCCTAGCTGTTTCTCCTAAACGACACAAATGTTCCGTAGAAACAAGTCTAGTGATAAGACTGCCTTTGGAAAAAGGGGAAGGGGACAGGCGATCGGTCTCCTAAGAATGCCTGAAGTTATTTTATTAACCTGACAGATGCCCTTGAGGCACCTGAGGAACTGTGCCTTCTATTCTGAGGCTTTTTTATTTTTCCTGAGGGTAACATATCATGTGAGAAAAAAACATGCCAAAGTGTATATTCGTGGCCCCGGCACTACTTGCTCATTTTTGTTGTTGAGAAACACGGAATATTTTCTGAATAACAGAAACGTGTCTCATCCCTTTCCTGTGCTTTCTCTGGCCTTCCTCTGGGAGGCCTGTGGTAAATCATACATTAAAATTCCCCGTAGAAATGAAGTCTGTTGACAGACGCTTCAGAGCTCTGTTTTCACACACTCGTTTTTGGCATCCACCTGTCAAACAGCAGCTCAGTTTTTCAAACATTTGTTACATGTTCCAGAGTCTTTTGAGCATCTGACAAGAGTAGAGCTTTATATGTCATGTAAATGATCATTTAAGTATATCTCTTTTCAAATATTTATTATTTTATAATTGTACAATCAAAATTCTAGGTCTGTGTTATTTCGATCACAATAATTAAAGAGTGACCAGAAGATAAACATCTGGCCTCAGCACTACAAAAGAGGAATAGTTAGCAGATTATTGTCTTGCTTTCTGCTTATAATAATGTGAAGGATAATAAACTTTTAAATTTAATAATACCCTAAGCCTTGGAAATTAATAATACATGAAAGATTTCACTGAATTCAATAGATACCTCCAAATTTCTGAAATACCAGTATTTGAGAAATTCAAAAATATAGCCTCATTGTCTTATAGATACTAATAACTTGAAGATTAGCGGTTTGCTCAAAATAGAACACGATTGGATTTGATACCATGGAAATTTAAGCAGGATTCTGGCGAATTCACTTGTTCCTTGTTTTATTCCCTTTTTTACCTTCATGGCTCAAACACTGTGAGATGGGTGTGAGAAAGTTGTGTAACACCGTAAGTAATCGTGCTTAATAAAATGACATGGATTGGCTCCATTCATTAAATGAGTACATTAAAAGAATGTATTCACGACATTTCTAAATTCTTGGATATTGTCATGCTAGAATTTGTCAAAGACTTAATGAAGAACTCATTATTAGAATTCCTTTTACTGTTTGTCCCAATTCCCAGCCGCATGGAAGGCGTTACCTAAGAGTTTGTGTTTTACCACTTTTTGGGGGGTGGTTCAGTATTGGATATTAAGTTCGGATCCTTCCTGAGAAAGTTTAATGACTAATACTTTTAGTGCTGTTCTTGGCCTGAAAAAAGCTCAAGGAAATCCATTTTCTCATGAATTAAGACTCTAGGAAATTTAGTGGCACATTTTTGGGGAGAATATATGTGTTCTGTTTCATATGTATGGTTTCCAGAATCCAAAGTGATGTCCTTAGTTATGACATTTTTCTGTTTCGGACCCTGTCGCCTTGGCTCTTGGCTCTTCCCTTTACCACTTCATCATGGTAGATATTTTCCTCCGTAGGTGTCTTTAACACCTAATTCGTGTCACAGAGGAATTAATGCTGCCCAGCATTTTTACAGTTATGTAATACTTACACAGTTTTCCATTAACAAAATAAAAGTATGCTTACTTGTTAGTGTTATTGGCAAAATGTACGGATCTTGGTTTGAGCGAGGTCAGCTTCAGAGTTTCGGAATCAGAGGGATTTGACTGCTCCTTTCATTTTGTGGGCAGAGACCTTCCCCCTCCCCCAGGTCCCCAAGGAGGGCCAGATTGGAACCTCTGCAGAAGGTCCGGTCAGGCGGGCATCTCACCAGAGCCTGCAGCCTGCTTTGCTGTGAAATCTTTGTGCTGTAGTCATCTAAACTTTCTCAGATGGCAAAGGTATGCTAAGGGAATTCTCAGTTACAGAAAAAAAGGAGCAGGCGTTGCAATACTTTGTTTCCTATTAGGACCCTGAGGCCAGTTACTCTGGGGTGGGGTTGAAGTTGATCTGACTTTACTTTGAAGTAAGGTATCGAAGAGGAAATACACTGATGAATGAAGTCACTTGAAAGGAAAGTGGGAGAATCATGTTTTCAGGTGAAGTTTCTACCTGCACCAGCTTTTGCCGTGCGATTCGCCTGCTGCTCGTTGGCAGCGTGTAGGCGCTGGTCACTGGGGGCAGGTGGGCACGGACTGTGGGAAGAGGGCCTGCCCGGAAACAGGTCCTGTGTTTTTAGTGGGGACCTTTCCATGTATACGTCCTCTGGTTTCCTCTTTGTAACAGTCAGAGTAGGCAGAGAAGGCGGCATTTGCATTTTGTAAATCAGGAAACTGAAGAAGCTCAGGCAGCTTGAGATTTACTTTGAAGACTAATTTGTAGCTGAGTCATGACTAGAAGGCAAATCCTTAACCCCTCTTCCCCCTCCCCCAACTTTTAACAAAATTGTAGTAAAATAGACATAACATAAAATTTGCCATTGTAGTCATAAAGCTCAGTGGCATTAAGCACATTCACAGTGTCGTACAGCCATCACCGTCATCCATTTTCAGCACCTTTTCGCCATCCCGAAAAGAAACTCTGTACCCATTAAACAGTATCTATATTCCCTGCCCCCAGCCCCCTGGTAACCACCATTCTACTCTTCATCTCTCTGAATTTGATGACTCCAGCTCCCTCAAACAAGTAGAGTCATTCGATGTTTGTCTTTTGGGGACTGGCTCATTTCGCTTAGCATAATGTCTTCTGGGTTCATCCATGTTGTGGCATGTCTCAGAATCTCACTGCTTTGCTTTTTCCATCTCAGTCATTTTGTTAAGTATAGTCACGGTGTTGGGCACTGACTCGTTCCTCTCTAAGGCGGAGTGGATTCCATTTTATGAGTACCACATTTTATTCTTCTGTCCAGCCGTCCACAGACATTTGGGTTGTTTCTACCTTTTGGCTGTTATGCATGATGGTGCTGCGAATAATGGGGTACCTCCTCACCTTTTTTCCTTGACCTCTTCTAAAGACTGTTTGTGGAACTCCTCATGTAAGCACATTTTTACTGGTAAACATTCCTAGAGTATCATGAATGTCAGAAACAATCCTCAAATCTAAATCTCATTAAGGTCGATGGCTTGGTGTAGGAAAGGGATTTAATTATGGGAACATGAATGGAAAAAAATTAGGTAGAGATTCAATCATTTTTATTTATTCAAGGGAATAACCAGCAAGTGCCTGTCAAGAATGAAGTAGACAACTGTGAAACTTTGAAGAAGGCTGACACAAAGTCTTCCTCAGAAAAGAAGATTCACAGAGCATCAAAAGAAGACATTTGTTTTGAGAAACAGGATGTACCTTCCGTCGAGGTCTGTATTCCTTTTTCTCTTGCCTCTTAGAACAAAATCCATATTTAGGGCTGAGAGTGCAGTTATCGGTCCAGTAATTGTACATGTGTATTTCATACCTTTCAAAGGGGGCTAGTTATCATGCATTTGAATCTGCACTTATAAATTGTGAGTTTGACGTGCTTGGAAAGTTTTATTTATCTTCTAATTATATAGGAGATACTAAAATAATTTATAGTAACATCGGATAGCTTTTATTCTCAAGGGAAGCTGTTCTTAAGCAAATGGGTTACCTCCTGGCAAAGATGGTGGAGTAGAAGCAGATCACCTTCTCTTCTCTTTTTATATCTTCTTTTTATATCTTTTTATATCTTCTCCTATAATTATATAGGAGATACTAAAATAATTTATAGTAACATCGGATAGCTTTTATTCTCAAGGGAAGCTGTTCTTAAGCAAATGGGTTACCTCCTGGCAAAGATGGTGGAGTAGAAGCAGATCTCTTCTCTCCAGTTGTCACCCAACACCCATTTTAGGGCCTGCTCTTGCTGAGTTGGAAGCATAAGCCAAGTACACAGGAGAGGGACGCCTGTCTGGCTCAGGTGAGTGGGCCTTAGTACAACAGAATCCCAGAAGAGAGCGCGTAGTTGCACCCATCTTGCACACTGTGCTGGCGAGCGGTCTCCCTTCCAGCCTGTGTAGGCTAATGGAAAGCATCTGGAGAGCAGAACCGAGCCCTGTATCTCGAAGGTGAAAGCAGACAGGTCCACAATCAAGTTGGGAAAGGTATTTAGGAGAATTTACCTACTTTACATCAGAACAGAGGTGTTCGTGTATTAGTATGAGCCCAATGAAAAAAATAGCCCTCTAACTATAACTGATACATATACTGCGCGCGCACACACACACACACACACACAGAGTAAAAGTGAACAAAAGGAGTAGAACACGGAAGACAGGTAGAGATCCTAATCTAGAAGAAAACTTAATCTGGAGAATACTTCATGCTATATAGATAATGTACTCAATAAAATAAGAGCTTTTTTAAAAGGCAAATTGAGATACTAGGATGAGATTAAAAGAGATATTATAAAGCTAAGTAAATAAATGAAGACCAAATGACATTTCACAGACAGCTGCCAAAAATAGAATTGCTGACCCTGAGAAACGCTTTGAGATAACCAGGGTGAGTGTGAAGGAAAAAATTGAAGAGCTGGAAGCGTTTAGATATGGGGCAAAGAAAGACAGAGCCGTCCAACGTGAGAATAATGAGTATTTAAGTAAATGGCCCAACAAATGGATCTGAAGGTATTCAGAGATGCAATAGAAGAATACTGTCCTGATACGAGGGAAGAATTGAATTTCTAGAATGAAAGGGCACACCGTGCACACCAGGAAAAATTGATATATAATAATGGATATATAGGCACAGCCTGGCTAAATTACTGATCTGAAAGCATGAACGGTGGTGCAAAGGCAGGAAGATGGAGAAACACCCACTCAGGCTCACCTCCGACTTTGTAGAAACATCTAATGCCAGAGAACAGTGGAGCCATGCCATTAAGAGAATAAAAATGTGAATAAGAACGTTCCAGCCAAGTTGACCCTCAAATACAAAGACAGCAAGGAAGGCATCCTTAAACACAAGTGAACTCATCATGAGTCTTTCTTAAAAAATGAAGTTAATGAAATTTAGCCAACCAAGACAGAGGTAAAAATAAAGACCCAGGACTACAGAAACTGCGTTAGTGGTCTGTTGTTGAGATTTCTATCCATTTTATATCCAGACCTAAGACGAAACAGTTGGCAATTATAATTGCAGAACAGATTGCATATATTACAACTTTAATAAAGCAAAAAAGTAACATAAGCTGCAAAAACAGGAGGTGGTATTGAATGGTAGGTGACAATGAGTTTTAATTTTATTTTTCTTGGTAGAGAGCCAATACTGTGGAAAACCGAACATATCATTTAACAAGGTGAAAACTTAGGAAAATGTCTTTCACGGTCTTTCGCTTAACCTTAGAGAGATCCTTAAGGAACTACTACATCATGTGGAGAAGAAACAATTATTTGAAAGTTGGCAGTTGCCTGGGTTCTACCTTAGTTTCTTATGTTAAATTCAAGTAAAACGGAACCTTAAATTTTTATTTAAAAATAATACGTCGTCGTGTTCGCTTCAGCAGCACATATACTAAAAAAAAATAATACGTTGTCCCGGTGTTATAAATTATTCCCATCGTCTGTCTTGCCATCCAAACATGTCTGTAGGCTCATAGAGAGATGGTAAAAGCAAGATCTGCCAAAAAATCAGTGGCAGACTGTGGTTATTCCGAGTGGTGGGGTTTGCAGTGATCTTTTTCCTTCTTTATATTTCTGTATTTTTGCTTAAACTTTATAACAAACACCAATTTTTCATTTAAATAACGTGAAAATGATGCAAAATAAATATATCCTAGACATCTCAAACTGGGAATTTGCAGTCTTTTAAGGAGAAGACATGTCCAGTAGTCAAGTGCCCCAATCAGTACAGAGTGAAAGGGATTTCAGAGAGTGAAAAGTCAGGTTAGCCTGCAGTGGGCACGGAAAGCTCCCAGAGGAGGCGGAAACGCGGACGGGCAGAGAAGGGAGAGTGGGCAGCGGCCCCACTGAGCCCCACAGCATAATCAGGAGCAGTTGGAAATCATCTTTGGGAAGAGGCTCAGTCAGGAACGGGAAGTAATGTGAGGGAAGAGTGGGAGTCATTCCAGACGGCAAAGGCCTTGGCTCACCCATTCCAAGTTGGACTTTTTCCGCTCGATCTCGGCTGGAGGCGCCGATGGTGAACTAGGCGAGCCCAGCAGTCAGAAGTGACAATGTCTGGAGAGAACCAGAGCATGGTCGCTTGCCTGTTAAGGAACTTCAGAGTCCAAGTCTTAAAAGCACGTGTCCAAACAGAACATCTTTTTGGAAGCTTTGGCTTGAGGGTGGCCAGTTTGGGGGACCCTGCTTGCTACAAAGGACAGGGAGCCAGAGAAGGTTTCTGGACTGGGGGGCGGGGAGTGGATGGAGGGAGGGCGGGTAACAAGTGGAAAACAGCCTGGAGGCTGTGATTTTCTTGAAGGTCATAACAGTATTTTTCAATTCAGGTTTACAAAGATGGGCAGGATCCCTATTACCGAGATCATAAAGTGCAGTTTCGTAAATGCTTGAATGAATGTGTAAATAGTGGATTTTTGGAGGATCAGCGTGAGTGTTTTGGAGGCTGGGCTGGAGCGGGCAGGAATGGACAGCAGCTCTCTTCTAACAAGGAGGCTGTTAGTTTACCGGGAGGTGTGACGTAAGGCTGCGTTTGGGCAGGAGCGAGGGGGAAGGACGGGAAGAGTAGGTAAGAGTCTAGAAGCAAAACTAAAAGGATTTCCCTGTCCCTAATTGCATAAGGAGAGGAGCTATCTTCTCTTATATAACCATCGGCAAAAATAACTCCTCTAAGTTTTAAGTCCAGCTCACAAGAAGATGGGGAATTCTGACTTACACAATGAATTCATTTTTACGTTTATCAAAGCCGTGTTGCATGTTAAGAGGATGGACTTTGCAGCCAGATCGTTGGGTTTGAATCCTGGTCGTCATTTATTTGCTCTGTAACATTGGGCGAGTTACTTAACGCCGCAGTTTCCTTATCTGACACGTGAGGATACTAAGAGCGTGCCTGCCTCCTAGGGTTGTGAGGAACGGCTGAGTTAGCATGGCAAGCGCTTGGAGTAGCTCACGTACTGCGCGCTGACAAGGGGTCAGTACGAAGGGAATGACTGTGATTGCGACCGACCGCGGGAGATGCGGAACCAGAGAACCAGGCCTTACATGGCAAACTTGGGCCTGGAGCTTGAGATTTGGGAGCTGTGGAGGTTAGAACTGAGAGGCGACACTGAGTTCTCTGCGGTGTGCATGCCCGGGGAGGAGAGCGGGGCCCGAGGGTGACCCCAGGTGGTGGTGAAGCTGCAGATGGCCCGAGGGTACAGGTATACCAGATGTACAGAAAGTGAGGTCCTTGAGACTATGAAGGGCCGTTCTTTCAGGAGCAGAGAGAAAGTCAGTGAATTCGAGGTAGGAGGGAATGGGTGAAGTAAAGAAGTGAACCTTAGCGGCCTCTTGCTAGGGGCTTTGGAGCCTTCCATGTTGCCCCTCCATGACATGGAAACCAACCCTGAGATGTGACGACTCGGTGGCTGCACAGCCTGCATGCTGGGCGGGGCAGCTGGAACTCACACCAGGTCTGTCCGAACATCTGAGGGCCCTCAGGAGGAGGGGGCCCCAGGAGCCCTGTCCTGCCGTGCTGCCATGAGTGGGCGCTGTTCCTGGACTTCAGACTCCGCCCCTCATCCTCACCCCCACCCCCATGCCAGACTCAGCCCTCTAGCTTGTGCCCTGACGCATGGCATGCTTCTTAATTCCTTCCTGTTGCTTTCTTCTCTGGGTATCGTCACCACTCGATCTTTGGGGGCACAGGCCTTGTCTTTTCTCTCTCTATCCCGGGAGCACAGACTTGTACACAGTCCCAGCGGTTGTATAAGCTCCTCCTTCCTTTTCTGGTCCGGGAGCCCATGTAAGAGAGACCTGTGCGTCTAAAGATGGCAGCCAGCCCCACAAGGAAGGCTGCTGGTGAGCCGGAGGATCTGGGGGACCGTAGACCCCATCTTTTTTTTTTTTTTTTGCTGTCTCTGTGACTCACTCCCAGTTTTGCAAAAAACTCTTCTTTAAAACCCTGCGAGTATGCTTTCCATTTCATTGTTCATTTGGAGAAATCATTCTCAATAAACACATTCCCAAGGGCAGTACTCAATGTTTGTTTTTCTTGTACATTCTTAGGGCCTAACTTCGCAGCTTAGAAAATTGTATAAATCTGTCTATAGTACATGGGGAACATTCCTCTAGATTTATTGGCAAAGTAGGTTGAAGCCCAGATTTGAGAGCTACAAACTAAATTTTAACCCTCGCCCTGCTGTTTTATTTTTTTAAAGCAGATTTTTCTTTCTCTTAGAAAAGGAACTCATGATTATTACAAAAGCATGGAGAAGGGGGTGAGAAAAGTCTATACAAAATGAAGCACTTTGTATATTTTTCTGTATTCTATTTCTTTTTCATGCAACTTTTTAAAAAACTCAGGACCTTCATTATGTATAGGTAGCTTTGTTAATAATGTTATAATTCTACACTTTCTCATGTTCAGAACAAGAGAAACTTTGTTTCTAGTGGTTGTATAACATTCCATCGTTTGACTATGCCCTAATCCTGAACCATTCTCTTGCAGTCGGACATTAAAGTTATTTACAGTTTTTTATTTTCATAAATAGCACTGTGATGATCTACATCGTTCTTAAGTCTTCCCTATGAACCTGATGTATCCTTGTTAGAGATTTCTAGAAGTAGAATTAAAGAGTGTCTTCCTGCATGCCCCAGACTACTTTCTGGAAAGGTGGTCCCAATTCTCATTCACAGCAATGCCGTGGGACAACACTGGCTTCCCACCAGCACTGTGCATTGTTCCCTGCAAAGTCTTGGTCAGCTTGGTAGGGGAAATGACCTGGCCATGTTTTGGTTTGCATTCCAATTTGCATCTCTTACCAGGGAAAAGTGAGCACTTTCCTTCCTTTCCTTTTTTGTAAAATTCTGATAAACAAGTAAAAAATCATCCATCCAAAATCCTACCCCGGAAATCTCTCTCTCCCTCCCTCCCACCCTTCTCCCTTACTTTTCTTTCTTTCTTTTTAATAAATTCGGAAGTGAATGTCTCACCCAATTCCACTTGTGCTGCCCCGAGGCAGACTCTGTTAAGGGCTCTGCCTCCCCAGCCCTCTCCCTCCCCAGCCCTCACCTAGTGTCTGCAGGCACAAACAGGCAGTATAAACACACTCATGTTTTTTAAAACCAGCACGGAAAGATGAGCTCCAAGCTGGTCTATAATTTCCCTTTCCTAAAAACATACTTTATTATTAAATATTTTGGACGGAGTCTTCATGGTTTTTAGCCTTTTATATTTCTTTTGCAAATTTGCATGTCATGTGCTTTGCCCACTTTTCTATTGCCCGTGTTTTTCCTACTTTCCGTCGGAACATATGGCACGGTATTGACTCTGCCTATGAGACGGAGTGTGTGGTTTTTTCCTTAGTCTGCCCTTCCCTTATATTTTGTATTTGCTGTTACTTCTATACAGCATCTCGAAGAATGTTCTGTGGAGTCAGTCAGTGATTTCTCTCCTTTGATTTCTTTGTTTGCTTTTATTAAAGCTTCAGGAAATCTTTTTATTTGCCCGCCCTGCAGTCAGTGAAACTGTCCCTTCTAGCGGGGAGTTCCGAGAACTTCACGAGTTCCAGTAATTCAACAACGTGAGAATAGGACGTCTTCTATAAAGCGCTGGCTCTGCGTCAGGTCCTCACAACAGCCTGTTGAGGAAGATGCGGGAAACCGAGGCAGGGAAGCTGAGTAACTTGCTCAGGATCGCCCAGCCAGTAAAAAGCCTGGGGTGAGCTTCATTTCAGGCTGGCCTCAGCAGTGATCTTATTTGCAGCTCTCCCTGGGCTCTCCCCCTGGTTGGGCCCGCCTCCCTCTCTGTGTGACACCCTCTCCACCAAAAAAGCAAAGAGCCAGAGTCTCCTTTTACTCTCCCTCTCATTTCTTGACAGGTCTGTTGCTTTGGGTCTCTGGTGTCCTCCCCTGCCGCCTCCCCCCCATCCCACCATCTGCTACGTCCAGGGCTGGCCTGTTCTCCCCAAGCCCACCTGGGGCCCTTCTTCCTCACTGCTGTTCTTCCCGCCCTCCCTCTCCCCCGCCACACGTGCGTATGCACACACACAAAGGCCATTCATTCGTTTTTCATTCCTCCGTATGTCCTCTGTCTCTGCTCCCTTTTGTCCACACTCTTTTTTCTGTGCCCCGCTTTGTTTGCTTATGGACGCTGCTTCTCGGTCATTCCACGCACCCGAGTCCAGCGTGCCGAGCACTGTCCCGGTAATCACTCTGGCTCATATTCAGAGACAGCGGCCATGCCTCTGACTGCCCTGCCCCATGTCTCTAGTTCCTCTAGTCTGCACAGGATGGCAGCTCTCACCGCACTGAGTGGAGAGAGGCAGCCTGGTGTCCCAGTGGCTGCTGACCAGTTTACTCTTTCTCTGACCCCACTTAGAGACAGATCCTTTCTTTGTATGTGACTCTGGAGGGACAGAAAGGCTCAAGGATTTGCTGTGATGAACAGTCTTTCTTTTCCCCCCAGGAGAAGGGAATCCTTTTCTACATATAAGCAGGAAATATATAGGGACCAGTACATGAATAAATACGGTATATAGCCAATGTTTAACTTTGGAGAATGTCTGATCATATGTTATTAATCTGTTTGTTGAGCATCAAACTTCAGCAGTTAGCATTACGATCCTGTAAGAGAGGGCTTTGTGTGTTTAACCTGTCATGTTTTTAAAATACCTTCAGAATCAGGAAAAAAAATACAGACTGGGGGAGAAACTAAAGGAATATTAAGAAAAAAACGAAAATCCTATTAGTCTGCCACACGTGCAGTTACAATTTCATTTTCTTTCTAGTATTTATTGTAGTAAGCCTGCTGCTGTAATAGATACACAAGGCTTTTGGTACCCCAGATCTGTAACATGTTGGCATTTGAAACCTTTTAGTTTTCTTCCAAGTCGTGAGTGTCAGGCAAGTGTATGTAGAACGTCCTGTATTTTCTGGCTCTGATTCTGGGACCAACCTTCTCAAAAAAGAAGGTAAAATGAGTCGGTCTTTATTCTTTATGAAATGTCAATCCTAAGGGTCGGTAGGAACATACTCTCCGAGCTGAGCTCGGGGATTTGCCTCTGGGAGGTCCCCTAGGATGCATTTTTCAAGCCCAGGGGTCTCCGGGGTCTCCGTTTGTGAGCTCTGTACCACCTCCCACCTGACGACAGTACCTGAGCTTTAAAGGGGCAGAGTGGTGGAAGGAAGCGAGAGAGAGAGAGAGAGAGAATAAGAGGACTCCTGCAGAGTGCTCTCAGGCAGGGGACTCCTCCTCGCCTTGGGCCGGTTAAAAGATTGTGCCTAACATAAAAGGAAAAGGCCCAAATTAAAAAAACAGTTACATATATGTGCGTGTGTGTGTGTGTATTTATACATATTTATGTATATATATACACACATACACACATGTAAAATTGATATATATGTATTTCATGCTAAATCGAGTTTTGCAAAACCACATTTAAAAAACATCAAGCATATTCTTATTTACAAAAGCTTAAACTATTTGGCACACTTAGTGGAGATTGGCTGTCTCCCAAAAGTTTTTCTGTAAACACATAAAAACATCAATGCACAAACTATTCCTACATTGAGTTTTTACGTGACTTTTCTTCAGTAGTAACTCATGTGAATTGCACATACGAAATTAACAGGTGAAGTCGGAGAATTTATTGCTGCTGAAGTTAACAGCGAGCTGACCCTAGATTGCTAACAGATGTTTTTCCTTTTTAGCCCCTTGGAATTCTGTAGGCAACAATTGTTTCTTCTCTTTGCGGACGGACGTTGAGGGAGGTAGAGAAGGCAGGGGAATGAAAACAAGACTAGAGATTGAGAAATGTATGTCTCCATTTTCACCAGTGTTGGAACATTATGAATTTGTATGGAGTTGGTCTTCAAAAGTTAAAAAAAAAGTTTTTTAAATGTATATTTAGTCAGTTTAAACCTTCATTTAAGGTTTCTTTTTTCTCTATAGCAAGAAGATCCTTATAGGAAGAAGAAGCTTCAGGAGAAAAAAGAAGGAAATTTACAAAATTTAAGTTGGAATAAAACTCGAACGTGTAGAAAAAACAAGAAACGGGGTGCTGCTCAGGTCTTGAGGTGTGTTCGTTTTTACAGTCCCTTTAAAATTTTCCTCTATTTTTTTATTCTATAATTTTACACCTAGCTGTTATCTTTTAATCTTATTTTGGTGATATTGGATACTGAGAATACAATATTGACGTAAAAGTATGTTATTAAAATTAATATATATATTCTGGTTATGTTTTCCTTTATATTGTTAAACTACCTTAAAGTGAATAGATTTTTTGTGTTTTTACCTTAAAAAATGCTCAAAGCTATAGGAGGTTTTAAAGAAAGAGCCCAGGGCCTCCTCTGTGCCCAGGCTTTCACTCTGTCTCTGAAGGGTGGGAGCGTTCCTGGGGCAGGTGATGGCAGGCCTCCCCTTCCCAGCGTTTACCCTCACCCATGTGGGGTTCCGTAGTGAAAGAGAAGAGTCACCATTCCCGGAACCGCAGGTTCAGTCCTGCAGAAGCTAGGTTCTTTTTTTTTTTTTTTTTTTTTAAGATTTTATTTATTTATTTAACAGAGAGAGGAGGAAGCAGGCTCCCTGCTGAGCAGAGAGCCCAATGCGGGGCTCGATCCCAGGACCCTGAGATCATGACCTGAGCCGAAGGCAGAGGCTTTAACCCACTGAGCCACCCAGCCGCCCCAGAAGCTAGGTTCTTACACGTCTGGGAAGTGAGGGGCCCAAACATTGTTTTGCTGAAAGCCCCCCAACTGGTAAGGGGCAGAGCCAGAATTGGTATTCTCCTTTGGAAACCTTGCTTTCTTAGGTCACTCGATCTCCCTGAGCTTTCGTTTGCTTATCAGTAAAATGAAGGCACTGGAGAGTGTTTATGTGGGAATCCCATATCCCATATATTTTTTTTCAACAGGTCAGCAGTACCAACATTCTTTTTTTTTTTTTTTTAAGATTTTATTTATTTATTAGAGAGCACAAGTGGTGGCGGAAGAGGGGTGGTGGTGCGGGGCGAGTCACAGGGGAAGGGAGAAACAGGCTCCCCGCTGAGCAGGGAGCCCTGCGCCCCTGTGCCAGGCTCAATCCCAGGACCCTGAGATCATGACCTGAGCCGATGGCAGACGCTCAACTGACTGAGCCACCCAGGTGCCCTAGTAGGACACGCATTTTGACTCCAAATCCACCTGGGGGTATAGTCTGTGCATTTTGATTTCTTGGGTTAGACTTCTAAACACCCAACATGTGCCCAAGTCGAGAGCCTCCAGTAGAGATACTTTCCCCTGCCTTTTCCTCCCTGAGTCCATGGATGGAGCTTTTCTGGTGTTCCTTGCACTGACAGTGCCTCCTTCAAGGACCACAGTTTTATTTAGGAAGCAGTCCCAGCTCCCTGACTCCTGTCTGTGACTGTCCCTGAGCTGGCAATTAAAACCCAGCCCCTGGGCTTGAAAGCCTCTTTCCTCCGGAGTAGCACCTGCATCCTCACTGCTCTGGCTTTTTCTCCTTTTGAGTTCTGGCATCTGGGGATTTCTTTCTTGTAGGCTCAGCTAGGTTATTTACATGTGTTTCTGCCCAGTTGTTCTCTCGTGGCTCCAAATCTTCCTATGGAAGGGGCCCCCCTTGCTGCAGTCACGCTGGTCGTGGGAAAGGGACTCCGCAGTGCAGCCCAGCCCACACGGAGACAAGGACCACGGCATGGGAAGCACACACGGTGCTGCTCGTGGCGTCTGTCCCAAGGTCCCCGAGGCGGCTGCAGTCTGGAGCTGAGAGCCGGTGATTCGGCATTGTCGTGTTGTGTGCTCTGCTGGAGAACCGTCAACTGCTCCAAGGTCCCTGGCTCACGCTGAGCACACAGAAAATGCAAAGATGAAAAAATAATAGACTGGTTGTTAGTTTGTTGTGAATACCAAATCCTAACTGCTGATTCGTAATGATCCTTTTTATTTAAGCTAAAGTATTTTAAAATTGCAATATGGTATCTTGTAGAAAGCAAAGTTGCACCTTGTGTTCTTTTCACATATATCTGAAGTATTACATTTTCAGGGCGCCTGGGCGGCTCAGTGGGTTAACGTCTGCCTTCGGCTCAGGTCATGATCCCAGGGTCCTGGGTTCAACTCCAGCATCGGGCTTCCTGCAGGGAGCCTGCTTCTCCCTCTCCCTCTGCCTGCTGCTCCCCCTGCTTGTGCTCTCTCTCTCTCTGTCAAATAAATGAATAAAATCTTTCTTAAAAAATAAAGTATTATATTTTCCTGATATGAACATACAGGAAAATACAAAAATCACGTGGAATTTCACCAAGCAGATTTCTGACATGCTAAAGAAACAAGTTGTTAAAATAGAACTGTCAAGTAGCTTATAGCTAATCAGAATGTTTTTAGAACATGATGCTTAAGAAGTAGATGGTTGTCAGATTGTCAGTTTCCTTGGCTCTTGCATCTGTTCCACTCTTTACCTTGAGTGGTCAGAAGCCGGTGAAATCGTGTGCTAAGGCTCACATGTTTTGTCTTTGTAACTGCCATCCTACAAACCTGCCACAAGCCACTGAAATTGGGCCATGTGACTAGCCATCTGCATACTCCTATGGTGTCCTCTGCCTATTTCTGTTTCAGCATTTGCAGAACTGTATGCTTTATAAATGCTACACCTTTCCTAACAATACGTGGCACGTGGTAGTCATTCAACCAGTGTTTGCTTAATGAATGGATGAGAAAAGATTGAAATCAACACTCAGTACCTTCCCGCAGACACCAAGGAGCAGGTTCATCTATTGAGAATCATACTTTACGCTAAAGTCAAGGAAGATGGGCCGAGAGACCTGGGTTCTGGTCCTGGACTTGCCGCTTATGAAATGGTGGAGGGACTCATTTAACCTTGAGGGGTTTTATTCCTCTCACTGGGAACTAGGAAACGGATTAAATGAGCTCCAAATTGATTATTGTTCTAAGACAGCAAAATCTTTGTCTTTTTGTTATCCCTCTCTAACTCAGTGTCTTCTTCCCCAAAACCCTGAGAGGCCTTGAGTTGTTCCAGGTTCATATTTTCAGCTCTGAAAAGTCTCCTGGAAAGCAAGGATGGATGGATGGTAACATTCGGATGTGATCTTTTCGTGGTTCTTCTAGGCCTTCTGAGCAGAGTGAATTAAAACTTGTGTGCAATGAATTTGAAAGGTCCGAGCTGAGCGGTGACATCGATGTCAGAAACTGGTGTATACAGGAAAATCCTGGGGAAATCTGTAAGCCAGATGCTGGCATTGGAAGCAGCTTACCGGCTGCACAGGGAGAGGCAGGTATGTGACTACAGCGAGCGGTGAATGGTGCTTCTGTCGGAAGTTTCGGTTCCCCCAGGAAGTACCCAGTATAAAGCAGTGGGTGTTGAGATTATCACTTTACAGGCAGCCTAGCTTATGGAAGCCCAAATGGACAGCTCTCAGAACAAGACTGGAAACCTGAGATTGTTTTCAACCTGGGCAGGCCTCGAGTGTGGCCCCCTCCTCCCTCCCCCTTCCCCTAAAACCTGGCCATTCTCCACTGTCGCCATGCAGAGTGCTGAAGGCACAGTGCTCGCTTACTCTGGGGGTTGGCCAGGCGAGAACCGTGTTCTTCTCGTTCACCTGAGCCGGGCGGTTCCTGCAGACCGGGCTGCTGGCCCACCCGAGAACGGCTGGGCAGTGTCTCTGGGAGTGGGAGGTAGAGGGCCCCCAGAGCTAGGTCCAGGGTAGGGCAGAGGATGGCAGGAGGCTCAAGGGCCATTGAAGCTGGCTGTACCTGTGGGGGAGGGGTGGGGGAGTTGTCATCCTCCCGGCAGACCCCCGTGTCCCCAGACACACATCTGGGTCAGTGCACGCAGGCTGGCAGACCCTCAGGCTGGCAGAGTTAGTGAGTTTCTCTCTGTCCTTTCATTCATTCCCTTGACACACGTGGGGCTTTTTTGTCTTACTGGAGGTTTCTTCTACCCACACATAAATAATACTTGGAAGCTCTTAGTGGAAGTCTTCATAAAAGCGAGGGAGATATTACCTATAAATTTCCAGTCTGGTCAAGCAGCCTGTTTTCCTCCCTGGAGTGTTTATTTCCAGAACCATCTTTAGATCACGATTATCATTGGTTATCATTATCCTGAGCCCCGGACAGGTGTGAGCATCCATTCCATAGGCAGAGTGGACAGAGCTCATCCCCCACTGTTCCTTCAGGTCCCCTTGGTGGTCTCAGGTAACGTCTTCTTTCTCCCTGGATGAGCAGAGGGAGCAGACCCCGAAGCTGAACGTGGCCTCCATCATAATGTCACCTCTCTCCTTTGAGGAAATGTGGCAGCTCGTGGAAAATTGTTTAAATGAACGTGACATCTCTCTGCCTTCCTGCAGAGGGCTACTACCCGAAGCCCGGGAAGAAGTGCGTGGAGAAGTCTTGCTCCGATTCCAGCTCGGACTGCGGCAGCTCCTCGGGCAGCGTGCGGGCCAGCCGGGGAAGCTGGGGCAGCTGGAGCAGCAGCAGCTCTGATGGGGACAAGAAGCCCGTGGTGGGCCCTCCGCACTTCCTGCCAGCCGGTGAGTCCTGGGGGCCACCCGGGCCCTCGAGAGTGGCCCACCCCCCTGGCCTGCCTCCTGCCCTGCCCCTGAGCCCAGTACTGGGCCTGGATCTGCCTCCCAGCGCCCTAAGCACATGCAGGACTGCAGACTGGAGTACTGACTTAGCTGTGAATTTCGTTCACTCTCTTGTTTTTCCCTCCTTCCTTTTTCTTCCCTCCCCTCCCCACCCCATCATCGTCATCATCATCATTTTCATGTCTGTCTTTGAAACAGTTCAGAGAACGTCCATATTTATTTTAGTACTTGCACATTTTTATTATGGTAAAATAGTTATAATAGAATTTACCGTTTTTAAGTGTACCATTCAGTGGCGTTAAGAGCGCTCCTGTTGTGTAACCGTCACCACCATCCGTTTTCCGGATCCTCCCATCAGCCCAGACAGACTCTGCACCTTCAAACAAGGGCCGTCTGGTCCCCACTCCCCCAGCCCCTGAAGTCTCTCCACTACTTCCTGTCTCCATGAATTTGATTATTCTGCTGTCGAAGAAGAATCACACAATGGTTGTCCTTTTGTATCTGGCTTATTTCACTTAGCGTAATTTCTTCAAGGTTCGTCCATCCTTCCTTTCTAAGGCCAAATAATATTCCATTGCATGTGCATAACGCATTTTAATTATCCATTCATCTGTCGATAACCTTTTGGGGTGTTTCCACCTTTTAACTCTTGTGAATAATGCTGCTATGAACATTGAGGCCCTCTCTTATTTTTGAGAAATTTGGAAGATTTGAGAAAGGTCAAAGAATTAACTTCCTTTTGTTATATTTACCCTCAGGTTCTTTTTTTTTTTTCTAATTTAAACTAATTAACATAGAATGTGTTACTTGTTTCAGGGGTACAGGTCTGTCATTCATCGGTCTTATATAATATTCAGTGCTCATTAGGTTACTTTTTTAATCCTTATAGTCTGTCCCGCTTTGGCCTCCTGAAGAGAATCACTATCCAGTGTCACGAACTTGGCATGTATTCTTTTAGTCCATATTTTGTTTTACCTGCATATGTCCATCAACAGAGTACGGAACGTTTGTGACTTACATAAAGGAAATCCTACTTCAATATGTCATTCTGTGTCTTGCTTCTTTCACTTGGTGTTTTTTAAGCTCCCTGACCATATAAAGATGGAGTTCATTCCTTTTCACGTTTTTTTTCAAAATAGTATTAGTCTTTGTGTGAGGAAACGGTGGTGAGATTGAGAAGCTCACGGGTGAGGCCTTCGTTCGCCGGTCACACTGGCACGGCTCCCACACAGCCTTGAGAGGGAGGGCCACGGCCCCGGGCTCAGAGGGGTTGGTGGCTTGTTCCACAGCCCAGTTTGCTCACCACCAGGGGCTGGGGCGCGAACCCTGTCCCCTCCCCCAGACAGGCCGCTTCAGGCCACAGACAGCTCCCTTCAGCAGCCTCTGGGCTCTCTCTTTGTCTCCTCCCTGTGGCGAGACCCATAAAAGAAGGTCTCGTCTGGGAGACCAGGGCACGATAGCCATAAAAACCTACACAGGGCACCCACGTGTGTCTTCAGGCTATGTTTCATTATCAGCTCCCCGCCAGGAGCCTTTGAGACATTGTTTTCTTAATGACCCCCCCATAAAATTTTAATATCACTGATACGCACTGTTTATTACTGTGTACCGTGCTTTAGGCACAAAAAGATAAGATCTCAGGGCCCAAGAAACACAGCAGTCCTGCCCCCTCTAGGGGACGCTGCCGTCACCTACATGGTGACACACACAGGCTTGGAGGAAGGCAGGCCCAGGGATGCGTGTGGCCTGGGGGAGCTTGGTTTTCACAGCCTACACCAAGCACAGCTCCATCCACCACCGAAGACAAAGTTTGCCTGACGAAGCATAACTCAAGGTTTTTAAAAATCAGTGCTTAGTAACAAAAAATTAAAGTGCCGCTTCGGCTTGGGGAAGGCCAACGGGAGCAAGATGATAAAAATTATTGATGATGTTGCTGTACAATGACCTAACATGTAGTTTGTAAGTTGTCTGAGGGTTAGGTACTGTCAGGAAAATGTCCCCAGTATAATGAATGGTGTAAAAGGCCATAAAGACAAGGTATATATGAAGCATGACCCTGATTTTCTACACATACGTGTACACGTAAAAGAGATTGTAAGGAAATAGACCTCATGTCGAGCGGCAACATGATTGCACGTGACTTCTGTTTTTCTTCTCTAAACTTGTGTTTACTTCCACAGATTTCCTACAGTGTCACTTTTACAAAGTGCAGGGGTCGATTTATATAGCAAGATTTCTTTTATCAGAAAAATCCCTATGAGAAAGTTACGTAATATTAATGATTTCAGCTTTTTTCCATAATTAAAACACTGTGAATCCAAAATTCATAAATTTAAATGTGGCGTTTTAGTAAGTTTTCAATGAAAAGATAAATATAGTAGAGATTTAAAAGAAAAAAGAAATTACTGAATGTGAAAATCAGTCAAAAGTGAGAAATTGCTCATTCGGGGTTAGTGATATTAGCAGTCTGCACTTTTAATACATAATACAGTTGAAATACTCTTGTAAAACCTTGTGATAATTGTTTTGCTTTTATGCAGGAGACAGTGTTTCACAAAACGACTTTTCTTCAGAAACTCCCATCTCCTTGAATCTTTCTCATAACATCTGCAGTCCCACGTAAGTTTTTCACTCTCGCTTTGACTGTGTTTTATGAACTGCTTTTTCTGTCGTGCTGGTGCTTTGTACTTGGTTCTGCAGGTGGAAATAGGAAAGCTTTTTAAGAAGGAGAGAAAGTGACCTCCAATTCTAATAATTCAGAAAGGGGGATCTTTCTGGGTAAATATGTTCCCTGTGGGCATGTCTCTGGGAGCCCCGTTGCTGCCAGAGATACAGACACGTTAGAACACTTCTCCTTTCTGGGGGGCCTGGCTGGCGCACTTGGTAAAGCATCGCCTTTGGCTCAGGTCATGATCTCAGGGTCCCGGGATCGAGTCCCGCATCAGGCTCCGTTGGGCTCCAAGCTCAGACTCAGCAAGGAGTCTGCTTGTCCCTCTTCCTCTGCCCCTCACCCAGCTTGTGTGCCTGCGCTCTCTCTCTCTCTCTCCCCCCTCATATAAATAAATAAAATCTTAAAAAAAAAAAAAAGAACTCATCTCATTCCTGAAAGCAGAAAGAGAAACTGCAGTTACTGTAGGGATGGGCATCATCTACTCCTCGCTGGGACTTGAAATAAAACGGAGCCCTGATGACGCAGGGCGTTTTGCAAGAACCAAGCAGGTACTCCCACGGTTAGGACTCCACTGTGTATAAAAAAATATATATATATTTTTAAAAATAAATAAATAAATAAATAATTTAAAAAAAAAAAAGGACTCCACTGTGTGACGGTTGCTGCCCCATCAGACAAAATAGACAAGTGGCTCTTATAGAGTGGGACAAGCAGAGGGTTTTCGGGTGAGAATGTGATCACA
The DNA here is from genome assembly GCA_028534135.1 of Potos flavus. NCBI lineage: Eukaryota > Metazoa > Chordata > Mammalia > Carnivora > Procyonidae > Potos > Potos flavus. Next base: position 62,453,267 of record CM052899.1, on the reverse strand, counting down.
TTTCTTTGGGCGCCGGTCACGTGGTGAGAGGACAGGAGGTGGTTGTTACCATTAAATGGACGCACGTGTGAAGAAGGAGGTTCAGCAGAGGGCGAGACAAGCAGTCTGTGCACTGTTTGCGAGCAGGGAACCTACACGAACTAGGGCTCGACACCTGCTGCCCGCCGGTGCTGGGCAGACGGGACCCTGCAGTTGGCCTCAGTTACACTGATTTTGTTGTTTATTAAAAACAGGCTTTACTGGGTCTTGGAAATTTGTATCCCTTAACCCTTTTCTGGCCATGTACCTTCGTGTCTCTAGTATTTATGTTTCTTGGGGGAAGAATTCCCGTAAACTCAGACTTGGTTGAACAGAATTGGTACGTCCTCTTACAGAAGAAATCCATAGATCCTCATTTTCTGGCTCTCTCCACAGAAACATGAATAATCTCCCACAGTATGCAGAACCTCCCTGTCCCAGCCTTCCTGCCGGGCCCGCAGGTGTAGAAGAAGATAAAGGTGAGGGCAGACTCTCGCTCCAGATACCAATCCGGTGTTCTTCCACATGACAGGCCAGGGATCTTGTGGAGACGAGCAGGTTGGGTGAGGGGTCCAGCCCTCTGGTCCAAGCCATGTCACTGGGCTTCCGTGCACTCGGAAGGCACCGGCCCTTGGGACCAGCGTCATCAGGGGCGTCTGCCCGGGCTGCCCCTGCCTTGTGGGCGACGCTCTCACATCTCCTGTCTTCTAGTGCCTGCTTCCCGTGTGGCTAGGGTCAGGGATTGTGGCAAGAGCATCATTGAGCTCTAAGACACTTGCTTTTGTGTGTATAAATTCTGCTAGATGTGAAAACTGCCCTCCACGTCGGAGCTGACTTTGAAAGCATGGGCTTCTGTGCCGTTCTTTGGATACATTTTGGACTTGCTATGGTTGAATTGTCAGTGGAACAATGGCATTCCCCTTAGACCCCATCTTTCTGCTGAATATCCTGAAAGTATATCCCAAAAGGGGTCAGGGAAGGCAGAAATGGTCAGCATGTGTAGGTGATTTACTTGCGGGGAGTGTTTTCTAGAAGGAGAGAAGGAAAGTTGAAGGAAGGGTGGGACGCGGGCTGAGGAGGGAGGAGGGTAGATTGAGAGACCTTGTTCTCTTCCTCAGGTCTTTACCCAGCTGGAGACCTGTGGCCCACGCAGCCCGTGTGTGTGACGAGCAGCTTCAACTGCGCTGTGGAGAACAGTGTGCCTGCCGTGATGCAGGGCCCGGCCCCCGTGCATAACAGGTACGGAGTCCCTTCTCCGGTCGCTGCCTTGCTTAGCCCAACGGCTTGCCGAGGGGATTGGAGTTCGGTCTGTTAGGCAGGCCTTACAAAACTGGGGCCAGGCTTCCTTCCCCAGGGCACCTCAGCTGGATGTTTCCATCTGCCTCTTGGAGTCGCATTGTGTTGCCTTAGAAAACAACAAAGCAGGGGTGAGGGAAACATGAAAAGAGAGCAACAGAGCTGCCGACCACCTCATTGCTTTCCTCCTCAAGTTGAAAAGATGGTCTGTTAATAGGGGCCGGTTTGAAAACACAGCCACTCACAATTCCTGCCACCTGACGGAGCAGAGCTTTCCATTCTTCCATGGCACCCATCATGAACACATTTAAAACATTAAGAAAGATCAGACAGTTTGAGTATTGAGAGACCGTGGTACTCGATCGGTTTTTTAAATTTGCTGTTGGATGTCGGTGACCTTCAGCGGTGAGAATGTGAGAAAATGTCGGCATCTCCGTCTCATCACAGAATCTGAAGTTTTCTTTTAGTTCAGTTTATTACAGTGGTATTTACTCTGTCCTGGGACTCTGGTTTGTGATCGTGATCAGAGTGTCGTGAATCAGCCTTGATGGTTGTGGCTCCCCCCACCCCCCAGACGAACGCCGACCCTGCTCCGGGGGAGGGGGGCGCTTTAGAGCAGCACCTGCACGTGTGGGCCGAGAGCCCCCGGGTAGTGCTGTCCTCTCCCAGAGTGCTCCGAGCGCCAGGGCCTTGGATCTGCCTCGGGTTAGACTTAGCCCACCCGGTGATCAAGCAAGCATGCTCCTCACCTGAGCCGTCCTTCCTGCCAGGCTGTGTCATTGGTGCGGAGCATTCGGTCGGGAAGTCTTTGATCCCGTGACTTGAGAAAGTACATCTTTTCTCTTCCAAAATTGAGGAATGAGCAGTGATGAGGATGCTGGGCCACAAAATCGTTTTCCTCTTTCTTTACTCCGTCTTTGGACATTATGTTTCTGAAACGAGACCTCTTGTGTTTTGTAGCAGTTTCATTGACTGGAGTGCAGCCTGTGAAGGCCAGTTCCCCAGCGTGTACTGTCCGTTGGAACTGAACGATTATAATGCCTTTCCGGAAGGTAAAAGCTATTTCAACGATCCGATGCCATTCTTTTACTCTCGGAAAAGTCAAAGCAGGAAGCGGGTGGGCCTGAGACACTAACTGCCTTTTTAAAAGCGACGTGGATGTAATTGACGCAGTACATTGTATTAGTTTCAGGTGTAGGACATAATGATGGGCCGTTGGTCTGTCCTGGGAAGTGACGGCTGCAGTCAGTCTAGTCACCACCCATCCCTGTACATGGTCACAAATGTTCTCTCTTGTGAGGAAAACTTTTACAATCTCTCTTCGCATCTTACAAATACACAAGAGGGTATCATTAACTCTGCTCGCCACGACCGTACGTTGTATCGCCAGGACTGACTCATCTTACACAGGGAGTTTGTACCTCTTGAGCACCTTCACCCATTTTGCATACATCCCACTCCCCTCCACCCCCCACCCTGCCTCTGACAACCCCGTCCGTTCTCCGTATTCAGGAGCTTGGTTTTTGATTGTTATATTTCTGTTTGTTACAAGTGTGCCTTTAAAAACAAAACAGATGAGAATAGGGGCAGGGAAGGAAAAATAAGATGAAATCAGAGAGGGAGACAAACCATAAGAGACTCTTAACTCTAGGAAACAAACTGAGGGTTGCTGGAGGGGAGGGGGTTGGGGGGTGGGGGTAACTGGCTGATGGGCATTAAGGAGGGCACGTGATATGATGAGCACTGGGTGTTATGTGCAACTGGTGAATCACTAAATTTTACCCCAGAAACTAGTCATACACTGTACGTTAATTAAATTGAATTTTTTTAAAAAAGAAGAATGCGCCTTTAACAGTGAGAACCTTGGAGAATGACCTTACAGGAAGCGGCCGGTAGCTTCATGCAGGTTCAGTTGTGCAGGCCTGCCGTGTGTAATTTTAGATGGCCTCAAAAGCCCTCTCAAGCTGGCCGTGTGGGGTCTTCTACAAACAACCCTGATCTATTTAGTCCTTCAGATTTGGTAGACCTGGGTCACTTAGATTTCCATGGACCTAAGATTGTAAATTATGCTTCGGGAGGCTGAGGCTTTAGATGTTTGCTGTACTTTCCAGGCAGACAAGTCCTGTGTGAAGTGGAAACATTTACATGCTTGTTCCTCAGCGGGGCCTGACTCTTCCGCCCCTGGGTGGTGCCGCAGAAGGGGAGCTAGGAGGGGAAACTGGGGGAAATGGCCGGTGCTTGGGCTCAAGCATCGGTAATGATAAACAAGAAGAGCTGTGAGATTTCCCTGATGAGCTGCAGAATGTTCTTCTTATACATTATAGAGTGAGCACGGTTTCCCGTAGTGGGGCTCCCTGTTCAGGAAAGCTCTAAGGGGCCTAAGGAGATGGCCCTCCCCGGAGTTTGATACCTGACCTGCCTTGCTCCGTGCTGACCACAGAGGGGTGCTGTGGTGACTTCCTTCCTGGCCTTGGGAGGCTTGTGTGTATCACAGCAGCACCCCCTTAACCCCGGGCTGTGCTTTCTGTGGTTCCGGTTACCGGGCTCAGCTGCCTTCAGCAAGCAGATGACCGTCCTGCTGACGTTGTCAGAAGGTCGCTAGTAGCCTGACACTCTGTTACAATGTCTTTCCTTCACCTCCCCTCCCCTCCTCACGTATGCAGTTTACTGTCTCACAGCATCCCAAGAACTGTGGGCGCAGTACAAGATACTCTGAGAGGGAAAGAAAAAGAGGGCGCATTCCCATAACTTCTGTTGTTGTTGTTATATATATAACATATATATATATATATATATATATATACACATATATATGTTATAACAAGCGTGTTGTTATAATTTTGTATTTTATGAGTTAATCTCCTCCTGTGCCTACTTTATAAATTGCACTTTACCGCAGGTATTTATGTATAGGAAGAAAACATAACATACATAGGGTTCCGGAGATCCGAGGCTTCAGGTGTCCACTGGGGGTTCTGGAACGTATTTCCCGTGGATAAAGCGGGGACAGCTGTAACTTCCTGTGTAGCTAAGAAGTGCTGATTTCATATTGCTCTGGTCACTCCGCATGTTGTACTTGCAGGAAGCCGAGGTCAGCCCGGCAGGTAATAAAAGCAAATGTTAAGGGCTGGTAAGAATCTTGACGCGAGTCCAGTCTGCGGGAGTCTCCATTAGAAAGCCTCCCGCCAAATTGTCAAATACAGAACATCAAGCCCAGAGGAAGACCTTCCTTCCTGAGGGCTTCCCAGGTAGCATATCTCACGAACAGTTTTAACCTTGAGAATGACAGTGTAAGGGCCCGCCGGGTCCCCATGGGGTGAGTGTCTACACCGGTCTTTACCTCAGCAGTATGGGAAAGCCTTGAAAACTTTTGGCCTGAGAGCTAGAATTCAGGTCTCACCGTAAAAATGTTTACCTGTGTCATTGTCTTCCACTCTTTGTAGAAAACATGAATTACCCCAATGGCTTCCCTTGTCCTGCCGAAATTCAGACAGACTTTATGGATCACAGCTCTCCGTCTACCTGGAGCCCCCCGCCCAACATGCCGACTGCCTGGGGACACGCGGGTCTCCTCAACTCTCCGGTCAGTGACGTGACCCCAGGGCAGCTCCGCGTTCTTTCTGGTGCTTCTTTAATCCTGGTCTCACGTCACTTCAGAGTCAGGTTTGGGTCAGCCAAAGCCTGGCTTGTGTCCTTTAGATCCCAGAAGCCGGGCTGGCCACCCTCTGAAGGAGCCTGAGGCGTAGTCGGGGGGGGGGGGGGATGTGGCTCGCGGACACGGGCAGTCTAGCCGCCCTGAATGAGAAGGGCGACCCAGAGGACACGGAGTGGTGGGTCGAGAAAATTGAATTCGGGCCGGGAAGCCCTCTGTGACCCAGCTGTGTCTATGCAGTCCTGCTGACCTTTCAGCTGCACTCAGAGAGGAACGAAAGTCCCAGGAAGGTCGCTCACTGGCCCGTGCGTGGGTCCTAAGGGCTCCCTGCCTGCCAGCACCGAGAGCCCCGTCCCTCCTCCCTCTCGCATCCACTCAAGACACTTTTTACGGATGGAGGGCATTTGACCTAGGGGGTTCTTCCTTGGATTGAAAATAAGTTTATCCAGGGAGATGAGGATTTCACAACCCTCTGTTTGAGAAAAATGGCGTTGAGGCAACCCAGAGGGTTGAGAACAGTTTAATGACTTCCCAGTGACTTGGATGAGTAGCACTGTGGTGTCCAACCTTGATGGTGCCTTTCTAAAAAATTTCTCTTTCTCCCCCTCCTCATGCGCACCTCAGCCCTACCTCACAAGCACCCGAAGCTTGTCTCCAATGTCTGGACTTTTTGGTTCCATCTGGGCCCCGCAAAGCGAAGTATATGAAAGTTGCTGCCCCATCAGTCCCACCGCGGAACATTCGACTCACATGGAAAACCAGGCTGTCATGTGCAAGGAATACTACCCAGGGTTTAACCCGTTCCGTGCCTATATGAACCTGGACATATGGACTACCACGGCAAACAGGAATGCAAGCTTCCCACTGTCTAGAGACTCAAGCTACTGTGGGAATGTGTGAAAGAATTTGATTTTTAGACAATGTGAATAAAGAGGCTTGTGTTTTGATTACTAGCGTAAACTGGTTGTTGAGATAGATTATGACATTGGTGGATATTTTGGCACTTTTATATGAAAATAAATTTTTTTAATGAAATCTGGGTGCTCTATTTTTTTTTTGACCGATTACAAATCACTGGTAGAAACTTCAGCATCCCTGTGTCCTAACTTCTTCATAACTAAAGAAAGGTGTCAGACGTGCCAGATGTTTTAAATTGGAACAAGGGGGACTTCTAAGAAGGTAAGAGTTGGGAAAGGAGGGGTCGCTATGGTTCTCCCCTCCTTGGGCATCAGAATCCCGGAACTTCCGAAATGACCTTTATCTGGTGACATTCTCAGAGATTCTGACTGAACTGACCCCGGGCTCGGGCCATCAGGATTTGGCTTCAAGTTCTCCAAGGATTGCAACGTGCAGCCTGGTTGGGATGCCCAGCTGAGCGGCTTGCTCCCTTGCCTGGACAGCGCCTGCTCTGGTGGACGGTGGCTCTTTCCGGACCCGGCAGTCGTGGCTGCTGGGGCGAAGCAGAGAGCCGAGCGCTGCCCTGTCTGTTCAGCACAGCGAGAGTGTTCCCTCCCCTCCGTCCTGCCGGTGTGGGGGCACCAGGAGCAGCGGGCACATTCTGGTAAGTGTTTGCTTTCCCCCTCAGTGAGCAGGCTTTCTCCAAATGCAAAACCTCAGAGGAGTTAGGTAGCCAAAGCAGGTTTGCCAGACCAGTGGGTACCTTGCTTGTCAGTGATTCTAGAAATCTGTAAGGTGGTGGAAGTGTCTATGTGCATGTGTAAACTTTGGAAAGATTTTTAACTTTTAATAAAAACGTCTGCTTTTTACGTTTTTGTCTCGTCTTTATTGGAAATTCATTAGGAGAGGGTTTCAAGTGGAGTGCTGGGTATGCTGGCTTTGGATTTCTCTTGGCCATGGCTGCGGGGGGGTCTGGGACAAGGAGGGCGGGCGTACTGCAAACCTGGGACTGCCCTTCGGTAAGGAGAGCCTCTCGGTGTGCACAGCTGCCAGAGACTACTCAGGTGGCCAAGTTCAAATCCTGATTTAGTAAAGCAGACCACCCACCCCCAATGTTGAATAACGTTAAAATAACTTGGATTCTAGGTGTATACACCAAAAGAATCGAAAGCAAGGACTTAGAGAAATGTTTGCACACCAGTGTCCATAGCAGCTGAAAGGTGTCCAATAGCTGAAAGGTGAGAACAACCTAATTGTCCATTGACAGATGGATAATCAAAACCTGATATATACTTAGAATGGGATATTTAGCCTCAAAAAGGAAGACGATTCTGATTCATGCCACAACGTGGAGGGACCATGAGAACTCGACACTCAGTGAACTAAGCCAATCATAGGATAGTTACCTTATGATTCTTCCTGAATGAGGTACCTAGGGTGGTCAGATTCACACAGTAGATGGTCACCGGGGCTGAGGCTGTGGGGGTTGTTGTTTCGTGTGTCCGCTTTCCATTGGGGAAGATGAAAACGTTCCAGAATGGACGGTGGGAACGGTCGCACAACAGTGTGAACGTGCTTCATGCCACTGACCTGCACACTTCAAAATGATTAAAGTGGGAAGTTTTGCGTTGTCTATTTTCCCACATACAAAAATAATCGAGGTTGATGAAAAAGCCCCAAAACATTTTCCGAATCGAATTCAAAACTCCTAGGGGAAAGGGTGTGAGATGTTAGAAGATGTTCTGTTCGGTGTGATTGCTGATCTACTTTGTTTTTCTACTTTCACCCATCCTCCAGTTTTCCATCAGGAAAATGTGAGAAACCAAAGTAAGCTTTTATTCCACTCTATATGAGAAAAAGTAAAAATCCTCACTTTGGAAGATTATCTTTAGCCTTAAGACTGAAATCAATGGCTGTGTGGCATGTGCGCAAGGGCGAGAAGCCAGCTCCGGGTTGTGCCCCTAATGGGAGGGGCGTGGCTTTCTCTTCCTTTGTTCTTCTGCTGGCGCTGTGGCTCGGACTCCTGACTTGGCTAATGATGCTATGACACAGACCCAACACAGCCTTCCCCACTTGTCGGGTTCCCTGTTGTCTCTAGCACCTGGTGTGCGATCTGGTATATAGTAGGGAGTGTAAAGGAATTCGGGGAAGGGGGTTTACAATTATCTGGCAGGTGAAGTGAGTCTTAATTATTAGAGAATACTCCAATTCTTCTGTGGTTGAGAGACAAGCGAGGGCCACCAGCAAAGCAGCCAAGGGAGGAGAAAATGTTAACACAATTCTTCACGTGAGTGAACTTTCAGATGTCAATCTCCGTGCCTAGAGCTCTTCATGACCACTGTTGGCACCCTGGATTACAGTAACACGGGGGAAAACTTGTGAATCACTTGAGTAATCAAGGAGGTAGAGGAGAAGACCCTGCCTTCCATTCAATTGAATGGAGAACTCACCAAAGAGCAGGTCCTTTGGGGCCAGACTTCCTGGGGTCTAACTCCCGCTTCATCACATTCTTAGCTTCTACATGCCTCAGTTTGCCTCAGTTTCCTCTTCTGTAAGATGGGGATGACAGTGGTAACATACCTTATAGAGTAGTTGTGAGGATTAAATGAGTGTTTAGATAGTAAACCCTTCATTGGCTGCTACTAGTATTTGGTATAATTACTATTGTCGATTTCAATGAAAGCGTGAAACAACAGGACACATAAATAATGAAGTCTCAGGGTTGGTGGCGACAAGTGAGGCAGGCATGTTTCACAATGCTGATGCGATTATAAAATCGTTGGCAATGCGTATCAGGGAACTTGAAGACTCTTCTAGGAATCGACTCCTACAAAAAATAGTAAAAGATGTGCACAAAAATCAGATGTTAATTTTCTCTTGCTGCCATTAAAAATTCCCACAAACTTGGGGCGCGTGGGTGGCTCAGTCGGTTAAGCGGCTGCCTTCAGCTCAGGTCATGATCCCAGGGTCCAGGGATCAAGCCCTGCATCGGGCTCCCTGCTCAACAGGAAGCCTGGTTCTCCCTCTCCCACTCTCTCTGCTTGTGTTCCCTCTCTCACTGTCTCTCTCTCTCAAATAAATAAAATCTTTAAAAAAAAAAATTCCCACAAACTTAGTCGCTTAAAACAACACAAATTTATTATCTTACAGTGTTGTAGGTCAGAAATCCAACACAAGTCTCACCAGGCTAAAATCATGTTGGCACAAATAAATAAATAAATTAATTAAATAAATAAATAAATAAAATCATGTTGGCGACACTATATTTACTCCTGTGTAGAGAGGCTCTAGGGGAGAATGAGCCTTCTCCCTTGACCTCTCCGGCTTCTCAAGGCCACCCACATTCCTCTGCTTGTGGCTCCCTTTCTCCATCTTCAAAGCCAGCAATGTAGCATCTCTCTGATAACTGCTTCCATTGTCACATCTCTTATATGATCTCACCCAGGGAAAGATTCTCCTAATTTCAGAATCCATGTGATTAGACTGGGCCCACCCAGGTCATCTCCCATTTCAAGGTCCTTCATTTATCCCATCTTCGAAGTCCTTCGTGGCTGTTTTTACAGGTTCCAGGGTGTAGGATGTGGACTTCTTTGGTGTGGGGGTCATTCTTCTGCCTGCCACAAGTGATGTGTGAGCATATTCATTACAGTGTTTAGGACAGTGGTGAGTTGGAAAGAAATATTCAGGAATCTTTAAATTATAGTACAGATGTTAGAATTCTAGGAAGCCTCTAAAAACTGTAAGACAATGACATAGGCAGTGAAAGAAGTAGGATACAAGGTTACATACAGCATGAGTATGGACAGTTGTTTACATATGAATATGGATATTTTACACAGTATGACTATGATAGTTGATGTAGCAGAATATGGACTTAGAGGGAATGAAGTACCATCTGGTGGGTAGGTTTGCCAGCGATTTTTATTTTCTTTTTTGTATCTTTTTTTTTTTTTTGTATTGTCTATTATAAGAATGTGTTACTATTAGTCCATCATATCCCAAAATTTTAATTAAATCTGAAGGAAAAGTATTTTATTTAACAATGGGGAAAAGTAAGCATGTTAAAAACAAATGCTAAAGTCCTAATCAAAGTTACATCATGCTATAAAAGGATATAATTTTAAGGCAAAGGCAAAGTGAAACTTTCACTAAGCATGCCCTTATAAAAATCCTATAAAATGAGGTATGTGGTAATTACGTGGGCTAGGATTAAAGGCATGTAAGAATGTCTTTAAATACTCGTATAGCAAACATACAAAATGCAAGGCAGTCTAATTATGAATTAAATTACCAGACAAGTATTATAAAAGTCACCTTTAAAATACAACTTGATTAAAATACACGTAATACTTATACCCACTCAAATTAACATTTCAAAATAATAATTTAAGTGTGACCTAGATATTTGAGCCATTTAATCCTCCTCCTAGAGTACAGAGAAGATGTCAGTAAAATGGAATGTATTATTTATGGACGTGGAATGTATTACTTATAAAGGGAAACTCTTACTTTAGAAATGAAAAGTAATTGAATACTTTGCCCAGGGTCCCCTCATCTGGCCAATCGGACGTGTATGCCTTCCCTGTAGATGTAGAACTTACTTAAAATCTTGAAAACGATGGAAGGAACGGACCGAGCAGGGCGGCCTCAGGCTCGGTAGGCTGCCCCAACGGAGTGGAAAGGGACCCCTCAGGCTACGATTCAGTATTAAAAGGAGCAAGTAGTCCTGGGTCAGGCCAGGCTCCCCAGGCCACCGTGTGTTCTCCATCCACAGTGCTGCGGAAGCCAAACCAACCACTTGTTCGCCCCCCTGCTTTGATTCAGAAAATTTCATTACATCAAAATAGGTAATAATTCAGAACTGAGCTGGTATTCATTGGGACAGGCTGAGTTATATGCGGCAGTAACTGATCCCCGAGCACGTTCAGAGAACCCTGCAGGGCAAAGGCCCTCTCCTGCGACTCAGTCATTCAGGCCGCTCTGCTGTCCCCACAAGAGGACTCCTTCGTTTCCATCCTGGAAGAGAGCGCGCGGACCGCTCAGCCCACTCTCCGGGGCGGGCGTGCGCCCAGCGGCGACTCACCCAACTTCACGTCTCACAGCCCATTGGTGGGAGCTGGTCACGTGGTCCCACACCCAGGCTTCCATATAAGCCTGCCCCCCCCACCCCCCCCCGCCCAAAGCCCGCCATAGTTAATGAGGATCATTGTGCCAGCCCAGGAGCCTAACCTGGTTCCAAAGCACGGTGTGTGCTCCCTACGTGGCTTTTATTTCAGAAAAACGTAAATTTTAGTGATGGCCACAAATGCAGGTCAACTACTGAATAGCTCTTCAAACAAACAAACGCTTTGCTGTAGTAACTAGAATGCCCAAAACCTTGGGAGCCATGAAAGGGGTCATTGCCGGGTTAATTCGAAGCAGAACTTTGAAAAACAGGTTGTAGTTACACTGTGGTAAGATGTTGGCTTCCTGATGGGAAGGAAAGTCTAATCAGCTTCTGCTGGGTGCGGGGAGAAAGGCGGGAGCGGTCTTGAAGGCCCTGGTTTCTCACGCAGGCTGCGCTGAGGAGGACGCAGGGAACGACACTGGGAACTACGGGGGCCATCGCTGTAGGGGTTGCACGTGAGGCTGCCTCCAGGGGCTGCGAAAGTTGGGGACCTGCAGGCGGCAGTGGACATGCAGGTGTGAGAAAAATGAAGGCTAGGCCGGTGCAGTGGCGGGAAAGGGACTTGAGAGGCAGGTGGAGAAACGTTCCAGAGAAAAATGGCTGTCAGGATGGGCCAGAGTGAGCTCGGCAGCGTGCAAGGTGGCCATACCATGACAGCCACGACCAGATGTCTATGCTCCTACCCACCCAGAAATTTTGCTTTCGAAATGACGTGGGATGATGCCCTCAGCCACCACTGTCCTCCCTCTTCTTCTCACCGGTTATCACCTTCATCCCTGTATCTTCAATGACTTACACGAGACTGACTTTTAAATCCATCATTTCCCTGCTTTTGAAGCAGAAATACTGTTATTGGTTGTTCTTTCTGTAGAAAATATGGATAATCGAAAGAAAAAAAATCATTAAAATCCTACCACCCACGGAGAAGCACTTAACATTTTGCTATGTTTCCTTCCAAACGTGTGTGTATTTAAAAATGGGATATGATATACACGCTATTCTGTTTTTCTCTCTTCATATTCTGTGAAAAGCCAGACTTACTGAGTGCCTATTAGACATCGTACTGGCATCTCACGCTCCTAGTATCAACACTAAGCCTATCACTTCCAGTCTATGGCTAACCCGAACCTCTGCCTCAGTTTGTTCACTGAGGAACTTTTTCATTCAACGTCTGAGCCCACAGTAGGGGCCTACGCCCTCGATAGTTCAAGATAAGTCAGCCCAACGTCTCTCTCTTTTCCTAGCCCTCCTCACACTTAATTAGTCACATCACTCATTAATTCAAATTTTTATTTCTTTATTCCTGGCATGCTCCATAGGTAGCCTGTGACCTCATGGTCTGCTCACTCAATAAAATCGAGCATCTCTTATGAGCCAGATTTTGTGTTTTGCTCTGGCCATATCGAAGTGAACAAGGTAGTCATGGTCCCTTCTGCCAGGGTGCAAACATTCCAGAGGAGGAAATAAACAATACATCCGGGTATTAATTATTATCATGTATTAATTATTTATCAGGGCACCCCAGAATTTAGTGACGACATTTATTACCTCACAGTTTCTGTGGCTTAGACTTCCGCCTCACAGTTTCTCAGGTGGCCGCAGGCAGGGGTGTTGGCCGGGACTGCAGTCACGTTAAGGCTTCGCTGAAGGAGAACTTGCTTCCAAGCTCATTGGTGTGGTTTCTTGCTGGTTGTTGGCTACCGGCTGCCTCAGTGTTTGGCCACATCCTCCTCTCCATTCGGGCAGCTTCATCAGAGCAAGCAAGGAGAGAGAGAGAGAGGGAAATTACTGTCTTTTAGAACATAAGCTCAGAAGTGATGTCCCATCGCTTTGCCATATTCCATTTGCTAGAAGCAAGTCCCTAGGTCCCGCCAACACTCAGGGGGAGGGACGACACAAGGACATGAATATCTTCAGCAAATGGAGATTTGGGAAAGCCATTTTAGAAGGCTGCCAACCATAGTCATAAATAAACAAGGCAATTCCCGATCGTGTTCAGCACTAGGAAGGAAATCAAATGGGGACAAGACAAGCCCCCTGGAGCACTGGGGGGTCCTCCTGAGTGAGTGGTCAGGGAAGACCTCGGGAGGGGGTAACAGGTAGGCCGAGACCTGAATGACAAGAAAGAGCCCATCTGAGAATATGCCTTCCAGACAGAGGGAACAGGAAGTGCGAAGTGGGAGGGTGGGCTCTGTGTGTTGGGGGAAGAAAGCGGTGGCCAGTGACATGGAGCAAAGGGAGGTGAGAACTTTGTAACGAACCCATGAGGCAAATATTTTCTACATTTTTAAATAATAAGTAATTTCTCTAAGATCACACGGCTTGGAAATCACATAACACACACATGGATTTGAGGTTGGGTCTAGGTAACTTAAAATCCATGTTTTTGCCATACCAGTACCTTGCAGTTCATTGCAGAATCTACTAGAAGAGATGATGACGGGTGATCAGCCACCCAAGTGGCCCAGGATGTAAAACCAAAATAGTCCTGAGGAAACTGGGATAATTGGTCATTATAAAGGAAAACATGGCCAGCGGGCTCTTTAATGTGGCCTGAAACCCAGGTGAGCCAGCGGCCATGAGTCAGCTGGGTAAGACACGGGTGTGTCTTTTGTAGCTAAGAGAATAGACTGAGTCATAACCCCACCTTGTTGCTAAAATCAGAAGTTTATATACTACTGCTTTGTTTCCTTTTGTTCTTCTCATTCCTGTGAGAGGAGCTGGCCTAACATTCAGGCGCAATCAGGGAATCTTCAAGCAGGGAGAGGCCCAGGCTGGTTCGTGCGGGTCCTCAGCTGCTGAGCAGGACCTCGGGCGCAGGGCCGGGCTGCTTGCTCCCTCGGACAGCTTTCCCACGGGGCCTTCTGCTTTGGGCCTCGCTCCTGATAACTTGAGTCCCTTCCTGAATTACACCTCTGTCTCCCCCACACCAAAATGCTCAGTCCAGTGCCTGGCCCGTGGAAGATACTCCATGAAAGTTCGATGCCTGAGTGACAGGGCATCTACGCGTGCACAGCAGAGCAGCACATGTCTGCGAAAGGCCACGGCCACAGAAGATGGAAGCTGAGCTGTGGCTATCTTTAAAAAAGATTTATTTATTTATGATTTCTTTATTTATTTTCGAGGGGGACAGAGAGAGATCCAGTGTGCACGGGCCGGGAGAGGGACAGAAGGAGAGAGAGAGAGACAGACAGACAGACAGACAGACCCCCCACCGAGTGGGGAACCCGATGCAGGGCTCAGTTCCACCACCCTGAGATCATGACCTGAGCCAAACCAAGAGTTGGATGCTTAACCAACTGAGCTACACAGGTGTCCCATATTTGTTTATCTGAGAGAGAGAGAGAGTATGTGCAGGAAGAGGGGCAAAGAGGGGAGTGAGAGAGAAGCAGACTCTGCTGAGCGGGCACGGGGCTCAACCTCACAACCCTGAGATCATGATCTGAGCCAAAAATCAAGAGTCAGATGCTCAACCAACTGAGCCACCCAGGCGCCCCTGAGTTGTAGCTGTTTCTTTGCTGTTCACGTTGCCATATCCTGATGACCTGAAACAGGAAATCAAGGACTCTAAGGTATCCCCGGTGGGATTTGGCATCTCTCATCAAGGCAGTGGATTCTCCACTTCTCCACGAGATCTGACCCTAAAGACCAGCCCTCCTTTTTGACCTTCTCCTACTATAAATTCTCCCACTGGAGGTTCTCCTCTGCTCTGCATTACTCCTCCTTTTCTAATTCCTCTTCTGGCCTCCCTATTCCTTTGTGAGTGAATGACAACAAGACTGGGCCCACGGCCGCCTTCTCTCCCTCTCTAGAGAACTCCACGCACAGCCGTAACTTTCACTCTGTGCTGATGACCTCCTAAGGGGTCTCAGACCAGACTGATTTCAGTTGGACACAGGGTAATTCCCATCTACTATCTCCCCTGGGGTACACAGCACCTCCCTGTGGATGGACTATACTTCCTTGCCCCATCATCAGCCTTGGCCTGATGTCTTGTTTCAGCCATGGAAGGTGGGCAAAGTTGAAATGTGCCAATTTCCAAGAGGAGCTTTTTTTTTTTTTTAAGATTATTTATTTATTTATTTGACAGAGGGAGAGAGAGAGATCACAAGTAGGCAGAGAGGCAGGCAGAGAGAGAGGGGGAAGCAGGCTCCCTGCTGAGCAGAGAGCCCGATGCGGGGCTCGATCCCAAGACCCTGAGATCATGACCTGAGCTGAAGGCAGAGGCTTTAACCTGCTGAGCCACCCAGGCACCCCAACCAAGAGGAGCTTTACTAAGGCCTGGGTCCCAGAATGTGGCAGGTAGAACCTAAAGCGGTCCCCCATGATCCCTAAATCCTAGTGTTTATGCCTTTATATAATATCCTCCTGTCAAGTGTAGGGGGACCTGTGACTTACTTGTAACCAATAGAATATGGTGAAGGTGATGGGATGTCATTCCCATAATTATGTTACTCTGTATAAGACTCCATCTAGCTAGCCAACTCTCTCTCTCTCTCTGTTGCTGTCTTTGAAGGGGAAAGCTGTCATAAAGTAAGGGATCATTCATGTTGGAGAAGCCCAAGTGGCAAGTCTAGGAGCCAACAAGGACCCCAAGCAAGAAACTGAAACCTCAACTCAAAACGTAAGGAAATGAATGTGGCCAAAACCAAGAGGGAGCTTGGAGGTGAATTTTTTCCCAGTTTGGCCTGTGATGAGAGCCCCAATCATCCCTGGATTTCATCTGGATGAGAGCCTGAGCGGGGGACCCAGTGAGGCCATGCCTGCCATGGAGGTCTCCCCCTCTCCCTGACAAGAATTGAGCTTCACGAGGGCAGAGAGTTTTGTTCTGTTCACTTGTATTTCTTCAGCATCACTGCTTAGCACACAGTGGGCGCTCAATAAATATTTACCAGATAAATGAAAAAATGGGAAAGGACTTTGTTTTGCTTAACTTCAAACAGAGATAGTTGCCCATAATAAATTCATTACATAAACGATGTACACATAGTAAACGCATTACGTATACGCATCACATGTATTGGAACGGCTATAGCGGTTAAACTTTGTCACAGGATTATGATCAAATTCCAAGGTGCATTAGGAACCAAGCTGACAGATTTGATCCACGGTAGAATTAACTTTATGCTAAAGTAAAAAATAGGATCATATAAATTGACTGTTTCTTAATCCATATCAAAAAAACAAAATTTCCATTGGTCTCACCTGTGTCATAAGAAAATGGCTGTCAGTATTTTTACCGAACATCTCTGGGACGGGCTGACTTACAATTTGGGCTGCATAATGTATGTGAAGTCACTTAGTGGAATCTGGTGTTTTAAATATGAACGTCAAAATGGATGTCATGAGGATGGGCCTCAATGGTGTAGAGCCATTTCTCCCATAGGCAACTTGATAAATATACTATAAGTATTTATTCTGTGATGATAGTTAAAATTCTCCTGAGCAATGCAAGAGATGACGAGGCAGCCAGAAATCAGATACGTGGATGTTTTGTGGTAAATGTTCTATCGTGAAGGGGCTTCCCTCTCAACTATCAAACTTCTGGATTCCTTTCCATACAACTTGTGGTAGAATAACAGTCGCCCAAAGGTGTCCACGACCTCATCCCTGGAACCTGTGAACACATTCCGCTGCAGGGCAAGGAAGAATGAAGGTCGCTGCCAATGGAATTAAGGGGGCTAATCAACTGGTTTTGAGGTGGGGAGATCATTCTGGATTATCTGGGTGGGCCCAAGGTAATCACCGGTGTCCTCACAAGTGAGAGGAGGCCAAGGAATCCGAGTGCTAGAGAGAGCTGGAGGGGCAGCTCAGCCGGCTTTGAAGATGGAGGAGAGAGGCACAAGCCACGGAATGCAGGGGCCTCTAGAAGGCAGAGAAGGCACGGGAACAGATGTTCCCCTAGAGCCCCCAGCGAGGGACGCAGCCCTGCGGACGCCTTGCTTTTAGCGCAAGGAAACCCATCTGGGGTGTCTGCCCTCCAGCACTCTGTCAGATAGAAAACCTGTGTTGTGTTAAGCCCCTGAGTTCGTGTCCATCCGTGAACTCAGCAATGGGAGACGACAGCACTGTGAGGAACAATGAAGTGCTGGAGATTTTGCCCTAATTGTGAACTAGCCGGTCTCGTTTCCACTGATGCTGTCAGAACGCGCGTGACGCCAGAGACAAAGGGCAGCTTCTCACTGACTGATGGCAGGACAGCTGCTGGCGGGTTGGCACTCTGCACGGCTCACCGAGCCCAGACTCCCACAAGGCAACGTGAAGACGGCCAGGTGACAACTGCACAGGGGCTCGTGTGATGGGAGAGGAACCTTGACACTAGGGAACTCAAATTGTTCAAATTTTGCAGCAAGCACCCCTGCCCTTTGCTCTCAAGGGAGATGCCCTGTCTTCCAAGCTGAAAAGCAGTAATGGTAATAAGCATGAGGACAGCGGTTTGAGTTTACAGACTGCTTTTCACCTCTACCATCTAATTTAACCTTTATTTTAAAGATTTTATTTACTCATTTGAGAGAGAGAGCACAAGCTGGAGGAGGGACAGAGAGAGGGAGAAGCCGACTCCGTGCTGAGCAGAAAGCCCAACACGGGGCTCGATCCCAGGACCCTGGGACCATGACCTGAGCCGAAGGCAGACGCTTAACCGACTGAGCCACCCAGGCGCCCCGAATTTAACCTTTTAATAACCCCTTAAAGAGGCAATGTTCCCAAGCACCTGAGGTCCTGAAATACAGAATGACACACTCAAGGCCACCCACCCAGTGAGGGCCACCAACCCTCGCACCCACATTTCCTGTGGCTTCCCATTCTAATATTCTCAGTAAATCCATTTGTGCAGCTCTTCACCCTTTGAAGGTATGAAAGTCTTGTAAAAGAGTAAATTGTTATTCAGGGTCTCACTCTGGTGACCTACAAATGGCGGATCCTCAACTCAACCAATAGAAAGAACATGGGCTGTGGAATTAGATGTCAGTGGTTCAAATCCTGACGATGCCTCTCTAATGTCTATGAGCCTCAGGCTGCCTATCTGCAAAATGGGGTCATAATTCTTTCATAGAGATGTTAAGAGACTTTTGCCTCCTAAGTCATGTCATTCAGGTTCAGGTTGTCCCTCCTGGAACTACTCGCTCGATTTGTCTCTTTCCCATGACTGCAAGCTTCTTGAGGATGGGGGCCACGACTTCTGTGCTGGTCCCCCTACCAACCAGCACCATGCCTGACGAAAAGACATGCTGAATAAGCATGTGACTGAAAGAGTCCACCTGGCCCCCAGTGGGTGCTTGATAGTTGCCTCTTTCCACCTTCACTCCGCAAACCCTTCAGAATCAGCTTCCTGGACAGATGGCGGCATGCCAGGCAAGGGACAGTTTCCATACCAGAGGAAGTCTGGGTTCTCCACAGCCACTTTCGTTTCCTAAAACTGAAATTTCTGTGCCACATATTATGCAAGAGTGAATAAGATCGCTGCTCACTGGACAGCCCGGAGCCAAACAGAGTCACCCGTCCCGGTTCCTGGAATAGCTGGCATGGGCCCAGTCGTGCAAGTTTCTGAGGTCTGAAACAGAACAATTCTTGTACTGTTTCTGCAAGTACCAGGGAAACTCTCTCGGCAGAGCTGTCCCTCATTCTTAGAATAGAGAGTCATGCCCCTTTTCTTCCCAAAGCCAAGTCCCATGACTCTCTCCTGTGAGAAGGAGTTACGATAAGTCACCGTTGGGCCCACAGACTAGGCCTGTAGCCATCCTGTGACGAAGAGGCAAAAGGCCTCCACAAATGCAGGTTTCATGAAGTGGGTTCCTCCCCACCTCCTTTTTCTGTCCCCTCTTGTTTCCTGGACTCGAGTCTCTACTTCTGAGGGGATTCCCCTTCTTCCCAAATACTTTCTCTTTTCTGTTCCAGCTGAACCTGCAGGAGGCAATGCTCTGACCTCTACTTGTTCCAGCAACACCCTTACTTTCTGAGGGAAACTGAGCTAATCCCGTTGACAAGAAGGAAACAATATTTGCATCAAAGTCGGAAAGCCCGGTAATAATTACATTTCTTAGTGTACATGCCTTTTATCAAAGGGGCTTATTGATCCAAGTGAACGCTGTTTACAGCACAATTTCCATAGAGAATTGTTGGCCAGTTTGTCCTTTCGGGGTCCCTCAGGAACAATTCTTGCTTGATAATGTCTGCCTTTTTGAGAGTAAAGTGATGGGGAGTGTTAATGATTTTATATTCTGTCTACACTGAATCAGGTGTCTCTTTGCCTCTGGGTTATATGCCTCAGTGGGTCAGAGACTAGACAGGTTTGGGGGCTGATCACTTGAACAGTAGTCATCTATCTGATAATCTCCCTAGCTGTTCTCTTAAGATCAGAAACAAATGCTTTTTAGGAGAGAGTGAGGGGGAAAATTTACCCAGAAGTCCATGTCCATTCACACATTTAATTTTCTCTTTGAATTTTTATTCTTTGTCAACAGCTGTGTGCTTTTCTTTTCAAGATTTTATTTATTTATTTGACAAAGAAAGAGACAGCAAGAGAGAGAGCACAAGAAGGGGGAGTGGGAGAGGGAGAAGCGGGCTTCCCGCTGAGCAGGGAGCCCAAAGGAGGGCTCGATCCCAGGACCCTGGGATCATGACCTGAGCCAAAGGCAGACGCTTAACTGACTGAGCCACTCAGGCGCCCCTAAAGCTCTACGATTTTATGTCTAAAAGTTCCTCAGTCAACCGACCAACAATCCCCCTTTCTCTTCTCAATTCCCCCATCATTACCTACTTTTGCCTAAGGTTTGTGCCTGGATATTTACAGGCAGCTGTGTTTCTCCAGTTGATTTTCCATAAAACGAACACATTTATGCATTTGGCTCTACTTACCAAGCAATCCATATCTTGTGTTTAAGGTGCCGGCACCGCGTGAGTGCTGCCGAGGCCTTGCCTGATTTCCACGACTCTATGACATTCACTTCACAGGGACAGGACTCGGGTGCGATGGTGCAGTTAGCAACAGGACTCACTGTCTCTGTTGGTAACCACTGCACCACACTGCCTTCCTGTGCTATCTTCGTGTTGTCAGGAAAGTTTTAAAATCACTCTGAAATATTCTTTCTCACAACAGACAAGAACTATGGCATCCTAACTTTCCAATAGATGGTCTGGACCATTCAACAGATGAACAGTTAGGATAGGACTTGACCCCATTGAACCCATAGCATGCTCACACTGGCGAGGTGGGGTTTCCACTGTTCCCTCCTTATCTGGGGTTGCCATCAGAAAGCCCACACAGGTTCTGGGGGTGTAGGGATAGGAGCCCCTTGAATCAGGAAATCAAAGGTGACCGGAACCAGAAGTGACTATGGGATATTCTTTTCCCCACGACCGATGTCCTCATTATTTGCATCCTACCCTGTCAACAACTTCATTTGATTGGCCCAACCTACGGCTAACTAGTGGTCAGAGTTCCCCTAGTTTAAATCCTAGGGCCTTTCCTAACAAGAACAGCTAACACTGAGCGTTTACCAGGTTCTGGGCGCTGTCTTCTGGGTAATTATCATCCCCCCCCCCCCATTTAAGACATGGAAAACTAGGTCTTGTGATCTGCTGGGTCATAAAGCTAACACGTGGAGGAGACACAGCACGGACCCTCCACAGGCCCGGTCCCCATCAGGCTGACCAGGTGCGCGGAGCCCTGGAAATCAGTAGGTTCAGCTTTGGGTTTACATTGCCTGGGCCACGGTTGGTGGCTGCCCCGGGTCACTCCAGGAGCTGATTTATAGCCACGACTCGGAGGGAGTCTTTCAGAGCCGGCATCGCATATTTGTAAAAATCTGTATACTTCTGCAGGAAAGGAAGTGAAAAGCTGCAATTATAATGATGATGATAATAATAGCTAATAATTATTGATCTCTCTCTGGAGGCTAAGCATTCTGTTAGCGCATTGGATACATGACCTCACTTAAACAGGACAGAAAATCAAGTGGGATTTCAGCGTCATTCAATTTCTTCTTGGACTTACAAGAGCAAGTGACATCATTGCGGGCAACGTTGATTCTGCTTACAATTCTCCCATGTGGCAATCATCCTTGAATTGTGCAACGCATTTGGGCCACATCCGTGTAAAGAAGCGTTGCAACAAAATGGGCACACAGACACCCATTCCATCAAAAATTCAGTTTTCTAGTATTTGAGTGTTTACTAACGTTCTCATTGAATAAGGGTGGCAAGATAATGAAGCATGGGAAGCTGTCAGTGGAGATCTAGTGAAATGAGTGGCATGTGGGCTTTGAAATCAGACTGATGGTGGTTCCAATCTCAGATTTGCTACTCTTAGCAAGTTCCTGAGCCCTTCTGAGCCTCCTTGAATTTAAAATGAAGATAATGCCCGCCTCACAGACTTGTTACAAGATTAAACAAACACACATAAAACAATGAGCAGAGGTCTTGGCACAAGATAGGGTCTCAACATGAGTAATTTCCTCCCACTCCTCCATCCCCAAATTGGATTCGACTCGCCAAACTTGATAGCGTTCCCTGACTTTTCTTTCTGTACCCCAATTTGTAGTTCCTTATCTCTTGATTATCTTGATTTGCTCATTTACTTATTCAAAGTTTTTTATCAAATACCTATTGTGTGCAAATTACTGGATAACCATGTAGGATACAATGATGAACTAAATAAAAAAAAAATTCCTTTTCACGTCCTGGTGAGAGAGGCAGACCTTAGTCACACAAGTGGGTGGGTAGTTAGAAAGGGAGATAAATGCTGTGAAGGAAAGGAACACATATCAAGGCTTTAGAGTAAGGGACATGAAGGGGAGTCAAGACCAGAAGAAGTGAGAGCGTCTATGGCAGGTGGTGCTGGGGCTGGTGGAGTGGACAGTGACGGTGAAGGGCGTGTGGTAAAGGACAGCATTCACAAAAGGGATGGGCAAAGAATGCGGGTGGGGTGGAAACTCTGTGTGTCTGAAAACTTGAAAGACCAATGTGACTGGCACACAGATGATGACGGGGAGAAGGGACAGAGACCGGAAGTTGAAGCAGAAGCCATTCGACAGACCCTGCAGGGGTCTTAGGATCCTCATCCTAAGAGTAATTCAGAAGTCCCAGAAGAATTTTTAATATGGGGGTAGTGTGAAACGATCAGATCTTGCCCCGTAAAAAGATCATTCTAGATCTGTACTGTCCAATAATGGTAGCTACTAGCTACACGTGGCTCTTGAACACTTGAAATGTTGTTGGTCTGAGTTGGGATTTACTGTAAATGTAAACTATGAACTGGGTTTCATAGACTGACGATGAACACGAGAACGTAAAATGTCTCATTCCTTTTAACATATTGATTCCATATTGAAGTGATAATATTTTGGGTGAAATAAAATGTAATTAAAATCAATTTTACCTGTTTCTTGCTGTTTGGGGTCATAGGGGTGGAAGCCGGACTGGAGAGGAGTGCAGACTGGGCAAGAGGTGAGGAAATAGGGACACTGAATGTAAAGAGCTCTTTTCAGAATTTGTACTATGAAGGGCGAGAGAGGGGGAGAGAGGGAGAGAAGCTTGAGGGAGAGGAATTTTTTGTTGTTTGTTTTTTAAATAACTGGAAGAGACTTGAGCAGGTGTAAATATTGGTAGGAATGGTTTGGTTGAGGTGGAGTGGCAGAAAGCACGAGTGGGAGAAGCCATTATAAGCAGGGCATGGTTCCTGAGAATGCAAGGAGGGATAGCGTTCCCTACTGGACAGGACTGGGGGCTGGGGGGCGCGGCCCGACCACACTGGGAGGAGGGCTTCCCATTCTACTGTGGCAAGAGGGAGGAGGATGCGTGTGGATGGAAGTTCAGAAGTGGGAAGTTGAGGGGATTTCTTCAGATGGCTTTGCTGTGCTCTGTGAAGTAAGAAGGAAAGCCATCCCTGAGAGGATATGAGGGGACGAGGATGGTCAACGGCAGGAGCGGCGTGCTGAAAGGGTCACATATGGTGGAGAGTGCAGGTGCCTTAGCGAGAGAAATGGAATAAAAATGTCTGCTGTCCTCTAAGAAAGCAGGAAGGAGGGCACTCTTCAGTTTGGGATATAACGTTATATAGAAGAAACAGAAACATGAGGAGAAGAGACAGTGGTGGCTCTAGAATTTCTATTTGGTAGAGGAATCTGATTCAGGGGTGGGAGGGCTTGAAGCTTGTTGTGTGGGATTTTACATGCTATTACAGTGAGGAAACACAAATTGTTCACACTGAAGAACAGGGAAGCCTTATGGAGATTGGGTAGGTCTTAGGAGGAAAAGCCCTGATCTTCAACCCCGTGTTTGACAATATCAAACAAAGGTGTTAGGATGATTGTGAACAGAGGGGCTGTGCACCCCCAGCCCCAAATTTAATTTGGGGCTCAAATTTGACTCAAATTTAATTTTATTAACGTTGGCTTTTTAAAATGTCCTTGAAAATTTTTGTCTGCAGAGATAATTCAGAAGTTCGCTTTGGGCTTATGATTAATATCTAGAGCACTAAATTCACAAAGTTAAAAACCTTGCTTTCCCTCAAGGTTTCAGGTTTGACCAGCTATTTATAAATCTACCAAAATTTATAGATCACTTTCAAAGAGACTTTGGCTTACCTTTGTCCTATTTACAAACATAGCTAATCTTTAAAATAGTTCAAGCCAATTGAATAAATAAAGTTCAAGCTAACTAAGTAAAATAGTTCAAGCTAGATTTATAAATGTCATATACTTCATGTCCTCTTTAAATGTCTCCCTCGTTTGAGTTAACAAAACTTCCCTGACTTCACAAATAACTCCTATATAACTAATATGCTTATAAATATGGTGAACTTTAAACTTTCTGAAGTGTTTCCATGTATAACAAGTGTTCAATCCATACTTCTACAAACAAAAATTTCAACTTAAAAATCACAAGTAGAAATGAAGTATGCATTTTATTTTATTTTTTACTGAGGTGTAATTGACATACAACATGACATTAGTTTCAGGTTTACAACATAGCAATTCCACATTTGTATGCATTCCAAAACACAATACGTCCAGTTACCGTGGAAAATCACCTTACAAAGTTATTATAATATTATTGACTATATTCCCCAGGCTGTACATTACACCCTCATAGCTTAGTTCTTTTATAGCTGGAAGTTTGTACTTTTTTTTTTAAAGATTTTATTTATTTTTTGACAGAGAGAGAGAGATCACAAGTAGGCAGAAAGGCAGGCAGAGAGAGAAGGAAGCAGGCTCCCTGCTGAGCAGAGAGCCCGATGCGGGGCTCGATCCCAGGACCCTGAGATCATGACCTGAGCTGAAGGTAGAGGCTTAACCCACTGAGCCACCCAGGCGCCCCAAGAAGCTTGTACTTCTTAATCCATTTCCACCCTGCCTGCAATCCTCCCTGCCTCCAGCAACCACCAATCTATTCTCCATATCTATGAGTCTGGATTTTGTTTTGTTCTGTTTGTTTTGCTTTTTGGATTCCACATACAAGCGAAATCATGCGGTATTTGTCTTTCTCTGCCGGACTTATTTCACTTAGCATAATATCCTTAAGTTCCATCCGTGTTGGCACAAATGGCAAGATTCCGTTCTTTTTTTATGGCTGGGTAGTATGCCATTATGTATATAGATACCACATCTTCTTTATCGATGCACCCACTGATGGACACTTAGAGGGTTTCCATGACTTGGCTACTGAAAATTATAGTGCAAGGAACATAGGGATGTATATATTTTTTTGAATTAGTGTTTTCATTTTCTTTGGACAGATACCCAGTAGAGGAATTGCTGGAACATGGCATTTCTGTTTTTAGTTTTTTGAGGAACCTCCGTACTGTTTTCTACAGCGGCTGCACCAATTTACCATGCCAGTGACAAAACGTGAGGGTTCCCTTTTCTCCACATCCTCGCCAACATTTGTTATTTCCTGTCTTTTTGGTAATAGTCATTCTGACAGGTGCGAGGTGATTTCTCATTGTAGTTTTGAACCAGAGCTATACTTTATCACAGGACTGAACCTAAGAAGGCAGTGGTCACGTAGGTCACATCCCTGGGATTGAGTCATATCATGACCTCACTTTTTCCATCCACATAGAGGTCAGCACCCTCCACCCAGCCTGCCACACAACATAGTCAGATTTAGCAATTATTTGATTTCAATATATTTTCCAAGGAGTTCCAAAGAAATTGGAACTTGATAAAAAATCCTACCTTCTTTTCATACCCTTCCCGCCCAATGAGAGCAGACAACGCTTACCAATAGCAAAGTAATAGCAGTTGTTCACTCATGGTTTTAACTGTATGTTTGGAAATCGAGCACTGTATTTCTTCATTCTCATCTTTAAAAGAGGTCCGCTGTTGTGTGGCATGGTTAGGAAGTCAGGGCAAGGAGCCCCTGGTCAGACTTCTCTCCCTTGAAGTCCCACTGCGTGTCTGCAATGGACACTTCGGGTGTTTCTACTCCATTTCTCCAGACCTAACTGAAGTTCTGAAAAGGCAAGTCAATTTATCACTTGACAACTAGTAGTCGATTATCGCTAACTTTTTTGCAGGGTCTGCAGATGCTTCACGACAAAGGGAGAATAACATCCACGCCCTCATGAAATGTGCATCCAGCTACATTCAGTGCACGTGTGTAAATTGGGAGTCTCCTTCTCTGTTGCTTAATGGAGTTCTTGCAATAGATGAAAGTCATTGGCCTTGTCTTTGATAGTCTTATGTGTTTGGCCCTATCCTATAACAACTTACCTCATATATTATCCTCATGGTTTGGTCCTTTGCTTCTGGGACAGTCCACCAAAGAACTTGGAGGGAAAGTCTCTTTCTCTCTTTCTTCTTCCATTTCCCAAATAGTTCCTGAAATATTTACAAATTCTCTACATTAAAGAAAAAGCAAGATCTTTATGACTTCCTGTTCTGAATTAACTTAACATTGATGCTTCTAATCCCAAGATACATACCAAGAAGCCTGAAATCAATGTAGATCAGCCATTTGGGCCAACATATGAAACAGTCAATTTTATTTGGAGAGGTTTTTGTGAATCGATCTTCCCTCCCTCCTTCCCATCCCTTCTTCCCTCCAGAACGAACATTGAAATTATTCTGCCAAGAATATCTTATTTTCTGGAATCATTACAGGATGATGAGTTTCGTCCTTGAATAGATTTCGTGGAAGCTGGGTGGTGAATTACCCTGAATGGGCATGGAGTGATATTAGGAAGATGGCAAGCTGAAAATGAGCATTACATAAGGGACAAAACTATCTGCATACTATATTAAAAGATTTTATGATATTATGTTTCTAGGTCATTTGGAATTTCTGAGTTATTTAAGAAATTTAATTTTCTTTCCATCAATAAATATCTTAGAGCTCTTTTGGCTGTGAGAGAAATCAATGTCAACTTATTAAGGAAAAGGGAGATATTTTATAAGTGAGTATATTTTATGACTTCCTAGAGAAATTAGATGTTTTCTCTTTCCTTCTCTCAAAGGGCTAACAAAAAGCCAGCTCCTCTATTTTGGAGGCCATTGAGAAGAAGGCCATCCCACTTCCAAGAGGAAGTGTTTGAGTTGAAGAATAATTCTAATTTTTAAAATGGAAATATTCATACAGTAAAATATTCTCAGTTTTCAAAACTTTGTTCTATGTTGAGTTAGAATTTTACTCTCATTTTTCACAGGCAGTGTTATACGAACATTCTTCAAAAATTACAGGTATGGAAAATTTTTGAAGAATGGGCATTTGTGTTTACAAGGGTGTATAAAAAAAGGGTGTATAAAATAGTGCAGGGATTATACTAGATTTTCATTAAGTGATTTTTGACAGATGTATTTCTTATTATTTTATTTAATTATTACAAGGCACTTTATATGAGAAAGATGCAGACTCTGAATTTTGATAACTTCATTTTAGAATTTCAGTCAGATGCTCAAAAATATAAATATCTACCATGAGTTATCCTTTCCCACACAACTTTTCATATTCTTTGCTCATTTTCTTTTTGTTTTAAAAGTTTATTTTTTTATTTGTCAGAGAGAGAGAGAGAGCACAAGAGCAGGGGGAGCAGCAGGCAGAGGGAGAGGGAGAAGCAGGCTCCCCACTGAGCAGGGAGCCTAATGAGCCTAATTGAGCGGGGGCTCAATCCCAAGACCCTGGGATCATGACCTGAGCCGAAAGCAGAAACTTAACCGACTGAGCCACCCAGGCGTCCCGCTCGTTTTCTAACCTTAAAAAATACGTTTTGTAGCGCGTTGTAGGAGGTCTTATGCCAAACAAAATGCAGACTGATTAACGAGTCTTGGAGTCTAATCTGGATTTGTCACCATGTGACTTAAGATAAGTTCCCCAATCACTTGAGCCAAAGGTGTAATAATATCAGAACTACTTATTTCATGTATTATTATGAGATTCAGATGAAAAGATATATTTGAAAGTGCTTTGAAAACATTTATAAATCTTTATTATACACAGATGACACTGGTAGTAACTTGTGGATAAATAAATGGTTTCTACCTGACTGCCAGAACATTCTAATTGGCTTTGGGATTACAAAGCAATAACATCAATCTAGGCAGCTCAAGTAAAGACATACAGAGAAAAAAACAGGTTTTTTTAGATTCAGGGGAAAGTACTGGAAAGAAGTTTTCTTAGGTACACAGTTGAGAATTCATGAGGAAGAGAGGTGGGGATTTTGTAATAAGAAGAAAGTCTTTTCCGGGAACCACAGAGCCTGCATCATCAGGGATAGAGAGAAGAAAATTAGACTCCGCCCTCTCAAGTTCATATTCGTGCCTATTAAGTTTGCCTTCTATCAGAACCTTTAATGAGGATTAGGGATGTGGAATAGGGCAAGAGAAAGAACCCTGACTTAGGGTAAAATTCTCCTTTCAAATCTTAGTTCTGCCACAATTTACATGGCATTTCCTCCTGTGTAAAAGAGAAGCAAGAATGCTTTCTCAGCCTTAATTTATGAAGATCAAATGTAATTATGAACATAAACTGTACTGTATGGACATTATTAAGGCAGTTTAATTTTTTTTTTAAGATTTTATTTATTTGACGGAGACAGACACAGCAAGAGAGGAAACACAAGCAGGGGGAGTGGGAGAGGGAGCAGAAGGCTTCCTGCTGAGCAGGGAGCCCAATGCAGTCTCCATCCCAGGACCCCGGGACCTTGACCTGAGCTCAAGGCAGACGCTTAAGGACTGAGCCACCCAGGCGCCCCAAGGCAGTTTACTTTTTAAAAGGTACGGTGTTTCCCTTATAAACATTCTTCAATAGTTTCTGAGGCAATGAAAAAAGCCATCCTAAGACTGTTTTTGGAATTACTTTGAGATGGAAGTTCCAGGGATGGGACAGAGCAAGGTTAGGATTTGGATTCAAAATCCTAGAGAAAAGTGGGAGCCCCCCACCTTTCATGGTCAGAGAAGGGATGCAACATAGGTGCCCCAGTCAGTGAACCACCAGGGACTGCCCCAGGATTGAAAAAAAAAAAAAGTCCTTATTTGCTCCTCAGGCCAAATTTTGCTCTGTTGGTCTGGACAGTGCTGGTAAGCTATTTTAATACAGGAGAGCATAGACATGCTGATGGGAGCGGACCCTGGAGATACCCCGGCCGGTGAATAAGTGTTGAAGCGGGGCACGGTGAGAAGCATGAATCCGAGCTCCCAAGGATGGAGAGGAACGGAGAAGGGGAATTTAAAGACTGCGTTTCCGGGTATGGGAGACTTTGAATGCCAAAGTTTCAAGAAAATACTGGTTGGGTAACTAGCCACCAATTGTGAAATCTTCCTCTGTGCTTCGGGAATTCACCACCGGGGCTGCTGGCAATCTCGGTTCTCTTTTCTCCGCGCCTGATCTCCAACAGCCCCAGCACCCTCCTCCGACCCTAGCGGCCCAAGGTCTCCCGCCGTCTCCGTCAAGGTCACCTGACGCAGCCCGCGGCCAAGGCGGCGGCGGCGCGGAGCCACAGCGCCCGGGGGCGCACCCAGCTCGGGCCTCGCCTCCCCTGCGCGTCGGCGCGCGTAGCGGGCGGGCGGTCCCCGCAGCCCGCGAGGAGGGACCTCCGCCCCGCGCACTTTTCCTTTCGCTGCCACCTCGGCCGGGGCGCGGCGCGTCCGGAGGCAGCGGAGTAGGCGCGGCCCGACGGCCGCTCCGTCATCTCCCAGGTACGTCGGGCCGTTCCCGCCGCCGCGCCCTAAAGCAACCCCCGCAGCCGTCCGCCGGGGTGCGCTGGGCGCCGACGCGGGCGCGGGGGATCCCCGCTTCCCCTTCGTCTGCGCGCGGGGCCCGAGGCTGGCCGGCGGGCGGGGTGCGGGGGAGCAGACGAGCAGCGGAACTCGACGCTCTCGCGGCCCGGGTCTGCGCGCCCCGCTTCTCTCCGGGCGGGGGCGACGACGGTCTGGTAAGGGCTTTGAGGTGGCACGCCTGCGTCCGGCTGGGGGTGTGTCTGCGCTCCTTGGTTACTGCCGCGACCAAACTCCGCAAGTGGGAGACCCATCGCCGCGAGAAGTGAGAAAGGGTCCGGACTCCGGATCTGCCAGGGACTCTCCCACCCTAACCCGAGCGCGGCCTGTGCGCGGGGGTGAGCTTCACACCCCCTGCGTGTGCCTCCATTCTTAAAATATCTGAGTTGTGTCTCTGAAGTTCCCCTTATAACTTCTCCAACTTCTGTAAATGAGAGCTTGGGTTTAGAACTTAGATACAAGCCAGGATAGTGTTTTTACTGTTTTTTGTTTTGTTCTGTTTTGTTTTGTTTTTGTTTTTGCGGCTGGCGTGGGGGGGGTATTGCTTGCTTGATGAGGTGTAAACAGCTCAGCTGGCTGAGATAATGCTAATCTTGCAGGTCTTGTCTGCATTTGTTACTAACTCAGATCTTTGCCAAAAAGCAACTGGTGGATAGGGTGGCCTGACTTGAAAGCAGAGACCAAAAAAAGGAAATGGCAAACATCCTATTTGAATATGGCTTATTCACCGGTATTTTAAGTTTCTTCCTGTTCTAAGCAGAGAACATTTGCATCTTTAAACTTTTTTTTTTTTTTTTTAAGATTTTATTTATTTATTTGACAGAGAGAGACACAGGAAGAGAGGGAACACAAGCAGGGGAAGTGGGAGAGGGAGAGGCAGGCTTCCCGCTGAGCAGGGAGCCTAATGCAGGGCTCCATCCCAGGACCCTGGGATCATGACCTAAGCCAAGGCTGAGGCTTAACTGACTGAGCCACCCAGGCGCCCCTGCATCTTTAAACTTTTTATAATGCACTCATTTTATGAAAATTGCCAGAAGTTTACAGCATGTTTTGTAAGTTTGTAAGCTATCAGTTAATTTTTTGCATTGTTTTCTTTAAGAATTTGGCTTGGTTGGTTAAATATCTTATTTTGATTTTCCCGATTGAGCATGATTTCTGGTTAAACGGCATTGTGGGGGAGACCTTCTTATCAAAATCTCTTAATAAATGTAAGTTGTATTTACTCCCTATAAATAAGAAGCTTGCTTTTCAAAATTGTTTTCCCACACAATAGCATTTAAAATTTATATTACTTTTTCCTCATACCAAAAAGCCATGCCTGAGTCATTGAATGCTGTCTTCTTTCTTATCAATTATTAAATTTAAAAAAATGCAGTCGTTGCTTCTTGCTGCCTACTCTTACCAAATTTATTTGTTTATTATTTATTATTATTATTATTTATTTTCCAAATTGTGGAAGAACATATGTTTTGGGGTACTTCTTTCAATGATGGACTATGGATAAAAATTCTTTTTTTGCTTTTGAGTGTCTGAAAATGTCTATCTCACCTTCGCTCTTGAATGATCATTTAAATGGGTCTTTTTTTTTTTAAAGATTTTATTTATTTATTTGACAGAGACAGATCACAAATAGGCAGAGAGGCAGGCAGAGAGAGAGGGGGAAGCAGGCTCCCCGCTGAGCAGAGAGCCCGACACGGGGCTCGATCCCAGGACCCCGAGATCATGACCCGAGCCGAAGGCAGAGGCTTAACCCACTGAGCCACCCAGGTGCCCCATTTTAAATGGGTCTTGACGTCTAGATTGGCAGCTGTGTCTTCCCTGCCCTTTGAGGATATCATTACATTGTTTTCAGGCTAGATGAGGAATTTTTATTCTTTTTTGCTGGGGATTCAATATGTATTTATAATTTGGCAACTTTTTTTTTTTTCCAGTTTGAAAAAATGTTTAGTTATTCTGTCTTTTAATATTTGGATCCACACCAGCGTACATGGCAGGCCTGGAGTTCTGATTTCTCACTGGAGATTTCTAGTAGGCTGGCTTTCAGCTAGGGCCAGAGGGCAGAGACTTTTTAGATCCCTGTTCACGTAAGCGGTAGCCTTTTCCCTGCCTGTGACTTTACGGAGAGTACACTTTCAGTTCCCAAGGCGCATTGGGCCGCCGTCCCTTTTCCACTCCTTCGCGCAACCATTACAGCCGTAGCCCTGATGTGGGCATCTGGTCCTGGTTCGCTGGGCGCCACGGAGTTTCAGTTTCCTCTCAATTCTGGATCAGCAGATGTGCACAGCATAAGTTGCCTCTCCTGCCAGGCTTACTTGTCAGACCGCCATCGTTTCTGGGGTCTTGGGCCAGTAACACCTCCCCACTCAGTCAATTTTCTGGATTCTTTAAGCAGATGGTTTTATACTTTGTCCAGACCCACAACCCTCATTAGATAGTCTCCCACTCAGTCTAACTGTAGCCACTGCTCTTCCCTTTCTCAGTGTCTTACTCCGCGGAGCTCTCTGCCCCACGCTGTAATGTTGAGGGGAAACGGGGGGAGAGAGATGTGATTCTCACCTTCAGTGTCAGGTTGTGAGTGGTAGCTTTGGCATCACCAATAATTATTATTTGTTGAAAAGTCACCATGCCATAAGTACCATGTAATATTTGTAGGAAATGCCCCAAGATCCCTGCTGTTATGAATTTTACAGTTGAAAGACAAAAGGCTAGGAAAAAATTTAAAAAATAGATGTATTTGACTTCAAGTCTCAGCTGAAAACTAGTATAGATTTCTTCAGGTTGGTGCTATTTATTACAAAGTGGAACTGATCAAGTAAATTTTGGTTGCCCAGTACAGTTCATACTAAGATGATTTTTTTCAATAACTGATTCGGCGGAAAGACAATGGGATAACTGTGGTACCAAATAGTAATCTCATCTCATCTTACCCCTGTCAGTTTTAGGGGTGGGGACAATACTGGATCTATAGTCTTTATGGGTTAGTTTCCATTGCCTGCTGTTTCTGCTCTTCTCATACTCATTATCTTTAGGTCCTGTAGTACCTGGTTGTCTTTTATGGTGTACCGGACATACACTTTGAAAAACTGTTTATAGAAAGAAATTTGAGGCCTCGGATAATGTAGTCTCTTCTAGAGAAAATTTCCCTTAGCTTCTGCAGGTAGCTGTGAGCACTAGCATTCCAGAAATCATCTTCATCCATTTTCAGAGACGGAGACTGAACTATCCAGATAAATCAGAGCTGTGCTACAGTCTACCTAAGGGCTCAGTTTCCCCTGGTTCAGCTTTACCTTTCCATCCATGATTGCCCCAGACCTTAACCTTAAATGCCCTGTCCTTCAAGGCTGTCAGAGTGTCGCCCAGCCTATCAGATGAGGCTTACTGTGTTCAAGGTGATGAAGGACAAGGTTGAAAATTTTGGCAGAGAATTGGAAACTATAAAAAATGAGATAGCAGATAGGGAAAAGAACCAAAGAGAAGTTAAATAGACGAAAATGGCAATAACTACAAAATTTAAAAGCCATGGATGGATCTATCAGTAGATTAAACACAGCTGGAGAGAGAAGAATAAACTAGAAAGTAGATCTGAAGAAAATATCGAGACTGAAACTTGAAGAGGCAAAATATGGAAAGAACAGAAGAGAAGGGGGCCTGGAAAATAGAGCTAAACTAGTGCTGAGATGAAAATGTCTGATCTTAAATGAATATATTAGAAACGAAGAATGGGGGTGCCTGGGTGGCTCAGTTGGTTAAGCATCTGCCTTCGGCTCAGGTCATGATCCCAGGGTCCTGGGATCGAGTCCTGTATCGGGTTCCCTGCTCAGTGGGGAGTCTCCTTCTCCTTCTGCCTCTGCCTCTCTCTCTCTCATAAATATATAAATAAAATCTTCAAAAAAAAGAAAAGAAATGAAGAATGGCTGAAGATTAGTGAGTAAGCATCTACCTTAAGAAGTTAGAATAAGAACAGTAAAATAAATCTAGAGGAAGCAGAAGGAAGGAAATAATAATATAAGAATAGAAATTAGTGAAATAGAGAAGAAATAGAGGATCTATGAAATGAGAAGCTGGTTTTTGAAAATGCTAGTAAAAAGTGGTAAACTGCTGACAGTCAAGATAATCAAAAAAGCAGAAACAAAGAACTCCATCTAAGGAATAAGATAGGACATAAAAATAGTAAAAAGATGTTCTGAGTAACTGCGTCAATTAATTTGAAAATTTAAAAGAAAATGATAAATCCTCTGAAAAACACAATTTACCAAAAGCTGACAGATGAGGAAAAAGAACATCCGAATAGTTCCATAGCTGTTAAGTATACTTAATGCATTTTACAAAAACAAGATAAATATACAGATAATAACAACAAAAACTGCAGGCTCAAAAGGCGGCATTGGTGAATTTACTCAAGGAAAGGAAAGGAAATGTATAGCGCAATTTTACTCTGAATATAGATGGAAAATTCTAAAGAAAATATTAGTAAATAAAGCTATCCAGTAAAATATAAAAAGGATAATATATCCAGACTAACTTGGGTTTATTCTAAAAATGCAACATTGTCTCAACACTAAATTGATTAATGTAAATCACCAGTATTAGCAGGGTGAAGGAGGAAATCCATGTAATCATCTCATTAGGTACAGACAAAAAAGACAAAAAAGAATTTGATAAAATTCAACGTTCAGTAATCAAGAAAGCAAAATAAAGGTATACAGATTGGAAGAAAAAAAAATTACATCTGGGTGATATGATTGTGTACATAGAAAATAAAAATAATCTACAAACTGGAATTACTAAATCAGTTTAGCAAGGTTGCTTAAATGCATGGTAAACACATAAAATTTAATTGAATATATATGTGTGGTGTGTGTGTGTATATATATATACACACACACACCACACATAAGTACATGTTACTGTTTTCAAATCTTTGAAAATATCAAATGCCTGGGAATAAATCTCATAAAATACACTCAAGATATCTATGCAGAAAACCGTAAGATGTTCTTGTGATAAATTAAAGAAAACCTAAATAAATGGAAAAATGTATCCTGCTCATGGATTGGAAGATTTAATATTGTAATGTCAATAATTCCCAAATTGATCTACAGATTCATGGTATTGCCAATTAAAATGAACAAGTTTTGTCTTTGAAACTGATAAGCTGGGGCACCTGGGGGGCTCAGTCGGTTAAGTGTCCGACTCTTGATTTTGGCTCAGGTCGTGATCCCACAGTCATGAGATTGAGTGCCCGAGGTTGGTCTCCACGCTCAGCTTGAGTCTGCTTGAGATTCTCTCTGTCCCTCTGCCTCTGCCCCTTCCCCCGCTCATGCTGTCTGTCTGTCTCTCAAAATAAATAAATAAAATCTTAAGAAAAAAAGAAAGAAGCTGATTCTGCAATTTATAAGAATATGCAAAGGGCCAAGACTGACCAGGCCTCACTTGAAGAAGAACAACCAGCAGAAGGACTTGCCCTCTGGGATATTAAGATATGTTATACATTTAATATAGTGTTACCAGTACAAGGATAAGACAGACATTGGATCAGAATTGAGAGCACTGAAACACACTCATCCCTATGAGGACACATGGCTATTGGCAAAGGTAAATACTGTTGATTGTTTCCTCAAAATGATCTTTTTAAAAATGGCGCTGGGTCAATTGAATATCCATATTGGAAATAAAATGAATCCTGTCCACTACCTCAAATATTAATCCCTAAGAATGAAAGGCAAAGCAATAAAGGTTTTGGAAAATAATAAAGAGGGGCACCTGGGGGTCTCAGTGGGTTGGGCGTCTGTCTTCAGCTTGGGTCATGATCCCAGGGTCCTGGGATTGACTCCTGAGTCAGGCTCCCTGCTCAGCGGGGAATCTGCTTTTCCTTTTGCCCCCCTCCCACCCCCGCCGACCCCTTGCCCTCTCTCTCAAATAAAGAAAAGAAAATAATAAAATATCTTCATGATATTGTAACAAAGGCTTTTTAAACGGGCCACAAAAATCACTACTAAGAAACAAAACAGAAAACATAAGAACGTCTGTTCATCAAAAGAGCCCGAGTAGAACGTGACAAGGAAAGGCGCAGAGTGGGAGAAGATAGAGCCGTACCTTGTTTCGTTGCGGGGGGTAGGTCCTGGAGTTTTTATGGGTTGAAGGCATGTGGCAACCCTGCATTAAGCAAGTCTGTTGCTGTCATGTTTCCAACCGCACTTGCTCACTTTGGGTCTCTGTGTCACCTTTTGGTAATTCTGGCCATATTTCACACTTTTCCATGAGTATTATATTCATTATGATAATCCGTGATCAGTGATGGTGACTCACTGAGAGCTCGGATGATGGTTAGCCTCCGTTAGCAAGAAATCGTTTTTATTTTTGTTTTATTTTTATTTTTTTAAAAGATTTTATTTATTTATTTGACAGAGAGAGACACAGTGAAAGAGAGAGAGCATAAGCAGGGGGAATGGGAGAGGGAGAAGCAGACTTCTCGCTGAGCAGGGAGCCCAATGTGGGACTTGATCCCAGGACCCGGGGATCATGACGTGAGCTGAAGGCAGCTGCTTAACGACTGAGCCACCCAGACGCCCCAATAAATCATTTTTAAATGAAGGTATGTACTATTTTTTTTAAGACATTGCACATTTAACAGACTACTGCGTAGTCTAAACATAGCTTGTGTGTGCACTGGGAAACTAGAAAATTCATTTGACTCCTTGTATTGGGATAGTCATTTTATTGTTGTGGAACCAGACCCGCAGTATCTCTAAGGAATGCCCGTATTTGTAACACGTGTATCTTCTATTTTGAGAGTATATATCTTTATATATGTGTATAAATTATTAAATTAAGTATTAACTATATATAATTTAATATTTATCATAATAATGACAAGCCGGTAGAAAACAGTAGGCCAAACACTGAAACAGTGCACATTACAGATGACGATGTTCAGACTTAGTAGTGGTCCAGGAAATGAGATTTAGACTATAGTGAGCTGACACTGCCTTCCCTCCAGAATCGCTGAAATGAAAGAGACTAGCCGTGCACAGTGATGGTAAGAGATAGAGCAGTTGGGGTCTCATACAGTGCTGATGGGAAGGCCCACTGTGATGTATCCATACTGTGAAACACTGCCACCCATTGGGAAAGAATCAGAAATGTCAGGGGTGCCTGGGCAGCTCCGTCGGTTAAGTGTCTGCCTTGGGCTCATGTCATGGTCCCGGGGTCCTGGGATTGAGTCCTGCATCGGGCTCCCTTGCTCGACGGGGAGCCTGCTTCTCCCTCTGCCTGCGGCTCCCCCTGCTTGTGTTCTCTCTCTCTGACAAATAAATAAATAAAATATAAAAAAAAAAAAAAAGGAAAACCTATTTAAAAAAAGAAAAAGAATCAGAGATGTCTCTCTGTGTGGACGTAGGAAGATGGCCAGCTACATTATTAGGTGAGAAGTGAAAGTGCAAAATAACTCCGCATGGTGTGGCCCCGTTTATCTAAAAGAGATGGGAAGCGATGCCAAGCAATTGCATTGGGGCGGCCATAAAAAATGTGGCAGCAATCGCTATTAAATTTCCAAACCAAGTGTGTATTAACATTATGTATGTTTTAACTCCCCGTGCCTATAAATTGTATAGGCTAGGCTTTGATAATGTCTCATTCTGTGAAGGTGGGAAATTAGTTTTACCCATAAAAAGTGTTGTCCTTGAGGTTAAATTTTTAAAAATGTTTTGTACAGTTTCTGTAGGGAGCAAATCCAGACAGAGGAGTACAGGCACAAGGAATGAGGGAGCTGAATCGAGGCAAGAAGGGATACAGGGCCCAGCAGGGGGGCAGAAAGAAAGTGCTGGATTCACGGTTGTAAGGAATCTCGCAGTGGTAGAGAGCGTGCAGACCGCTTTATTTCCCCCACATTCATCCCAGCAGCCCATCCAGACTGAGCACTGCTTCCGCACGTCTCTGCAGGAAGAGAAGGTTCTGATGGTCGGATTGTCCCTCAGCCCAGCAAACCCCCTTGCTGTGGCTGGCATTCCCAGCATTCCTCCTACCTGCCAGTAGTAAGTGCCAGACGGGCTCAAGGAGCACGGGACCTTTGCCTTTTGGTGAAAGCTCGCTACCACTGGAGCTGTGTTCGGTGAATAGTTGTCCAGTGAGAGCTGTGGCTGGGCTCTGTGAGATCTCTAATTCAGGGGACATTGAGGCAGGGAGGGGGCGTGCTTAAATACAAGAAGGCTTGAAGTGCAGGAGAAGGTGATTATAAATCCATATGGTTAAGCCTAGCTCCTTCTTTTCTTTTCTTTTCTTTTCTTTTTTCTTTTCTTTTCTTTTCTTTTCTTTTCTTTTCTTTTCTTTTCTTTTCTTTTTCTTTTTCTTTTTCTTTTTCTTTTTCTTTTCTTTTCTTTTCTCTTTTCTTTTCTTTTCTTTTCTTTTCTTTTCTTTCCTTCCTTCCTTCCTTCCTTCCTTCCTTCCTTCCTCTTTCTTTCTTTCTTTCTTTCTTTCTTTCTTTCTTTCTTTCTTTCTTTCTTTCTTTCTTTCTTTCTTTCTTTCTTTCTCTTTCTCTCTTTCTTTCAGATTTATTTACTTATTTTAGAGAGAGAGAACGTGAGCACGAGCAGGGGGTGGGTGGGGGAGAAGAAGAGCAGCTCAGCAGGGAGTCCGATGCAGGGCTTGATCTCAAGACCCTGAGATCATGACCTGAGCCGAAGCCAAGAGTTGGATGCTTAACGGAGCCACCCAAGCCTACCGCATTCCTTAACCTGCTTGCTTATTCGTTCCTCCGTTCGTTTACTCATTCTTTCGGCTCATGCTTGATGAGTCCTGCTCTGTACTCCCAGATGGTGTTGGGCTTTTAGGTCACGGCACAGGGGCAGAAATCTGTGTTGGTATTCCTGGATTTGTCGTCCTCGTTCATATATTCCATTTGCCTCTGTTTTCCTGGTAGTTGTGTGTGTGTGTGTGTGTTATGCCTTACAAAACGTTTCTTAGGAACTGGAATCATGATAAACTGTCAAACACAACCGCTCATTTGAACCTCTTTTATTTGTAGGTTGGACCCCTGGACGATGTCACGTGTTTTGTGGACAGTATGGGTGTTGGGGGCTGTAACCAACCTCTCCAAGGAAGAAGCCCCTGATCGGGCTTCTTCTCTGTCCTGTGACCCCACTGGTGTCTGCGATGGCCGCTTCAGATCTTTAAATTCCATCCCGCTAGGGCTCACGGCAGCTGTGAGAAGCCTTGACCTCTCCAACAACGAGATCGGCTACATCGGCAACAGGGACCTGCGGGGCTGCGCGAACCTCAAGGCTCTGAAGCTGGCCTCTAATGGAATTAACGCCATAGAGGAAGATTCTTTTATTTCCCTTCGGAGTCTCGAACACTTGGACTTATCCTATAATCTCTTATCTAACTTATCATCCTCCTGGTTCAGGCCCCTTTCTTCCCTAAAGTTCTTAAACTTACTGGGAAATCTTTACAAATCACTCGGGGAAACGTCTCTTTTTTCTCAGCTCACAAATTTGCAAATTCTCAAAGTAGGAAATATTGACAGCTTCACCGAGCTTCAGGAAAAGGATTTTGCTGGGCTCACTTTTCTTGAGGAGCTCGAGATTGATGCTTCAAATCTCCAGAGGTATGAGCCGAAGAGTTTGAAGTCAATTCAGAACATCAGCCATCTGGTTCTTCGCATGAAGCAGCCTGTTTTCTTGATAGAGATTTTTGTAGATCTTTCAAGGTCCTTGAAACATTTAGAACTGAGAGATACTCATTTGAACACTTTCCAGTTTTCAAAAGCATCCATCAGGGAAACAAATACGTTGATTAAAAAGTGGACGTTTAGAAACGTGAAAATCACCGACGGAAGTTTTAGCGAAGTTGTGAAACTGTTGAATTATGTCTCTGGAGTGTTAGCAGTCGAGTTTGAGGACTGTACCCTGGACGGGCTTGGTAATTTTGACATATCCGATATGGACCAAATTGAAAATATAGGTAGGATAGAGACCTTAACAGTACGGAGGTTGAATATTCCATATTTTTACTCATTTTATGATATGAGTAGTATCTATTCACTTACAGCAGAAGTCAAAAGAATCACAGTAGAAAGCAGTAAGGTTTTTCTGGTTCCTTGCTCACTTTCACAACATTTAAAATCACTAGAATATTTGGATCTCAGTGACAATTTAATGGTTGAGGAATCCTTGAAAAACTCAGCCTGTGAGCACGCGTGGCCCCTCTTGCAAACCTTAACTTTAAGGCAAAATCGTTTGAAATCATTAGAAAAAACCGGAGAAACTTTGCTCACTCTGAAAAACCTGACTAAGCTTGACATTAGTAAGAATAATTATGTTTCTATGCCTGAAACGTGTCAGTGGCCAGACAAGTTGAGATACTTGAACTTATCCAACACGAGAATACACAGTGTCACCCATTGCATCCCCCGGACACTGGAAATTTTAGATATTAGCAGTAACAACCTCGATTCCTTTTCCCTGAGTTTGCCACAACTCAAAGAACTTTATATTTCCAGAAATAAGTTGAAGACCCTACCGGATGCCTCCTTTTTACCCACGTTACGCGTCATGAGAATCAGCAGAAATACAATAAGTGCTTTCTCCAAGGAGCAACTTGATTCTTTTCGCACACTGGAGGCTTTGGAAGCCGGCGGTAACAATTTCCTTTGCTCCTGTGAATTCCTGTCTTTCACTTGGGAGCAGCAGGCGCTGGCCCAGATCATGACTGACTGGCCAGACAACTACCTGTGTGACTCTCCGTTCTCCGTGCGCGGCCAGCGGGTTCAGGACACGCGGCTCCCGGCCTCTGAATGCCACCGGGTGGCTCTGGTGTCTGCCGTGTGCTCGGTCCTCTTCCTGCTGATCCTGCTCACGGGGGTCCTGTGCCACCGCTTCCACGGGCTGTGGTACCTGAAAATGATGTGGGCCTGGCTCCAGGCCAAGAGGAAGCCCAGGAAAGCGCCCCCCAGGGACCTGTGCTACGATGCCTTCGTGTCCTACAGTGAGCGCGATTCCTACTGGGTGGAGAACCTGATGGTCCAGGAGCTGGAGCACTTCGACCCTCCCTTCAAGCTGTGTCTTCACAAGCGGGACTTTATCCCCGGCAAATGGATCATTGACAATATCATCGACTCCATCGAGAAGAGCCACAAGACCATCTTCGTGCTCTCGGAGAACTTCGTGAAGAGCGAGTGGTGCAAGTATGAGCTGGACTTCTCCCATTTTCGCCTCTTTGATGAGAA
This sequence comes from Potos flavus, assembly GCA_028534135.1. Taxonomy (NCBI): domain Eukaryota; kingdom Metazoa; phylum Chordata; class Mammalia; order Carnivora; family Procyonidae; genus Potos; species Potos flavus. The sequence continues at coordinate 62,412,801 of CM052899.1, read as the reverse complement.
CAACGATGCCGCCATTCTCATTCTTCTGGAGCCCATTGAGAAGAAGGCCATCCCCCAGCGTTTCTGTAAGCTGCGGAAGATAATGAACACCAAGACCTACTTGGAGTGGCCTACAGATGAAACTGAGCAGGAAGGGTTTTGGTTAAATTTGAGAACAGCAATAAAGTCCTAGATTCCTTCATTAAAGGCCAGTCTGGGTCTGTAGGTGGTCTCCGTATCACTCGTGGTAGCCAAGTCCGTTCTGACACGTTTATAGGGAAACGACACGAATGCACTGTCGTTTGCAGACTTGCTTACTAAAACCACTAAAACTGTTGATATTTTGTTTTATCAAAAGTACCAGATTAAAAATAAAGGGTTCTTCGTTTTTCTTTCTCCTGTGAGATAATCATGATCGGGGTCCATTACTGACATCAGATTATCTGTAGCAACTGGCTTAGTTCATTAGGAAATAGCACAAATGAACAGATCTCATAGGAATGTGTCCATCAGTTCTCTGCAAAGACACTCGTCCGTGTCTGCAGATGGCATTCGCTACCCCACCTAGTTGTCTCCCCTGTGTGGCTGCTCTTGAGAACAACAGGGCAAAAGGTTGGAGAAATCAGCCAAACTTGTCACTATTACTAGAAAAAAAGTGTCTTGAATCCACATTAAACTTTACAGGATGCAAAATACCTACATGGTGTTGTCGCGTGACCTGGGTCTGCCTTTCTGGGTGTTGGATGGTTTTCTCCAGTCACAGTTACTTGAGAGAGACTGTAGAACACCATATGCAGTAAATTGTATCTTTCCATGAAACTAATGAAGAACAGGTGACCCTTGAACAATGCAGGAGGGGCAGTGACATACCCTCTCCTGCTGTGCACTCGGAAATCTGTGCATATGACTTCTGACTTCTCAAAACCTCTACTACTAGTAGTTTGCGGTCGACCAGAAGCCCTGCCAATAACATTAACAGCCGATTGGCACACATTTTGTATGTTATATGTATTATAGATGGTATTCTTACCAAAAAGTCAGCTAGAGAAAAGAAAATGTAAGAAAATCAATAATCTGTGCATAAATGAACCCATGCAGGTCAAACCAGTGCTGTTCAAGGGTCAAGTGTAAATGAAATACTCTATTTAGAGGACTTCCAAGGAATCTCCCATACCCCTGACTCTGATCTTCCTTCAGCCTTTAACTCTGTGTGGAGTTCTGATGAGTTTCTAGTTACCCCATCTTCTAATCCATTTCCTTTGCAGCATCTTGCTTTTCTTCTTCTTGTGAAAAAGCCCTATTTCTGATTCCAAAAAAGACTCTTTTTTTTCCCCCTCTGAACATGTGAGCTAGATTTTTAAACAGGTATATACCTAGCGATTTCTCAAAATGACTCCAAAATAGTTGATACACAATAATTTAAAGACAGATGCTACTTCCACATGTTAATTTTTAAAAAGATTTTATTTTTGAGAGAGAGAGAGCGAGCATGAGCAGGGGGAGGGGCAGAGGGAGAAGCAGACTCCCCACTGAGCAGGGAGCCAGATGTGGGGCTCAATCGCAGGACCCTGGGATCATGACCTGAGTTGAAGGCAGGCGCTTAACTGAGCCACCCAAGCGCCCTCCACATGTTAATTTTTATAATCTAGAGTTAATACTACATTACATTTAATGCAATTAATTAAGCTTAGAGCTATTGACTGATTCAGTCCAAATTTTTTAAACTGGGAACCACTTGTGAAAGGAAGCCAACTTCCTCTGACCTGCTCGGTTCTTAGCCAGAACTGAGTTTGTGCGGTTGATTGGTTCTGGAGTCCAAAAAACCTGGGTCCATAGATGTGTATCCTTGGGCAAGTCACTTAACCGACCCCATATATTGTTCAGCCCTTAGGAACACTAATATCTACATCATGTAGGTCTGAATGTACAGTAGTTAGGTAAAACACTGAGCGTGTGCCCCTTGGTTACCATTCCCTCTGGAGGGGTGAGGAGGGCAAGGGACCAAGCCTCTGAGAATGGGAACCATTCGTGCTTGCACGGGGTGACAGCAGCACCTATGTAGATATTCGCTATTATTATTTTTTTTCAAAAAGTGGTTTGTCTTCTCCTAGATTATAGTTTGTAAATGTATATTTTTCTGTTATGGGTACTTGCAGTGATATAAGGGACCCTGTTTTTTGCAGAAAAATACCCCAGAGAAATAAGTTCATTAAGTGCAAAGCAGTTTTAGTCCTGCGGAAACTCAGATTCTCATACCAACTCCTGGGAAAGTGTTATGGAGGAGATAGTAGCCAGCCTAAGAAATACAATGGACAAGTTCAGGAGAAGGAAAGGTGTTACAAAAACCAAAGACGGGGCGCCTGGGTGGCTCAGTGGGTTAAAGCATCTGCCTTCGGCTCAGGTCATGATCTCAGGGTCCTGGGATTGAGCCCTGCATCGGGCTCTCTGCTCGGCGGGGAGCCTGCTTCCCCCTCTCTCTGCCTGCCTCTCTGCCTACTTGTGATCTCTCTCTCTCTGTCAAATAAATAAATAAAATCTTAAAAAAAACACAAAACCAAAGACAATAATGGGCTTTTTGCTTTATTTCTCTACGTCCTACATTTAAGCATGATGTTAATTATCATGAGAACCAGACAAATTTAACATAGACTTGGTCTGTAGATTTATTTCCAGTAATTTAAACAGCAAGAGAAAGAGCTCCATAGTTAGTTGGTAGATTGAAAGTAAAGTAAGTAAAGTAATAAAAATAAAAAATACAAATAATCTTTATTTTTCTCATCGCAGATGTTAAACATGTTCACTGTAGAAATTTTGGAAAAGAGATAAGAGCACATAAAGAAAGTAAGAATCCACTCTTATCGCTTCCCCTTGGGAGAACCTCTGGTAACTGTAGTGTATAGCTCTCCATAATTTTTTCAATGTATATAAACATATTACTTCACAAATTTGGGATTAGGTTTTAAATAACTAAACTATAAAGAAAACAGCATCTTTGTTTTTTGCAGGTGAGGTTGTTTAGTGATTATGCAAAATTTCTGAACTCTGAGAGTCATTCAGAATTCCACATAGAGGGACGCCTGGGTGGCTCAGTTGGTTAGGCGGCTGCCTTTGGCTCAGGTCATGATCCCAGGGTCCTGGGATCGAGTCCCACATCGGGCTCCTTGCTTGGCAGGGAGCCTACTTCTCCCTCTGCGTTTGCCTGCCTCTCTGCCTACTTGTGATATCTCTCTCACTCTCTCTCTCTGACAAATAAATAAATAAAATCTTTAAAAAAAAAAAAATTCCACATAGATACATTCTGGTCTACCTGCCCAGACTTCTAAAGGGCTCTAAAGGCTACCCTCATGCAGCTGTCCCTAAAAGATAAATGGGAGGGGCGCCCGGGTGGCTCAGTCGGTTAAGAATCTAACTCTCGATTTTGGCTCAGGTCATGGTATCAGGATCGTGAGACCGAGCTCCACGTTGAGCTCCTCGCTCAGTGCGAAGTCTGCTTGAAATTCTCTTTTCCCCTCTGCCCCTCTCCCCTGCTCTCTCTCTCTTAAAAAAAAAGATAAACAGGAAATACATCGGAGGTCAATTTAAGGGCTCATTCAAAAATTTTTAGTTAATGCTTTATCCAACAGCTCAGGAATCTTGTTTTATCTCCTTAATCCTTGCACATGACTGGTATATAGTATGTATCGAACTATTGAAATATTGTGGAGTAGAGAAATAAACCAGAGTTAAATCTAATAATCTCGATGGTGAACCCATCATAATACTGAAACACAGCAGTTTCAAGAAGGAAAATTACCAAAAGGTAAAAATCTTAGCTTGAGTTATCTTCATTACAGCTGTGATGGGACTTCGAAGAGCATTAAGTACATTGCCTATGTTTTTGACAATCGGTGTGTTTCCTTTCTACCTCATATAAGTGTAATGTCTCCGGGTATGCAGAATAGATGTCTGATATTAGGTATACGGTGGTGGCTCTTTAACAACTCACCAGCAATTTAAAACAAATACATTTTGGGAGGCCAATGTATTGCTCTTGAGTTAATTCTTTTTGACCGTTCTTTCCTATTCCGTTAATTTTGTTCCCTCCTGCGGGATTAATTCATTCTTTCAACAAATATTTATTGAGTGCCTACTAGATGCCAGGCCCTACTCCGAGTGCTGGAGATACAATAGGAACTAGATCTATAAAGTTGTGTTGCATGGATTAGAAAATGATCACGACAGGAAAGATGCAAAGTAGGCTGTATTTGTTTATCCTGTCGTTCATATTAAAATCAAACACAAACAGAGACCAGACTAGAAAAGTCCCTGAGCAGACAAAACTAGTTTCGTCTTTTTTTTTTTTTAAGATTTTACTTACTCATTTGAGAGAGAGTGTGAGTGAGCGAGACAGAGCACAAACCAGTGGGGAGAAGCAGAGGGAGAAGCAGACTCCCGGATTGGGGAGTCAGACGCGGGGCTCGATCCCAGGACCCTGGGACCATGACCCAAAGGCAGAAGCTTAACTGACTGAGCCCTTAGGCGCCCCAGAACCAGTTTAGTCTTACAAGCAAAGCTCGATGTAGCTTATTTTGCAAGACAAGTGAGGCTACCTTGACCCGGGTACTTCTTGGCTTGGCCTCTGAAGATCATAAGCAAAACTTAAATTAGTTTCCCAAAACTGTTATGAGGTGATCACTAACCAATTCCCTTTTGTTTAAGAAAATTCCAGTACTGTAAATAATCTCTGTGAAGAATACACAGTCCCTGTCTCCACCCTATTTAGGCTGTTGCCTCACATTTACCTCTGAGCATCATTGTGTGTTTTGGTCTGAGTGCTCCTGGTTTGCAAACGATCTTTTCGTGTGTGCACGATAAACTTTTACTGATGACTACTTTATTGATTCATTGGCTTTACTTCCGTTTTTCTCTGAACTTTTGATATTCAACTTCTTTTTTAAATTCTTTCCACATAGACAGATTGCCTTTTGCAGGGCCCTGAGTTTTATTCAGTTCTCTAAATTCTTGGGCTCGTCTCCTAAATTGAAAAAGGAATATCAACAATAAACGTAGGATCAAGGATTTAAAAGTATTTCAACATGCCGCACGTTGCTTCTGGAGTAGGTCTGCTGTACTATTCCAGCCCTAGGGAGTAATTAATGCCTTGAACTATTCCAATCACCACGGGTTGCCAGGCCACCAAATAACGAAGCCAATCAAGGATTTGTCCATACAAAAAGTGTGTGCGCTCCCAGCTGAATCTCAGTTAAGGAGGTTCCTCTCTGTGCAGTCAGGTAGCAGAAGTATTCATAAATCTCATTTGCAGATATAATAAGCAACACAGTGAGTGAGTATTTCCTTTCTTGTTAATTCTATGTGCTCATTGAAAGGCCCCTTCCGTGACTTTTATAGCATTTGGTTATCATTGTTATTACACTACACCGAATTTCCAAAGCATTTGGAAATTTCCAAAAGCAAACCAAAACAGTTTACAATAAAATCCCAGACTCTGAAACAAGAACTAAAGGCAAGGGGCACCACTAAAAGAGAGCGGGAAAGGGAAATGACTACACTGGAAAACCAAGGATCATGGAAGCTTTTTTAAGTGAGCCAAGACAGCCTTGGACTTTGCTGTAATTGGCTCATCAGAGGGAACGCACTGTATATTCCAAAGAAAAACATCACAGAGAAGATAGAAGTTTTCTGGATTTTTCTTTTTAAGATTTTATTTATTTGACAGAGAGGGAGATCACAAGTAGGCAGAGAGGCAGGCAGAGAGAGAGGGGGAAGCAGGCTCCCTGCTGAGCAGAGAGCCCAAGGTGGGGCTCGATCCCAGGACCCTGAGATCATGACCTGAGCCGAAGGCAGAGGCCTTAACCCACTGAGCCACCCAGGTGCCCCCGGATTTCTTTGATAAATTGTGCTAAGAGGACATAATTAATACATAATATCCCTGATAGCAATGTTGTACACATAAAGACAAAAAAATTTTTTTTTACTGAGTCTCAGTAAAAAGAGTACATGTATTATTCCAAAGTTAATGCTCTTGAGACTATATAGAGTAACCCGTTGTCCTTTGTTGTCCTTTTTTATTTTCGTGATCATTTAAGGTGACATTTGGGATCATATTATCATCAATTTTATAACAAAGATGCATATAGTTTTGTTTCATAATGGGTTAACCAAAAGTGGTTCCGGACTCAGTCTCCCCATATTAGAAGGGACCTTCGGGGAGAGTGCATTAGAAGGAGGAAGAAGCAATCACAGGCCTTAGCGTGGCTGTGCTTGAATTGCACTGACTCCCCAAGAAAGCTCAGGCCTGTAGATGGAACAGGGGCCCGCAGACGTGCTCTCTGCTGCCACGGCCCTAAGGCACAGAGACCCACAGGGTTGCTTCCTCTGCTGCCCTAATGGCAACTCTTTCCTTGCTCTGCCGTTCTCAGGGATGGGGGCATTGCTGCCAACAGCCACTGTTACACCTGAATGTTTAGGGCTGGTGAAGAGTAGGGGGAGCGGGGAACTAGCGAAGGGTCTCCTTTAGCACTGGAAAATGTGGCTGACCAGTACACAGAATGTATAGAAAGGCGGGCTGTCTCTTAGGAGAAGAGAGAGTACTTGGTAGGTTGATGCCAACCTCTCAGTGTTTTCTGCTTAAGGTCGGGATATGTTTTAATCCCATTTACCACCACCCCCGCCGCCGGAAGAGATATATTATGGTCTTGGGCCAGTGGGGTTGAGGACTAAGTCTTTGTAAGCAGCTCTGGATGGGACCATTGAGGCTTTCCGTGGCCTCAGTTGGAGAACTTTGGTGTCCATAAAAATCCTAGTTGTTGCCATAAGCTGTCTGTAGGTCCTCATTTTCTTTCAATATTATTATCCCTAGGGTTTAGCCCAAGACAAGATGAGGCATGGCAAGGAATTTAAAAGGCCAAAATACAGGGGGTAAAAAGACACCTCTCTGGAAATAGTAAAATTTAGTACACCTTAAAATTTTTTTCTATACTCTAGTTCACATTTGGGGCTTTTAAACTTTCGATTCTAGGGACACCTGGGTGGCTCAGTCAATTAAGCATCTGTCTTTGGCTCAGGTCATGACCTGGGGGTCCTGGGGTTGAGCCCCGCCTCAGGCTCCCTGCTCAGATGGCGGTCTGCTTCTCCCCCTTCTCGCTGCTCCTTCCCCTCCAAACTGCTCCCCCCTCAAATAAATAAATAAAATCTTTTTAAAAATTTCATTTCTATTCCAGTGTATATGTTTGTCTACCCACCCACTCCTCCCATCCACCTGTCATCCATCTATCTGCCTACCTACCCATCCATCCATCCATCATCTATTTATATATTTATCACCTATCTATCTAATCCTTCCATATTTACCTAACTCTTGCAATATCCCATCACATTTCCACTAGAGCGCTCTAAGTGGAATATATGAAATATGAAGAGTAGAATGTATCTGTTTTGGCATTTGAGTTCCCAGCCAGAGTAGTAACATGGGCCCAGGGGAGAAAAGAGACCACGAAGTCGTTTTGAAATAAACGGCTAAGCAAAACAAATTCTTCTGCTCAAACTCTAATGAAGAAAATGAAAATTCAGATTGAAGACTGCGTTACCAGGAACATTTAAGATACCACTTCACAACTTTTTTGAAAAAGGATACGGGTTACTGATCATCCTCTTCAAATCAACCTTCTCTCTGCAGTAAGGGCAAGTCTGCTTTTTACCAACTATACACCAACCTCGGATGCAGAATTCGTGAAAGCTTAGGCATCTTGTTAGGGAAGTTTCTAGATACTGAAGGGCAAGGTCTGCTTCATGACGGCATAATGGAAGTGACCCCATCTGCGGGGAGGAAGTAGAGGGTGACCGTGGCTGTCAGGCATGACCTGACTGTGCACATCCCCATCTAGGGAAGATTCTGCAGGACAGCGGAACCCCCAAGGACTGGGAGCTTGCAGTCAGAGCTGCCATAGCTGTAGGACCCTGAGGAGTTTCCATAGCTCCTTGGCTTTACTTGTTCTTGCTTCACTTTATCCTCCCAAGATTTAAAGTAGATAAAGAATATGAAAGTGCTTTTTTACAGTAATATTTTATGTAAATTTATGTAAATATTTATGTGAATGTATCATGGCTTTTCTCTGCCTCGCTGATTGTGTGCTTCTCATGCATTCCCCATTCCACTTTCTGTGCATTACTCATGACCTACCATGTAATCAGACTTGTCTCAGGCACTTAGACAAACTTCAGTTATTTGTAGTCATAAACCGCCAACTTACGGATATTTCTATTAGCCTCGTGAGTCCTATCTCAATTTTTTTTTATTACTGATAAGGAGACACTTATTTTTTTTAAAGATTTTTTTTTTTTAGATTTTATTTATTTATTTGACAGAGAGAGAGATCACAAGTAGGCAGAGAGGCAGGCAGAGAGAAAGAGGGGGAAGCAGGCTCCCCGCTGAGCAGAGAGCCTGATGCAGGGCTCGATCCAAGGACCCTGAGATCATGACCTGAGCCGAAGGCAGAGGCTTAACCCACTGAGCCACCCAGGCGCCCCTAGACACTTATTTTTAATAGACAATAAACCTAATAAAATTCTGAAACTCCAGGCATTGGCAGATTCATTTGTATATATCTCTTTGTCTGGAGAGTTTGACCCTTTGCCCCTAAAGTTGAGAGTGCGTGTGAAGTTTTCCCACAGCATCAGGGGAATGCTCCTATCAGAGCTCATATCACATTGTATCATGACATTCTGTGCACATACACATCTCTCCTGGACCACTGGCTAGCTGTGGGACCGTGTCTCATTCTCTGTCCTCAGTACCTTAAGCAGTGCCTAAGGGCCTATTTATGAAATAAATATTTGATTTAGTCACTCAAAACCAATTAACTTTTGCGAATGTATTCTCTTGGGTTCCACAACACTGTAGATTTGAGCAAAGTGATGAACAGTAATGAGATCCATCCTACTGGCTTATTTATTTCTACAGTTGTTGATCCCAACGAGGCTTTCTGGATCCAGATCCCATGGTTTTCTGACTAGCCTGCTGTCACCCACGTGAACAGCAACGATGGGGAAGTCTCCTCCCTAACAAATGGAGAATAGTGAAGTGTAGACAAGTCGAGGCCATGTGCACAAGTCCTCAATATAGATCTGTATGCAACTAAGAATTTCTACTATTTTATGTTCTTGGAACTGGGTCATTTTTGCAATAGGCTTGGATTAACATAAAGTGGCGTATTGTAACAAAAATTTTAAACCCAAAGCCCTTACAGCCCTTTATTCAAAAGCACTGGAGTACGGCCCCATCTTCTAGATAGGTACAAAGGTCAGGGGTCATGGAGACAGCGTTGAAATGGCCACCTCCTCCTTATTCTCTGTCTCATCTTCAACATCTCGATGCTGAGAAGTCTCCAAGCTAGCAGAATTGCTGCAGAGCAATATTCAGATTCCTTCCCCTGCCCCTCCTTGTTAATATGAGTCATGTTCGCCCGCTCCTTCCTCATATCACTCATGCTAAAGTGGGCCATTAGTAATACTCCCTGCAAAGCAAACTTAAGGGTGACTACATTTTAGATTACATATGCATACATGTACAACAATCCCTAAGCGCTTTTAAAGGTGGAGAGAAGAAAATATTTCCACTTGCAAATGGCAGAAGGGGCTCTGGCCCAACATTTGAAAAGCAAATCACATTCAAAACTAGGGCCAGATTGGGAAAATTTCTTCCAAAGAAGGATCATTTTTTGGGAAAGGTATCACACTGAAAAACCACCATAGAATTCCATATGGGATATCTTTGTATCTCTTATCTTAAAATAGTAAGGTTTAAAGGTTGGAGTAAGGGATCCTATCCCATCTCAGATGAAGTTAGTCCATTTTTTTAACTCTCAGGATTGAATAAATGGAGTCTGTCCAGATTAAATAGACCTGAATCATAGGCACCTCGCGTCTAGGGTATTACTGAGTTAGGTGGGCTTCGAGGGCAAAAGACAGATGGTTTAACCACCTCATCATGCCAGAGCTTTGAACTGAGTGTACGGCAATATTATCGAATTGATTATTGTGCTATAAAATAAAGATAAATGATACCTCCTTTCCCCCTGTATTTAGAAAAGAATTAAAATACCGCTTGTCCGCCAACCCAAACACGACTATGGTCTCCAGAGTTCTATGCTGGGGCAGCACGGGCTGCTTTGCTCTGGGCTCTTGATCCCAGTATCTTTCCACATATTGAGGTCTTCCTCCACAGTGACTGGAATTCCCAAAGAATGCTGGTTTCCAGGCCCAGGCTTGTCTGGTTCCTAACACCTAAAGATCCGTCAGCCATTTGGGCCAGAACTCCCAGGTCGAGGAGCCCAGTGGTCCAAGAACTGGGTGCTTAAGGTTTGGTCCCTCCTTCTGTAATCGAAGGTGTTTTGCTGCCCGGGGCACTGTCCTCTTTCCAAGACCAAAGCTGATACTGGGCTGCCCCCACTCCCACTGTTGACACAAGCAGGTTCCCGGGATTATTTCCAGGGAGAGCCCACTGTGTTGTGCTCAGTCCCGTGAGATTCAGACCCAGGCTCCCCCTGCTTTAGTCCTGAGTGCCTCCCTGCACCCGAAACTCCACTTTTTCTCACCCCCAGACCCTTCTCTCCCTGGTCTTTCTTGGCTATCTGTTCACTTACAGCTTTGCCAACTTTCCCAGCCAGCGTCTCGGGCACACGCTGCAGCTTTTCTGTCCGTGTGGCATTGAGATTCAGTTTTAAAAAGGAAATTACCAGCAAAAGAGTAAATTACTCAGCAGGGATTATCAGAACGGAGAGAGATGGCAGAGGATGAAGGCCTGGGGTTTGGGGGATGGGAGGTAGCTAAGTGAGGCAGAGGAGACGGTGAGATGGGGAGGAAGAGGGGGAGGAGGAGGGGGAGGAGACCGGAGGGAGGAGACAGCGCTCCCTGACTTGCCATCTCCCATGACCGACAAGGAGTATATGAAAGTTGCCTCCCATCACTGGCTTGATAAAGCCCGTGTGGTTTCCTGCGAAAAGGATACACATGATTGCATGAGAGCTGGTAGGTGTTTTCAATGAGCCCTTCTTCATCGAGCTCCACAATGATCTTCTGGCCACAGACGGCGCAGATGTTGTCTGACAAGCTCCTCGTGGGCATCCCACTGACGCTGTAGAACTGTTGGGGGAAATGCACAGAGCGCTGTTGGAAAGGAGGGCATGTGCCATTCATTCTCTGAACACAGCAAGAAGATGTCTTCTCCGTTTCTTCCTTGGATTAGAACTTGGATTAGAACACTCTTCCCCATAGGGATGCTTCAGTGGGGTCAGGGTCTTCAGGTAAGAACCCCACATGGACCCAAAGCCCATGGCTAACTATAACCTCCAATTTAACCTCCCCAATGTGGAATCCTTCAAGGGGAAAGGTCTCTTATCCAGGGCTGTAGTTCAGGGCTTTTAAAGGAAGTTTTTTAAGCTTACCCAGAGCCTGACCCTTTCTCTAATTCTGGAGATTGATTCACAGGTCTGGAGTAAACTGAGGCATTGCTATATTTTTAATTCCCATGTGATGAGAAGGAGCACACGGACTAACCGCATTGGGTGCAATGTTTTTAGAATTCTAACTTGGGATTCCTGCATCTTTTTAGTACTGCAGATGAAGACTGATTCCAATATTGGCAGTGCATTAGAGTCCCTAAGAAGCTTGTTTTTAAAGATTATTTGAGAGAAAGAGAGCACAAGCAGGAGGAGGGGCAGAGGGAGAGGGAGAAGCACCTCTCTGCTGAGCAGGGAGCCTGACGTGGGGCTCGATCCCAAGATTCCAAGATCATGGCCTGAGCCAAAGGCAGATGCTTAACCGACTGAGCCACCCAGGTGCCCCTAGAATCCCTAAGAAGCTCTTTTTTAAAAAAATAAATATTCATTCAATAATTGTTTTAAACTTAAAGAAAAGATGTGAAGATAGTGCAAGCCCCCATATACCATATACTCCATGGCCCCTATTTTTAACATCTTACATTGGTATGGTACCTTCATCACAATCAATGAACCAACATTGACACTTACTGTGAAATAAAGTACATACTTTATACATATTTTATTCAGATTACTTAGGTTTTGCGTTTTTGTTTTGTTTTGTTTCGTTTTACTCTAATGTCCTTATTCTGTTCCAGAATCTCACCCAGGGTACCATTTAGGCTTCTCTTGGGTATGGTGGTTTCTCAGACTTTGCTTTTCAATGACTTTGACAGTTTCGGGAAGTATTTTGTGGAATGTCCCTCAGATGGAATTTAGCTGGTGTCTTTCTCTTGATGACACTGACGTTATGGGGTTTAGGGAGGAAGGTAAGAGAGGTGACGTTCTCATCACACCATAGCGAGGGGACATGCTAGCAATAGGACTTAACCGCTGTTGCTGTTGACCTTGATCACCAGGCTTGTGACAGTGTTTGTCAGGGTTCTCCACTATGAAGCTACTCTTTCTTTTATTCCTTCCTATTCTGTAGTCTTTGGAGGGAAATCACCGTGAGCAGCCCATTCATAAGGAGAGGGGGCTTACGCTGTCAGTGTCAGTGAGGTTTCTCCAGAGAAAGGAAACAAAAGGGGGCGTGTGTGTGTGTCTAGACTAGTGTTTGGGTGTTTAATCAAACAATTGAGCACCAGAGCCCACCCAAGGTGACACAAAAAACTTGACCATACAACTACAACCTTCTGAAGGTTGGAGTACCTACTTAAGTTATGTGGAATTCTTCTGCATAGGAGATTTGTCTGTTCTTCCTTCTTTCCTTCCTTCCTTCCTTCTTTTCTTCCTTCCTTCCTCCCTTCCTTCATATCAATATAGACTCATGATATTTATTTTAGACTTGGGTTATAACCCGATGTTCCTGCTACTACTGCTGCTGCTGCTATTTTGTTGCACAGATCTTTCCAGCTTTGGCCATTGGCAGCTTTTTCAGTTGGCTTCTGTCTCTCTTTGACTAACCCTCATCATCATGGTATTTTTTTGTTTGGTTGGTTTTTTGAGCACTTCCTTAACTTCTGGCAGTACAAAATACTCCAGGCTCATTTGTATGTTTCCTGCCAAGACCTAGAATCAACTATTTCTCCAAGGAGCCCTGGTTCCTTTTATTGTAGAATGGTATTAGAAAAGATCTGGGCTCAGGGCGCCTGAGTGGCTCAGTCAGTTGAGCATCTGCCTTCGGCTCAGGTCATGATCCTGGGGTCCTGGGATCAAGTCCCGCATCAGGCTCCCTGCACAGTGGGGAGCCGCTTCTCCCTCTGCCTGCTGCTCCCCCTGTTTATGCGCTCTCTCTCTCCCAAATAAATAAATAAATAAAATTTTCAAAAAAAAAAGAAAAAAAGAAAAGATCTGGGCATGAGGTGTGCTCCTTGCTACTAGGGTGTCATTGCTTCTAGGGCTTCTTAGCTAACAGAGTCAGGAAATGTATCCGTATATACTAACCCATGTATTTAACATAGCAATAGATAGTCCTGTATGTATCCATCTATATTAAGATACATATAACCTGTATTAATCTACACACGAGTTCAGACTGTCTTTAACTGAATCTAATCCATTACTGCAGGGATCATTCTAGCCTTCTCTTCTGGCATGTTTGTAACCTTCTGAGAGTGAGAAACGTAGCTCCCACTATGGGTCCTCCATTTGCTTAGTTGTTCAGTTCTGGAATACATGGATAGCAGTATCAGAATTGTTAACGCATAGCCCCAAGGGAAACCACTTTATGAACTAGACTACAGTGCTTATGTTCAGTTCCTTTGCTTTTAATCTTAGATCTCTATTCACTTCAAAGGTACTTAGGTCAGCACTTTCTTCTCCTACTCCCTGCATTGTGGTTATCTCATCTATTTGTAATACGGTTAGATTCTTTCATCACAGTCTACACTCTATCCTGGCATTCTCTCCCATCCTAAATGATTTTCTAGATTTGTACACATTGTTTCACCCTTTCTGCTATAAAGCACTATTGATTTTGACAGGCATATAGTGTCATGTATTTACCATTAACAGCTGTACAGAATTTCACTGCCCTCAAAAATTCCCTGTACGTCACCTATTCGACCCTGTTCCCTTCCTAAACCCCTGGCAACCACTGATCTGTTTACCATCTCCATAGTTGTGCCCTTTCCAAAATGTCATATAAATGGAATCATATAATATGTAGCCTTTTCTGATTGCCTCCCTTCACTTAGCAATATGTATTTACAATTCATCCATGTGCTTTCATGGCTTAATAGCTCATTCCTTTTCCTGAGGAGCTTTTAAAACGAAGCAGATGCATTGGCTGCGCTCCCAGAGATTGTGACTTAATTAGTCTGGTGTGGGGCTTAGGTGCTGGTGTGAGAATGGAAATTGATCCTCCTTTCCCTCCTCCTTAGCTCTGTCATAAGCATATGTACAAACATGCATGCACGTGCACACGTGCGTGCACGCACACACACACCCCGCTCCCCATCAGTTCAAGTCATCATTGGCTGTGCCAATAGCTTGAAGCGGTGGGTTTTATATATTTGGTAAATGGAGTTAAGATGACAGAGGATGATAAGAAGTTGAAGACTTCTAAGGTGGGATCAGATGAGAAGTCTCTAGAAAGCTGGTACTTTAAAACTTATGAGTTTGGATCTCTTCTTCCTGGTCCACTGGAGGACAAAGGACATACAATTCTTCTCCTTGTCTCCTGTCCAAAGACAAGCACAAGAGACTTTGGGAATTTTTTTAGGGAGTATGGCTTCTGGCTTTTGCTAGAGGAAGTAGGAGTGGAAATGCTCCCTTCTGTGCTCACCATAAACATCAGAAAAAAGGCAGTTGTCTCATAGATGAGCATAGCAGAGGAATTCCCAAAGGTATCTTTTTCCAGTATTTCACCACAGAAGTGGATTCCAGGCTACAGGAAAAGAGTAAGATAGAGCCTACAGAAATGGAGAAGGGCAGATGGGGTGGGGATGAAGTCAAGGTCATGTCTACTTAGTCTTGCCCCATAAATGGAGAGAGAGAAGAACGGTCCTGAATTGCACTCTTCCCTTGCCACTCGCACTAGCTTTTCTATTTCATATCTGCTGTGCACCAAGAGAACTGTAGAGGACAGACACATGAAATTCTTGAAACCACTGGGTCATGCCTGGAACCCCTGTAAGTTTTTAAGAGATATGCATGTGTCAGATGTAGATGAATGCTCCTAATATCTGGATCTGGAATCCATTGAACCAGAAAGTATGTCTATTTGGAGTTTTACTCTTAAAAGACTTTTTTTTAAAAGCTATTAGGGATATATATTTTTAATTCTAGAGAACAACATACAGTCAGAATACATTTAGCCCTGGGGCGCCTGGGTGGCTCAGTGGTTAAGCATCTGCCTTTGGCTCAGGTCATGATCCCAGGGTCCTGGGATCGAGCCCCACATCAGACTCCCTACTCAGTGAGGCTCCTGCTTCTCCCTCTCCCACTCCCCCTGCTTGTGTTCCCCCTCTGTCAAATAAATAAAATCTTAAAAAAAAAAGAATTTATAAAAGTAGAATACATTTAGCCCAGTTCTTGTATCTTCTACTTCTCCTAATGCTGTGTAATGATAGCTGATCTTTCTGAGTAGTAACCCTGAGGCACTGATGGATTCCAAAGTACTTTATGTGCATCAAATATGACTGTGTTAGGCAGATAGAAAGGTTTTTGTTATTATTGAATTTTTACTAATCCTTTCTTTTTTTTTTAGAGAGATGGGGGAGGGGCAGAGGGAGAGGGAGAGAGAACATCTTAAGCAGGCTCCATGGCCAACACAGAGTCCAGCGTGGGACTCGATCTCACAACCCCGAGATCATGACCTGAGCTGAAAGCAAGAGTCGGACGCTTACCCAGCGGAGCCACCCAGGCGCCAATTGGAGTATGCTAGATACGGTTGCTTCCAAATAATTATTTTATTTAAAAAGAGGCCTTTGGGGGTGCTTGGCTGGCCCAGTTGGTAGAGCATGAGACTTGATCTCAGGGTTGTGAGTTTGAGCCCCACGTTGGGTGCAGAGATGACTCAAACATAAATAAATAAAAAGATGAGATGCCTTATTTTCCAACCGTTTTATATAAGTAAGAAGTATATTTTCTAATCAATTAGCAAAGATAATTTTTTGATGCAAGGAGAATCAGGGAGCAGTTGGCCGGGAGAAACAAAAAAGACCTGTTTCTGAAAACAGATGCGAATGTGTAAGATGAGACCATCTCTCCAAGTGGTTTCAGAGAATGAGAGCAACACTCACCCCTATCGTAGAAGCCATGTAATCCGAACAGATCTCTGCGAAGTCTCTCCCCATTACACCGTAGTAGAGGCCATAGAACAAGGATACAATGCCAAAACCCATGGAATCTCTAGCCTTGATTCTGTTGAAAACAACAGTGTCAGGAAATAAGAACGTGGCATTTGGGGGGCTTGGGCAGGGCTGCAGCTTAGAAGACATTTCCCACCAGACTATCTAACAGAAACTTGGGAGCTTTTTTTTTTTTAATTGATTTTTTAATTTTTTTTTTTTTTTTTTAAGAATTTTAAATTCTCTAAATTCCCCTCAGATTTTACTACTCAGTGGCAAGCGGACAAAGTAATTCTTGAGAAGGTCTTCTAAGGAGCGGTTCTCAGGCTGGGCTGTGCAAAGAAAGGCCTAGGCGGCTTGTAAAACTGCTCTCCCTGCACCCTGCCCCCCACGCCAATGACACCAGACGCTCTGGGGGTGGGGCCTGTGCAGCAATATTTTTGGAACCTCTCCAGGCCCCAGGTGATTCCAGTCGGCAGCTAACATAAAGAACCTCTGACTGAGCGGTGGTTCTCAGCCTTAAATACAGATTAGAATCACCTGGGGGAGACTGATGACTGGCTGACCGGCCAACCGCGAGCTGTAAGGTAAGTGGCCTGGCGTGGGGTCTGCTGATCACTGCTTTTTTAGAAGCTCCTCAGGTTGGGAATTCCTGCTTTCAAATACTTTACATACCTAACAGATACTCTAGGTAGATAGGATTATCCGCACTTTGCATTTGAAAAAATGGAGATTTAGAAGAAATGATTTGCTTAACATAGCAATTGGTCCCAGGGATCAAGCTCCAATTTTGAGGCCCTTCGCTACTGGGCCACAGTTGCCTTGTATTAATCAGAAAAAAAAATTGTGCAAGTTGGATCATATTTCAAATATAATAGGATTCTCTATGATAACCCCCACCCCATTCTTAAAAAAAGATTTTTTAAAAATCGTTTTTTTTTTAACAAAAAAAGATTTATTCATTTATTAGAGAGAGAGAGAGAGAGCACACAAGCAGTGGAGAGGCAGGCAGAGGGAGAGGGGGAAGCAGGCTCCCCGCTGAGCAGGGAGCCAGGATGCGGGACTCAATCCCAGGACCCTGAGATCATGACCTGAGCCAAAGGCAGCCGCTTAACCCACTGAGCCACCCAGGCACCTCACCCCCCCACACACCATTTTTAAGGGAAATGTTTCTTTAAGAAATGAACAATCGGCCCCTAATTTAATTAGCTCCTAATTTAATGAATCTTAATCATTGGTTAATGATTAACCAATATGGTTTGCTGTATCTGTCAACAGTTCCAAATATTAGCCCGGCGCCTGAGTAGATCTGATTGAGTCAGGCAGCAAGTGAGGAGTGGAGGGGAGCCGGATAGTCTGTCTCTGGAAACTTTTTCTGGTTGTTCTGTGCTCTGTTAATTTGAGGAGGAAATGGTCAAGGCAGAGAGCTTTCTTTGTAGACTTATAGGTACAGATCCTTTGGTGTTGTGAATTGAGAATTCCAACACAAATGGTCGCTTTATTCTTTCAAGATTTGCCCGAGTATATTTGAGAATTGGGGAAGTGGGGAGGAATGAAGATTATCTTCTCTCCCTGTTCAGGGGAGGATGTATTATAATCTTACTGATAAAAAGTAGAGTGACAGATCTGTGGTTCCACAGAAAAGAATCTTAAAACAGTGATACTCAAGAACACTAAAGAGTGAAAAAATAGTTCCTTCCCAGCCTGAAGGGTTAAGTTCTTGGTATGCCTCCTTGTAGAAGTCATGGCTAAGGATCTTCAAATCTTCTGGAAAATAGTCTTGAAACAACTATAGGCTCAGTGATTTCACAAAGTCCTTATGAATATTTTTACATTCACTAAAATAAAGTTACATAGATGGTATGCTGAAAAAGGAAATCAGTGTCTTTCCAAACACAAAATAATATAATAATAATAATTGTACAGATCTATGATTCTGTACAATTGCTTTCTACCCCTTTCCTGCTAGAAAATGGTGGGAGCTCCCACTCTGAAAGTGACATGAAATGCTTATAAAACCAGTGATGTTGCCATAGGAAGAGTCCTTCCCCTCAGGTCTGACACTCCATTCAGTTGCCTTCCCTAGGTTGTCAGTTCTCTGCCTTTCAATTTCTGTTAAGGTCCTGGAGACTTAGAGAAACTTCCATGTGAGAGATACTCTGGAAAATTTTTTATTTGAGCTGCTTCCCATGGCTGTGTGGTAGGTCTTAAATTCCCTTTGCAGACCACAGGCTGATTACATGGCCGTAGCTCTGCCCATGAGAACCTTCATCCACAGCACATCTCAGCAACCATCTTTCCGGTGGGAGCTCTGTTCTCAGTTATAATTACCCTGATTTCCTTGACTGCTCCCAAGACGTTCTTGCTGTTACCTCCTTACCTCTCATTCCAGTTCTCAGCACGTAGTTTTGTCCTTTTCTGACTGTCTTCTGGAAAAGGGATTTCATGGGTACCGGAAACAAAATTCTAGAGCAGTGCTGTCCATGGCAATATAGAAATACAGATTTAAAATTTGCTTGGGGGACCTGGGTGGCTCAGTCAGTTAAGTGTCTGCCTTTGGCTCAGGTCATGATCCCAGGGTCTTGGGATTGAGCCCCGCATCGGGCTCTCTGCTCAGCAGGAAGCCTGCTTCTCCCTCTCCCTCTGCCTACAGCTCTGCCTACTTGTGCTCTCTCTCTCTGTCAAATAAATAAGTAAAATCTTTAAAAAAAATTTCCTAGTAGTCACAATAAAAAGAAACATGAAATAATTTCATCAGTATACCCCACTATAGTTTAACATGTAGTCAATATAAAAATTATTTTTTCATACTTTGAAACCTAGTGTGCATTTTATAGTTACACAACATTCTATTTCATATTTCAGGTGCTCAAGAGTCACATGATCTATCATATATTGCACTGTACAGCATAGTTCTAGCGGTTTTAAGATAGAAGATATATACAAGGAAATGACACTTCAGAATTTTATGGAGGGGAAATTTGTAGTTCAGTAAGAATTAGTCTACCACAAATGTAAGCCTGCTTTTAATGATGATCTTTAAAATTTGCCTATCAAGTACAGATTTTCTTTAGAGCTTATAAATTTTTGAAACTTTTTTATTCTCTAGGGTTTCCTCTTATTCTTTTCTGGTGGTTTCCACCAATGACATCTACTCTACCAGTGATATCCACTATAAACAATGTGGGCATGGAACATCAGAGGGTGAAATGCTTGCAGAGAATGCGGCTGGGTGAATGTGGCAAGCAAGGCTTGGAGGTATTAAGGTCTTAATTGGAGATACTTACCTGAAAAATAAATTGAATCCACACATTGTAAACATGATGGCCAGATAACCCACAACGCCAAACGCATAGCTGAGTTTATAGATTAGAAGAAACCATTTGTAGACCAATCTGTGGAGTGTAAAATGGGGAGAAATACAGAACATGATATATTATAAAGTATTTTATCTTCCTCAAACGTTTTTGTAAGTCAGTTTTTAATTTCTAGAATTCTATTTTTTATGTAACATGCAAGTAAATTCTATCAGCTAAATGCAATAATAATCTACAGCTTTAATATATCAACAAGGCATACAAATAGTATGCACATGCATATACAAATTCATTGTAACTTCTCTATGTTCCTCATGTAAGAGTGATCTTCAGGGATGGTTTCTCTGTCTGGGACCCTGCCTCCCCTTCTCTTTTTTGGCCCTAGGGTTGGCTTAGAGTGGCTTTGGCAGGAATAGCTTGGAGGTAAGCAAAAGAAGAACGGAGAAGTCAGGAGGAGGGGACCTCCTCCCCCAGGAGTTTCTCCCCCCTCCTGCTCCTGCTGCCTCTCCACCCCCCAGGCCCAGGGCAGATGTCATCAATAGTGAACTCAGCCTCATCCCAAGTCCTGTCCACTCACAGAGCCCCTCCCCAGGCTCTGGGATGGAATCACCAGTGAGCCTCAGGCTGGATTTCTCCTGCTCTGTGGATGGGTCCTCTGCATCCCAGCGTGTACCCTGACCACTCTTAAAGCCTTTGCTTCTTCGCGTGGGGTTGAAATGGAGAAGTGGGAGATGGAGATAGAGAGGAAGGGTATAGATGATCTAGAAGGGAGCCCAAACTCTGTTTCCCTTATCCCCAGCACTAAAAGCCCTTAGAAAAACTACAGAAGGGGCCACGTGGCTGCTTCCTACCTGGAAGGGTGTGGGAAGAGGCCAGGAGCCCAGATCCACGGGGCATGTACCACAGGGCAAGGTTGTGCCCACTGGAACAAGAGGAGGCGGTAGAAGGAGAAGGAGCAGCTGGGTGCTGTCCTTGGGGCGCAGAGCAAGGAAGCGGTGGCTGGACTGTCGCTCCCAAGCAGGAGGCCCCTGTTTGCCTCTCAGCTCGTTGCCTCTGGTTCTCAGAAGCCCCTGTTCCTGCCTTTCACAGCGATCTTCACTCAGAATCGAGCTCCAGAGACTTTAGCCCGCCGTCTCACCTCCAGCCTCCGGAGCCCTGCCTCCAGCTCCCTCACCTCCCCCAGCTTCCTCTCTGTTGGCGCCATTGTTCCCAATGCTCAAGTTCTATGATATTACTGATGCAGTGTTTCAAAGTTATTTTAAAAGATGTCCTGCTTCATTGACGTCTAGTCAGGAGGGACCTTCTGAAACATGACGCTTTACATGGGGGTTGGTGGGCTGGCTTGAGACACGAGTTATCATTTACATCATTTCTTTCTTTTTTTTTTAAATTATGTTATATTGGTCACCATACAGTACATCATTAGTTTTTGATGTAGTGTTCAATGATTATTTGTATGTAACACCCCGTGCTCATTACAACACGTGCCCTCCTTAATACCCATCACCCAGCTACCCCATCCCCCAACTCCCCTCCCCTCTGAAACCCTCAGTTTGTTTCCCGGAGTCCATAGTCTCTCATAGTTTGTCTCCCTGCCCTCCCCACCGAGTTCCCCCCCTTCAGTTTTCCCTTCCTTCCCCTAATGTCCTCCATGTTATTCCTTATGTTCCACATATAAGTGAAACCATATGATAATTGTCTTTCTCTGCTCGACTTATTTCATTTAGCATAATCCCTCCCGTTCCATCCATGTCGATGTAAATGATAGGTATTCATTCTTTCTGATGGCTGAGTAATATTCTATTGCATAAATGAACCACATCTTCTTTATCCATTCATCTGTTGAAGGGCATCTCGTCTTCTTCCACAGTTTGGCTATTGTGGACATTGTTGCTATGAACATTAGGATGCATGTGGCCCTTCCTCTCACTACATTTGTATCTTTGGGGTAAATACTCAGTAGTGCAATTGCTGGGTCATATTGTAGCTCTATTTGAAAGAAATTGAAGAAGACAAAAAGAGATGGAAAAACATTCCATGCTCATGGATTGGAAGAATAAACACTGTTAAAATGTCTATCCTGCCCAGAGAAATCAACACTTTCAAAGCCATCCCTATTAAAATACCATTGGCATTTTTCAAGGAGCTGGGACAAACAATCCTAAAATTTGTGTGGAACGAGAAAAGATCCTGAATTGCCAAGGGACTGTTGAAAAAGAAAAACAAAGCTGGGGGCAGCACCTTGCCTGACTTCAAGCTATATTACAAAGCTGTAATCATCAAGACAACATGGTACTGGCATGAAAACTGACACATAGATCATTGGAACAGAATAGAGAGCCCAGAAATGGACTGTCAACTCTGTGGGCAACTAAATTTTGACAAAGCAGGAAAGAATATCCAATGGAAAAAAGACAGTCTCTTCAATAAATAGTGCTAGGAAAACTGGACAGCCATATGCAGAAGAATGGAGCTGGACAATTCTGTTACATCATAAACAAAGATAAACTCAAAATGGATGAAAGACGTCAATGTGAGACAAGAATCCATCAAAATCCTAGAGGAGAACATAGGCGGTAACCTCTTCGACATCAGCCACAGCAACTTCTTTCAAGACATGTCTCCAAAGGCAAGGGAAACAAAAGCAATAATGAACTTTTGAGACTTCATCAAGATAAAAAGCTTCTGCACAGCAAAGGAAACAGTCAACAAAACAAAAAGGCAACCCACGGAATGGGAGAAGATATTTGCAAATGACATTACAGAAAAAGGGCTTGTATCCAAGTTCTATAAAGAACTCCTCAAACTCAACACTCAAGAAACAAATAATCAGGTAAAATGGGCAGAAGACATGAACAGGCACTTCTCCAAAGATACGAATGGCTAACAGACACCTGAAAAAAATTGCTCAACATCACTAGCCATCAGGGAAATACAAATCAAAACCACAATGAGATATCATCTTACACCAGTTAGAATGGCAAAAATTAACAAAACAGGAAACGAAATTTGGCGAGGATGTGGAGAAAGGGGAACACTCTTATACTGTTGGTGGGAATGCAAGCTGGTGCAGCGACTCTGGAAAACAGTGTGCAGGTTCCTCAGGATGTTAAAAATAGAGCTA
>CM052899.1:62303418-62390011 GCA_028534135.1 Potos flavus | reverse complement strand
CAAAGTGACTCCTTGGTCTGTGGGTCCTTTCGATTTGCCAGAGCCTAGCGCTTTGCATCACTGGTCGGTGCAGCCGGGTGGAGGGGGAAGTTTATGTTGCTAAAAGGGGTGACGGTGGGGAGAGCGGCCAGCTCTGAGGGGGCCTCCCCGTCTGCCCCCACAGCACCTGCCCGCACCAGAGCGGGGGTCCTAGAACTCCAGGCGTACTCCAACTCGACGTACCCTCTCTGCACCTTGAGGGGCTCCTCTCAAGGTCGTGCCAGCGCCACAGGGGTTCCTGACTTTTTAAACTGCGGGGTTTCTCTGTCCGAAGTGATTTGTTGACGTCCTGAAGGGACAGCATGCTGGTGGGAGCAGGGGTCTCGCCTGCTGCTCCTCTTCGGTATGATTCTGGGCTCCCCCTCCCCGTGACTGCCTGTGGGACTCTGGCCACGCCACTCCGTCCATTTCTTCCTGTGAGTGCCCCATTTATAAAGTGGGGATGACAACACTCGCTCCTGTGGTAGTTCTGAAGATTATGTGAGACGATGTTCAGAAGCCTCGGCATATTCAGTGCTCAGTAGATCACATAATTATGTTAGATTTTTCCAAATCCCTTCTACCCCCCAAATCTTCCTGCTTATCGGGGGTACACGTTTCTAGAGAGCTAGAGTCCAGAACTCCCTTCCTTTTTAGATCACAACTGAAAGGCAGAGAAACCAGATTCGGAATCGTGTTAATTCTTCCAAGCAGCCTCCACAAAGGACAGATGGGCCA
Source organism: Potos flavus (assembly GCA_028534135.1). Lineage (NCBI taxonomy): Eukaryota > Metazoa > Chordata > Mammalia > Carnivora > Procyonidae > Potos > Potos flavus. Next base: position 62,389,255 of record CM052899.1, on the reverse strand, counting down.
AGCCCGGCTCTGTTGGCTGGTTGGTGGCCTGTTTTTGAGCTTGAACTCTACTGCAGTAGAGAGGAAACTCACTTCCCCTTCTCTGTTACTCTGACCTACTGCGAGGGCTTGGTATACTCTGGGGGAGGAACAGCCAGCTGGGTTTTAAACGGTTTGGGGGCAAGGGACCCCTCCCCTTGGGTTTGCCTTTGCACCTTGCTGATTTGCTCTGACCAGTTTTCCCAGCCTGTAATGAAATCCTGTTTCCACATGGAAAATAGCTAAGAAGTGATATACCTATAACATGATGATTAAACAAAGATCCATAAAGATCTTTAGGGCCTACTACCTCTCAAAAACAGGAATTTCTTTTTCCAGGCTGCTTTTCTAGAAGTTAATGGGATCCTAATTAGCCTCTCCCATTGTCGTCTCTTCAAATGGTGGCTAGGTCTTTTCTAAAATGTTAGTGTGGCATTGTTGGCTGTCAGGCTCAGGCTCTGTCTGCCAGGGCTCAGAGCTTGGAGGCAGGAGAAGCTGAAGTGGTGTGCGGCGGGCACAGATCCTTAGCCATCTGAGATAAATGAGGCATGGAGTATAACGAGGTAGCATTTGCATATTCTTTGTCATGAAGTTCCTCTACATTAAATGAGCTAATGTGCACAGAAATACTATGTCTAACTGGGTTGATTCATTCTACAGCGGAGAAGTGAACTAGTCTCACTGAAATACAATATAGATTATATCCAGGGAATGGAAATAAGTACATTTTGGTTCATCCAAAATTAGGATCACTTTCACAAGTCTTAAATAACTGACAGCATTTTTTAAGGAGAAATTGTGCCATCTGTCCATGTGCTGATGGGCAAGCCAGGCCATGCAAAGGCTGTCGAAAACCCCAAACTGCCCGGTTTGGGAAGTCTCCTACCACCACAGCAAGGCTCTTCCCAAAGTGGGACTAAGTTAAAATATCAACCTGAATTTATTTATTTGAATGTCAATCTTTTTTAAAAAATTATTTATTTTTTAAAGCAATCTCTACATCCAACGTGGGGCTCGAACTCATGACTCTGAGATCAAGAGTCACATGCTCTTCTGGATGAGCCAGCCAAGAGGCCCTTGACGATTCATCTTTATCATTACATTTATTTATCTGATTTTTCTCACTGAGTATTTTTTCTTCTCCAAAGTAGACAGAAAAGTTGGTATTTGTCGCTCCCACTTTTTTAGAGGAATAAGAACAAACATCTGAATGGCTAAATAATCATAAAAACATTTCACAGGAGCTGAGGATTTATTCTTCAACAAAGATCAAAATTTGACATTATCTTATTACCATGTAACACTTTACACATTTTCTCCTTATCCCATTTCAATTTTATCTAGACTCAGATTCAGATTTTATCTAGAGAACAAGGAGAGCGAAAGCAAACTTGGGGGCACATTATGAGATTATAAGCACTTTGGAAAGATTTATAGATGATATGATAGGAAGTATAGAAATGTCAAGAGGTTGGCCATGGTAATTAAGATGATAACTGGAATACGAAAGCCTCATTTGTTATGAGAGGAGTAAGTTGTTCATTGCTTATGATTTGTCCAACATAAAATACATACATAGTTATTAGAAATACCAACATCTAACATGTGCTCTGTTATAAAATATGTGTAACCCAACTTCCGATGATGGAGTCAAACAAAATGCCGAGCTAAAAATAAACATGCAAATGGTGCTCTAGAAAGTTTAAACGATACTTTCACTTCTCTTTTTTCTGGCTTTCATCTGAAGCAGTAAATGTTACAAGCGTGTCTGAATCGCCATTAAATAATGAATATGAACTCACAGCCGTATAGCTAATATCTAAATAGTTTGGCTACTGAAGGCAAAAGAAGTGTAATGCCCTCTTTCCCCATCCGGGAAAAATGGAAATAAAGTATACTTCTTAGTGCTTACAATGAAGAGGATGTCAGGGAAGGAACGAAGGGAATACATACCGTGGTGTTCTCCCCGAGAGGGGTTTTCGGGTAGCTCTGAAGAGGATGTAACTGGTAATAACCGAGAACATTCCCCACATAGACAGAAACCGCCACCAGTAGAGTTTTATCGTGAAATAGACAGGGACAACCCACATCTGCAACAGTGTCACAAGCTGCCAGGAAAATGAACAGAAAGTCTCTTTGAATGACCGAGGGCCCAGAATGTCAAGTGCACTAGTGAATGATTCAGAAGCCACTCTGGGGGGAACCACTACCCCGTCTGTAACATGCAACTGGCTCACCATCCAGCTGTAAGCTCTTCTATACATGCAAAGTTTTGGAAGGACTTGGTTTGATCATCTGAAAATTCAAATGGGAAAGAACCCCAAATAATCATTTTCTTTTACCTCTTTTCGCCTGGATATTTCAGACGAAAGCAACTTTGGGCTTCAAGAGCTAAGTGACTTTGGACAAATGAGCCTCACTTTTGTTGTAAAATTGGGGATAACAATGCCCGTCCTGCTTGCCTGTGCTGACTGAGGTGGGGCTCAAACCATCTCAGATGGGAAAGTGCTCTGGAAACAGTATGTAATACAGGGAGCCAAGCGGCTGTTTTTTCTATCACGAGCACATGTACAAATGCACAGTGATGTCAAAGGAGGAAGTGACGTCACAGCGGCTCCTGGGACCGCTTTTGCCTGCTGCCCCAGTGCATCGTGCAGGGCTAATCCTGGAGTCCCAACTGTGGAACCCCCTCCCCCAACTATTCGATATGCAGCCCATCTTTTTGCTTTTTGCCTCGCCTTTGTAGGTACTAGTGGCTTTTCCAGGCAAGCCAAGATGTGAAGCAAACTCTTTCCTGTTCATCTTTGTGTAACTTCTTGTGGCACACTGACCCGAGTGCGAGTGGCCTTAGAGGGTTAAGTTGGCTGGCCCCAATCCCACATGGCAGAAGCAGGAGGGACTGAGCTGCTGGCTTGTGGGTCACCTTGATACGGTTACCACAGTGACACGCCCATTGCTTAGGTCAGGTTGGATACCAGCTATCATCTCTCTTGGGAAAAGCAGACAGGTTTAAACAACAGCCATAATCTCTGATCTTTCATGTTTGACCACATGCACACTAACCACCTATGATTTGCTCAGCACCAATGTGAGGGGGGGTTGGCAAAGAAGGTTTGTCTCAGCTGTGGACGTTTGTTGGTGGGCACCTGGCAATGTTCTGCTGAGGAGAATTCTGAGCCTGGGGCCTGGCGTAAAGAGTATGGTGATTGCTTAATGATGTCTGCCAATGAACGTGGAAGGAGTTGTGAGAGCCTAACTTTCATACATTTGTTGTCTGAGTAGAACAAAGACTGATGTCATTTATTTTTTAAAAATTTTTTATTATTTTTATTTATTTATTTATTTATTTATTTTACTTTCTTCGTCTTTGTGATAAAAGGAGGCAGCTTATGAAAGGAAAAGCCTCTGGATATATTTTTGGGTCCTTTAATAGCCTTAAGGTCAAGGACCAAAATCATCTGATAAGACTTCAAGATGTCCATGAAAAAGAAAAGGCCACGGCCATTCCTTTTTCCACATCAAATACAGAGACATTTGCGAGGTTTTTCACTTTTTTATTGCTTCATCCCCATAAACGACCTGATCTGAAGTCTTCTGAGAGTTGCCCTAAATCTTTGGGAGAACACTAGGGTTGTTACTGAACATACGCACTTGAACGAAAATACACATGGAGCCAATCTGAGGGGACTGTCTGGAGAGTCTGCGGGAAAGATATCCCTATAACCTCCTTTTTTTGTTTTCAGATTCCAGGCAGTACTTTCAGGGAAGAGTATTCTTTACTCTGGCCTGAATTAGTCAGAAACAGACATGCCTCCTTTCCTTAAGCTTCGCAGATACCGTGTTTTTACAAATGGAAGGTTTGGGGCAATCCCACGTCCGGCGCGTTTCCAGCAGCATTTGCCCACTTTGTGTCTCTGTGTCACATTCTGGTAATTCCAGCAATATTTCAAACTTTTTCATTATTATATTTGTTACGGTGATCTGTGATCAGTGATTACAGCTCACTGAAAGCTCAGGTGATGGTTAGCATCGTTTTAGCAATATTTTCTAATTAAGGTACGTACAGTGTTTTTTAGACATAAGGTTATTACACACTTAATAGACTACTGTGTAGTGTGAACATAGCTATGACATACGCTGGAAAACCAAAAAATTCACAGGACTCGCTCTCTTGCCACACTTGCTTTATTGTGGCGGTCTGGAACCGAACCTGACATATCTCTGGGGTTATGCTTGTAAGTGCTTTAATTTTCCATCCTACCTTGTGAATGTGGTTATAGTGAATAGATGAGTTAGCAGCTTTATTTATGAAATCAAGATGAATATCTATCTAAATAGGACAGAGAGGGTTTACTTAAGGAAGTAGAATACTGGGGTGCCTGGGTGGCTCAGTTGGTTAAGCGTCTGCCTTCAGCTCAGGTCATGATCTCAGGGTCCTGGGATCGAGTCCCATATTGGGCTCCCTGCTCAGCGGAGAGCCTGCTTCTCCCTCTCGCTCTGCCTGCCACTCTGCCTACTTGTGATTTCTTTCTAACTCTCTGTCAAATAAATAAATAAAGTCTTAAAAAAAAAAAAAAAAAAAAGGAAGCAGAATACTGTTCCTGAGGGCCGGAAAGCACATACTAAGTAAGACTCAATATAAGACCTACTTTAGCACTCAGCACTAGCAACTGTGAGTCTTTGCTATTGATAGTAAAGGTGTGAGACGCCTTTAAAGAAGATCACATGAATATTTGGGTCATTTATTTCCTACAGTTGATTTTGGAGATAGTTCTCTATGATAAATGATATGTTTTCTGGCTTTTTTAGTTCATTACTTCTGATATTAAAAAAGGAAATGGACATGAATTCCATCTTTCAAAATCCGATCATCTATCGTTTGCATTTTTTATCTTTCTGTCTTAGCAGTTCGATTCATCTTGAGTTCTGGGTGTTGTATGTAGATGATGAATCACTGAAATCTATATCTGAAACCAACATTTCACTGTATGTTAACTAACTAGAATTTAAAAATTTGAAAAAAACCCCAATTTGATTCATCTTTACATTTCCCCATAACAATGCTGAATTTTTAAAAAATGAGTCAGTTCATTTTAATTCAGCAAAACTACCATGCCTCTATATTTTATACTTTATATCATAAGACTAATCCATTTCCTTAAATCCATGGAATTATTATAATCTATAATATTTTGGAGTAATGATTGGATTATATTTTTATAATACTAGTTCTCCTTGTGAATCAATGTATTTCTAGAAGATCCCAAATTTCTCTTACTTGATGCCTGGGTTTAATTAGCAGTGAATAACCGTGTTCAAATGGATAGACACACTACTTTTTAAAAATAGGCCTGAGAGATCAGAAATAAAAGAAAAGCAAAAAATCATCATATCAGAAATGCAACTATGTAATTTCTTAACTATCTTTAAAGTGTAAACCCAGTGCCATATTTTCTCAACATGCATGCGGCAAGGTCAGAAATGTGCATTACGCATTCAATAATTGTAGATGGCATTTTGAAACGAGGGCCACATTTCGTATCAATTTAGAAGATTCTGTATCAGTTTCCAGAGCAGTTCAAACTTCTCATTTTTAATAGCAACTGCTACATATGAAATGTAGGAATTTGGTGCCTCATAAATAAATACACGAAATACGTGAAATTGAGGTGCGTGCTTGCAAATGAGGGGGCCGGGCAGCTGGGACACATTAATAATGCCAGAGGGGTCACCATCTGGGCACGTGCATATACAACACAGCTGCATTCCTGGCCAAAGGCAGCCTGTGCATCTGGATCACATCACCAAATGTTCTCCCCACCCACACGTTGTGGCAGAAGGAATTTCCTGATGAATCAGATGCTGCCCAAAGGTACCCTGCTTTTTCTTGGAGCCTAGGCACATCATGAATCAGAAAAGAATAGCAAATCAAGTCAAAACAAAGGTAACTTTTTATTTGCCTAATTATATAGAATGATGATTGGATCGCACAACATAAAAGAGAGAGAGAGGGAAAGGGAGAGAGGAGAGAGAGAGAGAGATAGAGAGAAGGAGGCAGGGAGGGAGGGAGGGAGGGAGGGAGGGAGGGAGGAAGTTATGTGATGCTCATTTCCTTTGCACTGCAAATCCCTAAGTATTTGCAGCCATTTGTCCATGTGTCTCTGTGTATTTGTGCAGGTGGAGGTGCAGCAAGAGCAAGGAGATGCCAGAGGTAAGCAGAAAATTATCATGTAAATAAATGACTCCAGGAAATACTGCTGCTATGATTAGTGCCAAGGCAATGAAGGAGTGTGGACATAAATCAGACAAGTAGAAGGTTGGAATCTTGGCACATGAAGGGCCATTAGAAATTCACTTGGTCTTTACTTCTATCTTCAAATCAATTCAGACTGTTGATTTTGCTCTTCAAATTCTTCAAAGAGATTCTGCAATGTTATGTATGTGTGAAACTCTGTATCTATTTGTGTGTTGCCTCATTGTAAAAAGATTCAAGCAGGCATAAGGCTTTACTGGTATGGTAATACGTTCTAGTGTTTCACAGCTATTAATAGGCAGGAAGTTGATTTAAATAGAGCAATATTTCAATCTGTGGCAAATTATTTGCCCGAGTGTGGAGGCAAGTTAACAGTGTGTCTGAAGCCCAAATTCTGTGTATGTAGTCATCAGGCCTTCTAGTGATGTGAAGGGAAGTACAAGGATTCTTTTTTGGCACCTTCCCCCTAATTTCCTGCAGATATGAAAAGTAGAATATATAAAAGGGGGTGGAGAGGGTGGTGTTGAATGAGATTTTATTTTTTAATTAAATGCTGTCAAAAAAATGCTGTTAAAAGCATTTGGAAATAATTTAACTTTGAAGTTCTGCCAAGTCCACACCATATCAACACTATGAGCTGAAAAGAGAAAAATTCAAATATCCAGATGCTCTGTCTATATTGTACTAAAACTGTGACTATTTAGAAACATCTAGGTATTTAGTAGTATTCCAAACAAAGTAAGAATTTTCCACTTCTTATCTACTTTCTCTCTTCACTTTTTGACATCACGTAGGAGCAGTTAATGCTATATTTTTAAACTTTGTTTTCTACATAACATGTTTCCTTTGCTATAAATGTAATCCCAAACGCTGGAAACATTTTCAAATACAGCTTTTAAGAAATAATGTCTAGCTTCTGAAGTGACCGTTTAATTTGTCTTAGATTCTGTTCCGTGGTCTGTAGGAACTGTGTATTGTCAGAGCAGCTTATTATAAATACCTAGAGCAAAGGAAACGTGTTATTGTATATAAAATAGTAGTAATTTCACATCATTCCTTTGCTCTGGTATTTATAATAAGCTGCTCTGACATACACAGTTCCTACAGACCACCTCTGAAATACAGGATCCAAATTATTCATGAAATGATGTGAAATTACTACTATTTTATATACAGTAGATAATACCTTCAAGGTGTAAATGAATAATAAGTAACCTGGCTCCCACCATCTGCCATCTATTTACTTAATTGTCCCCTTCTGGGATACATACAGAGCAGTATTGGAATTGTTTGCGGTACTCCCATGGGACACTTTTTATCAATTGTTCCCACGCAGTCTTAAACTTATAGACTCCTCTGATTTCCAAAGGGACTTAGAGCAGCACCTTTCCCTCCTTAATTCCCTTCAGTGAGGTTGTTTCATATATTTGTAATGTCACCATCTGTATTTCCCGGGAATTCTCCAATCTCCTAAATGAATTTTTAAAAATTGGCATGCCTTAACCTCCGCTCAGTGTCCTGTACTGTTCAGTGGGATTTAACAAATGCATACAATTTTGTATCCACAATTACAGTATCATGAAGGTCAATATTATGGCCCAAAAGTCCCCATTTCACTTGTTTGTCCTTCCCTTTTCCCTCTTTGAACCATCGATAGCCAATGATCATATTATGATCATGCCAATGATCTATGGCTTTGCATTTTTCAGAATTTTGTATAATTGGAATCCTACAGCAGGCAGCCTCTTCAGATGAGCTTGTTTAACCAAGTTCCTTTCATGTCCTTTCATGGCTTGATAGCTTATATTCTTTTACTGAAGACTAATATTCCATTGTATGGCTATACCACAATTCGCTTATCTATTCCAGTTTTAAAGGACATCTTGGTTGTTTCCGGTTTTGGGTAATTATGATTAAAGGCACTATTAAGTGTTTGCATGCAGGTTTTTGTGTCATTGTAGCTTTCAGTTCAACTGAGTAAATGCCTAGTAGTGTGATTGCTGGATCGTGTAGGAAGACTATGCTTAGCTTTGTGGGAAACTGCCAAACTGACTTCCAAAGTGGCTTTACCATTTTGAATTCTCACCAAGATTTCCTGCTTTCTGCATCCTCATCGACATTTAGCATTGTCAGTTTTTTTGGATTCTAGTCATTCTAATAATAATGTATTAGTATCTTATTATTGTTTTAATTTGCAATTTCCTAATAACATATGACGATGAACTGCTTTTCATATGCTTATTTGCCATTCGTATATTTCCTTGATGTGCTCTCTTTTCAGATCTTTTGCCATTTAACTTATTTTCTTATCACTGAGTTTTAAGCATATTTGGGATAACTGTCCTGGGATGGATATTTGTTTTGCAGTTATTTTCTCCCAGTCTGTGACTTGTCTTTTCATTGTCTTCGTAGCATCTCTCACAGAGCAGTTTTTAATTGCAATAAAATCCAACTTATCAGTATTTTCCTTCATGGATCATGCTTTTGGTGTTCTAGCTAAAAACTCATCACCAAACCCAAGTTCACTTAGATTTTTCCCCATGTTATCTTCTAGTAGTTTATAGTTTTGCATTTTACATTTAGATCCGTGATCTACTTTAACTTTTTAAAAGACTTTATTCATTTATCTGTCAGAGAGAGAGAGCACAAGCAAGGGGAGTGGCAGGGGGAGAGGGAAAAGCAGTCTCTCTGCCAAGCAAGGAGTCCGATGCGAGAACTGATCCCAGGACCCCAGGATCATGACCTGAACTGAAGGCAGACACTTAGCCGACTGAGCCCCCCAGGCATCCCAAGTTAATTTTAGTGAAATACATGTTCTAGATCTTTTTTTTTTTTGCATATGGGTGTCCAGTTTTCCAACACCATTTGTTAGAAAGATTATTCTCTCTCCATTGAATTATCTTTGCTCCTTTGTCATAGATCAGTTCACTATATTTGTGTGGGTCTATTTATGGGCTCTTTGTTCTAGTCCATTGATCTAAATGTCTATTCTTTCACAAATGTCACACTGTATTGATTACTATAGCTTTACAATAAGTCTTGAAGTTGGATAGTGTCAATCCTCCAACATTTTTTTTTTAAGATTTTATTTATTTATTTGACAGAGAGAGAGAGATCACAAGTAAGCAGAGAGGCAGGCAGAGAGAGAGGGGGAAGCAGGCTCCCTGCTGAGCAGAGAGCCTGATGCGGGGCTTGATTCCAGGACCCTGAGATCATGACCTGAGCAGAAGGCAGAGGCTTTAACCCACTGAGCCACCCAGGTGCCCCTCCAACATTGTTTTACTTCAGTGTTGTGTTGTCTATTCTGGGTCTTTTACCTTTCCATATAAAATGCAGATTTAGTTTGTTGATATACACAAAATAGCTTGCTATGATTTTTGATTGGGATTGTATTGAACCTATAGATCAAGCTCGGAAGAACTGACATCTTAACAATATTGAATCTTCCAATCCATGAATATGGATTATCTTTCCATTTATTTTAGGTCTCCTCAGTTTTTGCATATACATCTTGTACATATTTTGTCAGATTTATACCTAAATATTCCTTTTTTTAGTGCTATTATAAATGGTATTATTGTGTTTTAATTTGAATTCCAGTTGTTCATTGCTAGTATACAAGAAAGCAATAGACTTTTGTATATCGGCCTTATATCCTGCAACTTTGTTATAATCAGTTATTAGTTCCAGGGTTGTTTTTTTGTTGTTGATTCTTTGGAGTTTTCCACATAAATCATATCATCTGCAAACAAAGATGCTTTTATTTCTTTCTTCCTAATCTGTATACTTTTTATCTGCCTCCCTTTTTCTGTCTTATTGCAGTAGCTAAGACTTACAGTGCAATTCAGATAGGAGTGGTGAAAGGAGATTTTCTTGTATTCTTCCTCAAGGGGAAAGCATCCTATTTTTCACCGTTAAGTGTAATGTTAGCTGTAGGGTTTTTTTTAACAGATATTCTTTATCAGTTTGAGGAAGTTCTCTATTTCTAGGTTGCCGATAATTTTTATATGAATGGGTATTAGACCCTGTCAAATGCTTTTTTCTACATCTATTAATATGATCATAGACTTTTTCTTCTTCAGCATCTTAATATGATTGATTACATAAATTCATTGGTAATTTTTGAACCAACCTTACATATTTGGAGTAAATCCCACTTGGCTATAGTGTATAATTCTTTTTATACATTGTTTAATTTGATTTGCTAGTATTTTGTGGGGGATTTTTAACATTTGTGTTCATGAAAGATATTGGTGTAATTTCTCCTTCTTGTAATATCCTCATCAGATTTTGGTATTAGGGTAATGCTGGCCTCAAAGAATGAGTTCTGATGTGTTCCCTCTACTTCTACTTTTTGGAAGATTGTAAAGAATTGGCATCAATTCTTCCTTAAATGATTGGTAGAACTCACCATTGAAATTGTCTGGGCTTGGTGCTTCTTTTTTAGAAAGTTATTCATTATTGACTCAATTTTTATTTATTATTTTTTTTAGAGAAAAAGCAGAGTATGGTGGGGGAGAGGGAGAGAGAGAGTCTTAAGCAGGCTACAGGCCCAGTGCAGGGCCTGATGAGGGCTTGATCTCACAGACCTGAGAGCATGACCTGAGCTGAAATCAAGAGTCTAATGCTTAACCGACTGAGCCACCTGGGTGCCTTGACTCAGTGTTTAAAAATAGATATAGACCAGAGGCAGTAAGTATGGAGAGGATTAAATGGGTGATGGTGGTCAAAGGGTATAAATCTTCAAACTTAAAGTTATAAGATAAATGAGCCTTGGGGAGGTAATGTACATCATGGTGACTACAGTTGACAATAATGTATATTTTAAAGTTGCTAAGAGAGAAGATCTTGAAAATTCTCATCACAAAAAATTATGTGTGGTGATGGATGTTAACTGAACTTATTGTGGTAATTTCACATCATATGCATATATCAAATCATTAAGTTGTACACCTAAAATTAATGCAGTGTTATATATCAAATATATCTGAATAAAAAATAGATATAGGCCTATTCAGATTATTCATTTCTCCTTGTGTGAGTTTTGGTATCATTTGTGTTTTTCAAAGAATCAGTCTATTCTTAGGCTATCCAGATTTGTGGGCATAGAGCCGTTCATAATAGTTCATTATTTTCTTTCTATATCCACAGGATCAATAATGATGACCCCTCTTTCTTTTCTGATATTAGTAATTTGTGTTCTCTTATTTTTCTTGGTTTGCTGGCCAGAGCGTTATCAAATTTACTGACCTTTAAAAAAAACAGTTTTTGGTTTCATTGAGTTTCTCTATTGATTTCCTGTTTTTATTTTTTTATTATTTATTTATTTATTATTTTTTTAAGATTTTATTTATTTATTTGACACACAGAGAGAGATCACAAGCAGGCAGAGAGGCAGGCAGAGAGAGAGGGGGAAGCAGGCTCCCTGCTGAGCAGAGAGCCCGATGTGGGGCTCGATCCTAGGACCCTGAGATCATGACCTGAGCCGAAGGCAGAGGCTTCAACCCACTGAGCCACCCAGGCGCCCCTGATTTCCTGTTTTTAATTCAACTGATTTCAGCCCTTATTTTCCTTTTCCCCTGATTGCTAAAAGTTTAAATTACTCCTTTCTTTAGTTTCCTAAAGTAGATGCTTAACTGACTGATTTTAGAGCTTTCTTCTTTTCTAATACATACATTCAATGCTATAAATTTCCCTTTAAGCACTGCTTTAACTTCATCCCACAAATTTTGATATGTTGTACTTTTGTTTTCACTTAGTTAAAATTATTTTTTAGTTTCTCTTGATATCCTTCTCTTTGTCTCATGAGTTGTTTAATCTCTAAATATCTCAGGATTTTTCCAGCTATCTTTCTGTTATTGATTTCTAATTTAATTTTTGTGGTCTGAAGGTATACTTTGTATGATTTAACTTCTTTAAAAAAATTTTGGTGTGTTTTATGCCCTGAATGTGGTCTCTCTTGGTGAATGTTTTATGTGAGCTTGAGAAGAATGTGTACTTTTCTGTTGTTGGATGAAGTATTTTATAAATATCAATTAGCGCAGATGGATGAATGGTGCTTTTCAGGTCAACTCTATCCTTACTAATTTTCTGCCTTCTTGCTCTATCAACTGCTGAAGGAGAGTGTTTATCCAACTTAACAGTGGATTTGTCAATTTCTCCTTGCAGTTCAATTAGTTTTTGCCATGTATATTTTGATGTTCTCTTGTTAGGTATATACACATTACGAATTGTTATTCCCTTTTAAATAACTGACTCTTTTATTATTGTGTATTGGCCCTTTTTTCTCCCTGATGGTTACATCTGTATTCTTACAAGAGTTTCTTGTCAACAACATATAATTGGGTCTTTTTGGTTTTCTTTTATTTTTATTCACAGTGACAATCTCTGTCTTTTAATTGATTTATTTAGACTATTTACATTTGAAGTGACTGTTGATATAGTTGAATTACTATCTACTATTTTGTAACTCTGTTCTGTTTGTTGCATAATTTTTTGTTTCTTTCTTTTCCTCTCTGCCCCCCTCCTTTTTAGGCTCTCTGGCTTTAAGTGAGAATTTTATGATTCCATTTTCTCTCCTCATTTAGCATATGTATTTTTTAAGAAAGAGAGAGAGAGAGCACGGGTGTGCATGCACATAAGTGGAATTGGGGAGAGGGGGAGGGGGAGAGGGAGAAAGAAAATCTTAAGCAGGTTCCATGCCAGCACAGAGCCCAGCACAGGGATCAATCTCGTGACCCTGAGATCATGACCTGGGCCAAAATCAAGAGTTGGATGCTTAACTGACTGAGCCACCCAGGTGCTCCAATCACATTTTTTTTTTTTTTTTAAGATTTTATTTATTTATTCGTCAGAGAGAGAGAGAGAGCACAAGCAGGCAAAGTGGCAGGCAGAGGCAGAGGGAGAAGCAGGCTCCCTGCCGAGCAAGCAGCCCGATGTGGGACTCGATCCCAGGACCCTGGGATGATGACCCGAGCCGAAGGCAGCCACTCAACCAATTGAGCCATCCAGGCGTCCCTCCAATCACATATTTTTAAAAAAGTGTTTTAGTAGTTGCCCTAGAGTTTGCAATATACATTTACAACTAATCCAAGTCCATTCTCAAATTATACTATTCTGTTTCATTGGTAGTGCAAGTACCTTATAACACAGAAATCCCAATTCCTCCCTCATGTTTCTTCTAACACTGCTGCCATTCATGTCATTTACCCATATACTACAATCAACCAGTACAGTAGACCCTTGAATAACATTGATTTGAACTGCATGGGTCTGCTTATATGTGGATTTCTTTACAGCATTGTACCATATATGTATTTTTCCTTCCTTATAATTTTAATAACATTTTCCTTTCCTTAGTTTACTTTATTGTAAGAATACAGTATATAACATATAACATACCAAATATGTGCCAACTGACTATGTTAATGGTGAGGCTTCTGGTCAACAGTAGGCTATTTAGTAGTTAAGTTCTTGGGGAGTCAGAAGTTATATACAGATTTTCAACTATGTGGGGGGTCAGTATCCCGAACCCTCCTGTTGTTCAAGGGTCAACTGTACATTGTTACTATTACTACTTTGAACAAATACTTATCTATTTGGTCAATTAGATAAGAAATATTTTATCTTCATTTATTCTTTTTCTGACAATCTTTATTTCTTTATGTAGACTTGAGTTTCTGACCTATATAATTTTCTGTCTTTCTGAAGAACTTCTTTTAACATTTCTTGCAGTCAATTCTACTATTAATGAATTACCTCATTTTTTTGTTTATCTGAGAGAGAAATTGTTTCACTTCCACTTTTGAAAGATAATTTCTCTGGGTATAGGAATCTAGGTTGGTGGGTTCAGAAAAGGATTCTTTTATTAGTAAAATGCTTTTACAATGTATGACTAAATTTGTGAAACTGTTATATACATCAATATCTCTTGAATGCATTCAGAGTCAACTAACGGTACTGACTCACTATGTATCAGTCTCCATGCTAGAAGTTCTCACAGGAAAATGTTTCTGAATCACAATAACTTTGGAGACAGGTTCCTTTCTTCAGTATTTCCATTTTGCAGATTAGGAAACCATGGTTCAGAGATATTTAAGGAACTTATCCTTGATATGAGAAAAAAATCCCAAACTAGTGAGGTTGGATTCTAGTCTCTACTCTGCAACTAATTAGTTATGTAACCTTGACTAGGTTATTTAATCTCTCTGAACTGTATTTCACAAAGGGAATAAAAAATAATTATATTCCAGGGTAACTTAATGTATAAAAAGCTCACTATCACAACTATAATGCTAACAGTAATTTGTATATAAAATTTCATATGTAGTAATTTATATATAACTATATTATAGTAATTATAATTAACATGTTATAAATATTAATATATTACTAATATACTGATGGAGATTACAAAATTGAATAATTGAAATGAATCCTCCTATATGGGCCCTTGTAAAAAAGAGCCAGGAACTGATGAATCTTATAAATGTGTTCCAAGCTCTCTGTAGCTCTGTGAGGTGTCACATAATCTTAGATGCCAAGAGAAACAATTTAAAAGTTAGGTTCTCCCTGGATGATAAGGCTGTTCAGGTCAGCATTTGTGGAAACATGACCATATCAAATTCCATCCCAAAGATGTTAAGTTGAGCAGTGTGTCAGGAGCAGGTTTTTGGATACGCTTCACGCAGGGTATAGTAAGAATGCTGGAAACCAGTGCTGGAACCAGCTACTGTTGCTCTGGAAACCATTTCCAGATTCGGAGGTTGCAGGTACCACCAAGAGTTCCTGAAATGGCTGTGTTCTGATGCCTGGATGTGGCAGTGAACCCTTAGGAAGAATTGCAAAGTATGGGGCAAATTTGAGGCAGCAGTATGAGAAAGATCAGCCTCACATGCTGGCTCTCACCTTGAGCCAAATACTATCGACAGAGACACGCAGGGGAAAGGGACACTCCGCCCATTCCTTTGGGACCTGCGATAATAGATACAGACGGACTGATGGGCAAAGAAGTAGAAAATATTCTAGAGGCCAATCATGTCTATGAGCTAATCTAGGAGAGTCCCAACAGGGCCACCATGAGACCCAAATCTGTCCTTGACTACCGTGGGGCATCCTGATCTAGGCTCCTGGCTCTGCTAAAGTGCCAGGCGGGATCACTCTGAGAGAGGCTCCTATCACAGGCATCTTGCTCACCTCCACGGGGTTCCCAGAGCCCCTCTGGGTAACCATAAAATAGCGAAACAGCAACATTGGAGAGCAGAAGTGGGGGGACTAAGGGAGGCCAGTTGTTGGGGAGGGATGGGGTGCAACCAAAAGTAACAAGCCTGGAGAGTTATTTCAGGCAGCACAACCTATGGCAGTGAGCAACAGGAAACGATTTGGGAAGACCACTCCAGCTAACCAACACTTGTTAAGCTCAGGGATGTCTACCTGGTGCCAATGTAGCCTGAGTCATCAAGGGTTCGAACCTCCAAAGGCAACAAGTCCTTCAAGTGGCCTCTGACTCACGGGCCGATCTATCGGTGTTGTTGCCATGGAAACTGAGCGTGCTTAAAAAATCTAATCCAGAGATCATTATCAGTTATAAGGGAATGATGGCACAGGGCTATGAAGGGTTTCTTTAAGAATCCTGTTTCCTTCTTACTTAAGGACTCGAGAAATTCTGAATATTAGGTTATTTCCATTTTGCAGATGAGAAAACCATGGTTAAGATATATTTAAGGAGTTTTTCTTTGATATGAGTGAATAGCGAAGTTTTATTCTAGTCTCTTTCTTTTAAAAACAATGTGTTCAAGTGCAATATAGAGGATGTTTATTTTAATTGACAAGACAGTGGTGCATGGCAGAAAATAAATGTGTTTGCTTAAACAACAAAGAGACAAGATTTCCCCTTCTAAATAATGTGCAAATTGTCTAAACTTCAACATTCTACAGAATTCAAAAGAATTCCTTTAGGTCCTGTGCTACACAGGGAATAATTTTTATGATGGGTACAAATAAAATACGATAAAATACTGGTCTAAGCCAGCACTTCGTATGTCACAGACAAGTCATCTTCTACAATGACCAGTCCAAGACCCAGAACCATGTGCAGTGTTAAATGAGGACCTTCTTTCTTTGCAACATACTCAAGTCTAAATGACTGGGTTTTCAATAGTGGTCTCAGACCAGGAGCATCAGCACCACCTGGGAACTTGTCAGACATGCAAATTCTTGGGCTCCTATTGAATCGGAGACTTTGAGGGTGGGACCTGGGAATCTGATTAGCAATCTGATTCATCTTTCCAGGTGATTCTGATGCACCTTAAGATTTGAGAACCACTGCAGGAAACATTACGATGGCAAGATCTCAGGCTATGATCCTGAGGCCCCGAGATGGCAAGGTTCCCATGGACGTGCTCGAGTGGCATTGGTCTGTGCCAACGGGATCATGCTTTGTGTTGCTGAGGTCAGTACAACGTTTGCATTAACCCATTTCCATTGATATGCCAACTATTGATGCCAATTAAGTTTATTGCTAATTAAACAAAGTTAGCCTCAATCTTTTGTTGCTGCTATTCCCAATCCTCCTTTTCCTAGGCCATTGGCAGAAGTTGTTCGTGCTAATGGAAAACTGGTTCATTTAAACCAGGGTTTCTTAGTCTTGTCACTAGTGACAGGAGGAGCTGTCCTCTGCATGTTTAGCGGCACCAGTGGCCTCTACCCACTAGATGCCAGAAGCATCTCCCATCCCCCTGTCCCCTCCCACTAAGGCATGACAATCGAAAATGTTTCCAGATGTTGCCAAGTAACTCCTGGGGGCAAGACTGCACCCTGTTGAGAACCACTGACTTCAAAGCATTTCCTTCAAAGCGGTGAGAAAGGAGGGATGCGGCAGGAAGAGGAGCAGGGTTCCGAGGCCCCTGGGGGCAACTCACATTGTAGGACCGGCCATGCCTTTGTCTCCACTGTACCAGCGCTATCTGGGCGATGACCAGGGTGCAGAGGAAGATTAAGATCATCTCCACATGCATGGACTCATGGCCCCGGTGCGTCTTGTATATCCTCTCCTGCTGCAGGCTGGAACCAGCAAATGACGTCATCTGAAAAAGCCTTCAACCCTTGCACGGCACATTTAGGGGAACAAAATGTCTGGGCTTGTGGAAAGCAGTTGGAGATTTCAAATGTAGGGGGTTTTAAGTTTGAGTACAGTTTTCCTAAGTTTTTCTTGGTTTTGCCTTTTCTCCCAGGCTTGAGGAAGGGCAGCAGAGAGGAGGGGCCTGAGTTCATCAGGGAAATCGATTCCTGTCAGCCCTTAGCTAGCCTGTGTAGTTTGGGCCTCAGCCTCATCCTTTCAAGTGAAGTGATGGGGCCGAGAAAGTCACAGATGGGCTCTGGAAAGACCTGGGTGCCAGTCCCCAGTCCGCCACGTCATCGCCATACGGACTCGCGGAAGTCACTCATTCCTTCTGCACTGCGATATCCTCCTTTGCAAACTTAAAATCGTGATCCCTCTGTACCTCACAGGATTGTTCTAAAACTCCAAAGCCCATGTTATTTGTTTTTAATGAGGAAAAATAATGATTATTAGGTTAAAACATATGAAATTAGCATTTTTGAAAGTCAAAATAGTGAAATAGTGGTAACTTCTGGTAACTTTTAATATTCGGAAGTAAAAGGAGATCCTGCTCGTGGTACCAGTGAAGAGAATATTATTCACAGGACTCCAGAAAACTCCTGAGTGAGCCATATACATTTTTTTTCGTTATAAGGGGAAAGAAGAAGCCCACATATTATCTTAGGCTGAATGTCTAAGTTTCATGATGGCTGAATGTCTCAGTTTTTAGCTGGACTCTTGCCTTTGCATAACGGTAGAGAAAACACGATTATAGTATGTCATCTGGTTTAACTTCCCATAGCCGAAGTGGCTTCAGAGGAAGCCTAGAGCAGTGGTTCTTGATGTTGGCTGTAAATTGGAAATCACTGGGGAGCTTTTAAAAGTCCCAAGGTCTGAGGTGTGCCCAGATCAATTAAATGACTGTTTCTGTGTGTTACGGGCTGAACGGTGCCCACCCCCATTCATACGCTGAAGTCCTACCCCCCAGTTCCTCGGAAGGTGACTGTATTTGGAGATAGGAACTTTAAGGAGTTAACTAAGGTTCAATGCCATCCCTGAATGGGCCTCAATCCAATCTGACTGGTGCCCATCTAGGAGGATATCTGGATATAAACTCACACAGAGGGAAGAGTGGAAGGCAGGCATCTGCAAGCCAAGAAGTGTCGGGAGAAACCAGACCTGCCAATACCTTGACCTTTGACTTCTTGCCCCCAGAACCATGAGAAAAGAAATTTTTGTTGTTTAAGCCACCAGAGCTGTGGCTCTTGTTATAGCAGTTCAAGTTCCACATGTGATTTTCAGGTGCAGCCAAGATGAGAACCACTGGGTTAGAGGAACAGAGAGTGGTCCAGGGTCCCAATTAGGGAAAATGGGAAAATTATGAATGTTGCCAATCAAGTACTTTATAAATAGTGGTTAGCATTATCTTTCGTTCTGGACGGGGCACCATCGGTCACGAAATCTCTTGAAGTTTCCACTTATGACTGGGTATAGTGTGCATTTGATGTACCGATCAGAAAATACTGCAGGGTAATATTCTGTGCCGTGAGATTGCGACCTTTTAAAGGCACTCACTGGGTATGTGGGCTGGGTTCTCCCCTCTTATGGTTGATTTCCACAGCTACTGTAGAGTGAAATACCAAGTGCCTCCGAAAAGGGCACTGAGGGTGCCCCCTGCTGGAGAATGTGTAGCAATGAGCCTACAGAGCCTTAGTAAATACTCCTGCCTGAGTTCACCTTTCAGATGGAATGTTAGAACCTTGATGCTGGAAGGTACAGTAGATGTACCGAAACCCCTACATTTATCAAAGGAAGAAGCTGAAGTCCATATGAGGTAAGCAACCTGAATAAAGTTACATTGTTAATAGTCTCTGTGTCAGAAGCTGAGAATGATTTTCAGAAGCTCGTTAAAAAATGCACTCGTTTGAAGAAATGGGAAGTGAAGAAAAATAAAAGAGTACAAGCACTTATGGTTTTTACAGCCCCAAATCCAAAATAACTATTTAATATTCTATTTAACGAATAGACTTTCAACTTTGGCCAGAAGTTGAAAAGTGACTTTATCATCGGTCTAAAATAGGGCTTGCACAGATATAAAATATGCTTTATGACATTCATCTATTTTGTGTGTGTATATATATATAAAGAAAACCTACCTCAAATCGCTAACCTGTGTGTAATTACTTTGGAAAGTATAAAGCAATGTGCAAATATAATAAGCATTTCCTATTTTGATTAGGAATACATTCACAATTGATTACCATAATGCAAAAAAGGAGGAACTTTTCATTTTTATTTCATTTCTTTTGGTGCCCACAGGGCCCTAATCGCCCTATAGTAAGTACCAGAACACAGGGAAAACAGCATATAAAGAAAACAGATGTATCTTGTGCCTAAAATAAATATTAACTTGACACTGCCCTATTTTGAAGGACATACAAATTCAGCTTTGGGGGACTGCGTGGGGCACACTGTAGGAAACAGATGAAATCCCCGTGGTTTTGGTTCATCCTATCAGTGCACATGCATGCTGTGCTAACCCACCTTCTGTAGCCCGAGACATTTACAAATAAATCATAGCTTCATTGAATTTCTCCAACTGTTAAGGTGGAAATGTAATTTTTAGTATAACAGCTGTAAAAAAAAACCTCATTACTTACTTCCACTCATCATCCGCAGAAAGCTTTGTGTGAGAGATCTGAAAACAAAAACATAAACAAAAAGAGCCCTTCTCAAAATGTCTTTTTTTTTTTTTCAGCTTGTAATGTACAGCATTACGTGGGAAACCCAAACCATGAAAAATAGTGATGTTACTAGAATAACTTAGGATGAAAACCCTAGTAGAATATTTGCTTACGGAACAAACACACACATACCCATGCACCCAAAACAAAAGAGTATTCAGGTATTAACTAGTAATATTAACGAATATTTGATTCCGCTCCTAAGTCAGAGAACCAGATGAGGCTCCGTTCCCCGCAGTTTATTTGGCAATTCAGTGAAGACTGTAGAGAGTGGCCTCCCAATAGGCAGGGTCACCCTGGCTTTTGGGAGAGGCTATGTGAATCCTAAAAAACATCTCTTGCTGGTGTCTTAAATGATGCTGATGAGTAAACATCTCCAAGTTCAAGGTTTTAGAGACAGAGCTGACCAGAGGCTTTACTTGTTTGGAGCATTTTTTGTGTCCTCCTGCTACTTTAATTGAAAACCTTGCCCTTGCACACTGAGCGGGAGAGCACAGACCCCACTCCAGGAAGTTCTTTTGGATGACCTACAGATTGCAGCCACGGTGCTCCCTTCCCTTGAGCACCGCTAATCCACTACATCTGATTATTTGAGACCTTTAAGGCAACCCTTGAAAAGACACAGTCTTACAATTTTCATGGAGAGCAGACTGCTGAATCCCTCCTCCTGAAGGTTACAAGCTAAAATCCCCAATGATGGCAAAGAAGGGAAGGCAAAGGAAACATTTGTTACACAAATATGATATTAACTAGGTTTTTTTTCTTCAAATGTTTTCTTCAAATGGCACCAGCAAGTTTGACAGCTGGGAAAAAACAGTGCCATCCAGAGTTCAACCTAGGTTTCTCTGACTCAGGGTAAACGGGTTCCATAATAAAATGTGTGCTTCAGCCAGAAGCTTGAGGGGTTCCCTTAGAAGAGAGAACAGGCTTCCGATGACACTGCTAAGTAGAGGCGTAGGCAGTATTTGCACAGTGCCAGGACTTGCCAGATAATGCCAGGAAAAGGGAAGTGGGTGAAGCAGCAGGCAATGCTGGCAGCTTCTCTATGGCTCCTTGCTTCTGGATGATTCCATCAGGTGGTCCCTGATATTCAAACAGAGGTCAAACAGCTAGGCTCCCGTGCTGCCTCCTAGGAGCAAGGCTTTAGAGGCCACCCTTCGGGAATAGTAGTACGTGAGTCCTCGCCTGTCTGATAGGTCCCTCCCTCTCTGCGGACTGCTGCTTCGGGGTGTAAAAACATTGCATGGTTTAGAGCCCCGAACCATGCATCCATTTAGCACCACCTGGCAGCGAACGCTGAGCTAACTCGCTCCTTGGGTGACCTTGGGCACGTCATTAGCCTGTGATTATCTCAGTTTCCTTATTAGAAACTGAAGATTGATAGAATAGCTGCTCTTGTGAACTTTGCTGGGAATGTTGTGAATATAGATAAGATACTGCATGAGAGTTTTGTTGGTGCTTAACCCAAGGGCCAATTAACTCAATTAAGAGTTATAATCTATAGGGCTCCCTGGCTGTTTCTCTTTTTGCTATTCAGGATCATGAGGTTCAGATTGCTTCTTATTAAAGTCAACTTAAAAAAGGGAACTGAGGGGACGCCTGGGTGGGTCAGTCGGTTAAGCGTCTGCCTTTGGCTCAGGTCATGATGCCAGGGTCCTGGGATTAAACCCTGCGTGGGGCTCCCTGTTCAGCGGGGAGCCTGCTTCTCCTTCTCCCTCTGCCTCTCTTTCTGCTGGTGCTCTCTCTCTCTCTCTTTCATGTTCTTTCTCAAATAAATAAAATCTTTTAAAAAAAAGGGAACTGAGTTTTTAGTTAAGTTGAGAAGAAAAATTACCTTTGCCTTTTACTAGTCATATATCCCTGGGCATAAATGTGTAAACTATTCACCAGATTCCAAGTCATTTTTAGCAAAGCATGATAAATTATTCTACTGAAGACCAGAAAGGCTTAGGGCGTGGAAATTATAGCTGAAAAGTTTTCTGCTAAACACAATTAAGAACTTTGTTAGATCAAGTATACTGAAAAATACTCTCATTTCCCAGGGAAAAAGTGAATACAATGATAATGATGAGGATGAGGAGGAGGATAATATTTTCAGAGACATCTCTTTTCTAGAAATAGTTCCCTATAGTACAATATTTTTTTCTAGGGCGGAGTCTACTTTTTGATGATTTTTTCTGGTATGTTATTATGCAAGCCCATTCAATATCTTACAAGGATTTATTTTGGAAACTAAAATGACACTATCATTCATCTGAAAAAATAAGTATATAAGGATAGCCAGGAAAACTCAGGAGAAGACTAAAATACCAGACAAGTGGCCTACCAGGCACTGAAATACACAATAAAGCCACAGAAATTAATTGAAAGTATTACTGGTCCAGGAATAGGAAGACAGATGAGTGGACAGAACACAGACAGGGTCCAGGAACAGACATAGGTACATATGATAAACGAATCACTTCAATCAGTGAGGAAAAAAAAGATTGTTCAACAAATGTTGCTGAGACAACTGGTTTTAGAAAAAAAATATAGAGCTGTATCCATATCCCATCTCAAAATAAATTCCAGATGGATCAAATATTTAAATGTAAAAAAGAAAGTTCTGGGGCACTTGGGTGGCTCAGTCGGTTAAGCAGCTGCCTTCAACTCAGGTCATGATCCCAGGGTCCTGGGATCGAGCCCCACATCAGACTCCCCACTCAGCGAGGCGCCTGCTTCTCCCTCTCCCTCATCGGGCTCCCTGCTCTCTCTGCTGCTCCCCCTGCTCATTACTCTCTCTCTCTCTCCCTCAAATAAATAAATCTTGAAAAAAGAAAGTCTTAAAAGCACTAGAAGAAAATATGGTAAATGTTTTAATAATCATGTAGTGGACAAAGTATTTCTAAGTATGAGGTAGAGACCAGAAATTATATAGTAAAAAAAAAAGCAACAGATTTTTTTTTCTAGGCAGAATGAAAGTTGGAACTTTATTTTGAGGATGACGGTGGTTAGCCAGGGGGAGCTCAGGGTCAGAGCCTTGCCTAAAGGGATGGTGGAAAACTTGTGGGGCTTTGGGGAATTTGGTTGGACCAGAAACCAGGTTGGGGTCACATAGAGAGCCTCAGGGGGTCCATTGAGAGGGCTAGTTGAATCTTTAGACCTCAGGGTCCCCCAGCCCCACCTTCTCTTAGGGACAGTAAGGTAGCTGGCTGGGCTGAAGGCCAGGCAGGCAGAGATGATAGGGGAAAAGTTACAACCCTTCACCCCACATCCAAGGTGGCAGGGAGGGGGTGGGGCACAATTACTTTATTACTGTGGGCAGAGAACCCAGGGTGCCAGATAAGATACATGGGGTGGGCTGGGAGGTGGCCCCTGCATTCTCCTGCTTCTGGATTTACCACCCACCCCAATGCAGGGCTGAGGGTGAGAAGGGACATCCATGGGGTTGGGAAGAATAAGGCCCTCTGAGCACTGGAATCTTCTGGGAGCAGGAGAACGCGGCTGCCCTGGTGCTGAGCGCCCCCCTCCCCCTGCCAGGGAGGGTCCACCATTGGTTCCTGAGAACAGCTGAAGGTTGTTGCCTCTGGAGAGTGGGAAATCAGGAATGGGAAAGGGTGGAGTGGTGACAGGGGTCCCATTGGTTTTTTTTTTGTTTGTTTAAGTCTTATAGAACTATTTGACTGCTTAAAATGTGGACGTACATAATTTCTTTTTTTAATAATTTTTTTAAAGATTTTATTTATTTATTTGACAGAGAGAGAGATCAAGTAGGCAAAGAAGCAGGCAGAGAGAGAGTGGGAAGCAGGCTCCCTGCTGAGCAGAGAGCCCGATGCGGGGCTCGATCCCAGGACCCTGAGATCATGACCTGAGCCGAAGGCAGAGGCTTTAACCCACTGAGCCACCCAGGCGCCCCGGACGTACATAATTTTAATAAAAATTAACATAAAAAAGAAAAAAATGTCCATAACACTAAGATGACAAGGGGAAAAATGTTTAGTAGCCAGTGCCGATGAGGAAAAATGGCCTTCTCGTGCCCTTCAGATGTGTTGTGTACTTTAAGACGGTTTCTCTGGACAGAGATTTGGTTAGGTATTTCAAAATTTTAAGTGTTCGTTTATCCTACGTAGAATAGTCTAGGAATATTCTCTCATGAAATGAAGAGAAAAACACACAGGGAAAGATGACACAGGTGTTTGCATATATAATATATAATATTGAGAAATTGGCAACAATCTATGTGTCAACCCATGGGGGATCGGTTAATGAGTTATGATATATCTATAACAAAATCTATTGGCTCTTTAAAATGATTGCACAGGGGCACCCTACTCAGGCTACTTCGGCTCAGGTCATGATCCCAGGGTCCTGGGATCGAGCCCCACATCAGACTCCCTACTCAGTGAGGTGCCTGCTTCTCCCTCTCTCACTCCCCCTGCTTGTGTTCCCTCTCTGGCTGTGTCTCTCTCTGTCAAATAAATAAATAAAATCTTAAAAAAAATAAAATGATTGCACAGATCTATATTTATTGGCATAGAAGTATCTCCATGACATATTGTTAAGAGAAAAAGCATGCTTCAAAAACAGTTGTATATACTGTAAACCTATTAATGTAAATACAGAGTTACACAGAATCAACAAACATCCAGAAGAAAGAGATGTCCTGAACAGTCACCAAAGTGCTAATAGGAATGATCTATGAGTGCTGATGTCTACTGGAATATTGACTCCTTTTTTATACATACTGACTGTATTGACTACATACTTATAGTCTATATTGACTATAATCTGCACGAATCTATGTCACTTAAATGAACAAGTCATTTTGATTCTGCTTCTCCTTTCTCCTCCTTGTCTATCAGTTGCCAAGTCCTTTTTTCCCTGCGGCACATTCCTATTTACCTCTCCTCCCCTTTTTGCTCACTTTTGAGCTTCGGATTCTTCTACCCAAGTGCCTTCTACAGATTTCCACTTGGATGTCCCTCAGGCACACCAACTCAACCCGCCCCAGACTGAACATATTTGTTTCCCCCCAACCTGCTTCCATTTCAGTTCCCCCTTCTCACTCAGCAACTCCATATCCCATCTATCCAATCGTTCAAAACAGAAATATGGGGCACGACTCTTGACCCTAACCCTCCACCGCCAACCTAGTACCCTCTTGCTGACCTTACGAAAATACCTGGCAACCCACTTCTTTCCACCTCAATGGCTTCTGTGCAACCGTTTTCTTCATTCATTCGACCAATAACTATTGACTACCTCCTGGGTGCCACGCACTGGGGTAGGACCTGGCATATGATAAAGGTGAGGAAGACCGACAAGGTTCCTGTTCTCGTGAATTGAGCTTTGTGTTCTAGAGAAAGTATGGACAATAAGCAAGTAAGGAAAGCAATGACCTAATGTGGTAAATTCTATGAAGAAACAAAACCGAGTGTGTGGTAAAGAAGAGCCAGCATGGGGAGGGGCTGGTGTGCAGTGTTCCCTTCCTCCCGGGGGAGGGGGGGGGGCGCGGCTCATACCTTCACTCCTTTTCTCCCTTCAAACAATGAGGGTGATCCAATTACAAGCAGACTGATCACATCTGATCCCTGCTCGAAACCCAAGTGGCTGCCCTTGTCACTGACAGGACTCCTGCGGTCCTTGTCAGCTTCATTTCTCTCCACGGCCCCTGCACACCCTCTGCTCTAGCCGAGCAAAACCTTCCTTCCCCTGAATGCTCTTCCTTGACCCCCAGACACCCTTTGGGGATGCCCTGGATTCCACTTCCTCCAGGAAGCCTTTGGAGTTAGGCCTCTCCAGAAGATCCACTGTCCACTGAACACTGTCACCACACCGCGTGGTCACTGGCGATTTATTACTCGTCTTACCCCACCCTGAATACCCCTGTCTGGCACAGCGCACACTCCAGCAATATACAGTTGACCTTTGAACGATGCGGGGGCGAGGGGCGCCAGTGCCCCATACAGTCAAAAATGTGGGTATAACTTTTGATTCCCCAAGGCTTACCTACTAATAGCCTGCTGTGGACTAGAAGCCTTCCCAGTAACGTAAGCAGCCGATCAACACATACAGGGTAGGCGATATGTATTATCACTGTGTTCTTACAATGATGTCAGCTAGAGACAAGAAAATGTTCTTAAGAGGATCATAAGGCAGGGCACCTGGGTGGCTCAGTGGGTTAAAACCTCTGCCTTCGGCTCAGGTCATGATCTCAGGGTCCTGGGATCCAGCCCCCCATTGGGCTCTCTGCTCAGCAGGGAGCCTGCTTCCTGCCTGCTTCCCCCTCTCTCTTGGCCTGCCTCTCTGCCTACTTGTGATCTCTCTCTCTGTCAAATAAATAAATAAAATTTAAAAAAAAAAAGATCATAAGGCAAATGCATTTACAGTAGCACACTGTCAATAATCCGTATACACATGGACCTATTGTTCAAAGGTCAACTGTATCTGAAAACTGCCTCCCCCCAAGCGCCAGCCCTCATCATTTCTCACCTCAGCGGCTGCCTCCAACTGGGTCTCCCCACTTTCAACTCTTCCCACACAAAAAATCCATCTGTTAGAAAAAATCTTGCTAAAATGCTTGGCAAAACCCAAAGAGGCAACTCAAACTACTGGTGTCCCTGGGACATACGTGAGGGAAGTACGGGCGTGTCAGGCTTGGAGCGCTGTGTTAGTGATACGGAATCCATGTCACTGGGCGAGCACAAAGCTTCCATGACTGGAAGGGGAAGAGGGGTTGTGTCAGGCCTACTCCAAGGCAGAGAAGATGCTGGGGCAGAGGTGGGTCCTCTGGGGGGAATCAGAGGCTGCAAAGGAGGCCTCAGCCAAGAGGAAACTGCTGAATCCACGCTGTCTGCTCTCCTGCACCCCAACTTTGAGGAGTCCCAGGAGCAGATAGGGTGTAGCTAGCTGGCAAGACCACAGGAGGTCTAGCTGGGGAGGAGGAGGGTAGGGGATAGGAAGATGGTGTTTGTCACAAAGAGGGAACACAGGGAGCTGGGCAGACTAGAGCCCAGATCATGAGGTTGTATGTTTATTATTCACGCGCTTATTTGTCCAATAACCATTTCCTGAGGCCCTGCCTTTTGCCAGGCTCTGTGTTGGGTTCTGGAAATACAGTAGCCAGCAAAGCAGATGAAGTGCTTGCTTTGCTGGAGCTTCCAAGGTGATGGAGGTTCTCAGAAAAATAGACAAATAGACATGCTTCAGGGGGTAATAAGGATGATGAATGAAAATAAAATAGGGTGAGGTTTCGAGTCAGAGGATGCTGTCACATACAGGGTGCTCAGTAAATTCTTATGGGGTTGGGGTGCTCAGTAACCGTATCTATTTCTCCTTTATTATCTCCACCTCTTATAAAGTCTGTTTTAAACTAGCACTTCTCAAACTTTGAAGTGCAGTCACCCAGGGGTTTGGTTAACACGTAGATGTTAAGCCAGTAGTTTTGGGGTGGGGGACTGAGACTCTGCATTTCTAATTGGCTCCCAGGTGACACCTTGGCTGTTGGTCCCTGGACCACAGGGCTCTGCCATGGGGGATTACGGGAAAAGCTGTGAATTCCTCCCGGGGAGGAAGAGTTACCGGGGGAACATGCCTCCTGAGGGCAGCGGGCAAGGCAGCGATGGCAGCCTTAAGGGACAGCAAATATCAGCTGCAGGACTGACTGCCAGTCTTCTGCCCTTCCCAGCTTGCACACTTCTTCATCCATAACCCGCCATGAATGCTCTGATCTGGTTCACAGGAGAGTGAAACCAGCAAGTAAGTCAGAGTTCCCTTATGGCTTCCCCGTTTTAGACAATAGATCCCCAATGCATAGTCTGTTACAAAACTTGTCATAACTCAGCTCTCTCTTCCTACAAGGATTCATGACCCCTGGATTTCTGCCAGGGTCATAGAGAATATCCACGCCCACCCCCACCTTTCTCCATGCTCACCTCCTAGCCCCCACCAATTTTTCTCACCTCCAAGTTATTTGGTATTCCTGTTTCCTCCATGCCCCTCATGGCCACGTGGAATCTCATCCATCCTAGGAGGCCCAACTCACAAAAGCCATGCCATCCCCGCCCCCCTCAGCCTTCCCCACCCTCCCTGTCAGAAGCAATTCCTCGATTCCTAGAAATCCTACAAAACTTCACTCGAACCTCTTTTGGGGACAGTAATCTCTTCCTAACTTCTATGAGTTATTTTATCCTTGTTATACTTTCTTCCCAGGATGTGAGCTCCCAGAAGAAAGGTCTACCTCTAACTGCTTCCCCTTTACCCATGAGTAGCACAGTTCCTGGTATGAGATCATGGCCTAAGAATCGTCTATAAATGAAAAATAGTAATGACTTGGATTTGAAATCACCAAAGGGCATGGGAGGTGGGGTGGGGGAGGACATGAGGGGAGGAAAGTGCTAGGCCAGAGGTTCTCAAAGCTTGAGCCTCAGCACCTGCTGGTAACTAGTCAGACTTGCAAATAAATGATCAGGCACTAGCCCTGACGTCAAGAATTAGAAACCCTGGGCAGAGCCCAACTATCTGCTTTTTAACTAGCCTTCCGAGTGATTGTGATGCACGCGGCAGTTTGAGAACCTTTGAGAACCCTAAAGTCAAGCCTAATGTACACCCAGCACCCTTCAGCGGTCCTCTTCCAATGCCCACTGCCTTCGCCTGGGCCCGGGCCGGAGGGCTTCTGACAGGGAGCGCGGAGGACAGAGGGGCAGCCAGTATGGAGGACCCGGAATGGATAGGGCTGAGTCCCACAAGGGTCCTTCTGGAGGAGAAGAAGGGAGGGGGGCGAGGGAACGGAGCTGGAAGAAAGAGGGGTAGGGGAGGAGAAAGGGGAGAAGAGGGAGAGGGAAAAGGGGAAATGGAGAGGGGTTCGACTGCCCTGGGGTGGCGTAGAGTGAGGCGAAGCGACGAGCACCTTCCAGAAAGGTCATCCGCCCCTCCATCTCGCGCTGGGGCGGGGGACTCGGAGACCTGTCCGTGCGGCCACCCAGCCCCCGCGTGAGCCTCGGGACTCTAGCCCCGTGTCCCCCGGCCTGCGCCCCGCGCCCCATACCTGCTCGTGCTGCGGAGGCGCCTCCAGCACCGGCGCCGCCTTCCGCACCGCGGCCCCCGCGGCCATGCCTCCGCCGCGGCGCCGGCCCTCGGCCGCGCTGTCCCTCGCGCCCCGCGGGCCGGGGAGGGTCTTCGGGAGGCGGCGGGGGGCGCGCTGTGCTGCGGCGGCCCCGCCCCGGGCCCTGCGGTGGCCCCGCCCCGGGCCCTGCGGTAGCGCGCGCAGACCGCCTCCGGGAGTGCCGCCCCTCCGGCCCGCGCCCGCGCCCCCGCCGCCCACAGAGGCGGGGGCTCCGGATCCTCCTCCCTGTTACTGCCCAGGAGATCCTTTCGGGATCTTTCCCTCTGCCGTCCCGCAGTTGTCGGGCGTCGTGGCTCTCCCCGCGTCCCACGCCTGGCTCCTGGCGGCGGTTTTGTCACCAGGTGGCAGGGCTGGAGACCCGCTCAGAAGTAAGGTGGGAACAGATGTGGGGAGCGCCGAGAGTGAGAAATGGAGAGGAGAGACAGGGAGCGAGCGGACGTTTTCTCCCCGCTCTTTCCTTCAGAAGCCTTTATCCGCAGACAGGAGTTCAGGCGGCTGGCCACAGCCTGGGAGACTGAACTTCTGTTGCATCTCCGGTTGCTTTCCTGTTCCTGGGCCCATCAGCCCTTCTTCCCTGTTATCTGCAGTTTTAATAATCCGGGCAGGTCCCTGTTGAAGTCACACTTGCTTCCTCCAAAGATGACAGAAACTCAGCTGTGGAGAGAAGGCAGACCCTCTGCGCCTTTGTGCTGCTCTGCCCCAGCACTTGTCCCTGGGAAATCACCCACGACTTGCCTTTGTCCCCTCCACCTTCAGGGGGCATTCTCCTTCCCCTCAGGTGTAGGCCCAGTATGGATTTATGGCTGGGAACAAGCTGGAACATTTGGGGAAGCCTTTAGGAGCGCACTGGTAGGGCAAGAGACAAAAAGGGAACATGTAAGTAGTCTGACTTACAAAATATGGCTCACTCCATTCCAGTTTGTGGTGGCTATTAGTTTTCAACATCTACAAGGAGCTACCAGTGGAGGCTTGCCAAAGGATAGACACATCTCTGCTGTTGTAGAACTTAGGGTCTAGCAGGGTGTCGAGACAAACATCCAGGACGATTAACTGCAGTAAGTGCTTCCTCTTCCAAGAACTTGACCTGTGTTAACTCATTCAGTTCTCACAACAAGGCCACCAGGTAGGTGGTGTTATTATCTTCATTTTACAGGAGAACATTGACTCACAGAGAGGTGCAGAAGTCTGCCCAAGTTTCAAAGCTAGTAGGTGGTACAGGTGGGCAGGAGGGCTCAAGTATGGTTCAAGCCAGAGGGATCAGTCAGAAAGCTGTTGCTATAGTTCCAGTTAAAGACGGCAATGGCCTTGGTGGTGTATGTGAGTATGTGCAGGGATGGGGTGGAGGGGAGACGGAGAGATGTGGATGGAGGCAAGAGATCTAGGTGATAGAATCTATAAGACTTACTGATGGCTTCCAGGTGTGTGACTTGAGCAGCTTGGTATTTGGGCAGAGGGTGCTGATAGCGAGAACATTGAAAGAGCAGCAGATTTCTGGGAGCAAAGATAATGAGTTCATTTGGACATTTTGCCTCCCTTTCTAGCTCTTGGCCTGTCTTCCTGTGGCAAAGACTTTTTTTCTTCCCAGTCCTGGAGGTCCTCAAATTCATCTGGATTCATCTAAATCAGCTACCCCCCCCCCCAAAAAAAAAGGTCTGATTGGAAATACAATTTCCCTATCCTCTAAAATTCTGGCCCATTATCATTATATAAGTTCCGACTCCCTGATATGAGATTCTCTTCCCTGGTGGATTGACACCAGAAACGTCTACAGGTTTCACTGGAGACACATGTGAGCCCAAAGGGAGTCATCTTCCTTCTGATTTCAGCTCAACAGTCATCAGGGAATAAAACTCAAAAAGTCCATTTCTTCCCCACTGGCAGTGATGGGCTTGCTCTAGTCTACTGTATCATACCTGGTTCCCTTTCGTGACTCATTTCCAGATATAGAACTAATACCTTGTTTCCCAGAAAGGTAACCACCGCTTTCTGGAGGGGTTCACCCAACCAGAGTTAATTACTTTGCAAATTTGTTTCCCAAATCAAATGCTTGGCAACTGACAGTCATAAATCCTGGAATAGATCAACAGCCTGCCTTTCGCTTAGCTCTAATCTCTTCAGCATGTTAGCCATAACTCATGCATCCTCCTGTCCTGTCTTGATCTAGAGCCCTGAGGTGATTGTAATGATGTAATGAAAGAAATGAGCTAATGTCATAAAGGTGTTTGAAAAACAAAGTGGATTCAAGAATAGCTAGAAAATTAAGTATGCTATTTGGTGCAGGAATAGAGAAATAGACCCATGGAGCAGACCAGAAAGCCCCCCAAATAGACACATGGATTTATGGGAAGCTAGTTTTAGGACAGGAGTGGCAAATCAGCAGGGATACATAGACTATTTAGCAATTAGCTTGCCATGCCAAGACAAAACAGGTGGTGTAAAAAGCAAAACTTGAAGAAGACAATTTGAAAGAATAGCTTTATCATCTCAAGGTGGTGAAAAATATATTAAACAAAACTCAAAAAGAACAAATCATAATGGAAAAGATTAGTGAATTAGTCTATGTTAAAATTTTAAACTTCTATACAATAAAAAGTTGACATTAAAAAGAAGCAAGCTGGGATGCCTGGGTGGCTCAGTTGGTTTAGCGTCTGCCTTCAGCTCAGGTCATGATCCCAGGGTCCTGGGATCGAGTCCAGCATCAGGCTCCTTGCTCAGTGGGGAGCCTGCTTCTTCCTCTGCCTGCTGCTCCCCCTGCTTGTACTCGCTCTGTCTCTCCCTCTTTCGCTGACAAATAAATAAAAAAATAAATAAAATCTTAAAAAAGCAAGCCATGGACCAAGAGAATGTATTTGCCTATATCTAGCTGTCAAAGAATTAGTGCTTGGGAAAAACAACTGTAAAAAAACTAATTTTTAAAAAGTGTAAATCAATAGAATGTGGGCTAGGGATAGAACCCAATTTTAAGAAATAAAATTATGAGATTTTTGTAATCTTAAGGGAATTAATATTGCATTTATATATATGTGAGATACTCTAGAATGCATTTCACAGGAGTGCCTTGTGTATGTTAAATTACTTATTGCAAAGTGGCTGCCTTCAGCCTTCCTACCCACTTCTGACCAGCACTCATTAACCTTTCCTTTCTGCTGTCTTTCTCAGGACAACCCAATTGCTCTGGACCGAGGGTGCCACCTGATGGTTAGATCTTACAGAAGTCCTCTCTGTTGTCTTACGAATGGTCTTTTCCAAGTAACTTTCTTTTTCAATTTGCTCCTTTCCTCTTTTCTCCTGTGTTTTTCATATTTACGGATAAAAGACATATATCTGATCCTTAGCCTCACACCTGGAATGAGTGATTTTGAACGTCTTTAACCAGGCGTGGTATTAGTCACCCACATTCCCCCCGAAGGAGATGGCAATAGTAGAGTAAGTCTAAATGGGGGTAGAGGTGTCAAATTAAAACCATCCAGGTGATGTGAGTATCCGAGAGAGCTTGTCTGATCCCAGAAATCAGTGCGAAAGCGGCACCAAATATTCTGTGCTTCTGTGAACCTTGGGGTCGGGGGCAGACTGGGTCGTAAATGGGGGTAATCATGTCTAAAAGGAGAGGGACACGGAAGCTAAGTCCTACCATGGCTGATGAAACAGCTGCATAGAAATACTCTGGCTAACTTTTTCAGTCATCCTTCACCTGCTAACCCCCCCGGGTGCTAGGTTGGCCTTCAGGTGCAGACACCGACCCCTTAGAATTGGTAGAAATTGTGTAAGCTAGTCTGATTCCCACCTGCCGGGGTTCCTAACTACAGTCCCAGTGTTCCCTGGCCTCAGCCTCACTGAATAGACCTTTTCATCCTCCGTTTATTAAACGTGCCTGTGCTTAAACACTACTCCTCAAGACCAATGAAAGATACTCAACTTTATTATCTCATTCTTTTTTTTAAAAAAAGATTTATTTATTTATTTGAGACAGAGAGTGTGCATGTGCATGTGTGCACAAGTGGGGGGAGGGGTAGAGGAAGAGAGATAGAGAATCCCAATCAAACTCCCCACTGGGTGGGGAACCCGAGGTGGGGCTCGATCTCACCACCCATGAGATCGTGACCTGAGCCGAAAATCACGAGCTGGACGCCTAACCGACTGAGCGACCCAGGCCCCCTGTTTATCTCATTCTTTAGTTATTAGTATTGCAGTATTATTGCCCTCTACTCTTTTTTGGCCTAAATGTACGGAGTGTACCTATATTATGATTACAGGGAGTTTTGTGAGCTGGCGTGTGGCCCTAATCGCCATTTATAACATTGCTTCTTCGGGAAAGTGCATTCTGCCTTTCAAACCACAGCCTTCCAAATGCACATTTGGAACACAATCTGTTCGTGAGCTGGGAACCCTCTGTATTAAAGTCTGTTGGCCCAGGGCAGCCCCACAACCAAATGACATGTGGTTTAAGGTTCCTGTAACAGCCGGTTCATTTAAATAATGTTCTCTGGAGCTCAGTTCAGGTTCTCAGGTTTCTGGTTAATTTGAAGAGGGGCGGCCGCAGAGTCACAGCGTTCAAACAGCATGTGTGGGGGCCCGCACCCCACTCCCTGTAGAGGGATGGCACATTCCTGCTTTTCGTGATTTACCCGGTAGGTTTCAGGACTGAGCCTCTTCTGAGGGCAAGCTTTTAAGTTCTATTGAACAACTGATCTTGAAAAAGAACTGCTTTTAAAAATCAACTATGCTTTCCAGCTTGGAAGTTCAGCTAGGGTCATTTTCATTTATTGAGTTCAGGGGCCCTCTCGGTAGGAGGGAAAACCACATTTGAGTCCTTGATGGGGCTCCTTGCCCTCCCCTCTCCTTGTTTTCCTTTCCTGGCGTCTCCTTTAAGATGTCTCGTCTTCAGTCAGTTAGAAGCCAGACAGGCAAGCCCATCTCTACTGCTGCCCTAACTGTAAGAAGGGTTAACATTTATGAAATGCCCACAGTGTGCCAGGCCCTGGACTAAGCACGCTATGTATCTGGTGTCATTTCATCCTCAGAATGAGCCCCAGTGACAGGTATCACCGTCCACGTTTACAGATGAAGACATTAAGTTAGAAGAAGTGAATTGCTTTATCTAAGAATGTACAGCAGCAACCACTGCTCTCCCGGCTCCCTAATCGCTGGGTTGGGTGGGGGGCTTTATCGGGGGTGACCCCAGGAAACTCGGTCCTGGAGTGGAAGTTGTATTTGTCATTTCTAGTTGAGACCAAGGACCTGTCATCCCAATTCCTACACTTCGGGTTAATTGCCAAGACCACAACACACCCGTGTTCTGCGAAAGTCACATTCTTGTGGAAGAGAAATACTAATGTTTCTTTTTTTTTTTTATCCGGACTTTAGATATTTGTCCTACTTGGGGGCTGGAAACAAGTTCAGTCACAGAAGTAATGTTAAGAGGACACGCAGTTGTTTTTTGCTGGAGGATAAAGTGTTCCAGTGAGTGCTCCTGGTCTTACCACCCTCCCGGCCCATGATAATAGCTACAGCTTTTTAAAATGCCTGCTAACACCAGGTACTTTCTTTATATTTAATCCCCAAACCACCCGCCAAGATAGGTGTACTATTATTATCTTCATTCTATAATTAAGGACAAATAAGATCACTTCCGAGCCATGACCTCTGCTTCTAATGCCCTTTTTCTTTTCTCATTTGAATCTGCAGAAATCATTCCACCCCGCGCCATCCAGGAGCCTGACCAACTCTGTTCTTTCACCAGACTCTCCCAGATCCCCAGTGGAAATACATTTCTTTCAACCCTAGGTAGCGTGGCTTTTCTATTTGCCTCTATCCCATGCTGCATTGTGTTCTAGGTGCTGGTACATATGTCTCTATGAGCCACCAGTTGCAAACATGGGGAGAGCAGAGACTCTATTCTGATCAGCTTTTACCCACCGCTGTGTCTAGCACAATGCCTGGCCTGGGGCCAGATTGAATTGATGGTGTGGTCCCATTTCCAGGTGCTCCTGCTTGTGCCCCAGGCCTCTTCCTGGCTTATGGAAGGTGACTGAGGACAGATGGATTCCCTTAGCCTATTGCCTATTGTCCCTCGGGGAATAAGGGGCTGTTGTCGCTGTGGCCACAGCCTTTTGCTATCTACCCATAACAGGACCATTGAGACCTCTGCACACTGATATGGATATAAAATTAAAATACAAAAATGGCCTGAATTGTGCCCTTAACATAATTCCATGCAGTCCATATGTGCATCTACTACTATTTATTTCATGATGTGTCCTTGTTAATCGGAACGGGGACCCACTTTTGCCAACACCTAGAGATGCTGAGATGTGGTTGGGAGAAGGAAATCAGTGTAAATGGTAAGGCTTGAGTCTGCTCCCTTCTACCTGTTATCTTAGTCTTGTACAGAATGAACATAAATTTTTGTGTCTAGCCACATAACTGCTAAGAATGTGTGTCACACATGCGTGTTGGACGTGAATTGCTTTTCTAATTCATTCTATAAGTGCAGTAGTCCTGATACATTATGTAAATAGTTGAGATAGTTTGTATGGAAATAAAACATATATTTACTTTATTCTAGAATGTCAGAAAAATGGAATATCCGTGTTTTGGATTGTTTGTTGTTGATTTCACTTTTTCTTTGGGAAGGATTTCAGTTATTCTAAGTTACCAAAGCTATAAACAAAAATTTCGTGCTGGGCATGTTGTCTAATGACTTTTTAAAATTTAATATTTTGGGGCACCTGCGTGGCATGGTTGGCTAAGCCTCCAACTCCTGGTTTCGGCTCAGGTTGTGATCTCAGGTTTGTGAGATCATGCCCTGTGTCAGGCTCCGTGCTCAAGGCAGAGTCTGCTTAAATTTCTTTCTCCCTCTCCCTCTGCCCTGCCTACTTGTGCTTTCTCTCTCTCTCAAAATAAAATAAATAAGTCTTAAAAAAGTAATAAAATTTAATATTTTGGCATAAAGTTATGTATTTTTAATTTTTATACTAAACACATTTTACCGGGTCTCCAAAGAAGGAAAATTTTGAAAGTCATCCTGGATACAGTAGTTAGAGGGTAATTTAGGGAATAGCTAGACTTTACTGGTTTAAAATTTCCCTGAATCATATGACTATCCATCAAAGTGGCCATAGTTTTTTGGACGACTTTCAGTGAACAACTCAAAGGAAGTTTCATCCTGTTAGAAACATGGAGAAGAATGGAGACAGACTGACTCGAGGAGAAAGTTAGGGATAAAGAGAGTTGGTGTTTGACATCAGTGAACTCTACAGGAGTGAGTAACAGTTTCCAAAAAGCCTGTAATGTGAGAAAAGAAGGAGGTCCAGGAATATACTTGGTAATTAAGACAACCAGGATTTATAATCGAACATATTTGGCTTCAAGTCTCAATTATAACACATTCATGTGTCACCTTAAGCCTTGGGACATCTGACTTTTTTTCACAAATGGACTCGAAATATAATTCACATGCCATACAATTCAGCATGAATCAAAGCATATGATTCAGTGGTTTTTAGTATATTCACAAAACAATGCAACTACCACTGCTGTCTGATTCCAGAACATTTTCATCACCCTGAAAAGAAGCTCGTATTCATTAGTAGTCACTCCCCTTTTCCTGCTTCCTTCATCCCCTCGCAACCACTAATTTCTTTGTGTAGATTTGCCTGTTGTAGATGTTTCATATGAATGGAATCATACAATACATGGCCTTTGCGTCTGGCTTCTTCCCTTAGTATGACATTTTCAAATTTGATCTGTGTTGCATTATATATCGGTACTTCATTCCTTATTATGACTGAATAATAGTCTTTTAGATGGTTATACTACATTTTGTCCATCTACTCATCAGTTGGACTTTTAGGTTGTTTCTCCTTTTTTTTGGGTATTATGAATAATGCTGCTATGGAAGTTCATATAAAAATATTTTTGTGGATATATGTTCTCCATTCTCTTTGAGCATATATTTAGAAGTACAGTTGTTGGGTCATATGGTAACCCTGTGTCGAAGATTTTGAGGAACTGCCCAACTGTTTTCCGAATTAGCTATACCATTTTACGACCCCAGCAGCAATGTAGGAGGGTTCTAGTTTTTCCACATCTTTACCGAAAGTTGTCATTATCAGACTAGTTGATTGTAGCCATTCTAGTTGGTGGGAAGTGGTATCTCAGTGTGATTTTTATTTACATTCATTAATGACTAATAAGGTTGGACATCTTTTCACGTGATGATTGGCCATTTGTATATCTTCTTGGAAGAAATGTCTAGATCTTTTGCCCATTTTAAAATTGGCTCACTACTCTACTTATTGTTGAGTTTTAAGAGTTCTTTGTATATTCTGCATGCCAGTTCCTTACCAGCTATATGATTTGCAAAGATTTCCTCCCATTCTGTGGATTTTCTTTTTATTTATTTTTTTGATGGTATGCTTCGAAGCACAAAAGTTCTAAATGGATCTATTTTTTCTTTTGTATATGTGCTTTTGTTATCATATCTAAACAAATCATCACCTAATCTTAGGCAGTAGAGATTCACTCCTAAGTTTTTTTTTCTAAGAGTTTAATAGTTTTAGTTCTTACATTGAGGTCTTTAATCTATTTTGAGTTAATTTTTGTATGTGGTGTGAGGTAGAGGTTCAACCTCCTTCTTTTGTATGCCGATATCCAGTTGTCCCAGTATCATTTGTTGAAAAGACTGTTCTTTTCCCATTGAATTATTATCTTGGCCACCCTTATCATAAATCAGTTGCATAAATATAATGGTTTATTTCTGAACTCTCAATTCTATTCCTTTGATTGGTGTGTCTATCTATCCTGTGCTAGTACTACACTGTTTTTGATTACTGTAGCTTTGTATTAAGTTTTAAAAATGGGAATTGAAATTCTTCCAACTTTGTTTTTATTTCCCAAGATTATCTTAGCTATTTTTAGTGCCTTGTATTTGCATAAGAATTTTAGAGTCAGCTTGTCAATTTCTGCAAAAAGGACAGCTGGAATATTGATAGGGATTGTATTGAATCTATAAACCAATTTGGTGGTAGTATTGCTATATTAACAATATTAAGTCTTCCAATGCATGAACATGGGATTTTTTAAATTTAGCTAGTTCTTTAACTTCTTTCAGTGATGTTTTATGATTTTCAGTGTACAAATCTTACACTGTATTTGTTAAATTTATTCCTAAGTATTTTATTCTTTTTAATTCTAAATGGAGTCATTTTCTTAATTTTATTTTTGAATTGTTCAGTGCTAGAGTATAGAAATACAGTTTATTTTTTATGTTGATTTTGGATCCTGTAGTCTTGCTGAACTCATTTATTAGTTCTAATAGTTTTTTAGTGGATTCCTTAGGATTTTCTATGTACAGGATCATGTCATCTATAAATAGAGGTAGTTGCTTTCTTCTTCCTTTCCAATCTGGATTCTTGTGCTCCCTCTCCCCTTCTGTCTCTCCCCTCCTCTCCCTTCCTCTCCTTTCCCCTCCTTCCCATTCCCTCTTTTCCTGTTTCCTTCCCTCCTTGCTCCCCTTTCCTCCATTCTCCCCTCCACCCTCTTCCCTCCTCTCTTCTTACCTTCCCTACTTTCTTCACTCTCCCCCTCTCCTCCAACCATTTTTTTTTTCTGTAAGCTTTCTCAAGTGCTTTGCTGTATCTATTGATATGATCATGTGGGTTTTGTGCTTTGTTATGTTAATATAGTGTTTTACATAGATTGATTTTCATATGTTAAACCAAGCTAGCATTCCTGGGATGAGTCCCACTTGGTCATGGTGTATACTTCTTTTAATATGCTGCTGGGTTGTTGAGCATTTTTGCATCTATATTCATAAAGTATATTTGCCTATAATCTTTTCTTGTGATTTCTTGTGATTGTCTGGTTGTAGTAATCAAGGTAATACTGGGCCTCATAGAATGAACTGGGATCCATTTTCTTCTCTTCTATTTTTTTTGGATGAGTTTGTGAATAACTGATGTTAATTTTTTAAATATTTGTTAGAATTCACCAGCAAAACCCTCTGGGCTGGAGCTTTTCTTTGTGGGATATTTTTTGATTAATATTTCAATTGCTTTACTTGTTATAGGTCTATTTAGATTTTCTGTTTGCTCTTGCGTCAACTTTGGAATTTGGTGTCTTTCTAAGAATTTGTCGATTTTATTTAGGTTGTCTAATTCGTTGGCATAAAACTGTTTATAGTATTCCCTTATGATCCTTTTTACTTCTGTGAGTTGGTAGTAATATCCCTCTTTCCCGGTTTTAGTAATTTAGATCTTTTTTAAATTTTGGTCAGTCTAGCTAAATTTTTGTCAGTTCTGGTTATTTTTTAAACAGATTTTATTTATTTATTTGAGAGATAGAGCCTGCATGAGAGTGTAAGCAGGGGGGTGGGGCAGAGGAAGAGGGATAAGCAGACCCCCCACTGAGCACGGACCCTGAGGCAGGGGTCTATCCCAGGACCCTGAGATCATGACCTGAGCTGAAATTAGATGCTTAACTGACTGAGCCACCCAGGCGCCCTAATTTTGGTGATCTTTTTAAACGATCAACTTTTATTTTCTCCGTTGTTCTCCTAGGCTCAGTTTTATCTATTTCTGCTCTAATCTGTATAATTTCCCATCTTCTGATTCTTTGGGCTTAGTCTGCTCTTCTTGTTTTTCAAGATGAAGGGTTAAGTTACTGATTTGAGATCTTTCTCCTTTTTTACTGGAGCATTTACAGCTGTTTCCCTCTGAGCATCGCTTTAGCTGCATCTATTCGTCTTTGGTACATGGAGGTTTTGTTTTCATTCACCTAAATTTCAAACACATTTAGGAAGGTGTTGTTTAATTTCCACATATTTATGAATTTCCCAAGTTTCTTTCTGTGATTTATTTCTAGTTTCATTCCATTATTGTTGGAGAACATACTTCGCATGATTTGGGTTCTTTTAAATGTATCGAAGGCTTGTTATATGGTTTAACATATGGCCTGTCCTGGAGAATGTTCCCTGTGCACTCCTGTGGTGAGGTTAAGGATTTCAGGGCTGATCAAGGAAAGGCAGGAACGTGAGATGGCAGTATTGCACAATAGTATTATTGGGCTGCGGTTTGCTGGGGTTGCAGGAGAGGGGAAGTCCCTCCCAGCAGGAAGCTAACAGAGGAAGAGAGAAAGGCAACTCCCCGGGAAGAGGGGAACAGAGAGGGGGCTTATGTGTCTAGATGGTGTCATTCAGTGGCAGGATGGGAGGATTAGAGTCAGCACCAAAGGGCAACAGGAGTTTGGGGACTTTTATGACCACAGGGTTTGTCTTATCTCTGGCTAGTGGATATTTGGTGCAGATTTGGAGGGAATGCAAGGTAGGCAAGTTCTAAATGGCTAAAAATATTATTTTGGATATGTAAGAATTTGAGTTTGGCTTTGAGCTAATAGTACCAATTTGCTATGAAAAAGTAAACAAACATAAGGGCCAATATACAGGGGCCATCTTTGGCCCATTTATATAACAACTTGAGAAAAATGTGTATCTACTGTTGTTCGGTGGGATGTTCTATAGATGTCTGTTCGGTATATAGTTGGCTTTAGTTTTGTTCAAATCTTCTATTTCCTTCTTGACCTTCTGTGTATTTGTTCAATCTATTATTGAGAGTGGGGCATTAGAGTCTCTATTGTTGGATTTTCAATTTCTCCACTTTGCTGCCTATCTGCACATCTCTCCCACTTTCTCCTTTGCCAAGATAACTCTTTCTCATAACATAAAAAGTTCAGGATCTATGGTGGTGGTCTGGCTCTTCTGGGTAGGGGGTAACTTTATTGGTTCGGGGGCAGTTTTCAGTTTAATTTTTCTTTTCTAGGCTTCCATCACATTAGATTATTATTTTTTTTAGATTATTATTATTATTATTTGCACATTCTAATCCTTTATTGGACAAGAGTTTATTGGAGTTAGGCTAGGAAATACAATAGGGACCATGCTACACTCAGAACCTCTCCCCTTTCAATTTCAGTAGCTAGTGAGCGTTAAGCTTGTTAAAAGTACAAAAGACTAAAAAAGAGTATCATGACCTCCCCATACCACTTCCTAATTTTCCTTCTTATTTTATTTTATTTTTATTTTTTAAAGATTTTTTATTTATTTGACAGAGAGAGATCACAAGTAGGAGAGAGGCAGGCAGAGAGAGAGGGGAAAGCAGGCTCCCTGCTGAGCAGAGAGCCCGATGCGGGGCTCGATCCCAGGACCCTGAGATCATGACCTGAGCCGAAGGCAGAGGCTTTAACCCACTGAATCATCCAGGCACCCCTTTCCTTCTTATTTTAAAAGGTATAAGTATATAATGAACTGGTTTTTCCCTATGTTAACTTTTAATGTTTTAAAAGAATATGTCAAAATCAAATGCTTTTCTCCCTTTTCCCTGTTTTTGGAACCCCTGTTTTATTGGCATCCTGAACACAATGTTTTGCCCACCATGGAATTAGATACTACAGGGAAGTCTCCTCTGCTGCATAGGACCTGGGTGCCAAGCACCTGGGGCATAACTACCACTCCCTCCTCCCATGCCCATGTGGACTTCATCAAAATCATATGTACATCCTCTTCCACCATATGTCTGTTCATGTCTTTTACTCACTTTCTAAGTACATTTTGACTTTTTACTGTTGAGTTTTGACAGTTCTTTATATATTCTAGATACAAATCCTTTGTTAAATACGTGGTTTGCAAGTGTTTTCTCTAATCTGTAATTTGTCATTTCATTCCATTAACAGGTTCTTTTTTCCCTCTCAGCTTTATTGAGGTAAAGTTGACCAATTGTGAGATATTAAAGGTGTACGATGTCACTATTTGATGTACTTTTAACAGGATCTTTTGGACAGTAAAAGTTTTAAATTTTGAAGAGGTCTTTTTTTTTTATCATCAATTTTTCCTTTTATGGATTATGCTTTTGGTACCAAATTTAAGAACTCTTTGCCAAGTACTAGGTCTTGAAAAAATAACTTTATCTTCTGTTTTTTTTCTAAAACTTTTATAGTTTTATGCTTTAAAAGTTCACGATCCATTTTGAGTACTTTTTATATACAATATGGGGTTTAGATTATTATTGTTTTTGCCAGTGGGATATCCAATTACTCTAGCACCGTTAGTTGAAAGTGCTATCCCTACTCCATTGTATTACATTTACATCTTTGTCAAAAATTAATTGCGCAGATTTGCATGGGTTCATTTCTGGGTTCTCTATTCTGTTTCATTCATTCATTCATTCATTCATCTATTCCTTCACTAGTACTACACAGTCTTGATTACTATAGTATAACAGT
Organism: Potos flavus; assembly: GCA_028534135.1. Taxonomy (NCBI): domain Eukaryota; kingdom Metazoa; phylum Chordata; class Mammalia; order Carnivora; family Procyonidae; genus Potos; species Potos flavus. The sequence continues at coordinate 62,346,764 of CM052899.1, read as the reverse complement.
AAGCCTTAACATTGGGAACAATGATTTCTCCCACTTTCTTCTTCTTCTTTTTTTTTTTTTTAAGATTTTATTTACTTATTCATGAGAGACAGAGAGAGAGAGAGAGAGAGAGAGAGAGAGAGGCAGAGGCAGAGGCAGAGGCAGAGGGAGAAGCAGGCTCTCTATGGAACTGGGCGCCTGACGTGGGACTTGATCCCAGGACCCCAGGATCATGGCCTGAGCCAAAGGCAGATGCTTTAACCAACTGAGCCACCCAAGCGCCCTCTCCCACTTTATTCTTTTTCAAAATTATTCTGGCTCTTCTAGAGCCTTTACCATTCAACATAAATTTTAGAATAATATTGTCAATGTTTAGAAAGAAGCTTGCTGAGATTTTGAAATAAGAATTACCTTAAACCTATAGATCAATTTGAGGAGAATCGACATCTTTACAATGTTGAGTCTTCTAATCTATGAACATGGTATGTCTTCCCAATCTTTCATACCTTAAAGAAATCCAACATGATTATAGTGTATTATTCTTTTAATACATTGTTGGATTCAATTTATGAGTATTTTGTTGAGAATTTTTGTATCTAAGTTCATGAGAAATATTAGTCTAAAAAATTTCTTTTTTCATGCTGTTTTTTGGTCTAGTTTTGGTGTAGGACAAACTAGCCCCATAAAATGAGTTGGGAAGCATCCCCTCTTCTATTTTCTGGAAGGAGTTGTGTAAAACTGGTGTCCATTCTTTAAATGTTTGGTGGAATTTTCCAGTTAAACTTTCTGGGCTTGGACATTTTGATTTTTACTATTATTTTAATGTGAACTTATTTGTACCCTGAAGAACACATAGGGCTCAGAGAGACTGTGTTCAGGAAGGTCAGGAGAAATTTGGGTCTCAATTAGTGTTGTCTGTCACATGTGTATGTGTCACATTAGACTGTGAGCTTCTTCAGAGTGCCCGTAGTGTGTTGGCCGTCATTGGAACCTCAGCACCTTAGATAGCACCTGACACGCAGTAGGTTGCTCAGTGTAAGATTGTTGAATAATTGAATGAATTCGCAGCCCTAGGATTGTGCAGATTGGAAGCCTGATGCTGCTAGAGAAGCCTAGTGAGGAGAGGGCAGCATGGAGGTGCTTGAGTCCTTCCTTGGAGGTGGAAAAACCTCTTTGGAAGAAAGGAGTAGAGAGTATTTATGGCTCCATTTCTTCCTCCTACCTGCCTGAGCTGCTACCACCCAGACTCTGATCATCCATACCAGCTAGAGCAACCCATTGTGCTCAAGAACCTGAAGAGCATGGAGGGCTGGTAGAGTAGTGGGGTACGTCGGGGATCGGACTAGAACTGGCTACAGACTGGTGCTCTTTCCTGCTATGGGTGTTTCCTTACACAGAAACAAGCTCTGAGAATTACATTTCAAAATTGAGGATGGACAGGAGATGACAGTGTATTGAGCTTAGGCATAGTTTATAGAGTAGTAATTATTTAGAGTTGAACAGTCTCAGGTTTGCAGAAGTAATTAAATTGCCTTGGTCTGTCTGAATTTCCAAAGCTACCCCAAGGTGTTTTCCACTTGTACTGTAGTTTCTAGCTGGCTAAGTGGTTTGTTTTGATATCCCTTTAATTGTATAGTTTTAGAAGATTTTCTGCCAGAGCTACATTTGTGTGTAGGTGCACATGAGAGCATGTACTATGCATGAGTAAATGCATAGGTTTTTAGGTGTGTTTCTACTGAGGACCCAATTACTGAGTTCTAGCATTTTGCTTATTTCATAGCACAGCAGAATGCCTAGATTGTTAAATAAATGATTTTTTTAAAAGAAGATTCATTTATCTATTTGAGAGAGAGAGAGCGCACATGAGTTGGGGGAGGGGCAGAGGGAGAGAGGGGGGAAGGAGACTCCCCGCTGAGCCCGGAGCTAATGCAGGGCTGGATCCCAGGACCCTGAGATCAAGACCTGAGCCAAAACCAAGAGCCTGTCACTTTAACCGACTAAGCCGCCCGGGCACCCCGATAAATGATTATTATTACTCTGTATTGGGACATCTTGTGGCATTTAAGTCCTTTGATTTGTTCTTCTAGCACCCATTGTATTAACTGTTATCTCTAGTAACTGAAATTTTTTTTAGCACCCACCTATCTGCATCACTCTCTGGACAGTCATCGGCTGCTTTTAAAAATATTTTATTATGTTGAATTGCTATTCGTTTCTGAGCTAAACGTTGATCCATTGTTTTGTCATTTGAGAATTTTGGAATTTTATGGATTATAAAAGCAATGGACCTTATGCTAGGTTTATTGGTAGTCTCATTCTAGAATAATACCTTCAGCATGATAATTGTACAATACCATATTTGATTGGTCAATATATAAAACTGATTATAAATACTGAATTTCTTAGGCTGTGTCCTAATAGAAGATACTCTGGTGCAACTTACTGAAAATTCTCTCCTTGAAAGCATCTTTGCCCTGATCCTAAGCACAACCTGAACGAAACATTCTATTTTGTATTTGAGTTATCTACTCTCTCCTCTGTGTCATCCCTGGGCATGTATACATCTCCCTCTTAACACAGAGTATTAGAATTATTTGTTTACATGACTTTTCCCCCTATTGAATTGTTCGTTCCCGTTGGGCAGGATCCGTCTTCTCTCCAGTGCCTAATACAATTCCTAATTCAAAATATAAGCTGAAGGAGGAGAATCACTTTGTATCCACTACATAGAAGAGTGCCTACATGCAGGAAAGCATTCAATATATTATCAACTGAATAAATTCGTGGCAATAGTTGGTGCTTAGTAAATCTTTGATGAGTTAATGGATTAGTTTATAGTTATGCAGTGTGCTCCGTAGGCAAAAATCACAATCATAATCCAGAAGTAGTAACTACATGAAGGATACATATGCCTGAATTTGTTTTTCAAGGTGAACCTCTTTCCACATCAAGAACACTGAACACCTGATAGTAAGCAAGAGTTGAAAGGTAAAAAATCCAGTCAAATTGTGATTGGATTAGAGAATAGACAATGAGGAATGGAGGGTGCTATTAGATAACATGGATTCTTTTTAACCCTATGAATTTCAGTACACCAATGCGTGCATGTGGATAGAAACTTTGTCCTTCACACACTTAGGAAATGCTGCTCAAAAAAGTTTTATAGATTTACTCTTATGCAACAAATCATTTCTCAAGTTATTTAGGAAAGGGAAGAGGAAATATATGCATAGTAGATACATAATTTTCAGATTTTTTGACTTTTCTGTTTCGGCTGATCCCCTACTTGCAGCAGGCTTCCCGCTGAGCAGGGAGCCCAACGCAGGGCTCGATTCCAGAACCCTGGGATCATGACCCAAGCTGAAGGCAGATGCTTAATAACTGAGCCACCCAGGCGCCCCAACATTTTAGCAGTTTATTAACAGATCATTGATCGTCTTAGGAAATGCAGAAATCCAGTGTCTTCTGATTACCTGCTTTCTTCTTCCAGTAATGGACGGACATTCATGTTTTCATCTGCCTGTAAAAGAAATCTGATAGTTGGAAAAGTAATTAAGAAGGCAAACATGATTATTTCAATAATAATAATAATAAATATATAGTTCATATATATTTGACCATCATGCCAAAGAGAATGAAAAATCAAACACAAACCTACCTGCCCTGCCCCAGCATGTCTCATTGGCTCATAGCTGCATCAAAGATGGGAACAGGTGCTGGAAATATCTGTAGAGAGGCATGACGGGAGGAGGCAGACATTGGAGTGATGCCTTTGCTGCTGGTTCCTCAAAGTATGAGTGGAAGAGGTTGTGTCTGGCATTCACTTGCTCTTCAGAGCTGAGGCTTTTCCTTCCCATTAGATGGGAAGGGACTTCTGACTTGACTGGAGGGGGAACATTCAGATATATCAGTGTCTTCCAAATTACTGCTTTACATTAGTTTTTGATGCATCAAACATACTTCCCCCTTCTAATTCCTAACTCCTTGGTTTACTATCTCCTTTTTTTTTTTTCCTCCTTTTTTTTAATCTTCTTTTTCTCTCTTTTGGTCTTTTGCAGAGTCCCTGGTCTCTTGTTCCAAATGCTTCAAATGAGTGTTAGCCTTGATCCATGAGCATCTCTCTTCTAGTCTAGTCCAGAGGTGCCTGGGGGGGAGGGGGTTTATCTTGAGTTTGTGGAGTCGGATGAGAAGCAGTCCAGTAGCAACTTAGAGGAAAATGGAAAGGACTGTCAGAATCCTATAGCCCAGGTAGTGGGCAGTACTGACTTTTGGTGTCAGAAGACTTTGATGTACTGTAGAAAGGTCATGGATGTATGTTCAGGAAACTTTTAAAGTAAATCCATAAAATGCTGTCAGATAAAGGCTTCACAGGAATGCTGGTAAAAATTTCAGATTTGATGGGGACACTCTATTGCTCTCACATATTACCTGTAGTTTTGCTTCATGTAACTGATAAGTTATAAATATGTAATAGTAACTGTGATTATTTATTTTGTTTTCACTCCCTTATATAAGCTCCATAAGAACTAGGATTAATGTATGTATCCCCAGCGCTTAGAACAGGACAAGCCACATGGCAAATTCCCAATAAATATTTGCTAAGTAGATAAGTGCCACCAGGTTTCTGTACTCCAGTCCTAGGTGGAATAGAAGACAGATTTTGTTGTCTGAAAGGCCTGAGTTCCAGCCCTGGCTCTGCCTCTTAGGAGCTGTGTCTAGTCTCTCTGAGCCTCAGTGTCCTTATGCACTTAATAGCATTTCTGTGGAGGTTCCCACGTAAAATAATGAAGCATTTGGATGGACATTTTATGGCTGCATGTCTGTCTGTCTCCTTCTCACCCTAATGCCGTTCTTCACCATCCCTTCCCTACCCTGCCTTCCAATCAGGGCTCTGTATCTGAGGGTTAGAGTTTAAGTGGAGAAGGAGCTAACATTCTTGCAAGGGTTCTTTTCATTACAAAAATCTCAGGAGACAAGGGGCGCCTTGGTGGCTCAGTCGGTTAAGCGTCTGCCTTCGGCTCAGGTCATGATCCCGGAGTCCTGGGATCGAGTCCCACATCGGGCTCTCTGCTCCTTGGGGAGTCTGCTTTTCCCTCTGCCTCTCCCTCTCTCTCGTGAATAAATAAATACAATCTTCAAAAAAAACATCTCAGGAGACGAAAAGCACAACTGTAAGGCTCATGAACCTTGGGTTTAGAGTACTGCTGCCATATAGCTACAGCTGAAATGCTGAGAAAGGACAAAAGCAAGAAAGTCCTTTGCAAAGCCTGCGAATCTCTGCCTCCCCGCAGGGTGTGCAGTGGTAAAATGTGTAGGAGATGTGAGGCACAAGGCGACAGCCAGGTGGTGTGTGGTGGGGGCGGGGGTGCGGGGGACACTTTCCTGAGTCACTTAAGAAACAGACCCTTCACACCGCGGGAGGGCTGGGCCTCAGGACAGGGGAGGCGACCACTCTTGTACGCGGCCTTCCCATTTCCTTCCACTGAGAAGAAAAGACAGAAGACAGGCAGTAGGTAAAACAGGATGTAAAGTTTATATACAAGAATATAATGTTTATCTGAAATATTTACAGTGTTGGTTAAAGCAGTATTTTTACAACTTTTTAAGGTCAACTACTATGTATATTACAGGTAAGCTACAATGGTTTAATTTGCAAAATTAAGTAAAAAAAAATGTTTCAAACAAAGCTTAAAGTACTCAGGTCAATTATAAAATCTATCTGTCTTGCCCTTCATCTGAAGAACTCATGCTATGATGGTTAATGTGCTTTTGATAAATGGAAGTACTCTACCCGGAAATGCAGGGTTTAAAATGACAGGTGAATTATTATAAGACTTAGACTCTGAGTCTCAGGCTGGAGCTGAGAGATGTCGAGATAACAGCCAGCTTTATCTCAACGAGGTTTGTGGCCCACAACAGTCTGGGCCACGCAGAAGAATGCAGCCATTTGCACGTTATGGCAACCTCAGCAGAAAGTGAAAATCGGTTGACCCAAACCAAGCAGAAAAACAAACAAACAAAAAAATCAGACCCAAGTCATAGTGGTACTTAGTCAAAACTAAAGTGAACTATTTAAAAATTTCATAAAAATATTCATGATTTTATTAGTTTGAACATTTCTACAAGATCTGGGTGGGTTTTTCCTGTATGTGAAAACAGCTATCCATGCCTGAGGCCTCCTAAGGCCGTGTAAGTCAGGAGAGGCTGGGGGTGCAAACGTGCAAAAAGGCAAGGGAAGCTGCTCCAGGCTTGGGGCTGGAGCCACAGGGCCTGTGCTTGGGAAATGAGAGCTGAGGCCCCAGAGCGGAGGTGGTCCGCCCACCGAGCCCCCTGCCCCGGAGCTGGCCTGGGGGGCGCACTAGCACTGCAGCTTGCGGATGCTGCGGGAGATGCGCTTGAACTCTCTCTGCCCCTTCTGCCACCGCTTCACGGAGGTGATCACCAGCTCCCCACCCAGCTTCTGTCCCATGACCAGATAGGGCGCGTTGATGTCGTTCATCTCCTCGCAGGTGCACTGCAAGCTGTCTTTGAGCCACAGAACCGATTTCTTCAGGTCCCTTTCAGACACACCATTCAGCTTGTAAATGGTCTTGCTCTTGGTCTCCAGGATGATTTTGGTATCTCTGTTGATGTAGGTTATCTCCTTCACTTTTATTTTCAGTGCTACGAAGACAAGAGGGGACAGAATCACACCAGCTGTAAGAAGGGAATATGGTACAGAGTGGGAGCTTTCCTCACCCCATTCCGCTGCACGTTTGTGACTTGTGACTTGGCCTGGGGGAGGGAAGAAGAGCTTCCTGCAGCTAATGAGACTGTCAGGGGCAGCAGGTGGCTTCATTTCTAAAGCCTCAAAGGGCTTGCCAGGCACTTTATTTCAAATCGGCCATCCTTCCAAAAATCTCTTTGTGGGACCCAATTAACTTTTCTTCCTCGCCCTTGTGTTCTTGTGTTTGTATGTCGGTTGCATGTGGTTTGCGCTCTCCTCAACAAATAACTTCCCCTATTGGAAACCTCAGCATGAAAAGAAATGGCTGACTCTTAGGTGAAACGTGATCCTTCTGTGGCCATAAACTTTAAACTCAATTTATTACATTGGAGAGGTTTTTGGACAAACCTGTAAGGAAATTATATCACACAATCATTGTTTTCTAAAGAACAGACTAAAAGGAAGGAGAATTGATCTTACAGCAGCTGCATTTGATTTGGTAAAGCAACTAGGAGAAAAAAATATCCAAGACTCTAAAAGCACAACATGTTTAGCTGTAAAAGTGTTTTTCTGAAGATCTCATTCTCATCTGCTATCATTTGCCTGTCCGAGTCCAAGGCATTTACAGATCATGTATGTACCGTTTCCAAAATGGATAGCATTCACTAGAATGCTACGACCAAAAGTAAGTGGTTCACTATAAAAGACACATTTTACAATCATGAACAGTCTGCTTTGGGAAAGAAAACCCTACAAACATACGTGCTGGAATTAAATTTCAAGACTCCATGAAGGCAGGGAAAGGGTAGAATTTTAAGGTTGGAAAGGATCATCCAGTTGAAATCTCTTGTTGATACACAAAGAATTTGGAAATCCAGAGAAGTTAGTGACTTACATAAGGTCACCCACTTAGGTTGTGTTGTCAGAACGCTGGTCCCCAAGCCTCCTTGTCTAACACTGCTATGGTCTCTTAAATTTCCGGTCCTGTGTGGGACATGAACATGCCCAAGTGTGACGTAGCCTAAGACTCTTAATGACATTGACAAGTGTTCTGTATAGATGGTGTGCGAACGGCACTTCCTGACTTTGATGGAGTTGGATGCATTATTTAAATTAGTCACAGAGGAAGAGGGTGTGTGTGTGTGTGTGTGTGTGTGTGTGTGTGTATATAACTGCTTTGGGGATCGCTGTCTTTCTGTCTCAGAAAGGGAATTTTATTTTAACCATGGTTTTTCCAGCCAACCAGGAAATGACTGAAGCTCAACCAGATAAATCAAGGATGCTGTGATTTGGCCAACCATTGTTTTGTCTGACGCACATCTAAACCGTAGTAGTGAGTTCTCAGGGTTCATGGGACTGAAGCCATGGAATAAGTCACATGGAGGTGTCACCTGTTCCTGATGCCTCTGCATAAGGGCTGGGGTGGGAAAGTTATATGGTGGGAGAGGTGATTCTACGTTACACACAGAGTACGTGTGATAGAGCACCTGGTCAAATTGAACATTCACAGGCTCCACACATCAGAAAACCATGACTTTTAACCAGGACGAAGATTTATTACTTATCTTTTTCTAGCTATAAAATAATCAACTTTGCAAAAGCTCACCATGGGAAAACATCACCCATTTCCTCCCTGGATTTTCAGCTGGGTCCAAATATGGGGAATCAATGCCCTAAAATAACTTTTCCTGCCCCGGAGGATGTGAGCAGGGATGCAGGAAGTGGTAGGAGGCAGGGGTAATGGTACGACTGCTCCAACAGCAGGTGGATGCACAGGGAGGCAGCTCTGGGCTATTCCTTCTGCATCAGTACTTTTACCATTGCAGTAAGGAGGCCTCCGACATTTTTCCTGTACTTCAAGAGTGCAGTGGGGAAAGAGCGTGATGATTTCGTGGATGACTTAAGTTAAACAAATTAGATTTCTGCCCTTGTTCCTTCTACCTTTCCATTACTTTCCAACGTAGAGAGGCAATATCGAATATTGTTTATAAACCAGGAGTATACGATACACTTCCTACAATTCAGGTTCATTATCCCTTTTGGGACAAAATTAATGTGGGGAAATAGAAAACAGAGCAGTGAGGTAATCTGTGTGTGCGATACCTTAAATGTGATGATACTGATGTTGTTTTGAAAGGCTTTCTCCTCTAAGGGGAAAGAACACTAGGACACACGCACATAAATGCGAACACACACACACACACACACATACATACACTTTTTTGGGGGCCCAGGTCTTGATAGAGCATACTTAGGAAGTGGGTCTTTTGTAAGGGAAGCCATAAAGCAAGTATTAATATGTGTGTGTATGCACATGCCCTAATTTCAGTCATTTTAGAGCCCGATGATATAACCAACTTTTTCATGGGAAGTCAGGAGAGAGATCTGGATTAAATCTAGCACAAAGGACATAAGCTACCAGAAGAAAATGATATTTTATACATTTTAATGTACATTTTACTAAAATTATATTTTTCTATTTTCCCCTTAATCAAATCTTATAGCATGGAAGCTCAGAAGTGTGTTTTGGTAAGGCTCTGGAGATTTGAGATTGCTGCTACCAGCATGCCTGGCCTTCTACTCCTTACTGTTGTATATATTTAAATACAGACATTCGAAACCCTATCATCCCATTTGTGGTTCTTCCTGAGGGGACAGATTTGTTAGGACTTAGGATTGCCTCCTTTCTTTTTCCCTTCCTTGGCAGTGTGAAGTTTTTCCTAAAGCTATGGCTGTTCTAGGATCAGCTAAAGTTAAACCCAGGACCCTTCTGGAAGAGACCCTGGGTTGTAAGGAACAGTAATTGGATTGTTTCCAGAGTTTTAGGGACCTGATGTGGTCTGAGATTGCTGGGATGGTAAGTTGTAAGGAGAGAGTGGGAAGACAGCCCCCAGCAATGATTTCTTTCAGTTTTAAGGACTTTGTTGAGTACACAGAAATGTTAATACAGATCTATTAGACTCCATTCTTGTTTGATAGAACAGCAACCCTATCTGCTTGCCAGTAAGTTGAGCCTTGTGTCTGAATACTTTTAAAGGATACCAGCCTCTCAAACACATCAAAAGGTGTCTAGTCTTGGAATGGGATGAAGATAAGAATGTACCAGTGAATGTCTGGGTGAAGTTCATGGCCACTCCTGACTCCAAAGTTAGCACTGATTCTGTGTCTAGCTGGGCTCCTGCCCTTACCTCGGGGCCCTCAGGACAGTGGAGAGGTGCCGATGAAGCTCTGTGTGGACAGTCTCCATTCCTCTTTCCTCTTACTCTCTTAAGGGTAGTAACCTAAACACTATGGGCCCAGGTAACAAATCACACACATTATTGTCTCCAAGCACTGTGTCATCATGGCAGCTTTCATGTATTTTGCCAAGGTAAATTCTAAAACTGTATTTTTTCTTCTTTTTAAATTTAAAGAAATCCTCCCCCCAAATTATTAACCAATACCTTAGATGTAGTCACTAGTCACATAGTTACTAGTGATAGAATGCAAAGGAGCAAAGCGTTATGGGCTATGAATAAGGTAAAAATATTTGATGCTGGAGTAAATTTTTATTTTTGGCTGACTTATTGCCTTGGATCTGTTTTTAGGGGGCTAATATTTACATGTTTCTATTCCTGGTACTCATATCAAGTGACTGAAAGAGAAAACATGGCCCAAAATTATGCTTATTGGCAAGAAAAAGCCAAAGTGAAATGAAAAATGTGCCATCGAAAATTCCCAATTTGAGTAATCCTCATTATTTGATTATTGCTTAACAGAACAATGAATCTCACCTAAAAAGATACAACTCAGGGCAAGATAGTTACATAGGGAGGCAAATGGGATAGAGCAAGTTAGAGGACTTTGGGAAAGATGAGCTATGATGGTATTTTACCCAAGTCTTACCCAGTAACACCTTAGTGACTTGTTCCTTTAAGTTTTACTGGTAAATAAAACTTTTGAATGTGAAATCTTTTGTTGGTGGGGGTATATTACTTACCAAAATCATTTTTACAAAGAGTTTCCATTATGTCGTTGTCATCCTCATTTTTATTTTTGCAGGCTTCACATACCTTTGGAGCTAGAAATGTGAAAAAATTAGTAAATGTGCTTACAGGGGAACAGCAGGTGGTGTTTATAAACAACTCAAAGGGGCTCAGCCAGACAAGAGCAGCAATTGTAAGGTAAGACCCCAGCTTCTGCCTCCTTTGAAAAGGCTTACTCACTCCTAAGAAAGTCTTCCATGACTCCTGTTTTTTGATGGGCAAAACAAGAATGCCTATAGCTGTGTTTAATAAATGACAAATCACCACCTCGCCCCCCCTAATGGTGGTGTGGGCAGAGTATTCAGAGGGTTTTGGTTCTTTAGCTCTTCCTCCCCACCCCCGAGACAAATTCTGCTTCTAAAAAAAGTTGTTCCCAAAGCCTCTCTGAAGAGAACGCCCCAGAAGAACCTCGAGGGGTTTTGGTAAATCGGTTACCACAAAATATGGCCACAAGATTGTCTTTTTCAGCGGCACGGCACAAGCGCAGGTCAGGAGAGCTGTATCTCGGGGGAATCCCTTCAAGATATTCTCAAGTCTGGACAGGGAGAGGTGGCTAGTGCTGTCCGGGTTATGTAGGGGCTCTTCCCTCTTTGGAAACACACCTCAGCAACCGCAGCAGCCTGCTCTCACGGTTCCGTATTGCCCGTGGGCTTTCTGTCAAGTGTGGGGCTGAGTTAAGCTGCTTTTATTTCACTGTTATCTTCCTCCCTGGTGCAGGTTCTTCTTGCTCCTCTTTGTCCATTTCAAACTCTCAAAAACAAACAATTCCCCACCCCCACCCCCAAAACCCCAAATCAAGAAACAATCAGCCAAACAAAAAACCCAAAGCTTTTTCTGAAGTGAATCATAATTGAAGCAAACTGTCTACGGGGGTCTGACCAAATGTAGGAATATGCGCTAGCACGACAATCAGAGAGCCTATTAAAGGCTCTACTAAAAGAGTCTGATTTGGGTTGCGGTTGGGGGGGGGGAGTGTGGAGGGGCTGGGGGGGGAGTGGGGGATGTGGGGGGTAGGGGGAGACAGAAACATACTATTCTCTTTCTTGCATTTATAAATGTGCTAATGCTAGGTTTAAAATTTAGGTAAGGGGTGCCTGGGTGGCTCAGTTAGTTAAAAGTCTGCCTTCAGCTAGGTCATGATCCTGCGGTCCTGGGATGGAGTTCTGCATGGGGCTCCTTGCTCAGCGGGGACCCTGCTTCTCCCTCTCCCACTCTCCCTGCTTGTGTGCACTCTCTCTCCCTCTATCTCTGTCAAATAAATAAAATATTTAAAAAATAAAAATATAAAATTTAGGTAAAATTTGATTTTCATTAATAGGAAATTGAATTTTCGCAGAAAAAAACTCTGTGACTCATGATGTAAGAGATATGTATCAAATTAGAAAAATTGCAGAGTATAGTTTTGAAGACCATAAACTTTTATTTTGAAGGGGGAAAATGGAGATTTGGAGAAACAGTTTATAATGTTGGTGCTGATGGTGGAAAGAAATAAAAACAAAAGTAACACACATAAAACTGTCCTTAATTCCCCTCACTCAAACAAAATGAAACATTTCCAATTAGGAGCTCTAGGAATGTATATAAAATGTTACTAACCTGTATTGGTTGGTCTGTGGTATATGTTGGACAAATGTTTGAAATATGCCAAACATTTGCAATAAATTAGAAATCTAACCAATAAGATGATTGCAAACTGGAGGTGCCTGCCAGGAAAGATTGCTAAACAACTGTGCATTTTCTTTAACCAATGATGGCTATAGGAAAACAATTAAAGACTGAAATGGAGAGGCTGCAGGAGCCCTGCAAGGGATTAGGAAGCTCCCTTTCCATCTCAGGGGGACCTGAATCAGCTCAGACACATTGTGTATGTTTTTCTTTCAGGAAGAATATCAAGAACCCATGAGGTTTTCATTGCTTTGATGGTTTTTTGCACAGAACTCCCCCTCTGTTTTCTAAAAACCTGGGAAACTCTCTTTTGCATGATTTTTCTCCAGTTAATTAAAACCACTCCTAAGATATAAGCTGATTAGTGATAGAAAAATGATTCTTGGAGATTCCTTTTATGCCCCCTTCCTTAGATACCCAGACGGTACAACCAGTGCTCAATTTTCAACATGCTCCAAGACAGTCCGGCTTTTGTTTCCAAAACCTAAGTCAGCAAAGAACAAAAAAATACCTTAAAAGACTATCTGTGCGTTTTGGCTATCCTGCCTGTAGGGAATGTTTCCGTGCCTAGAATCCTCCCGGATTCTAAGAACATGTTGCATGAGGCTGGGCGAGGAGCCTCTGGCCAGGGTGCTCACTACAACTCCACAGGGGCCCACTTCCAACGCTCTCAGAATTGTGGCCCCAGGGCTAACATCTTTAAAAATAACTGCGTATCTCTAAGGAAAAAACGCCTTTCAATTCTTCGTTTTCTTTTTTCTTTTAACTGTCTCTAAAAAAGCAACTGGTATAACTCGGAAGGGAATGAGAGGCTTGTGGGGAGGGCTGTGTGTGGTGTCTCAAATTTATCACGATGACACACGAGGGCTAGAAGAGCGTCTGCCCCTCCTGGGACTGGCACCCGTGGCGGGGACACATCGGGATGTGGGGTGTAGGCCGAGAGATTCTCCCCAGAAAGCCTTTAGCGGAGCTGGGTGTGAACGGGGAAGTGGGGCGGGCGGGAGGGGAGGGGAATACGGGGAAAGGCTTACCTTCTTCTGTGGCCGGCAGAAGATGGTCGCTGCTAGCGAGGGGTATGCAGAGATCGTTGTCCTGGGGGAAACGGTCGCACTCGAGCATGTCCGGCCAGGGGAAGCCGAAGGCGGACATGACTGGAGCGCAGCGGTCCTTCACCTGCACGCAGAGAGAGTGGCACGGCTGGATGGTTTCGTCCAGGTCATCGAGGCAGACAGGGGCGAAGAGCGAGCACAGGAACTTCTTGGTGTCCGGGTGGCACTGCTTCATGACCAGCGGGATCCAGGCGCCCGCCTGCTCCAGCACCTCCTTCATGGTCTCGTGGCCCAGCAGGTTGGGCAGCCGCATGTTCTGGTACTCTATGCCGTGGCACAGCTGCAGGTTGGCCGGGATGGGCTTGCAGTTGCTGCGCTTGTAGGAGAAGTCGGGCTGGCCGAAGAAGAGCCCGCGCGCCGAACCCAAGCAGCAGTGCGAAGCGAGGACGAGCAGCAGCAGCGAGCCAGGGCCCTGCGGCATCGTGGGCACGCGACCCCCGCGGGGCGGAGAGCGGAGCCGGGGAAGCGGGAGGCAGCCGGGGCCCGAACTCGTCCCGGCCCGCTAGCTCTGCTCTGCGCGGCTCGGGGGCGTGGAAAGCCGGCGGTCGGGCGACGGGAGCACCGAGACGCCTGGCTCGCGGAGGACTGCGCGGGAGAGACGCTGTCCGCTCGGCTTGGTGCGGCAAGCCAGAGCTCAGCTCCGGGGGGCTCCGACCCGGGGGGAGCAGAGTGAGCCGCAGCTGGGGCCCAGCCAGAGTTTTCTTGGCCTTTTTTATGCAAATCTGGAGGTGGGGGGGAGAAAGGGAGGAGCCAGTGGAGAGTAATCCGAGGAGGGTTGGTCACTACTCTTTTGGTCTGGTTTTCCGTTGAGAATGCCCCTCACGCGCTCCCTGGAAGGGAATTCTGCCCCCACCTCCTTCAGATGCTGCTGCTCGTGTGCTCCAAGATTGCTTTAAATAACAAACAAACAAATAGACAAGACTGGCAGCTGCGCCCCACGGGTGGGCGTGCGGAGCGCGGGCTGCAGGAGATGGGGGTACGGCGGGGGACGCAATGGGTGGCCTCGCCACCAGATCCGGGCGGGAACGCGCTTCGCCCCCCGCGAGGCCCAGGTCGGGGTTTGTTTGACCCCAGCCTGAAGTTTCTGCTTCGACCCCGGAGCTGCGCGGCGGAACTGCATCTCTTGGAGCCGAGAGCCGCAGCCCTCGGGCTCTTTGTGCCTTCGTCTCGCGCCCGGAACCCGCTCGCTCGAGGCCGCCTCGGCAAGTGTGGTTTCCTCTCGTCTCCAGCCACAGTTCCCAGCCTGGCCCATCTCCATACGGTGTGATTCCCCCTGCCCTTTTAAAAATCAGAATTATACATAAAGTCGTGCGAGCAAAACTTTTACGCGGAAAAGGGAATAAAACGTTGGGGGTTGTTAATGTTGTTGGAGTAACTAGATTTTTGCCGTTGTGGAAATGCTTTTGCAGAATGTCGTCAGACTCATACACAACTGCCCACCATTTCCCGGTTTTGGAAAAGAGACCTGCCCCCCCCCCCCCCCTTTAAATGAAAGGGATGACTCAATGCTCGAAGGCAGTGCGGGCCCTAACACACGCAGGCCCCGGTGGCGCGGCGCTCAGTATGGGCCCGGTTTGGAAAGACTAGTGCCGGGCAGAAAATGCGTCAGGTGGGCAGCCTGGGAAAGGGTAGGGGGCAGAGGAAGAAGTCCTGCCTGGAGATCCACAAGTGCCAGTCGTGGCCTTGGCAGCGTTGGTTTGTTCGTCTTACACACGCCAGTGGGCCTCGAGTGTGCAGAGGTTAGCATACAGGCCGGCCTTTGCTTTCGTGGAGCTAGAGTTCTGCCCTTGAGGACTGCAAACAGTAAGTTTACAACTGGAAACTGGGACTTGGGTGCCAGAAGAGGGAAAGAGTGTGTGTGTGTGTGTGTGTGTGTGTGTGTGTGTGTGTGTGTGTGTAGGGGGGCTCCTTCCCCCTAATCGCCCAAGTCTCCCTTAGGGGCAGGTCGTCTCCGCCCCCTCAGCCTTCCTAGCGCTGCGGCTGTGCAGATCCAAACGGATAATACCCAGAGAGCGTTCTCGCCAAGGTTCTTTCATATGTAAGGTAGCGCATTGTTATTACTTCCCGGCCTCTTGGAGCTATCCACAGGCTCTGCCCGCAGCTTCCCTATTTCCCTCCTTCCGGAAAGATACAGTGCCTTAGGCTGCCTCCCAGGTTCAGTCGTCCCGTCTGCATTGGGGTCCGAGTGCTTTGGGGAGAGGTTAAATGTGTGGATGGGGAAAGCCAGCTCAATGTTATTTTCGACCCCTTCCTGGCCGTACACATATTAGGAAAATCGCCGTCTGGAGGTGGAGGGAAAGCATCTCCTGGTCTCCAAGAATCTATGTCCCCAAAAGTCCAGATTCCATGTTTTCTTTGACCCGAGTGATCTTCTGGGGAAGGGCCTGGGGTGGCAGCAAAAGGCCGCTCTTCCGCGGAACTAGCCCTGGGTCTTTTGGTTTCTAACAAAAGCACCAAGAGGCATAAAAGCCCCGCTCCCCAACACAAACTGTTTTAGAAATAAACCCCCCGTGAAACGGAAGCACACCTAATCCAGTAATTAATCAGAATCCGAACTCCGGAGATGCTAGGACTTGGGCGTTGGGGCAGGAAAGGGGGCTCTCCCGCCTCCACCGCCCCCAGTCCCAACGCCATCCCCTGGGGTCTTCTCGGCCCTTCAGACCCCCTAGCGCGAGACCAAGGACCCCGAAGCCGGTCGGGCTCGGGTTAGGCGGGGGCACCGTCGCACACCCAGGAGCCACCGAGCACCAAGGCGCTCCGCGGGCGGCCGCGGCCCCAGGCATTGTTTCCGCAGCCCGCGCGGCCCCACTCGCCGCCAGGGGGCGCCGGGAGCCGCGCCGGAGTCTCCATCGCCGCCATGCGCGGCGTCCCGCCTTGACCTGTCCGGTTCCGAGGCCCGCGGAGCTCCCATCGCACCTGCGCCACCCAACCTCGATCTCATCCTGCGCAGGCTGTATCTTCCTTACCCACCTGGAGTCGCGCCCCACTCCCTTTCCATTCAGCCATTTTTTCCCCCTCCCGCACCCGGCCAAGCGCGTCGCCGCGTGACAGGCGCGTCCAAGAGACGAGAAGATTGAAGGGGGACAGGAAAATAACCTCCCACGCAGGCCAGGACGCGAGCAAAGACCTCTGCCTGTGCGAGAGCCGCACGAACGCCGATGCTGGGTGACGGTCCCGGCGGGGCTCGCCAGCCGGGGTCGCTGTGCCACCGCGGAGAGATGCGCGCACGTGGTGCAGTGCCGCGGCACCGACTTCATGCAGCGGACTCGCCTTCACCTAGCGGACTCTTCCGCGCTCCTGGTTGGCCCTCGGGCCTAGGGGCCTCCTCAGAGCCTCGCCACCTAGCGAGGGCCAACAAAGGCTTTTGCTTTTACAAACCGAGAGTCAATGTCTCCCCCCCACCCCCGCCCCGTCCATTCAGTATTTGCCCGTTTTAGGAACGGAAACTGTAATCACCAAACCCAGGTTGAGCGGAAGTGGGTGCTCGCTCCTCAATCTGCTTAAAGGGGGCTGCCCATGAGTCCTTGGTGACGGGGTTGGCCATCTTTCCCCCACTCCGTGCCCCCCCCCCCAAGTGAACGAAGTCCCACCCAAATGCTGCAGGCCTGAAGAAGAGCCTCGAACCATCCTGGTTCTGGATTTGGCCCCGCTTCCCTGCTTGGGTGTTGCCTGTAAGGGCACTTTAGAATCCCCAGGCACAGCCTTCCCGCCAGTGTCGCCAGAACGACTGGGCTAGCTACAAGTTTCTGGGCCGGCAGGGCCCTCACTGTCGTGCTCGGAGGTTCAGTCCTGTAGCTACGGTCTCTAAGCGGGGGGCTGGCGGGCCCTGCATCTGCGGGGTAGGAGCGAAAAGCCTGGGAAGTGGCGCCTCCCGGCCCCGCTCGAGAACGTTGACTCTTCCGAGAAGGAGTGCGAGCGAGAGGCGGGGGGGGGGGGAGAACCACGTGTACAACCTGCCAGTTTCTAGACTCTCAAAACCCAGCACCGGCTACGGAGGGGCAGTCTTCAACTGGAAGCAAGCTTCTGAGCTCCCGGATGACGGTACCACTGACCGGCCTTCCTTTCCGCTGGAAAGCTTGTTTTGAAGCTCCTTGTTAAAACGCGCGGCCTCCCGGGAGGCTTTGAGCCGTGATGGCAGGCAAGTCCTGAGTCGGGATGACACCGGTACAAGGGCAGGGCGGGAGCAGGCTGGGGAAGCACCCGGACAGACGACGCGCGCCCACGGTAAGAGGCCGCACTAACACACTGGCTGAAGGCACCCTGTCTCCTGAAATCCTCACTGCCACCCGACAGGTGTGTGTAGGTGTTATCATTTTGCAAGTTAAGTAGTCACGGGGACACTGAGACAGGAGGGGTTCGGTAACTGGAACCGGGTCACACAGTGAGGTACAGCTGCTGGTACGACGCGTGCCGCCGCTGGGTGTAGTTCCGGCCCGGACAGCCTTTGGAGACGCGTCCAGACCTGTTGGGTGTCTCCAACAGCGTCGTCGCTTGGCTGTCATCCGCGCGCAGGCCGGCCGGGTGGGTGTCTTCAACCCTCGTCCTGGGCCTGGGGACCCGGGTCTTCCCGGCTCCTGGCTGGACCCTGAGGCGCTCTAGCCCCGGCATCCTTCCGTGGGATTCGCGGCAGCCATCTGGGGGCGCCATTTCCCGAAGCAGAGGGTCCCTCTAGGGTTGCAATGCGGCTTCCAGCACGCTAGGTTCTGAGATCTTTTGCGTTTCTAGAAGTTGGCCGTGAGGTTGGCTTTTTTGGGGGGGCCGGGGGGAGAGAGAGATTAGCTTGTTCTTTCGCCTTTGGCCTTCCCTCCGCTTGCGCTCAAGAGCGAGGGCGCGGATTGCGGCCGCACGCGAAGCTGGTCGCTGCAGGCGCACGCGGGGCAGGTGCCAGCCGCTGCCCGGCTGTGCACTCCAAGGGATCCGACGCGGATTTCCGATATCGAGGTCCCGGCCTGCTACGCGAGAGCCCTTGCCTCGCATATTAAGAAAACAAGAGTCGATTCGGAGGACCAACAGTAAACCGACTGCTAACCCGAATTCTTGCGCCTCTCTGCTTCTTTCAGGTTTCAAGGGGCCGGCGGGCTCCTCATTTGGAGCTGAAAAAGCAAACGAAGGGTCTAGGGAGGTTCGGACTCGGTGCCCTCTTTTCGCCAGGAAGGGCGAATTGGCCGAGGAAGGGCACGAGAGGGGCGGCGGAGACCGCGACTTTGGTGCGCGCAGTGCCGGAGCCCTGGCGCAGGGCTCGGGGCGCGGGGCGACGGTTCCCTGGGGGTGAAGCAGCAGCGGTCCCGGGGCCTTCCCTGCCTTCCCTGCCCGCCACCTGGCGGAGAAGCAGGCGGCCCCGGGAGAGCTGTGATTGCGAGTCAGTGTGAGCTCTCTGGTGGGTGGGTCCAAAGCCAGTAAGACCCACCCCCTCCACCCCAAGTTTCAGAGGCCTCTTTTGAACCAAGTACAGCGAGCTTGCTCTTGAGAAAGGCCTGAAGGCAGTGGATGGATACTTTTGGAGCTCAGTAGAATGATTAAAAACAGGCGCTCCAAAATGATAAAAACAAAACAAACAACCAAAACGAGAACCAACCAACCAAACAAAAACTAGTTTCACTCCCAGTGATAATCTACTGCAACAGATCATTTTCTTGCTCTTCCCCAGGCGCATGAGTGTTTTTGTCAAACACTGGTTTGGGATGGATTGAGAAAGATGTTTTATAGTGTATTTTTCTCAGGCACATCATGGAGGCTGTAAGTGGTTCGTTCTTTGGGAAAGACTCGGTTCTGTTTCTTTTACTTTTACCTCAATGAGAAAGTGGCCCTAGACATTTGGGGAGAAAGAATGGGGCTAGGGCATGGCATGTCCTACTTGCATCCCTGGACTGCTTCTGCTTCAAAAACAAAACCAAAAACAAGACCCAACCCAACAAAACACCTGGGGGCAGCTAGCTCAGTGACATAGACCTCTGGGAAGGAAATTCCACTTGTGGAGTGTACATGTTCTTCCCAGCAGCCTTTTCTTTTGTTCACAGCATAAGGTCTCCGATTTGCTGGACCAATAGTAATTCCTTGGTCTTTGGGGTTCAAAACTTTGAAATTCGCGTCAACGGTGTACACTTAGTTCATTTGGCACCCTTAATTAAAAAACTATTTATTGAGCACCTCATATATGCAAGGAGCACTGCTGGATACTTTCCCTTTCCTCTTCCCTGTCCCTTTCTTTCCAATTTTCCTGTCTCTTTCTGGGGTCCCAGCAGTTTATTGCTCACTGATGCATCGCAACTGCTGATGAGACTCTTGAAATGAAGCATCTCCTAATTGCTCACATTAGGAAATCCTGAATGGAAATAGCAAAATCCCAAGGCCATTCATAGAGGGCGGTCCAGAAGCCAGAGAGTTTCTTTGGGAAGAAAGTCCTGCTCCATTGTCTGATTTGAACAGCAGGGGTCACTGGCTAAGCTGGTGTTTCACTCTGGTGGGAATTTATTGCCATCAGATAAGAGCACAAAGTCAATACAATAAAGCCCGTTGGCTCTAAAGCAACAGATGAGATCTGTGTTCCTGCACACATGTACGATCTTCCCAGAAACAAATCCCAGAATAAAAAGCCCTTTGTCATTCTTCCTGAACTGGCTTTAGGGACACCTTTCCATACTCTGTATTTGTTTGGGTTCTTATAATGGTGGACTTTTATGCTGCCCAAATGAAGAAATTTGTCAGATTCATTAAAGTGATTCATCCTTTTCTGACAGACTCAGTTTCCATAAACCACAGGTATTCACATCAACAAATAAATCTGTAAATTAGAAAGAACATTTGTTTTTGGTTGATTTAGTGTAACCTGTAATTTCAAACTATAGTATTCAGCATACACAGACTTAGCCTGTTGACTGAGTTCATTGGCACTAAATGTTAACAAAGTTTCATTAGTAAGCCCAATATTTCTTAATAGTTTGTAAATCTCCACTGATACAATGGGGAGGGAAATATTGCAGAGAAATAACATTTCCAAATGTTAAATTGGGTTTCTGGTAGGCGGCCAGTCTGTGAAGTGTCTAGTGATCATCTTGGCCATGTTGTCCAGAGTTTTGCTGTTTTCCGTTAGCTTCCTTGAAATCTTAATTAATTAAAGAAATTCATAACGAGTTCTGCCCTGGAAGAAAATAACGACAAGAAGAGTGCTTTTATGAGTACATTTAACTTATTATTATTTGTACTAGTTCAGAAACCTTTTTCCATGTCCAAGTTTGTCTGGATTAGAGCTTCAAAATGAACAAGATTATCTAAGGTTTTCTATTATCAGTTCTTCCCTGGAATAAATACTGAAAACAAGTCTTTAATTCCCTTTTGTTTGGTATTATTTAATTGAAAACTTTAACTTGTTATGCTAGTTATGATTCCATTCAGAGGAGCTGAGTGTAGTGGGGGTGGAGGGAATATTAGGGACGGGGGAGATCAAGCTTGCTTGGACACAGCCTCAAAACCAGATTTCTTTCATTTGGAAATCATTACCTCCCCCTCCCCCCCAAAAGGTGTACCGTTTTCTAGGATATTCTAGTGGTATATGAAAGACTTGGACAGGTAGTCACTGGAATGATTTCTGTGGACTGTTACCATGTCACCACAGGAAGAACAAATATTCTGCCCTGCTCTTCTCTTTAACCATAGATGATGTAATTAGCAGCATAATGCCTTAAAGAAGGAATTTCTCAAGTTCCTTGGGGTTTAATTCCATCTGTCTAATTAAAAGATTATTGGGCCTCTACCATACACTGTGGGGGTTTTCAAAATGTCTTGCATATAAGGGGTTTATGGTTTAGTATTTATAGGTAAAAATAAAATTCCCACTTCTCTGCATTTAGCTTAAAAGTGAGGATGGCACATATTTCTGAGGGTAAAGACTTTTTCTCACTACATTGGGATAAAGGGATTTTTCGCATAAAGCAAAATATGTGTTGCTGGGGAAAGGAATAACAAGGCCTAGGCATTTGCAGGTCATGTGTGAGAAACTTAGTTGCTTTTTGAATTGTGATAGAATATAGTCTTTTATATTCATAAGCCTTATTAGAAAGCAGACAATCAGAAAATCCTTCTGTAAAAATCTTGAGAGATCTGTTCTTTGCCCTCATTTAAGACCAGCTTAAACTAACAAAGGGATTAAATTCTGTCTAGTTTATAAATTTACTTTCAGAGAATAATATTCAGTGGCTTAAAAACCCTAAACTGTAATAGATACATGGGAAATCCTCATTAACCACCAGATAAATGATGTATTTTTCATAGTTGCATTTCCCAAATCAACAGCAGACAACTGACTAGAAGACTGAAGGGAAAGGATTGAAAATTAAAACAAGTTAAAATGAAACTTTCATTTTCACTCGTGAATTGATTTCCTCCCCAAAAATGTATCTTTGTTGTTTACAAAAGTAACCCATGTAAAATATTCAGGCAACACAAAATTATAAAGTGGAACATGGAAATCTCTTTAATTTCACTGCTTGTATCTACAGAAAAAAGTGAAAAATAGTTGTATTCTTTTAACTTAAGAGAAAATGAATATACAAAGCTTTACAAAAATGCAGTCAAATGATACATACTATTTGTAACAACTTTCTGTATGTCCAGAAATGGAGATTCAGGTCTTAATAAATTACCTCTGAATATAGTATTTGAACCATATTTAATTTCATGAGTGCATTCCCCTTTCCAGGTTCTGACCAGTTCATAAATGGCACTGCTTTGTAGTGGCTGAGTTAGGCATATCATGATTAAGATGAGTTTTGGCAAGCACCTCATTGTCCAGATTTCTCCCAACATAGAAGTTTGATCATAATTTCTTCTGGCATTTGGACAGGTTGGCTACAACTCAGAGACTGTATTTCTTGTATTTCTCAATGTGATATTTCCCATATCAACTTGGTTGAAAAGAGGAATTTTGGATTTGCAATGAAAAAAAAAAACACAACAATCGAGCTTTTCTCTTTTCCTCTTAACCTCAAAAATGGCGTGGTTAGAATTTGAGAAGGGTTAGCTCTTATTTTTCTGAACCATTTTTTCCCATTTGTGTATTTCAAGTATCCCTTTGTGCAGAGAAGAATGTACTTTGGGAAGCAGAATTTTCTGGTTCTTGGAGAACATACTTGGAAGTCTCATTTCTTCCTACAGTGAGGGTGATTGACAGGGAAGGTGGGGAAATGTTGGGTACATAGTTGAAGGTTATTTCTTCATGATTTTATGTTGTCTGGGAGAGGAATGTGTTCACTCTCAGGTGGGTGTAGTTTTGGAAGGGGAGTGTCAGAATGGACCCGAAAGGCTCACATGAGTAGTGGTCCTTTTGTTCATATACTGTGTACCCATGAGACCTCTACTAAGGGATCTTCTTGCTGGCATGAAATAGCTGGAAACTCTTTTGTATATTGTGTCTGTCTATGTTCTACTTCCAGAATTAATTTAGCTAAAATAGATTTTTGATTTACAAGATATAATGGGCTGTTTTTTATGTGCAAGGATGATCTGATTGAATATCGATCATTAAGATGAGTGCCATCCCTTGCTTTTATAGAGGTAGAGAGCATGTACACTGATTTATGCAAATTATTTTTCCCAGTTCTCCTTGTAACCACACTTTAATAATCAGTTTTTAAGATGGTCAAGTTAAAATGATGTTTAGCCACTGGCAGAGTAAGTTGACTAGTTTACTCAGAAATTACACATACAGCCCTGGGCTTCAGTATGATGCAAATCATGGATAACATATAATACTGTATCAGTCAGGGTGGGCTAGGTAACAATCATCACCAAACAATAGAAGTTTGTCTCATATTAATGCATAGTTTGCTGTGGGTTGGGGGGCCTTCCAGGGCAGCTGTTTTCCCAGCTTAGCATTCCCAGCTGCTTTATTTTATGGTACTTTCATATCAAGACGTGCTCCCATAATCACTTAGCAGGCGGAGAGAGGGTTGGTGAATCCATTACTAGAAGTTAAATTCTTCCATTGGGAAGTGATGCATGTCACTTTCACTCCCATTTTGTTGGCCAAAATCAATAAGAAGGCCACCCCGAACTTCAGAGGGGTAGAATGTGCCATCATGTCCTGTGGCTGGAAATGGAGAAGAATTGGACCTTAGGGAATAGTAGTAATGCCTACCACTTATATATACACAATTCATGTCTAATTCCACGCTTTGTATAGTGCTTAAGCTACTATTGCTGATTCATAATTGTCAAGTAATAAGTAAATACTGTTAAGGTTTATAGATTGATAGGCTGCAAGTTGGGGTTAATGAAAAGTTGATAACTGGCAAATTATCACATGAACCTTTGGTATGGTTATATTTTGATTTGTATCAGAGCAGACTCTATATGACAGTTAGTTAGGTAGCTATCTGATTCCACTGCATTTGTAACTGGCTTTATCAACTAACATTAAGAAATAAAAATAGTCCACTATTAGGAGAGCTAGAGAAATATAAAGCTGTTCCCTGGAACTGAGAAGCCCGAGCTGATGGGTCCCATACCAGTTCTCCTACATTTCTAATTGGCAATATTAATAAACTTCTCTATAGGTATTTCCCTCAGAACCACCTATAGGAAATAAGAGCATTACCTGAAGGCCATACTGAAGGAAATATGCTTAAGAATGTGTTTACATTATGTAGCTGAGGAAGAAAGTACTTACAAGCATGTAACCTGGGAGAGTAAAACTTATTTTTTTAAGAAAGTGACTTTCTGAATTAATTTCTTCTATTAAAATAAAATCTTTGAGCAAACTGAAATGTGTTGGGCTATAGCCAGAAATCCACATTGATGGTATATTTTGTATAACATGCATTACTGTTCTTCATGGGTTAGTTTTTTTTTTTTTAATTTTAAGGTGATCCAGCTATGAAAATATGTTCAATGAAACGTAAATTGCCAGGAAATTAGATAAAGACGGTTGATTGAAGGAAGAAAGATAAAGGAACCCTTTAAGCTATTTTGATGCTCTTGTTTTTCATGGAAGAAGGAATGCCAAAAAGAGGAAGAACATGCTTCAAGACTCCCCAGGGGGAGGGGAGCCAGAGTCTTTTTTGTCACAGTGGGACAAATGAAGATTGCAGATGTTTTCTTAGATTCTCTTCTTCAGCATCACCACAACCCAAGAAAGCAAAGCCTGAAGTTTAATTTGAGATAGATACTCCTGTCTTCTAGGTGATATCAGCTTCTTCCAGGCTGATGGTAAAAACATACACCACATAGGGTTTGAATCTGACTTCATGGCTTTCTAGCTGTGAGATTCTGGATAAGTTACCTAAACTCTCTGTGCCTCAGTTTTGTCACCAGTTGGGGTACTAATGCACTGAATAAGGGTGAAAGGCGTAAAGTACTTAGAAATACAGAATAAGTACTTTATGTAAGTGCTAAGTCTTATTTTTGTTCATTCTACTAGGTAGTCATTAGTTCATCAATTCAGCCAACTCAACCCACAGAGGCTTACTCTGGAAACTTATCACTTATCCCGTAGATGTAAAGAGGTGTTAAGAGACTTGCCTAGGTCACAAATAAAGCCCAAATCACCAGGAGAGTTGGAGTGCCACTCAGCTGTGAAGGACTTGGCCAGAAATGAACTCGCCACCATCATCCCAGAAAGGGGAAACCAGATCTGACTTACACTTCACGCACATTAAAAAGGAAACTGGTCTCACTAAATTGGAAAAAAGATCCAATTATTTAAAAAATGTGTTACTGTCATTGGAATTTGAATCTTAAGTCGAAATGATATTACAACACAGATGACAAGTAGTTGAAATATTAACTGAGGGAAACAGTTTTGACACGCCAAGAAAAACCCTTGTAATTAATCTTCACTGGTAATCTCCTCAGAGTAACCATTACTAATTAGAAACATACTTTGTCAAGCCATCCAGATTCTAAGCCTGATGATGGCAGGAGTATATTTTTTTGTACCGTCACAGCCCCAAGACTAAGTGGTATGTTTTGCATGCAACAAGTGTATCATCAGTGTAGTTTGTTACTACTCTGAGTGAGAGCTAAACATAAAATTATACATTTAAAGCAGACACAGAACAGAAGGATTTCCTGGAAAGGAGCCATTCTCCTTTCCAATCACATGCAGTTGTTGAGAGACAATCCAAGTGGAAAGAGTGAATTTGGTTCTTACAGGGTGAGCCACAACATCTGGAGTCTGGCCCTCCACCCTGGGCCTTGACCTTCTCCTTCAGAAACAGTAGACAGATAGCGCTCATAGAAAGATGATTCAAACAGCATAAGAGTGTAACCTTGTAAATTCAACTAGGGCAGTGTGACTAGTGTTTTGCAGATGAGTTCATACTGAGTGTTATTCTCAGCATAAAGACATTTAAATCTCTGGGTACAGATGATATAATTATCCGCTTTTCCATTCCTGTCTCTACTGCATGTGCTGGTCAACATGGCTCTATTACCCAGTTTCCTAGTCTCTTAGAAGGCTAACATGCTTAGAGGTGTTATTTTATTATGTGATTAAAACTTTGTGTTACTTTTTAAAAATTGTGGTAAGATATTTATAACAAAATTTACCTTTTTAACCGTGTTTAAGTGTACCGTTCAGTGGCATTAAGTACATTTCTTAATCTTTCAATCAAAGTACTATTCACGTTTTGGGGAGTGTACTGCTCATTAGCACTTTTACCAAAGAGGGATACAGAAGAACAGCGACACCTGATCATTTAATGGGCTCTCTTAGCAGCAGCTTTGTGAAATGGTTTGGTGGCATAGGAAATAAAGTTTATTGACCAGAATGAAGATGTATTAACAACAGCCATTGTTTTTCTATTCTTTTCTCTCAATAGATATGGTTAGACTGGCTAAGAAGGTAATGCAGATCACAGTTCCCCAAGCTGAGTTGAATCTTCACAACCAGCAAGAGTAGACACAGATCCGCTGACTCTTGAGCCTGTCAGGAGGTTCTAGAATGCTGCTTTCTTGTGGTTACTGAAGCTGTTCAAAGACCATCTCACATCTCTGTGACCTGACAGTAAAGAAAGGGGGATATCGCCCTCCTTCTTCTCACCTGGAAAGACACCCGGCCCATTTCCTCCCGTTCGGTAAGATCCTATCAGTCCTTCAAATTCTATTTCAAATACCCATCTCCAGAAAGTAGGGAAAAGATGATGGCAGTAGTAAGAGACCATTAAAGAGAACTAGAGGAGCCAAATGAAGCAGGGGCCAGAGGGAATCAAGTAAAAGCATTTAAAAACATTTGTTTTAGTTTTAATTTCTAGATTAGAGACCCCAAAGTATATTGGATCATGGGAGTGATAGTTCTCTTCCATGGAGAAACTGACATTTGTAGAGAAAAATGATAGAATTGAAGTGTTGGAAAACACGTTTGAGTTCAGCTAGTCTCTTCTCCCACCCAGAGTGATGTCCCTGATAGGGCTTCAACTCAGTTTCTCCCTGAACTAAAAGTGATGGGGAACTCCCTTCTAAGCTCTTTTTCAAGATCATCGATTCCCCTCACCATCTCTTGCGTTCAGCAAGCAACTCTGATATAGGGAAAGGTGTCCTATTAGCTTGCTAGGGCTGCCATAGCAAAATACTACAGACTTGGCGGCTTAAACAGTAGGAATTTATCTTCTGGAGGCTGGAAGTCCAAAATCAAGGGGGAAACAGGTTTGGTTTCTCAAGGCTTCTCTCTTTGGCATGTAGATGGCCACCCATTTGCTGCCCCTTTGTGTGGTTGTCCCTGTGCAGGTGCACCCGTGATTTCTCTTGGTCATCTTAGAACACTAATCATATTGGGTTGGGGCTCCACTCTGACACCCTCATTTTATTTAATCACCTCTTTAAAGACCATGTTTGAGTAGGAGCTCTTGAAGGACAGGAATCCTGCCTTCTCTGTCTTGGGCTGCTAGAGTTGAGCACAGTACCTAGCACTCAGTACTCAAATGAATCGCAACCAAATGAACTGAAATACATCTCTTTATTCATTGGGCTCTCCTGGTGAAAGCTAAAGCAGGACTGGATCGTAAAGTTTGGGGAAACATGAGAGAACATCCTCATGATGATACTTGGACACGTCCGTACTTTTGCTGCTTTGGAACTGAGATGATTTTCCATGTGGTTGAGCACCTGATCCCATCAGGTAGGTCTTAAATGTATGGCTGTCTTTTGAGATTTTATACCTACACTAATGTGATGAGTTTTTGCTGCAGTTGAAGGGCATTCATATATTGGAAACAGTTGCCAACTGGGCTGTGATGGTTTCTCATTTCCAAACAGCTAGGGGCAGGTAACTGCAGATATTTGATAAAGCCAACAAGTTCACTCTACATGGTTCAATGAACTACTCTTTCTCTTCTGTGTAGACAAATGTTACCACTGTTTATTTATGATCTTTGGGCAGGTTATTATATTCTAGATTGCTTATATTCAATGAGGCATACTTTTTCATCATCATGATTATTTCTTTGCCCTTCTCATTTAATGATATTTACAAGCTCTTAGGTGTAATAGGTTCTTATTTAGCAGCAGAATATTTGTCCTGCTTTGACTAAGGATGCATCGCTCAGTTTTACCCATCATTGAGTGCTCAGTGAGTGGAGCCTGCATCTGGCTTCCCTGTTTCTCATTACATGCACTTTTTTTCTGATGTCACAGATGCCCCCTCATGTGGGGACACTTTCATTTTCTCTATTTGCTTGCACTTCTGTTCTGATGTTCCTTCTTACTTTTTATGTCACTATTAATTTTGAAAGGTCAATTGTTAAGAATATGTCTACCTCCATAAAATAAATATTTCAAAGCATATATTATTTTCATGTTCACTACCGTTTTGTTTTGTTTTTTTTTCGTTTGGACCTAATTAGGTGAATATGGAGGATAAAGGTTGTTCTTATTTGGCAAAATATAGTGATTCTTCTCCTTGGCTTTCGAATATCCACATATATAGAGATAAGGAAATAGTCTTCTATGACTGAGTATAAGGCCTCAATACATTCACATCCTGCATTTTTGCTTCCAGCCCTAGGAAATCAGGTTAGTGATCAAGAGAACGGCTGGCAGTCATGGGAACACTTCACTTGTTATTTATGCAGTAGTTATGTGATGGTTTTAGAATTATATCCTGTGTGGCTTGTGGTTCATGGATCAGACTGCCTAATCCCTGAGCCACAAGGGACATCTGTGAATCCACTGTCCAGTTCACAAACTAAAGACACACAGGCGGAGAGACCATTTTATCATGCACAGATCCTTACACAAATTAGCAGATGAAACTCACTCGGATACAGAGAAAGATTGACGTTGGGGGTATCCAAACATGACATCCATTTCCATAAACACTTTATTAGATTAAAAAATGAGGAGAACCTTACATTGGATGTGAAAGTAAATAATTATGAAAAACAAAAATAGTGATATGCTAGTAAACCTACAACAGTGAAATTTCTTTTGCCAAAGGAATAGGAAATCCTCAACGGAAATATTAGAAAAGCATGTAAGTAATCTTACTTTAGGGAATAAACAAGTAATGATGACCAATGTTTTATTCAACAGAACTACATAGAATTAAAATAATAATTTAAAATAGTTTCTCCATATGGAACTGACTTGACTGTCAGACTTCCAGAAAATACTCAGAATAATACTTTGCTAATGTTCTTGTACAGACTGGTACATTTTTAACTTTTTACACTTTTACCTACTCCGAGTGTATAAAATGTGTATATTTTTCTTTTCTTTTTTAAAAAAGATTTTACTTATTCATTTGAAAGAAAGAGAGGGCACAAGCAGGGGGAGCGGCAGGCAGAGGGAGAGGGAGAAGCAGACTCCCCGCTGAGCAGGGAGCCCAATGTGGGGCTCGATCCCAGGACCCTGGGATCATGACCTAAGCCGAAGGCAGATGCTTAACCAACTGAGCCACCCACGCTCCCCCAAATGTGTATGTTTTTCTTACTGAGAACTGATAACATGGTAATTTTTATAAACTTTCATATTATCAAAATTTCATATTACCAAAGTTTTGTAAGATTAGGATCCTGTTGCATTTAGCTGTTAGGAGAATGCAGGTAAGGGTATGTGATGGGTGGTGTGGAGAGTGCCATCAAGAAAAAGAATAGATAATTTCTTCCTATAATCTCCTCCTTAAATCTTTTTTCGTTATAAAACTGAATACTGACATTCAGCCCTTGTATTCTTGAGACCCTGGCTGTTGATTACCAGGCTCCTGTGAGGAGTTTTCTGGCTGTTCTTTGCTGTGATTGTTAAGAGACAACAGCAAAAATGGGAACTCCTGCAACAACACTGCAACCACGTAAAGCTTCTAAGAAGCTCGCGGCCCCATCAGTGGACTGATGAACAGGTTTTCCCCCTCTGTCCCGTGAGGTGATGAGATGGGGACATTTCCAAAGGGGATAGGCCACCAAGATCAGGCCTCCCAGTGAGTTACTTCACTCCTGAGAAATTTCGGCAAGTTACTACGCAATTTTCTTTTTTTTACAAGGAAAATTCCAGTTTTCCATTCCTGGCTTGTTTTACACCTCTCACTTGGCGACATCATGTTTAGCTCAGGCTAACGAGTGCCACCACTGCACTTAGGACAGGCTGAGCTGAGTGACAACCTGAAATGATCAAGCACAAGCAGGTCCAACCAAATTTGGCTTTAAGGCCTACAAAACATAACACTGCTTCCAAGGGAAGCAAATAGTTTTGTTAATTTAATATCTGAAAAAGACTTGTGTATCATCTTCTAAAGTCCTTTAGATTGGCAGCAGAGATTGGGAAAGTGACCCAGGTGGTCATATTGCTAGAACATTTATATTCTTTTTTGGCGACCATCTCCCCTCTGGGCTCCTGGGAGCAGTTTCCCGTGGAATGGAGAGCAGAGAGAATCATAATTATGTCTCAGCCCGGCTTCATCACCCAGTAGGGACCTGTATTTCCAAATGTGCCCTTATAAATCTTTTAGCTAAATCAGGGCTCAAATGTAAAACCCAGTTCCCTAGGGAACTTTTTAATATAAACGAAAGTCTGGTTTAGGCTGATTTTTTTTTTTACCTTTGTGAAATATATTTACTCATGACAGTTGCAGATTTAGTACAAAGTCTTATTTATTATTTCTTTTGCATTACACAAAAAACAAAAACAAAAGCCAAACAAACAAAAAGCAGAAACATCTCTTGAATACCTTATAACATATAGATCAATTTCATATACATTCGTATCTTTGAAAATGAGGAAGCACAGTTCTGGGCGGCGCTGCCATCATTATTTTGTTTGGTTTTGTTTTTTAACAGAATATCGTATACTCATAAGGGGATAAAGTAATGAAAATAGGACAGACTTGTCCTTTCTGGTTGTTCTTGAGTCCTGTGACAACCATGAAACCTGATCCCAGTTCAGCTGGGCTTCCTAGAGGTTAAATCCCAAGGAAGTAGTATTCTGGTTTTAATATCCTTAGGAGTTCTACCCCGGTGTCCTGGCTATCCCAAAAGGAGGAGATTCTGTCTGGTCAGCACTCTAGGAGCCAAGCACTCCTTTAAAATCTGGATTGGCTGGTGCTACATGTCCAAGTCCAGACAGAGTGATAAATTACTCATAAATGAAAAGAGAGGAAAGTATTGCAGTGATGGTCACTGGCTATGATCTTGGTCATTCCCGTTCTATAGCTCTTCTTCACTACAGTGCTTTTTAAATATTGAGCATGTGATTCCCAATTTGAACCTCTGAAGTTGAATGGCAGAGTAAGTCACTGGAAGCTGTTAGCAAAAGCTATGCTGTCTGGAAATGATTCTTGGGATCTCTAGAATCCTGCAAAGAAATAATAGAAAACCCAGGGACCACTAAATGCCATGTAAACTGCTAGGAAAAAAAATTCCCTTGCATTTTCTGGAGGAAAGGTGACTCTGCATTTGTGTAATCATTTCGGTTATGAATCTGCTTATTAGCTGTAAAACCCCGAAGTCATAAGGTTAGTAGGAACCTTTCCAAAGATACATACGTTAAATTTAAGGAATAAGGTCATACCTTCACAGAATTCAAAGTTTATTGGGAAGGGGGATCTGTCTCAAGTTAGGGTCTTTGTAGGGAACACTGGCTCCTGGCACAGACTTTCTTGGCTTATGTGTTCTTTCTGTCTGTGTCAAACACGGCTTGTTCCTCAAACCAGCAGAAGCTATTTAAGCCTTAAGGAACGGGTGCCCCCTGTACTCAGCAGCACATAAGCAGTAAAGGTATGTGTTCCATTCACCTAATTAAGAAAGGGCCTCAGAGTGCAAGTTTGTAGTGTTAGTGATATGCTTTTATATTTTACTACACTTCTTATGTTGGAGTTACTATTTTTTTGTCTGAGTTTTTTTGTTGATTCACATTGAGTTTCTGGCTTTTAATTTATTTTAGTTTGAAATTAATTTTCTGTTTTCAATATGTGCTAGGAACTGTGTTCAAAAGGCTGCAAAGATGCTATAAGTAAGACAGAAGTAATACAAACAAAGAATTAACATATGAAAAATTTTCAGACTCAGGAATAACGGTAAATACACATTTAAATGAGATCTCCCTCCCCCGCCCATGAAATTATCCAAGATTAAAAAAAAGAAAAGAAAAGGGTGTTGGTGAGGCTATGATGGGAGGGCTCTTGGTGTGTTGCTGTGTGGGGGTCATAAGAGAGATGCAAACCAAGAGCAAACCAAAAGGGAAGGATCAAGGTTAGAAACTGCAGGGAAAGTTTCTGGAAAGGCTAGCACTTGAGTGAGGACTTGGGGGAGGGATGGAATTCAAAGAGTGGCGATGGAAGGCAGGGCACGCTGCATGATTAAAGGTGGTACCTTTTTGGTGGTGGTACCATGTTTTACTTTGGATTAAGTGTGGTGCTGTGTTTTGGAGATTTATCCATTTTGGCACATGAGCTCTAGCTCAGTCGTTTTAATGTTTTTACGGTATTCCATTGGATGAATGGAATTCGTTCTCCTTCTGATAGACAATTAGACTGTCTCCAAATTTTTGTTGTCACAGACAAAGCCACCGTGAACATCTTTGCATATGTGTTCTTGTGCACACTTGAGAGGCTTTTTCCATGATATATCCTGGGGAACAGGATGGGGTATGCACCAGACAGTCCAAATTGCTCTTGAAGTGTATATGCCAGTTGAAGTGCGCACTGGCAATGTTGGTGGGCTCGTACTATCCCACATCCTTACACTTACCATCCACAGACATACATTTTATCAGTTTAATGGGTATGAATGTGTATCATATTAATTTTTTTCTGTTCCCCGATCATAAGTGAAGTTCAAAAATTTTTTGTATATTAATAGGCCATTTAGATTTCTTCTTGAGCAAATTGCCTGTTTCCTCTCATTTCCTATTTTTTAAAAAATCTTCATTGACTTATAGATTTTCTTTATATATTCTAGATATCCTGTTTTAAAAAAATCAATGAAATGAATTGTAAATATTTTCACTTCCTCTTGGTCTTATTTTTAAAGTTGTTATTATGATCTTATTTCATTCCAAAATAATTTTAATTCAGGCAAAATTGTCAGTCTTTTTGTTTATGGTTTATGCTTTCTATGACTCGTTTAAGAAATCCTTTTTTAACATATGTCATAAAGAAAGTATCCTAATACTTTTTCTGGAGATTTTGCTTTTCATATTTAAGTCCTTAATTGACCTGGAATTGATTTTTGTGTATGGTTTGAGATAAGGTTATAATACTTTTTTCCATAAGGATGTCCAAATTCCCAAGCCCATAAATAATTCTTTTTCTATTTTATGTATTTATCATATGCCAGGCAAGTTTATAAAGAATTCAGTGAGCAAAAACTGTGGGAATCCTTTCAGTGGTAAAGTACGTGCATGTATCTCTGTAATCAGAGGTATTTCGGAAGCTGTGAAAGGATGGTGAGTACAGATCTGATTGAGTTTGAATTCCAACTCTCACTTATAAACAACGTAGGGTAAAAAGAATGCTCATAAAGTGAATCAACTTCAAAAAGTTGGTATTGAAGTGAAAATAATTGGACAGAAGTTTGGGATGGAAATAGCTGTCCACATCAATTTCAAATGGTTGGAAAGGCTAGAATGTAAGGCTCTCCCCTGGACTCTGGAAATATTAGAATGAAATGAAGACAACTCTTGATAATACCAACCCCAAGAGCTTTGACTCAATCAACTGAACAGAGCAATATCAGTGAGGAGCAAGGGATGTGTAAACTCTTCTTGGGAAAATAACTCTCTGCAGATAGCACCAGGGCTTGGCTCACTCAGTCTCTTTCCCAGCAGGCTTTTCCCTCACCTTTCCCTTTGAAGTGGATTGAAATGCTAAACACCAACTTTTCTTAGACACTTTCTACCTGGGATGGCCAGTGGTGCAAGGGTACAGCATTCCTTCCCATGCAGAAAGACAAAGCCGCTGTGGATGAGGCCTTTCGTCCTCTCACCTTGTTGCTTCCTGGAAATTGGATGTAGGATCTGAAAGTGCAGTAGCCATCTTGAGACCTCAAGGGCAGACTTGTGGCATTCTGAGCTACTCTTGCCAGCCTGGTGTTTCTACCCATAGAGTTCTTGTCACCAGAGACAAAATAAACTCATATC
The DNA here is from genome assembly GCA_028534135.1 of Potos flavus. NCBI lineage: Eukaryota > Metazoa > Chordata > Mammalia > Carnivora > Procyonidae > Potos > Potos flavus. Next base: position 62,312,721 of record CM052899.1, on the reverse strand, counting down.
TGTATAAATCCTTGTAATGAAGGCTTTTATTTTTAAAATGCATTTATAGTCAAACACATACCTACCTGATAGAGCTTTGATACCTCACTCATTCATTCAATATTGGTTATCACTGGAAATATTTACAGTAATGGGTGTGTGTTAGTGAAGTGAGGGAGGATTGAACAGAGGATGGGAAAGGAGAAGATGGCACATGTTCCTTGTGTATCTAGAGTTTAATTTCTAAATTGGAGAAATCAGACATTACCACAGATAGAGCAGCAGTTTATGAGAAGTGCCTCATCTACCAATGTTTGGCCCCAAGTATTCAGATGATCTTCTACAAGCATCTGGGATCCATTGTGGCAGCTTGGGCACCACATGGGCATCTTTATACAGCAAATACTTGGTCCTGACACATGTCATGTGTTCCTAAAGTCATGTGAAGATGATTTTGTAGTATGATATGTTCAGTGGTGTATGTTGTACTATAAAACAGTATATACTTATAGCCAAGGATCAAAGTTAGGACATAAATTCCTGGGATCTTTTTTGTTTCATCTTGGTATTCCTCACCATGAGTAATTTCTTGTTTGCATATTTCAGGGGCAATGTAGTTAGTTTTATTTCCTGGTCATAATTTAATATAGAGTATACAGAGATATAATCTGACTTTTTCTTACATTACTGATGAGTTCTAGATTAAATTTGGCAGTGAACACTCTGTTCAGTTTCTAGTTTCCTGACCTAGATAAATGAATTCCATAGCAAGGCTAGGTCATGCCACCTACCTTCTTTCCATAGAATGTCCTTGGGTTCTGGTCAAGGGCTGAAGACATGGTGGCAGTGGGAATGGGGAAATAAGAATAAGGCATGGCCATGGAAGGGCCCAGCCCTAGCTCACCGTTGATCTAAAGAACCTCTAGGAGGGTAAGTTGGGAGGCATTTAGGATTGTCAGTTCTCCTTGAACTTCACTAGTGTTCCTATGAGGCTATTACCAAGCATTTTGCCAGTGATCCTGGTCTTGGCCCTGAAGGTATGGTTTGTGACTCAGGTTGCCCCATGGCCTATCCCTGGCACTTTCAGTGTGATCAGACTTGGGCTGAGGCTGCAGAAGAAGCAATTAAAAGTGAAAGTGTCAGGGTGCAAGGTTGAGGTTAGGGGAAGTTTGTCAACTCATTACTATGGTACTGAAATATTTTCCTTTGGAAAACCCTCCAGTTAAGACTTCCATGCTATACTCTGCTAAACTTCTTAGACCAGGGTGGTTGAGCTATGGGATTAGGATGTCTTGGGTCCTCAGCCTTTGATCTCTAGCTCATGGAAACAGCCTGTGGGATGATATGGTTTTAGCCTATTTGTCTTTTCCCACCTTTTTTGGACATTCCCCATCTTGATTAAAAAATGCCATGCTTATAAGATCAAAAGTTTGTGATAAAGATTTTATTTTTATATAAAGTCACTTAAACTGTTTGTTTCAGAGATTGCTTAGTCCATCTGTGATTATCTCAGTGCAGCTTTCCTTGAATAAACAGAAAGGGTTTGAAAAATTCAATGAATCCCAGTGTTGGTTAACATTAGAATTGGCTCGTGCTGAAGTTCATATTGACCTCAGAGCACAAGTTTATCTTTTGAGGTTGTTTTGACTTTGGAGAGGATAGATATTGGAACTTTCCATAGAGAATACTGCTTGGTTGACTTGTTTTTCTTCTCCATGATGTTAGAAAGAAAATCTCCCTGACCAGAGGCTCAGTCCTCAGCCAAAGCAGTGGTCCATCTGGCGTATCACTGTCTGTACAGAGGAAACAATCCCAAGATCCCTTGATCCAGCACCCAGCTCTAGGCCGAAGAGATGGTGCTTCTTCTGTTTTATAGATGATGTACCTATGGTCCCAGGAGGGCCAAACAACTTGGTTAAATCACTAGGAAATGGGGCTAATGGTGGTGTGCAGATGTGATAGATGTAGGGTAGGGGAATGAGAGCAGTTCCTAGGATTCCTGATCACACGAATCTATATTTTGCAGCTGGCTTGTGTAAGCTTGTTGAGTACTCCTGATGCTGATCTACAGAAATCTGAGACTGAAGGCCAGGTTGGATGGTAAGGGCGTCCAAGCTGGGCTTGCTCCTCTCTTCTCTGTTTGGCAATTGGTCACTACCCCTTGTCTTTCAGAATCTCTTCATTAAAATATCAAAGGAAATGTCCCTATTTTTTCCTCCAAGAATTGAGTCAGTTCTCTACCATGGCTTCTTCATTAACCTTGTTCTTCAGTCACCTCATCTTTTTGTTGTATTTCTCATCTCTCCTTCCCTGCAGTTTACAAATATATTCAAGTCCCTCCTATATATATATATATATATATTTTTTTTTAAAGATTTTATTTATTTATTTGACAGAGAGAGATCGCAAGTAGGCAGAGAGGCAGGCAGAGAGAGAGGGGGAAGCAGGCTCCCCACTGAGCAGAGAGCCCGATGCGGGGCTCAATCCCAGGACCCTGAGATCATGACCCGAGCCGAAGGCAGAGGCTCTAACCCACCGAGTCACCCAGGTGCCCCTAAGTCCCTCCTATATTAAGAAAAATATCTCTATTCTGCTTCCCTCACTCTTCTTTTATTCTTTCACAGCCTAGCTTCTTGAAGGAGTCGTCTACACTCTTTCTTCTGCATTTATAAAAATTAATATATATTTGACATATAACATCATGTAAATTTAAGGTGTTGATTTGATACATTTGTATATTGCAATATGACTGCCATTGCAGCATTAGCTTCTACACTTAATTTTTCTACTTCTTTATGACTAATTTATGCTAAACCCACTGTAATCCTTGCCTTGACCATTTCACTGTTCTGTCAAAGGTCACCGTGATACCCTAATTGTCAAGTTCAGTAGATTCAGTTTTGGTTCTTCCTATTTGACTTCTCTGTGGTATTTAATAGTTTGTCCCTCAATTTTTTGGGGGGGCAGTTCTTGAAGATAAATTATATATTGCCTTTGTATTAAATTTTACATAAAATATTAAAATTTACCATTAAGGTAAAATTTAGCTTTTTTTCCTACATTAGCCTTCATTCATTAGCATGGACATTAATTGACTATTTAAATTAATACTAAAAATAATTAATAGACTGTATTTTTTAGAGCAGTATTGGGCTTACAGAAAAATTAATTGGAAGGTACAGACAGTTCTCATATACCTCCTTTTTCCCCTTGTCATGGGTTTAACATCTTGAGTTAGTGTGGTATATTTGTTAAAACTGATGAGCCAGTATTGGTACATCATTGTTAACTAACATCCATAGTTTACATTAGGGCTCACTCTTTGGGTTGTACAGTTACATGGATTTTGATGTCATGTATCCACTATTACAGTGTCATACAGAATAGCTTCACTGTCCTAACAATCTCCTGTGCTCTACCTATTGATCTCTTTTTTCCTTTTCCTGGAGCCCCTAGCAACCACTAACCTTTTTACTATCTCCATCGTTTTGCATATACTTGGTATCTTACAGTATGTTGCCTTTTCAGACTGGTTTGTTCCACTCAGTAATATACATTTGAGTTTCTTCCCTGTTGTTTTTTGGCTTGCTAGCTCATTTATTTTTTTTTATCATTGAGTAATATGCTATTGTATGGAGGTGCCACAGTTTATTCTTTCACTTATTGAAGAACACGGTGGTTGCTTCTAAGTTTTAGCTGTCATGAATAAAACTGTAAACATCTGTGTGCAGATTTTTGTGTAGACGTATGTTCTCAACTCATTTGAATAATTATCACTTAATTTTGAAAGGCTGTCTTTCCTTCACTTTCATAGTACCCCTCTCCTTTGGTTTCCCTCCCAGTCTTTGATTATCCCTTCCCATTTCCCTTTGCTGATGCTTCTTCCTTCTCCAGCCTCTTAAACGGAGTTTTTATTCCCCAGGGTTCTGTGGGAGGCTTTTTAATACTTCAGTATTTCATATATTCTTCTTGGATGGTCTCATCTGTTCTGAGGACTTCAGAGGTCATCTCACTTGTGTGCCCTAAACCTGTATTTCCATTGAGACCTTTCCCTTAAAGTCCAGACCCATGTATGTGGTTCCCTTCTTGGATGTCTCTTAAATGGAGATGTAGGCAACATGCCAGAGAGGAAGGACATCCAATTCCGGGGACTGCTTCTCATATGGAAGTAAAAGTGTTTCTGTTTTTATGACATACGTATGAGTGGTGAGGCTTTTCTACTGTATTTCCTCCAATGCAGGGCTTCTCAACCTCAGCATTAGTGACATTTTGACCAAATAACTTTTTTGTTGTAGGGGACTGTCTGTGCTTTGTAGGATGTTTAGCATTATCTCTGGTCCCTACCCAATAGATGCCAATAGTACCTCCTCCTTCCTTCCAGGTTGCAAAAAACAAAAAATGTCTCCTGACATTGTCAAGTATCCCTTGGTGGTGGGGGAGAAGGGAATTACCCTCCTTGAGAACTATGGCTTTAATATAATATGCTTTCCATTGCTCTGTCTTTGCTCACATTGCTTCTTCTTGAAATGCCTTTTCTTGGGTGAGCCTGAGAAGCTTCTGCTTATTCTTTAAGACTTGGCTCACCTCTCTTACAAAATCTTTTCTCATATCCTTACCCTTTCCTTTCTCTATCCTATTACCTCTTCCTTCGTGCCTCACTGTCGTCTTATGATGTTACTGTGTTTGCTTATTTACACACGTGCTTCTCTTCTCTGCCTGGTGAGCTGAGTGAGGGTTGGCATCATGCTTTAGTCTTTGAATCCCCAGCACCTTCACAGTGTGTGGTAATTAATGTGCCCAATTAATATTGCTAAATAAGTGAACTGTAATGACCCTGCTGGTCAAATCCTCTATGATAAATTCTCACAGTACTATGTACAGCTCCTTCAAAGCACTTATTACAGTTAAAATTTTCCATTTTTTAGTGTGATTATTAAATTAATGTCTTTCTCCCTCACTAGGTAGACTTTAATCAGCTTCATGAAGGCAGAAGCTATAGTTGTTTTTGGTCATCACTGAATCATGCAGTGCTTGGCACTTAATAGGTGCTCAGAACATATTTGTAGAATGAATACATGATCTTGGGAAAGAGTGGCCTTGGGAGGTTCAACCTGGCTTATTAGTACCAACAATAACAACAACGGAGAGTTTAAAAAGTGTTTTTAAAGGTAATTATTCTCATTTAGGATTACTAAAAGCCTTGGTAAAAAGATATTGTTTCCGTCTTTCTTTAAAAAAGGTTTTATTTATTTATTTGAGAGAGAGACAGAGAGAGGGAGAGAGAGGAAGAGCAGAGGGAGAGGGACAAGCAGACTCCCTGCTGCGTGCAGAGCTCCATGGGGGCTGTGATCATAACCTGAGCCATAACCAAGAGTTAGATGCTCAAACGACTGTGCCACCCAGGCGCCCCTTGGTTCTGTGTCATAGATGAGAAGACTGAGGAAGCTCAGAGAAATTGAACATCCTAAGGTCTCATATCTCATCATAACTGTATTACACAATTTGAAGGCTGGGTTATTTCTTGTCAATTCTTGCCAGATTTGGGGACATCAGTAAATCTTTAAATGGCATATTAAAAGAATTAATAACCATCTGATTATTCTGTATTTTTTTGTGTATTAGTTCAGAGAACAGGAATTTTTACATCTATATTAGGAAAAGTCACTGGAATTTATAATAACTGCTTATGGCTCCTTATCAGCTGTGTAATAACACAAACATTATGTTTAATTTGTATTCCAGGGGCTAGGCAGAGAGGTTAGCACAGGGAGTTTCATAGATCCAGTAGATGCAAATATAAAATGAGAAGAATTTTGGTATTTTGAAGAATAAAATACTTTCTCCGTATTAATTTACAATATAAATGACTGATAACCTGAGCGAGATAAAGGAGGCCTAGGACAGTGGTTCTTAAGCTTTGTGGTTTGATGGGACAAGGACTAATATAGACCTATTGATCCCATCTTTTCTTATCACTAGACACATGAGAATAGCGACATTTACCCCCACTAACCTGGAAGCAGTGGAAAGAATGAATTTACGTGCCTGGGAGCCTATTTTGGGTAAATTATTAATATATTCCTGAAAGTAAGTAGAGACATGAGTGCATTATAAACTTGAACGCTATTGGAAACCACCTGAAACTCTTTCACAGAACATTGGAATTCCCAGGCCACAGCTAAATATCAGTGGCTACTCACCCCAGACTTTTTACTCAAGAATGATGATGGAATGAATCCTAAAAATATATGCACATAAGAAAGGTGAAAAGGGATGTGAAATCTGTACTAATATCTTTTAGGAGCTGCATTAGAAATGAGAATAGATTCTTCATGGGGCAGGCAATTACCACTACCTAGCACTATGCCAGTTCAGTGAAGGCATCCAACAGTTAATTGCTGAATAAAATGGGAACTCCGTTCTATCCTATGAATGTCTGACTAGAGAAAAGCTTCCCAAGACAAGAAACTTGGCTGTATTTCAAGTAATACTTCCTGGGGTGTGTGAAAAATTATCTACGATGATACCAAAGGATAGTTGTTTCCCTATCACTTTACAGGTGACAGAAGGAAGATGGTATTAGAGGGCATGTGAGAAGACATGTGGAACACCAATGGAAGAATCTTGATTGGATTGATGGAGACAACTCCTTAGTGATGTTTGATCCACCTTTGAGACAAACGGCAAGACTGAAGATATGTGAGTGAAAAGAAGTAATAATAATAATAATACTAGGAATGCATAAAGTATCAGTCTTTGAGTTACTGGTCATCGATTGATTTCTTGGTGAGATTTTTATGGAAGGATGACCTTGCTGAAAATGACAGTAGTGGGAAAATATATAGTTACTGATGAGACCATGTGAAGATTTGCTTTGTGTGAATGTGGGTGTATGTTACATGGAGATATTGTTACACTATTTAGCAAGGCAACTGTTTTCTTGTTCTTGAATCATGAATATAATGGAAACTCAAGAGAATATCTCTTTGGCCAGAGAGACTTTTATGTTGTCCTTCCAGACCCTTGTATTCATACTTTGGATCGCCCACAGGCGAATCCAGGAGAACCAGAGGAAACTTTCTTGGATTGGAAAATCAAAATGAATTTATGTACATTTCAACTTAAAAGATCCTTTTTAGGGAAATTAACGCTGTGGTGTTGGAAGGTGTTATTTCATTCACAAAGCATTTGCAAGATCTATTATGTGTGAGATTAATCACATGTAAATATTTGGTAGAAGTAAAGCAAAATTATTCCCTGCAAAATGGACCCAGTGGTGAGAACTGGCTGGATGAGAAGAGTCTGTGTTGCACTTTTCTAAGCATCCCCAACAGAGCTGCTTATTCTCTGAGTCTGGAAGAGATCCAGTGGGATTTGGTTTTATGAGGTTTAATGTAAAGGTGTTGTATTTCATGAGATGAAATCATAACACAGTGGGTTGCAAGAATTTTGAGAGATTATTTTTTCAGAGTGTTTGGCAAGCACCACTCTCTAGAGAATTTTATGTCTAAAAGAGAAATATAGATCTTCTTTCATAGGATTGAAATGATAACTAATCTTTAATCCTTTTTAGATGGCCAGGGTTTAACTGGTTAGGCCGATTTGGAATGCACGTAGCAGATCTGACCTCTACAGTTGGCTTTTTTTGTTTGGGAACCATGACTTCCAATGCATCCTAAAACTTCAAGGTACATAGGCAATGCATTTTGGCCCCCACTCCTAACCCATGATTAGGGATCTTTTCATTTATTTATAGATCATACTTCACCTTTAAGCTTCATGCACAGTTTGATTCTCCATGACTTTTGACAATCCAAATGAACATTTGGCCAAGACAAGAGAATGCTATCAAGCTGTATCTCAGGTTTCTTTCCTCTCCTGCTCTTATTATGTTTTCAGCTGAGAAACATTCTCTGTCTCTGTTTTAGAGAAAGCTGAGCCATTCCTCTGACTTAGGTTTGACCTTTTTTACTTTGTTCTGGAACACATATAACTGTCCTTAGGCTAAACATCTTTCTACTTTTGTGACCATTGGATCTCCAATTTCTCTGCAATGCAACTCCTTGGACCAGGTTTCTCATGAATGGCAGGAGAGAAATAAGACACTGTGGAGGGAAATCTGGTGCCTCTTCTGATTTCCTGGTTTCCATGTGTGTGGAAGGTAGTTTTCTCTCTCTGTAGCTTAGAGCCTTCTTGAAATGTGGTTCAGGCAAGAATGTTTTGGAAGTGCAATTAATTCAGCATGGGAGTCTAGCAAAACTAATGCATGCCCCATTGTATGTAGCTCTTTTCCTAGGGAGATTTTCTTCCCTCCCTCATTTCAGAAATAATAGATGCAATCTTAGGACTTTAAAAACGTTATGAAGCAGCCGACCCATCATCTGTAATGATAAAAAGATGTGCACATCAGCACAGATGTGTTTGTATCTGTTCGTGTGCATGATATATATCATGTGGAGCCTCTAGTGAATTCTCGTGGTGATACTGATGAAATTGGTGTTGTGGAGGAAGGGAGCAGGGAGTTTTGAGTTATTACCATCAAGGAACAAATGTTACATTCCTTATCTTTCTCAAATGCTTCTCTGCAAATGCACGGCAGAGCAGGCTGTCATCCGGAGAGAATCCAGCCTTAGGATGCTTCGAGGAGTCAGGCCGAGGGAGGTTAAACAGCTGAGGCATAATCAACAAGAAGAACAAGCTCATTTGCAGCTGTAGACGATCACATATCACCTTGTTTCCCAGACTTGCCTGCTCACCTGGGCAGTGAGTTAACACTGGAGATTTTTGAAGACTGATCAAAACAGAGTCTCCGGTGGAAGGGCAGGGGGAAATGGAATTTCTAACTAGCAGTCCAGCGATTGTTATGACCAGGCAAGTCTGGGAATCCACTCACCTCGTATAATCAGAATGGGCATTTAAAAAGGGGTAGGTTTTGGGAGTGGGTGTGTTGGGGGTAGGGAGGTGTGGATGATGAATAACACAGTCAAAGGGACAATCCCATGTCTACATTGGCTGAGAAGTTGCTGGAAGGACATTGCCCTAATGTTTCACAAGGCTTCCTCTGTAAGGCGCCACCCCGTATATTTCTCTCAAGGTTTGTTCAAGAAAGATCTTTGTCATTCCTCAGAAACTGGTCTGTTTTCTTCTATAAGATGAGAATTTTTCCACTTACAGAACTCTCTCTTTGCCTCAGTTGCCTGGAAACATGGTGCCCGTTTTATGCTCAATCAGTGTTGCTTCATCTACTATTATGGTCGGCATGATGGAGTTCCTCTTTCTACCATTGTGTTACCTTTAAAAAAATCCCTATTTTGATGAATTTTA
>CM052899.1:62260904-62293495 GCA_028534135.1 Potos flavus | reverse complement strand
TTTTTTTTTTTAAGATTATAAAGGCACAGGGAGTTTCATGGAGTTTGATTTAATGGCCTGGACTCTGGAGCCAGACAGATTTGTGTTCAAATTCTGGCTTCACTTACTAGCAGGGTTGACTTTGGACAAAATGCTTGGCCTCTCTGAGTTTTGGTGTCTTCATCTGTGCGACAGGGAGTAGCACTTATGTCTCAGTGTCCTGGGGGGAGGGTTGAGCCACATAATGTATGTACAATAGCTGGCAGTAGGACCTCCCAGGTTCCCATTGCCTTGAGGTCCCATAGATAGCATGGATTTCTTTCTTTTCCCCCATGACCTCAGTAGAACTTTCTCTTAGTGTTTTGCACAGCCTGCATTTTATTGGTAGCTGTGTAGAAGGAAATGTGCAGTTTCATTTCGGATCTAAGTGTTTTTCATTCTTAGAAGCTGATAATGATTTCTTTGTTTCTTGTGTAAATTCACTGAATGTTTGAATTCTTTTGTAGTGTCTTTGCTATAAATTCTGCTTACTACATATAATTTAAGTAGGAGAAATGTAATGGTATTACATAGTTACCCTTATATGGAGAATGTAGGACAGTATTCTAACTTCACTTCGAAGGAATTCACATTTCCACTTGAAAAAAATTTCCTTTTTTTTTTTTTTAAGATTTATTTATTCATTTTACAGAGAGAGTGAGTGAGAGAGCAAGTGAGCATGAGTGGGAAGGGCAGAGGGAGAGGGAGGGAAACTCTCAAGCAGACTTCCCACTGAGTGCAGAGCTGGAGGCAGGGCTGAATCTCATGACCCTGAGATCATGACCTGAGCTAAAACCAAGTCCAATGCTCAGCCGACTGTACCACCCAGGCGCCCTCCACTTGCAAAATTTCTAAACTGAATCCCATTTGCAGAAATTTCTGGAAATTCAGATTGAGAAGTCTCCATACTTTTGTAAGAAATAAGTCTTTTGGCGGGCTTCTATTTAATTTATTGCCTTGTACATAGATTGCTTGAACTGGTCACTGTAGTCTCTTATAAATCACGAACAAGAGTTCACCCTCACGCCAGTTACAAGCCCTACATCACCAGTCAAATCTTATCGAACACCATTTTAGAAATCTTGGAAAAAGTCCGACATTTTGTTAAAACAACTGGAAAGTAGATTTTGCCTGTCTCCCTTCTACATTCCTTTCCTCATCCATAACAGTACAATTTGAGTAGTGTTATTTTGAGTCTTCCTTGTATTTCCCTACATACGTACCTTTTATGCAACCTGAAATTAAATTTTTAGGTATGAAACTGGGCACTTTGCTGCCCCACACAGAAAGACTTTATGAGTCCAGCTGGAACAGAGCCAAAGTGCACACAAAGTTGATGTCAAGGCCTATTTACATTGAAGTAAAATTAAATTTATGGATTGGAAAGGGAAGCCTAATTTTTATGTGCCTTCTCCCTAAAAGCCAACTAAAATCTAGGAAGAGGGAAAACTATCTGAGCCAGTTTGAAGGGACCCAATCCATTTCATTTTCTAAGACTGATTTAGTTCATTACTTATGGAGTGAAGGCAGAGACTAGTTCATTTGAGATTAAGAATTACTCTAACGCTAGGGTATACTTATGTTAGCCTTTTTTTATACCTTGCTTAGCTAGTCTGGATCTTTAAAAACATTACTATTATTTTTTAATTTTTTAAAAAGATTTTATTTATTTGAGAGAGAGAGAGAACGCACACACGCAGAGGGAGAGGGAGCAGCAGACTCTGTGCTGAGCTGGGGGCCTGACTCGGGGTTTGATCCCAGGACCTCAGGATCATGACCTGAGTTGAAGGCAGACACTTAACTGACTGGGGCACCAAGATGCCCCTAAAAACATTATTTTTTTTGAAGAAAGAGATAAAATACATTTTCTATTCTTTCCAGTTTTAATCCTCTGAATTTCTGCTCACTACTCAGCATTTCCAATTCCTGGAAAACTCATTAGGTTTTATTAGTATCGTGTCTTTTCTAGCTTTCTCCATTACAGAGCTTGCTTCCCCAGTGGACCACCACATCTTTGGGTTTCTAGTCCTTGGAATTTTGCTTCGCAGTTCCAGAGCGAAGGAGCCAATTTGCATTCCTTCCTTGTCCCTAAGTCTTCTCCTATTTTGACTACCCCAACTTGTCTATATTTATCGAGGGTGAAAAGGAATGTATCACTTTGGCCTGAAAAATTTCTTGCTGAATCTCTATTCTACTAAAAAAAACACATAATATTTGGAAGAAATTGGTCAATCCCAATTCTTAGGCCTGAACAGACCAGTTTATTTCAGAGAGAATCTTTTTGTGATTCTTTCTGTTCACATAGTGACTGAAACAGTTCAGTCTTAATCACACATCTTGATGAGTACTTCGTGCTACAGAAAGTAGTAGCAATTATGCTGCATTGACTTTCCCAATATTTGCTTACATCAGACAAAAGAGCCAGGGTAGAGGATGAGTTCTTAGATAAGGTTTCCCAAACACTAACCCAGATATGATTTTCATCTGAGCATCTGGGAGATCTCAAAGTTTACTCTTTCATCCAGATAGGTTTGACCACGGTTCTCTTACATATCCTAGGGTTAGATTCTGTGCCTTAGTCATAGAATTTTGGAATCAGGAGGAATCTTAATGATATCTGGTTAATTATTCTCCTCCACATTCTACAGATGAGAAAATGGAGTCGAGTTGGGTCTCAGAGTAGGATGAATTTGAGGCATCTTTTCGTTTAACTTCTCTCCCAAGGAAAGAATCTTTATCTCGTATTTTTATAATTGGATCATCCATTTCCTCCCCCGTCCTTGACACTTTCCTCTTTGAACAGAACAGGTAAACCACAATTTAGTAAAATGATAGACAAGATATTTTCATTTAATTCAAAATTTGGCACAAGGATTTATCCTAAGTAAAGGCAAAGAAGAAATATAACTAGTAGCATTCAAACTGTCCTTGATTAATGCTGAATATGTTGCTTTCCTGAGTGGTTTCCTGAAAAGCAATTACTTGGTATGAATATGCCCAATCCTCCACTGCTAAAAATAATACCCCTCCACTTCCTTTGCTCCTTTTCTTCCTATAAATAAGCCTGTCAAAGAATGCGGTGTCATAATAATATTTTTATAACACTTTCATTGAGATACAAGTTATATACCATACAATCATACTCATTTACATTGTAAATGTATGTAATGTAAATGTAAATTCAGTGTTTCAGTGAATGTAAATTCAGTGAATGTAAATTCAGTGAATGTAAATTCAGTGAAATGTAAATTCAGTGTTTTTTAGTATATTCACAAAATTGTGTAATCATTACCATATCAATTCCAAAACATTTCATTACCCCTAAAAGAAACCTTATACCCTTTAGCTGTCACTGCTCCTTGATCTTTCCTCCCCCAGTCCCTAATCTACTTTCTGTCTTTATAGATGTTCCTATTCTGGAGATATCATATAAAAAGAATAATATGATAGGAGGTCTTTTTTGACTGGCTCTTTTCACTTACCATAAGGTTTTCAATTTTATCCACGTTGTAGCATGGATCAGTACCTCATCCTTTTTTCTGGCCACATACTTTTTCATTGCATGGCTATGCCACATTTTGTTTATCCATTCATCAGTTGATGGACATTTTAGTTATTCCCACCTTTTGGCTGTTATATGTAATGCTGCTACTAACATTTGTGTATAATTATTTTCTTTTGGTGGTTGTATGTTTTTGTTTTTCTTGGGTATATACCTAGGAGTGGAATTGCTGGGTCAAATAGTAACTCTGTGTTTAACTTTTTGAGGAACTGCCATATTGTTTCCTGAAGTGGCTGCATCATTTTATATCCCCAGAAGCAGTGTATGAGGGTTTTGATTTCTCCACATTTTTGCCAACACTGTCACCTTGTCTTTTTGATTAAAGCCATACTGGTGGATGTGAAATGGTATCTCATTGAAGTTTTGATTTGCATTTCTGTAATTACTAATGATGTTGAACACCGTTTCACATGCTTATTGTCCATTTTCATTTCTTTGATGAAATCTATTCAGATAATAATAATAATATCTTTAGGAAAAAGAAATGCATACATTGGTAAGACATATAGAAAAAGATTTGGAATAGACTGTTAATAGGAGATGAACATTTGACTGGAGAAATCCAAGGAAAAGAGTTCATCCTACGTGGCTATTATGACTTCCATGTATTGAAAAGAAAGGCATTTGAGGAAATAGGAATGTGTGTATAATCATATATGCATATTTGTATACACATATCTAACACACACACTATATATGTGTATTTATATGTTCTAGATTTCCTATCTGACAAAAAGTGATTGAGGCAATAAAAGAGGTATATGAACTCATTCATCTGTTCGGTATGTGCCTGCTATATTCAAGGCATCACGTTCAGTTCAAAGGATATATTAAATGAGTAAAACAGATTATATAACCATTAGGCAGGTAACCAAAAATGCCTTATAGCATCCATGTCACCTTCCGTTCTCTTTCCATCACCTGCATAAAGATGGTGGTATCCTGAAGAGATGGAGTCATTTTGACTCATCCTATATGTACTCAGCCCACATAATGTGTTCATCAGGAAGTCTTACTGATTTTTTTCAAAATATTATTTCATTTCAAGCACTGTAATCCTAGATTAGGCGTTTGTTACTTTATGCTTGTATTATTGCTTTAATTGGCCTCAGAACTCTAGTCTTTGCACTTCCTTTTGTTCCAAAGACATGACAAGATAAAGTTTATTAAAACAAAAGAATAACACCCTCTGCTTCTATCATTTCATCCAGTTTCTCAAAACCTTTGATGACTCTTTTTTTCTTATTTCATTAAGTTTATATGCTATGCCAAATTTAAAGTTCTCTACCACGTTGTCTCTCTTTGCCTCCATTAATCCATTCATTAGTTCATTCAATATATATTTCTGGGTGCCTACCGTGCACCAAGCATTATGCCAGGGCTGAGAAGAACGCAGTGAACAAGGTCCCTAGCCTTATGGAGTATGCTGTCTAACAGAAACCTGGAAAGTAAGCCACGGAATAGACAATGACAGAGGGAAGCTTGGAGCATGGTGAGAGGTAGCTTAGGGGATGGGTTTGCACTCTCAGTTGGGAAGTAATGAAAGCCTTCTTGGAGGAAGTGGCAGCATGTGAATCCCAGTTGGTGAGGGAGAGGAATAGCATTGTTCCAGGTAGAAGAAGTCGTGTAGTAATCAGAGGTGAGAAACAGCCCATTTACCTGCTAAAAGGAGTGAAAAGACAGAGTGGAAGGAGTGATTGGCATGGCATTCAGGCTGAAGTGGAGAAATTCGTGTTAGAAAGGAGGAGGAAAGGGTGAAAGGATGGGATATCAATATCATAGGGCTCTCACAGAAGCAGCTGCTCTCTTTTTTGATGGCATTTTTTTTTTACCTTGTAAAGCAGGAGTTGAGGAGCTCAGCTTCAGGCGTGGGTGAGGATTAGAAGTGAGAAGTCTAGAGAATGCATATTTGGAAGCGCTGCAGTGTTATGAGAGGAACAGCACTGTAGGGCAGGGTAGCGCCAGTGGAGGTGGAAAACTGAATCTTTGCTGTGGTGCTGAAGCGTGCAGGCTCTGAAATGAAGCACGCCTGCCCTCAAGTTGCCACGAATCCCTACTCTGACACGATGTGTCTGACTTTGGGCAGGTATGTAACATCTCTGATGCTCAGTTTCTTCATGTGGTGGCGATAATATTAGTGTACTGGGTTGTTCATGGGGTTGTTGGGAGGATTAAATGAGATAACGCATGTAAAGCACTTAGCGCAGTGCCTGGTAGGTGGTAAGCACTTAATATTTTCTATTGTTGATGTCGTTGTTATTGTGCCGGTTATACTAGTGATTTACCAGTTTATCATGCTAAGCAGCATAGATGTGGCATGCAGAAGGTGGAAAGTTGGATGTACAGAGAGCTAGGCTTTTCCAGGGAGACGTGATGGAAGGACAACTGGGCAAATGAATTGATGATACTGGCAAAAGAGTGGCCAGATAATAGAATCAAAGCTGTTTGTATGAAACAACATACAAATGGGGCTGATAGGTAGGTGTGTGGGAAGTAACTCAGTGGAGAGAACAGGACAGGAGATTATAATGAGAGAGTAGGAAGTTTGACTTTAATATTTTAGAGGTGGTATGATAAAAAACAAATATAGCTATTCTATATTAATATGCCTGTGAACTCAAGATGATTAGACTTGATCATTTGTCCAATAAAGTCTCTCATTACCTCTTAAACCATAAGATGTAGGCAGATCAAGGAACCGATACACTTGGTTGGGAGTGTTTGCAGGTTGGGATGAAGACAGTGAACCAGGTGCTAAAGTGGTAAATGAATGAGGAAGTGACGGGCAAATATGGCAGATAAAGATGACAATGTTGAAGAGGAGTGGGGTTTTCCTGGGAAACAGGAGGAGGAATGACCTGAAAGGAGTAGTGGAGAATAAGAAAGATGACTCATCCCATCTTCCAACCTTGATCATGAAGGGTCTGGAATGATGTCAGCCTCTCCTTGAGAGAGGGAGGCAGAGGAAGCTATGTCCTCAAGGATAACCAGCTTCTCTCAAGGCAAGGAAGTTGAGAGGCTTCTGGTGGTTGAGGATGGAGGGCAGATGTGGTCCTAAGACAAGAGTTTTGGAGGTATCATGGGAAGTTGGTTAATGAGACAACAGCAGTAATAGCATAGAACATCGGGGAGGGGAAAAGTCTGGGAGCACCTCCAAAGGGATTTCACTTTCTTCTTTAGGATTTTCTGTGTGAAATTAGTGGCAATTCCACGAGGTTAAAGAGCTATGCGTTGGCATTTTTTGTCACCTTTTGATCGACAGTAACAAAAATTTTTTAAAAGGTAAGAGATACTTGGCCTTGAGTACTGGATTATTAAAGTCACATTTTGATTTGAATTTCCTTATTTTTAGAAAAATTACTGCTATACCTTTTCAACTTACTAATAATTAATGGAGTTTAAGCTGAAGTCTGTCAGCTATTCCTGTGACTTGACCTAGAAATATTTATGACAATTTTGTGTTGTGCCAGTTAGCATCCCAGAGATTCCCATAATTCATAAAAAAGTTTCATAAGTTTCAGTAGTTATCACATATGCTTTTATATCAGAGAAGAAACTGAAGAAAGCAGGTTAACTCACTTGGTCACTTTGAATTTTTGAATAAAATTCCCTTTTTATATGCCTACTCTCATGAGAGAAATAATTATTTTATTTCTTTTGTTTACAAACATGATACATACTCATTGTAGAAAAAAATTTAAAAGTCCGATAGGGAAAAGGTAAAAGAAAAAAGCAAGTATTCCTCTAAATCCTAACACTTGGTGTGTGTGGGGGGCACTGTTCACTTTTTAAGGAATGGCTTATAAAAAATGTTGGTGTGGAACTCAAGAGAAAGTGTGAAGAAATGTTATGATACGTGATTTACAATTTTTGAGTAGTATTATTTCATTGTTGTCCTCAACACTTGGTCTTTTTATCCTGTAAGTACAGTGAAAGTGTTCTAGCTTCCCAATGGCAGCAACTTCCCCAAGAAGCCTCTGGTTATTTGTTGCTAGTTCCACCATGGGATCTGTTTAGTGCTGGACAACCTTACAGTCAGGAAAGTCTTTTTTTTTTTTTTTTTTAATATATATATATGCTCTGTGCTTGTTAGAAAACATTTACTTGTGGTCAGATTTATGGTTTTTGTTTTTGTTTTTTGGTGTTTGGTTTTTCTTAAGCCCGATAAATGCCAGCAGCCCAGGATCCAGAGTCTCCTAGCTTAGGGATTATATGATTATATTTAAGGAACCAATCTGGGTCATTTCAGACTCAGAAGAACATTATTCAGTAATAAATTGTTGTCTCAGGACATTAAACATGATCAAGATTGTACATACTGGTTTCATTTCGTTGAAGAATGAGTTGATGTTTGACAAAAACCAAGAAGCCCAGTGCCCATCACCGTTGTTGAGATAGGGCATGAGAAATCCTGTCCAATTCAAGAGAGCCGCTCGGTAATCTGTAGAGAAAGCTCTGAGAAATATATTCCCCAGTGGAATTTTCTTGGTTGGGGATATGCTGTCTTATTTTGAACTATGAACCTTTGAAACACTTTATCTGCTATGCTTATCTAAGTAGGGAGTGGGAAGGAACTGGAGAGAAAAGGTCAGAGTGTAGAATACACCCATGGTCAGTTATTACAAAGCTAGGCTGCTGGCGAGAAAAGTAGTAGATGGCATGATTTGGGGAACAGGGGCAGGACTAGTTTACCTAAAATTATTTATCCCATGAGTCTGCACATGTACCACTATCACCTTATAGGGGGGTAAAAACCGCTTGCCTAAGAATCGCATGCTTACATGGAGACCCAGAACTGAATAGGGGAAGAAGCTCAGGTTTTCAGGTCAAGCAGGTGTCATCCCAATCCTGATTCTACCAATTACATCGTCTTAGAGGTAGGAAGAGGGGCACTAACCAGTATGCTCTTTTCCTTCATTCATTAAAAAGATGTGACTTTCGGCATGTATTTATTTCTACAAAATGCTCTAACAGTCACCTTACTGAAGGTTTTGTGTATGTTCCTAGCCTGCAAAGGCAATGTATGTATAGCTCAGATTGTAAGCTCTGTAGGGGCGAAGGTGATGTCTGTTGAG
The DNA here is from genome assembly GCA_028534135.1 of Potos flavus. NCBI lineage: Eukaryota > Metazoa > Chordata > Mammalia > Carnivora > Procyonidae > Potos > Potos flavus. The sequence continues at coordinate 62,284,840 of CM052899.1, read as the reverse complement.
CTCACAGATGTATCCTCAGGGCCTGGCACAGTGAGTGCTCAATAAATATTGGTTGAATAAAGAGTAGGAAGACGGATGTGTCTCTTTGGAATAACGTTGACTGGCTCAGTAGGACTTCATTATTTCCTGAGATGAGGCAGTGAGATAATTGAGTTGCGGCTAATGTAAGCAACCCAAAATAACTTATCAACAATTGCAGCGTATGTTTTTGTAATAATTTCTATTTTCTATATGAGTGGCCTCATTTTAGTTTCACTTGCTTCTGAGGGGTAGACAGGGCAGGGCAGCTCTTAATTGTTCCCAGATAAGGGGCTTGTTTAAATTGCAAGTTAAAAGCACTATTTGGCATGTAAACAGTATATTTTTCTATGGTTTTTCAAGAATGCCCACACTTTTACAAAATGAACCTTATTAGAATAGGTAATATGAAGATCTCTGAATGAAGGGGAAGTTCCATGGTGTTCTGGGGTAAGGATTTCAACTTGGTAGTGAAGAGAACATGATTACTCTGCACTCCAAATAAATGAATGTCTAAAGTTGACTGAGCGTCTTTTATGATGTTTTACTCAAAGAAAGGAGATTTGTTTTGATCATTGTTTCCTGAGAGGATGCTTCTATTTCCCCCTGTGATCTCTGGTCCTCCTTCCCAGTTCTTTCAGAAACATCACCCATTCCCTCTTCTGCTCTGAGATAGCAGACAATGTCCGAGTCCTATTTTAGGAATGTTGCATGTCTGCTTCCCTACTTATGGATGGCCAAGGCACCTATGATTCATGGAATATTCATGTGCTTTCTCACATTTCCTAGCCTTTTGTAGCAAGGCAGGGCTATGTGACGAATTCTGGCCATTGGGTTATTGTAGAAGTGATGTGCGCCATTTAAGACTCAAGCATTTAAGGGTCCATGTGAAGCCCTTCAGCTTTCTCCAACTGCTCTAGAAATGTGGAAGGTGTCAGGTTGTGGGTGGCATCTGTCAGTCCAGGTCCCCGAGTCGCTGTGGGGGCCAGGTCTTTCCTCTTCTCCATACGCCCCCCTCCAACCATGCAAACATGAGGGAGAAATAAACCTTTAGTATATTAAACTTCTGAAGTCTCAGGGTCAATTTGTTAATGCCTACCTTGACTTACACACTATCAGACTGTACTTTCTTTTAGGGCAGGAACTGAGTGTGTGTGTGTGTGTGTGTGTGTGTATGCGTGTGTGTACGTGTTTGTGTGCACGCACATACACTTTAAAAATATTTGCATCCTGGGCATCTCACACAGTGCTTGGCGTGTGGTAGATGCTTGGTGTATGCTTGTTGAAGGGATAAACTCATGGAAAAAAGGATCTGAATGAATTAATATTTGGCCAAGTTAGGTATTCACATTGAATACAGCATGAGCTGTCTTGTCTACTTCTGAGGTGCTGCTTGTCCTCGGAGTCCTTCATTACCCCCTTGTCTCCAATCCCTCTCCTTAGACATGTTCTCGTCTGTAAGGGTCCAGGGTGCCGACTGATCCACTTGGCATTCTGGGAGAGGAAAGGGTAGAAAACCTTTGACATTTTATTTGATCGCTACCCCTACTCAGCCCATCTTCTCTTACCCTCAGCTATCTTCGTTTTTATACTTCTGCCTCTGAACTGTGTTTAAGACAAAACTCCAGCTCTGACTTGACATTTCCTCTGCCTGAGGAAGTTGGGAACAGATAATTATAATTTTGACATCTGGCCTCTTTCCCTGTGCTATGTGTTATAGCAAGCACTTGACCAGAATGACTCCATTTAATTCTCATAACGGTCAGTGACTACTAGCATTAACCCTGTTTTGCAGGGAGGAAACTGAGGCACCATGAGCTTGACTTGCTTTGGGTTTTGCTGCAAGTGTGAGTAGCGTAGGAGAGCTGGAATCCCTGTCTAGGCTATCTGAGGTCAGGGCTGATGCTCCTAGCCTTTAAGCCATTGTCCAACCTCATTGTCCTTTTTGTAACCTTTTCCAGAGCTTCCCTGATGCAAGACCCAGTCTCTGGACTCCATGTCTCCAGCACCTGGCCCTCAGTTACCCCAGGGGCCATGGCTCACAGTGCCGTATCCTCAGATCCCTTTGCCAGAGCGATTCTTTCGTACAGTTCTGTCCGGACACCGTGCTAGCTGCCCTGTCAGTTGCTCCATCCCCAGGACCCTTTAAGCTGAGCAGTCCCAGCTGAGACCTCTCCCTCCCCTGGCTGGGAGGGATGATGCGAAATCAACCATTTCTCGGCATTAGCCATCCAGGAGGACGTTATTCTGTGGCATACTTTCTGACTCCCTTCTCACCTGTCTGCACTGAGCTCTTGGGGCCGCCTAGTTGATTTGATAGGCAGCCACAAAATCAAATTGCGTCGCTCGTCTCTGAAGTGATATTGTCCTCGTAGGCTAGAGGACTTCATGGGGCATGCTCTGAATGTCCGTAAGACTTGCTCAGCTTCTCAACAGACATACATATACTGGGTGTTGAGGATACTTTGTGCTGCCTCGAAGATGTTAAGGTCAAGAGAAACCTGAGGCAAAAGGTCCTCCATTTGTTAGGTTCTGAACAGTCTTCATCAACATATTCTTTAAAAAAATTTTTTTTGGTAAGGAACTATAATTTGTATACAGTAAGTGTACACATATTCAGGTACTGCTTTCGGTAAGACCCAGGATAAGAAGTTGTTTCTAGAGGTGAATTCCCTTACAATTTCTATGAGTTGATTTACCCTATAGGAAGTCTTCAAGTACCTCCAGAGTTCCTATAGGCAGGGTCTCAGAGGAAGGGTCTATCTTCTTGCTGACTTTATATAGCGTTTATTATATGGTTCTTTTGTTTTGTTTTTTGTTTTTTTAAACAATGCATGCTCTTTGCAGAAAATGCAGAGAAGTCATTGTGTCCAAGTCTAAGCGGGCTCTTTGTGAAATGTTTGATTCAGGCCTCTGTATGTCAATCTCTGCTCCTCACTCAAATCAGTAGACACTAGACTGACATTTAAGCCAGGCCACTACACTACAGGTTCAGGGTGGCAACTGGGGGCTCTGCTTGGGTTGAATTGTGCCCTGTAAGCCATTCAGGAGAGGGTCAAAAGTGCAGCTGCGAGCTAAGAGACAGAAAGCCCAAGGAAGCAGAGAGACCCCCAAAGCAGTGTGGTCGTGCTACCCCAGAGAGGTCCTGCCATGAGCAGCACTGTCTTCACCAATAATGGTGGGTGAAAGTAATAAACAGCACTCGGGTCTGGAATTCCAGACAGCCGCAAACATATCAACCTAAATTTAAAGTGGCACTGCTAACAGTACATCTATAATTACATCTTATTTTATTAGTTGCAAAGGATAATTGCATCCAGAAAATTCCCAATACAAATGTATGCTACAGAGATAATGTATGTGTTGCTCTGAGAAAACAATGTGGTAGAGAGGTTTCAATAACGCTAAGTGATTTTCTAACACTCATCACTGATTAAGCGCCATGTGGGCCATAGGAAAACAGAGCAAGGGGAACTGCCAGAAGTCAGGATGTCTGAATCGTCCCTAGACTCTCAAATCTTAATCTCTCAACTCTCTGCCCCTAAGTGTCTTGGCGGGGGTGGGTAGGTGGGAATAGCTTTGGAAAACACAAGGCAGACAGTTGGATTCTTGGGACTGGATACTCAGGCAGCTGGTTTTTGGTGGAGCTGAGTTTAGGCCAGCCCTGGTGCAAGCACCATTGGCAAAGTGATCAGGATAATATGCCCTTGTCCTTTCAAGACAGCCCACTGAATTCAGTAGGGGCATCGAATGCCATGCCTTTCCCCATCTAAGCAATATGAACACAGAACTCTTAACAATTAAAATAATTGTTTTAAGTACAGGCATTTAGTAGGAGCTATGGGATGTTGGAGATCAAACTCTTTATCTTTGAATTTTATAATTCAAATTCTTTATAATTTTCCTTTATTAAGACTGGGCTTATTTTTTTTATATTACTATGGAAATTATCAAACAAAAAAACAGAGGGCATAGCGCTTTCCATAGGGATGCTCAGAAAATGTTATTGTTAATGATGAAATTATCCAGAAACTTAAAATACTCATATCTCTAGTAGAAAAATGATTAACAGCTTTCCCAAATACTTTTCACATAAAATGGCAGTCTTAGCTATCATAGTTTCCGTTTTTATTTATTTTTTTCATATGAGTCATGCCTTTTAAAAGCTGTTGTTAATTTAAGAAGTGACTGATTATTTCCAGAGCCAATGAGGCAGTAATTTGAGATAATTCAAAATTATGTTTTTGAATATATCTGATAGCAATTGCCTGGAAGTTACATGATGTGTATATCAGTTGATCAATGAAATAGTTTTATTTTCCATTATGGTCTTTTTGGGGGGTTGCTATGGGATGGACGAGGCAAGGCACTTGAGTTGGAAGAAAGGTGTGCATGGAATTAGTATTTTTCCTTTTCATCTTGTTCAACAGAGATCTGTCTCCCTTACTCCCTTTAGTAAACTGGTAGAAAAAGAACGAAAGAAGGTGGAGGAAAGGCAAAAGAAAGAGAGTGGAAGAGGGCATAGGTGAGCTACCTCTTCGCCAAAGGAAATGGAATATGGCGTCTACATGCCTGCCATATATCTGCTCTTTGTATATGGGAAAGAGGCTTAGTGATTCTCATGGGCCTAAGTGGAATACTTCCAGCGAATGCAGATGTTTCTAGATATGCAAGGAGGAATGTAGGGGTAAACCTGCCCAAGGATTCCACTTGCTTAATGGGAATGAAAAATGCTTTGATATTTTGGGATGGGCAGTTAGTCCCAGCACCGAGGCCCTTCAGCTATTGCAAAGGGTTGAAATTCTACCATGGTGGCCTGGAAGCCAGGAGCTACATGAGTAAGTAGGGAACAGCAGCACAGGAACTTTCCAGAGCCTATTGTTTGAGCCCAGAGAGAATCTATGTACGTGTGTATTTATATCTATATCTGTGTCTGGAATCATCTATCTATCTGTATGTAATGAATGTGGGCTAGAAAAATTACCATGATGTGTGAATGACGACACGGCAGGGCAGCCCTTATCCAGGGTGAAATGGCTGCAGGACCTCACCTTCTTTTCCTGCTACTACAGACTAGTTTGCCCCTCCTCCCTCCTTCTTGCCAACATGGACAGTCCAATGCCTGGACTTCCAACCTGTCTCTCTTCATTTTCCATTCCACCTCTCTGCTGGTCCAGAGTGGAGCTAGTGATAGCAGAACTCTGGAAAGGGGGAGAAATAGGGAGAGTAGCTTCCCAGCCTTGTTTCTAGCCACTTTATAAAGCTATTCCTCTGTAATGATGTCAGTGAATGACTTCCTAAAGGAGTTTGGGAGCATGTTTATTTCATCCTTACCTTATGATTCCTTTGTGTTATTTTTATTGCTCTGAATCTCTGGTTTTCTTTCTCTTTCAGGGGTAGCGTCTTTCTGGGTACCTCCATCACTGTGTGACTGGAGCTGTAAAATATTCTGGGGTGGTGAATTCTTAAAATCCCAGTAGATATGGAAGGACATTACTAATCCAAACTCTTTTAAATGTCTACCAAGAAAAGGAGAAAAGCATATACTTTTTTTCTCCACCTGATTTAATTTGCTTTATGTAAGGTGGCCTCCTGGATAAAGCTGTTTTGGGACAGATTGCTTCTCCTGGGAGGATTTCAGACCTTCCTACTCCTAATTAACTTAAAAGGTGCTTTAATTTTTTGTTCATTTAATCATTCATCCATTTATTTCTTTACCGATAGGTATTTATCAAGTGCTTATTGCATGCCAATTACTGGACTGGGCACTGTATGTACAAAGGTGAATGAGGCACAGTCTCTAACTTTCAGTAGTGAAGACAGATTCCTAAGTGAGAGTTATGATATGTTCGGAGTGTGATGATAGCGACAAGAACAGGATGTCATGAGAGACTGGTTCAGAGGGACATTGAGGGCCGAGGGAGAGCTCAGAGGACGGAGTATGGCCTAAACAGACACTTGCAGGATGAGGAAGGTTAAGAAAGGACACAGAGGGGCAGGGGGAGAAGGATGTAGACTGAAACAACCCATTTGACTTGGTGAGTAGGAGGCAATTACTGATACCAACTGGATCCATTTCAGTTAGGATGGTGTGAGAAGAAGCTGGATTGAAGCAGATTTGGAGGTGGGTAGTGACCAGGGAAAGAGGAAGTGGAGATGAAAGAGAAAGGGTGGGAACAGGCTGGACAGTGACTATGAAAGAGTCTTGGGACCAAAGAGGTGTTTTATTTCAGGGTTTGAAAAATCCGTGCAATGATCCAATAGCAAAGCAAAGGATGAAGGGCCAGGAGAGATGGGAGGGAGGGCATCCTGATGGAGCAGGATAGGTGATATGAAGCAGGATAGGTTCTGGGAGAACAGTCTGGGAGAACAAGCTGGGCTTACTCCAGAAGTCACTCTGGAAGTCATTCCAGATAAGCAGTTGGGATAGGCCTGGTCTGTAGAGTGAAACTTACTTTTTAGGGACAAGACACCCTCCTCCCGACCTGGAAGCCCCTTGGGTAGGATATAAAGCAGACATCATAGACTCTAGTGTGAGTGGAATGAGGTAGGTGGGGTCTAGGGTAACCCAGAGAATCTGTGTCCTCCTGGGAAAGCAGATGCTTCAGGGCTCCCACTATATTTGTCATGGGAGGATAGGAGGCCAAGAGAGGCCAGAAGTCTGGATTTTTAGTGAAAGCTCCCAATTTAAAAACATTGGCAAATATTAAACAAACAAACAAAACAGCATGAGGGTCAAACGAGATCTGTCTGCTGGCCCAATCTGCTCCTGGGCCCCATTTGCAACCTCTGATTTGGAAGACCTCTTTCAGGGGTTAAGCTTATGCTGGCGTTTTCATGTGACAAATCCATCCTCCCCGAATAACTATGGAGAAAAACATTAATATGGAAAATAACATGGATAGTTGGAGAAAAGAAGCACAATAATGTGTTTAATCCTCCTAAATCTGGTTATATGCTGTGACCTCTCCAGGACTTTAATTTTAGTAAGTTGATTCCCTTACGTCCATGCTTATTAACTGAATTTTCTTTGTTCATTTTAAAGTTCTCTGAAAAGTTGGATTGCTTCAGGAACCAGAAAAGACTTAATTACTTAGCTTATTACTAAAAATAAAATGAAAAACAGTACTTTTTTTTTTTTTTTGAATTGGGCTCTTGGACTACAGGGCAAGTCTGAAAAAAATTATAAATATAAACAGGCAAGATATCTGCATGTGCCAAAGGAAATTGGGAACTTCTGTAATTTATGTTCTGCATGGTTTTGACTATTAATCATATGTTTGTGGCAGGATGTTGATTGATGATACATGAAAACCAGAGAAGATACATGGAAACCTTGCGTCAGGGAGGAGCTTAAGAAAGATCCCTCAATTCAGAAATTTGGTGAACTAAGCTACAGGCAGGCACTAGCACTGTGGTTTGCAAACTTCAGTGTCCATGAGAGTCACTTGGAGGGCTTGTTAAAACATAGGCTGCTGGCCCCTGTCCCAGGGTTTCTGATTTAGTGGTTGTTGTTTTTTTTTTTTTTTTGTTTGTTTGTTTGTTTTGCAGGGCTGTCCAATATTTGCATTTCTAATAAGCTCACAACACCAGAACTGGTGCTGCTGATCCAGGGACCGTCCTCTGACAACCTCTATTCCAAAACATCTCTAGGCTTTATTATTTACAGATATTCTAACTGAACCATATTATGTTTACATTTACCTAAATTCATCAAATCTCTTGGTTTGCTAAATTGCAATAAATTGCTAAAGTGGATGTATGCTTTTGAACCACTGGACTGAAGATCTGCTATTAGTTGTGTGAGAACAGATGTGCTGGTCCAAGCAGGAGAGATTCTTTATCATATAGGGCCCAGGTTGTCTAATCTCTTTCGGAGGCTGTTGTTTTGTCTAGGGTGGTTTTGGTGACACTGATATCTTGATTATCGAGCTATTGACTATCAGTCCAACGCCCCCCCCTCCCCAGCCGTGTACTGTGCTTTGTGATGCAGGGGTTAGAACTCTGCAGATCACCTTTCTCTTGGGCCAGTGGGCTTCCTGCTAGGTTCTGCCAAGAAGGGGCACTACAGAGGTGCTGCAAGGATAGGAGAGGAAGGACCGGATCCTTCTGGTCTACTTCTTGTTTTTGTCAATGTTGCCTGAGAAATGATTATTCAGCTGGGCAGTGACAGTTGGTTCCAGTTTCCAGTTCTCCCCCCATTCTCAGAATGAGACTCATTGCACCCCCTCACAGATATAGCTCTGGCTAACTAGTGCCTTTTCCCTTGGAGATCTGGGTGTTAGCACCACAGTATTCTTCCTCCGAGTCTAGAGACACCAGCGCTAATCAAGCAGCACATTTCCTTGGAAGTCTGAGTCCTCGCTCTTCAGGGTCGCTGTTCTAGGCTTCCTGTTTCTACGATTGCCTTTGCTTCCCTTAGTTCCCCCAGCCTGAGAGGTGGCAGCTGCCTCCAGCAGTAACTATCTCTCTGCTACCTCAGGGTTCCCTTTTGTTTTTCAGTCCTTCAATATTTGTTTAAATAATCCCTGTATTAAATTCTCTCTGTTCAAAAGCAACTGGTGGGTTTTTGCTTTTCTGACTGAACCCTGGTAACCAGCCGTGTCCATCTCACTGTGATGCTGGACCGTACACCTTGCTCCTGCCTTCGGATTCCAGAGTGTGGGTAGTCTCATGTGCTTTAAGAGTTCCCCAGCAAGCATATAAACTGTTGTGTTTCTCCAGCTGTGGTGCCAAGGAACACTCGAATCAGAATCGGAATCATTTGGGATGCTTGTTAAAAATGCACTCCCTGGGGTGCTGGGCTGGCTCAGTCGGAAGAGCACGGGACTGTTGGTGTCAGGGTCATGAGTTCAAGCCCCACACTGGGTGTAGAGATTACTTAAATAAATACAAACTTAAAAAGATGCACTTCCTTGGGCCCTACCCCGAGACCTTCTGCATTTAAACAAACTTTTTAGGTGAGCTTTTATGGTGGGTGTAATGTTTAATTTTATGTGTCAACTTAGCTAGCCCATGGTGCCCAGTTGTTTATCAAACACCAGTCTAGATGTTGTTATGAAGGTATTTTTAGATGTGATTAATATTTAAATCAATAGACTTTGGGTAAAACAGATTATTCTCTATAATGTGAGTAGGTTTCAGTCAATCAGTTGAAGGTTTTAAGACCAAAGACTGAGGTTCCAGAAAGAGGAGGAATTGGGCCTCAAGACTGTGACATAGAAACTCTGCCTGGGTTTCTAGCCTGTTGGCCTACTCTGTGGATTCAACACTTACCTGATTTTCCAACCTACTGGACTAGCCACCATAATCATGTGAGCCAATTTTTTTTAATCTATCTATCTATCTATCTATCTATCTATCTATCTATCTATCTAATCATCCATCCAAACATCCATCCATCCAGTCATCCATTCATCTTATTGGTCTGTTTCTCTGGAGAACCCTTACTAATACATTACAGATGGGGCTCAGGAATCTGCATTTGAAGTAGCCCACCAGGTGATTGTGATGAGTTGGGCTGTGAAACTTCCAGTGAGAGTTTTAGAGAGTGGACAACACTGTGGAAATGGTCCCCAAGTGCTTTGGAAAAGTTAGTTGATTTGTACATTCATTTGTTAGCTATTTCTCAGGAAGAAACCATGGGCCTAGGAACTATTTCAGGCACTGGGCATATTGCAGCATGCAAGACGAATCTAAGCGACTCTTTCCAAGGTACCAGGTTCTTACTCCAGAGGACTCCTAAGGTGCATCTTCCTGAGCAATAAAAAAAATAAAGCCTAGTATATATTTTAAAGGTCTTCAGCTATCTTCTTTCCCTACTTTTACATGAAAGCATTTTCCTTATTTTGGTAAAGATATTTTAAATTCAATTCAAGAAGTACTTACTTTGTGCCAGGCATTACATCAAATACTTTTCCCTTTAGAGGCTCATAGTTTAGTGAGGAAAATAAGCTAGCCATTAAAATACAGCAGAGTTGTTCTAAAGCATGAGTGTGGTACCCTGGCAGGACAGGGAGGGCTCCATCCTGAAGCTGGCTGTAGGAAGCAACCTCTTCTTTATGGGCATGACCTGAAGTAAGTCTTTCCTTGAATGGATGAAGTTGTGTTGTTTTGTATAAGGACTGCAGAATCAAGCTGCCAGGGTACCCCATCATTCTACCCTGCACCATAGATCTTCAACTTAGTTTCTGTTGGCTTTTCTTTAATTGGTGCCAGACTCACTGTCGTGCGTGTGTGTGGAGTTGAGGCGGGAGGTATTGGAAATGAAGTTGTTCCAGGAAGATATCATTGAGTCTTGATCCCACATTTTTTTTTTAATCTTTCATTTTTTTGTTGGTTTTCTTTTGGCTTTTTCTTTGTAATGCTCTGTACATTTGAAAATAAGTCTTAATCATCATATGTAATAAAATTAAGGTAATAATATTCTTATTGATAATATGGCATTTTTCTTTGAATGTTGTACTTAGTAAGTGCTAGGTTCCAAGTTTCTCATAAGGAACAGATTTTCCAAGAGATCTCAAAAGAATGTGCCACATATTTTTTGTGTAGATAAGGAAGAACTGAAGTAGATTAATATCTAAAGAATACATGTATCCTGAAATAAAGACAATTCATTCACATTCAAACACAACTTTAAGTTACTGGATCCTACTTCAAAATATACTTCTGAAGATAATTATCAAGATAAGACCATGAAACGTGGTCATGTTCAAATTAATTGAGGTGAAAGGAAAGTTAATGTTTCATTTATTCACCAGTGAAAACAGGAGAATTTATGCATCATAAATTTTTTATGCCATGATATTTGAGTTACGCATCCTTTGTGAAGATGATGCCAGCAAAGGCATTCTATTTGTATCTGAATGTTTGACCCTTAAATCATTTCGTGTTATTAAAGAAAGAAGCCCAAGTTCTTATCACTTTATATTTTAACTCTTTCTTAAAGTTGTACATATACATACATGTACATATACAAATGCCCATCATACACACAGACAGTATTCACATATCATAAATGAACAACTTGATGAATTTTTACCAGTGGAGCTCACTCACGTAACCAATATCTGGATGGAGACAGAATATCACCAATACCCCAGAAACCCCTTCATACCCCCTTTAAGCCTTATCCCTCCCACAAGGGTAATCACTCTGTGCTTCTAACAGAGTAGCTTAATTTTGCCTATTTTTATACTTTATATAAATAAAAGGATACATTATATATTATTTTGCTTATGTTTTATTTAATTGTTTTGATTTGGAGATATACATTGACTCATATTGGCCAATATTTGAATAAAATGACAAGGAGGCCTTTTTAAACGTATTGCATGGAACACTGGGTGTGGTACATGAACAATGAATCTTGGAACACTGAAAAAATAAAATATAATAAATTAATTAATTTAAAAATAAATAAATGTTGAAAAGTATGTTTTTGGAGAAGGCTTTAGCACACACATTCCAATTTTTCCTTCCCAAAAGCTCTGAATTCTTTCTGGGCTTTTCTCTAAACTCTATCACAGCCAGTAAGAGCTGAGAGGTGTGAAAAATAGAATATAAAATATCCATTAATAACTTTTATATTGCTTACATATTAAAATGATATTTTGGATATATTGGGTTAAATAAAATATATTATTAAAATAATTTTAGCTGCTTCTTTTATAAATGTGGTAACTAGGAATTTTAAAGTTACATAGGAGACTTGCATTATATTTCTGTGGGTAGCATTGATTTAAAGTGTCAGCAGGGCTCAGAGGGGCTTAGTGACTTGAATAGTAAAGATTCTAACATCCTCTTGCTGGCATCATCAGCCTTTATGGTTCTCCCAGTGGGCAGAATCCTGCTCTAAGCTCTCAGGCAAAAGGCCAAAACATTCCTAGATTTAGGGGAGATGGAGACTTGCTTGCCTTGCTATACCTTTGGCATATCTTTAGAACAAAGTTGCTTCAGAAATGCATCAGTTTCACCAGCAATTTCTGCATTTTCATCTTATCTCATGGTTCAAATTGGTCCTGTCGCTGGAAGGGCCTCCTTTCCCCTACTCTCCATCAGGTAGTACCTGCCCTTCACCTCTTCTAGCCCCCTTCTCATAACTAGAACAGGCATGAATTCCAAAAGATTTAATGTGGAAAAGTTTGTTGCAAGTCAGTATTTGAGTTTCATTATACATTTTCATGACAAGCCATAATAGTGGTTGAGGTCCTCGGTAGCCGATTAGTGCTATTTTACTCATAATGTACCTATATTGTGGACTATATAGTATACCTATAGGTATATATATTATAGGTATACAATTCATTTAGAAGAAACTTCAGTTACTTCTTAGATATTCAAATTGGGTGAAATAGAGGACTGTGCCCTGGACATAGAATCCATGAAAATGTTAGGTTAGTAATTTTTCCCAACTGGAAAATAGATGGGAAGGCCAAGCCCTTAATGCACTAAACTTTGCCCTGAGTTTGTTTTCCTCCCTTGCTTCCTTCCTTCCTTCCTTCCTTCCTTCCCCAAATGTAATAAGCATTACTGTTTTCAGCCTCTCACAACAGTTTTCTCAGTGCTTACTGCCTGACTGCCAGCAGCACACATTTAATGTGTGTTTTTTTCTTTTACATCACTCTCTCACCCTGGGTATCAGTAGTTGTGTTTAATCAAGATGGACAAAATTGTGATTTATTAACAAACCCCAATGGCTTAGCATACTGAGTACTACCAGGTTGCTCCCCAGAAGGGCTTTTCCACCTGAGAGTTCATGAAAGTTTCCTCCATTTGTCCCCACATTATCTACTAAGTGTCCTATTATCCAGCTTTCTAAGTTTTGACTGTTCAGTGGGTGTGAAATTGTTGCTCATGGTTTTAATTTTCATTTCTCTAATAACTGCTGAATTTGTACATCTCTTCAAAAACTTGTGGCCTTTTGGGTTTCCTTTCTTGTAAACTGTTCATGTTTCTTGTCTATTTTTTTCTTTTTAAAGATTTTATTTATTTATTTGACAGAGAGGAGAGAGATCACAAGTAGGCAGAGAGACAGGCAGAGAGAGAGGGGGAAGCAGGCTCCCTGCTGAGCAGAGAGCTCGATGCGGGGCTCAATCCCAGGACCCTGAGATCATGACCTGAGCCGAAGGCAGAGGCTTTAACCCACTGAACCACCCAGGTGCCCCTCTTGTCCATTTTTTTCTATTGGCATTCTTCCTTGGTTTATTGCTGTTGATTTTTAGGGGTTCTTAATATATTCTATTAATCCCTAATTGGTTTTACACACACATGTTTTTCCTTCAATTTATCATCTGTTTGCTCACTTTGTCAATGGTATACTTTTAAAATTTTGTCATAATCAAATTATTTATGATTATAATACTTATTTTGCTTTGTAATTTTAAGGTTTTATTTAATACTTCTCCCCGACTTTTAGGTCACAAAGATATTCTATATTTTCTTCTATCAATTTTGTAGACATTTCTATTTTATTTTTATCTATAGAGTGAGCCAGTTTTGCCAAAAATAGGACCGTATCTTAAACCTGTTTATATCCCTTCCATAATGTAGAACAGTATGCATCCAAGAAATGTTTGTTGGTTCATTGAATTAAAAAAAAATTATATTTCTAAATTGCTATCTCAATTGAGGTTTCTTGGGAATTACTTACATTATGTTTTCTCATTTTAAGTGTGATTGATCCCCAGAAATAATTGTAAGCTTCAGAATACTTTTAAAATGGTTGCCCTTGATAACTAAGTTTAATAATTAGTGCTTTAGAGCTTAAATGGAAGCTTCTTGCTTTGTGTTAAAATGCAGCTATATCGGGAGAGGAGAAAGATGTTGAGAGGAGTCCAGGACTCCAGCAAGGCTGGGATACAGCTGTCTATGGTGTAGGCACCCATTATGTCTTCTAGTTAGGATGGGAGACTGGCAAAAATCCCAATATTTCGGCTTTTATCAAATCCATGAATTCACACACAGAAATGCACACGTCTTCTATTACCTAAATTCCTGAGGCTCTTTCCTTTCACTTATCATTTACCAGCTCTCCATTCATTTCTCATATTTCCTTCCCATTCCACTCAAATCTTTTCAAACCTCACTACTCAGTGACAGTAGACTGATTTTGCCTCCCACGTTACTGTAATGTTAAGGTCATCTGGCACAACCCCTTTTCACCTCAACATTTCTGTGCCTCCTTGCCTTACCTTGGAGGCACAAGTGCCTCTCCTTTATAAGGCTTAACTTTTCACCTATGTGTTGACTTCATCTCCTTTTAAGATTTCACTTTGTCAGTTATCCTCTCTCTTTTCTATGTCAAATCTCCCCCTAACATAAGAAAACCTCACTTTGGAACTACTACTTCTGTGTGGTAATAACACAAACTGATTTACTTAACATCTACTCCAAGCTCCTTCTTGTTCTATAGAGTCGTATGTATAAATGTATAAAACCTACATTTCCCAGAGAACCTTGAAGACAGGATTCTGGGTGTGATTTTTGGCTCAGTCAGTCAGTTAGAGGCACCTTCATGAGATTTGGAAAATGGAAGTAAAATGAAACATCGTGAGGCCAGACTCGCATTTCTGTTTCTTTCATGACAAGCTATACTCATGAAAGAGTTTACTTTTTCTATAGCAGGGACCTCAGTGTCTCATGTCTGGTTTTACAGGTGTCAAGCAGCAGGGGATGAAAGTTTCTCTCAGAGTGTATTGTGGTAGAGGTGGTATCCTCTGCATCCAGTAGCTACAGTAATGGTCCAGTTTCATCTAGAGGCTTCCTGATTTTATAGTGTCTTGGTCATGGCAGGCACAGCAGCTTCCTTGGTGGCCTGGTTTTATGACACGGCTTTGGGAGTCATTCCTGGAATCCTAGCTTTGAATCTGTTGTTTCAAAGTTCTCGTTTTTTTTGGCAGGCCATTTTATAATTTGTCATAAAAATGTCCTTTTTACTTAAACTGACCTAGTAGAAGATTTGGGCCTAGTTTTCAGAGGCTTCGGTTTGATAGGCTAGCATCCCCTGAATGTGGGTAGTCATGGCACTACATAGCCACTCCTGGGTGGCGTTGAACAGTAATAAAGGGAGAACCTCTTAGGGGCTGAACATTGACTACTGTGCGTGGTTGCCCTTGGCCTGGTAAGGAGAGGTCCTGATTCATTGACAAAGGCTAATGGTTTGGCTAGATTCTCAAGCACTTGAAAGGAACATGACTAGTAAACTGGTGACAAGGACATCTGAGGAAGAGATATGCAGATAGACCTCTCCAAAGGGCAGAGCTTGAATATATTTATGTCCTATATATTTATGTCCTATGTCCTATGTCCGAGAGTGATCTCGGTAAGGATGATCAAAATAATTAGGCGGACAATATGGGTAGCTCTGTAGAATTCAGTCTGTTTCTTTCCCTAGCTACCTTTGTCCTTATTCAATGAGCTTATAGGTAGAGTGGCTAAAGCAGCAGGGCTAGAGGTTATGTGTGGTTACAGCAACATGGAATTTCATGCAACAGAAGAAATGGGGAATCAGCTATGCTGTAACCTGCAATGGTAGAGACCAACGCCTAGCTTTCAATACGGTATCATTCCCCAGGTGATCAGCCACCGCTGTCGGCAGATTGATTACCCTGGACCACCTCTATTGAGAAGGAGCAGCACTTGTTCTCACAAGAATGTACCCTTCTCTGGATACTGATTTGGCTTTCCTGCTTCTGCCCAAATTGCAACCTGGGAACTTCAAAAATGCTTTTTTCATCATCATGGCATTCCAAGAAGCATTACTTCTGAGCAATGGACTCATAGCTTCAATTCACTGATCTTACCAAGTTCCCTAACACTCTAAAGCCCAGCTGGCCAGACAGAATGGTGAAATGGCCTTGAGAAGACTCAGGGTGTCAGCTTGGTGGAAACACCTTCCATGGCTGAGGAAATGTCCTCAGAATGGTAAATATGCTCTAATTCAGCAACTAGTACATGGTGTTTTCTTGCTTATTGGCCGAATTCATGTGCTCAGGAAATCAAGGAGTGGAAATGAGAGTAGCTTCTTTCACTATTAACCCTAGAATTCTCTTAGCAAAGTTTTTCCTCCCATTCCTGAGACTTTGAGTTATGTAGGAGACTTAGTTCCCAAAGGGCGATATTTTCCATGTTATCCAGGGATATGGATATAATGGTTCCATTAACCTGGAAGTTGAAGGAGCTGCTTGGTCACTGGGGCTCCTCATACCAGTGAATCAATAAGCAGTGGTAGGGGAATTACTGTGCTGGCTGGGAGAATTGGTGCTCACTACTGAGGGTTGCTACTGAACAATGGGAGTCAGCAGGAAAATGTCTGGATTTCAGGTGGTCCCTGGGGAGCCTCTTTGTACTCCTAGGCTCAGTGATTAAAGTCAGTAGACAGGTATGACTGTTCAATTCAGGCAGTACTCTAATAGCCCAGACACTTCAGGAATGAAGCTTTGGGTCACGCCATCAGGCAAGGAAGTATAACCAGCTAGAGCACTTGCTGAGGGCAAAGGGAATATGGAATGGGTAATGGAAGAAGGAAGTTATAAATATCAGCTGAGACCATATGGTTAGTTGCAGTAAAGGGATTTTGTATCTTTTTTAGGGGAGAGAAGTTTAGTGTTTAATATTGGACAAGAGTTACATGATGTTAGGTAGAGGCATGACTTTGAAATTATTTTTATTTGGAAGTTAAGTATAGTTCAACGAGGTGTATGGACAAGGGGATAACTGTGGGGGCTTTGCCATGTGTCAGGCTAAAACAGTTTCCTGGGATTCATTTCCTCTGTGGTTTTGGATTGGGATGAGGTTAGGGTTGACTACAAAAGAAATATGTATGAACTTTGGAGGGTGGAAGTGAAGCAGTAGGCCTTGTACTCTGAGATGAGTCGGGGGCTGGGGGGTGGAAGGCACCTGCTGCTCCTGCATAGAAGACTAGATCAGCAGAGACTTGATGCTGGCTCACCTTGTTGACACAGGGCAGACACTGAGCCCACATTCCCCTAGCTCCTATCAGACCTCCTTTGTAGTTTCTCAGAATCACAGGTCAGATGTGTGCATGGCTTCATGGCGAAGGGTACCAATTCCTTCTGTACATCCCAAGAGTCGTTGAAGTTGGGGGTGGTGAGAGGCAGATAAAGGTTCCAGTTTGTCTTCATGGGTTTCCCTACTTCATATGCATCTTTTATTTGCCTGCTCGTTCTCAGACCTACAGCCACTTTAGGCCTGCACCAGACACACAGAGGCAATAGCCTTCCATTGAATTCTTTACCAGTTCTATAGTTGTATAAGGTCAGTCCTTTTAATAAATCCTTTATTCCATATTTCTCATAGTGGTATTGCTTCTCTGTTAAACCCCGATAATACAAATGGCTTCTGGTTTGTTTTTTTTTTTTTTTTAAACTAAACCCTGACCAATACAACTTGCAAGGTAATGGCCCATCTTTCTCCTTCAGCAGCCAGATGTTAAATGAATGAATTCACTTAACTTAAAAGTTCATTCTGTGTTCTTTCTTTACCACAAAGCACTTGTTTTCTAATCCTTTATCACTCATATATGCATCCAACTAATGTTTGCCAGACATTGTATGAATGTAGCAACAGGTAATGTTGGTTCCTGACCTCAAGAGCTTATGAAGAAAAAGACATGTAAATGTTGTTTGATTTTTATTACCACAGCTCCGCTAAACTGCTCTTTAAAGGCCTTTGAAGATTGACCATTGAAGACACTCTAATTGTCAAATCCAGTTGCTATTTATTTGCTTAACCTCATTCCACTTATCTCCAGAAGCAATGGGGATTGGGCTTTGCTAATTATTTCCCGGAAAGTGAGATCTATAGGGGCAGGGCTCTTGTTGGTCTTGTTTCCTGTTGTATCCCCAACACACAAAGAAGTATGTGGCATGAAGAGGTGTTAATAAATATTTGTTGAATAAATGATTGAACATATTTGCTCCTTTTAAGGATTTGCTCTTTCATTAGTCTCTGAGATACTATCATCTCTATTTTTTCTACTAATCCTCCCTTGCCCCTTTTCATTGGTCACTCCTCTGTAAATATAGGCCTTCCTTAATATCTTCAAATCCCTGCTTACCTCCTTCCTCTAGATTATATTTATTTATTAAACAAATACTTAATGTGTATGCATCAGAAATTATGCTACTTTTCGCTCAACAGTGAGCGAGTCAAGTCTGCTTCTTCTCTGATTTCATCCAGTTGATTTCAAATACCATCTTTATGAAGAAGACTTCAAATATTTAAACTACTTGGATCTTTTTTAATAGATGCCCTCAGCTCATATTTAATATTTCCATAACAGAATTTGCTGTCATTCACCAAAATATTCTTACTTATAGGCACCATTATCCTTCTGTTCACCCTTTATCTTTCATAGCCTGCCAACTGTTCACTCTTGTTGTTTCTTTCTCATATCCATCCCATTCATTGCTGCTGACCTAGTTTAGCCCTTGTCAGTTCTCACCCATGAGTACTGTCAGCGATCCAACTCTGTTCCCTTGGAAGGCTTTTCATGCCCTCCTTCCCACTGCTGCAGGGAAAATCTGCCGGAAGAGCTTTCAATGGCTCCATGTGATCTGAGCATAACATCTGAGGCTCTATATCTTCTGTCCCTAATTCTCTTGATCTACATTCATCCATTTATTCCACTATTTTTCACCCTTCCTGGACTCGTGGCCATTTTTGGTACTTTATTTGCTAAGGGCTGATGCTACTTCCTCAGTCTGGAATGTCTTTCACTTTCCCCAATTGAAAGCCTCTTGATCAGTCAGGTTTTGGCTAATCATCACCTGAGAAATGCACAAGTTAACTCAGAAGGCATAAATCATTAATTTTTCTGATATTCTTCACTTGTGCTTTTTCTGTCTTGTAATATAGTAATTCTTTACTTGTTTTCTGCCCCTAGCAGAGTGTCAGCTCCTTTAAATATTTTATTTATCTTTGTGTCTCTGACATTGGCATTTAATGCAAGAACTGATGATGGTAGATAGGTGCTGTTTACATGTTTATTTAAATAAATATTCTGGGGCAAGAAGTAAAGCACTTTACTTAGGGAGAAGGATGCATACGAAAGTAAGGTACGAAGAGTTTCTATCAAGTGAGATCAACATAGTACTTAAAGCCCGGGAGTGTCAGAGACAAACTTTTACAAGGGCTGGCCAGGTTAGTGTTGGGATGTTGGGGAGCTTGTATGAAGAAGGGAAGGGAGTTCAGCTATGGAAGGTTTGAAACACGTTTGACCCCAGTGGTCATTCTGATTCTGAAACTCTCTTGAAAATGCCTCTCACTTTTTGAAAGATTCTAGTCTTGACTAGTTTAAGAATCAGTCAGATCTACTTTCCATCTTTCTTCATTTCTCTTTGATATTAGAGCCTTTAGAGCATAAATGAAGAAGGGAGCTGTCTTATGGAGGGATTATGAAAGTTGGAGGGGATTATCATGCGATGCCTGACTTCCTCTGTCTCTAGAATCTCTTGTGTTTTCTCCATCAATAAGTGTATCTTCCAAGTAGAAGTCAAGCATCTCTTTCCAAGGAATATGCATTCGGTTGAATATTATCCTTCTCTCCCCCCCTCTCTCTCTCCACACACACACACACACACACACACACACACACACAGTCACACACATGAAAGACTTAAGGCAATGGACGTGGCCTATATTGTGTTCCTGCTGCGTCCACTCAAAAGGGGACTCACAAAAGGATTCATTCATGACTCTCTGACTCAGTGAGGAGTGGCTTTCCTGGGCTTGTATACATGATCAGGCCTCTTTGATCTGGTGACTCTGTCATTTTGAAAAACTTTAATTTTTTCCAAAACAGAAGAAAAATGCAGTTTGCTTTGTAGAGCAGAGATAGTGGCGAGGCAAGTTATTTATGAGTTATTGCAAAATACCACAAAGAACAGCAGCCCAGGAAGGAAAGGGCAACATGGGTAACCTGTTGACAACTCTCTGGACAAATTGGAAAAGTGTGTTCCAGCAGGAATTGGGATTAACAATGAATAAACCACATCCTCCACAGAAAATATTAAACTTAGGAGTGGAAGAGATTTCATTTCTTCGTCCAGGCATTGGGATTTTAGAGCTTGCAACCAGAATGATTGTGGTGAAATGTTTAGTGCTAGAAGAGGTATTCTTCTTCTTCTTCTGGCCACACATCATATGGAAGGGCTAATACATTTTAATTTAGGATTACTAGCACTAGATGATCTTTGCAAAAAAGGGACAAATTTTCTTGTAATTATTGTAAGTATAGTCCGTGGTCATCCTTTTTTTCTTTTTTTTAAAGATTTTTTTTTTTTTTTTATTTGACAGAGAGAAACAGTGAGAGAGGGAACACAAGCAGGGAGAGTGGGAGAGGGAGAAGCAGACTTCCCACTCAGTGGGAAGCCCGATGCGGGGCTTGATCCCAGGACCTTGGGATCATGACCTGAGCCGAAGGCAGATGCTTAACAACTGAGCCACCCAGGCGCCCCTCATCCTTTTTTTCTTATAACAAATAATCATGAATAAAGTTTACTTACACCAAGACAATTTGTATTCCTAGCACCATTCAGGAATCTCAACAGTGTTGCACTCAGTGTTAAGGGTTTGGTTATCCAGTTTGGATATTCCATTTTTGTCTAGAGTCTGTGGTATAATCCACTTAGATTTCATTTTGGGGGTCAGCTGTCCCTGGCAGCTCAGATATCATACATATGCTCATGGCTTGCACTGAGATACCAACTCAACTTTAGGTCTGTTCTTAACTAGCAGGTCATAATCTTCAGTTGCAAGACCCAGCCCTGACTGGAATCCTTCAGTGAGGTTGTAAGGTTCCCCTTACAGCCCTACATCCTTCCCGAGAGAGGCTTGGCAATAATACTTTATATATTTTCACCCATAATCTAGTATCAGTTTTCACTTAGATCATGTTTTGGGTATTTTAAAAAGAAGTGGGAAGGAAAAGCTCATTCATGTTGATGTGTTTGTTTATATGGCAACCTTTTTAAAGATCTCGATTCATGTTTTGAGCATCAGCTTCACTTTAGCAACCGGCCAGTGGTCTGTGTCATCCTCACCTTGAGAGGGAGCCCAGATGCCTGGAGACATAAGCATCTTACCTCATGGCCAGGCCCAGCCACTTAGCCTGGTGAGGGATTAGAACTTCTGACCTTTAGGTCTTGTTCCTATAGTCACTAATTATGTGTCCTGCAGGATCCCTTTCAGTTCATTTTCCATAAGTATTAGCCAGGTAACAGACAGAAAATTTGACACCGAAAATTTTCCAAAAAATCAGAACTTGTACTTTTTGGCACGTCTAATTCTTACGGGGGGAAATACTTTCCAATAGCATCTGGACATAAGAATGAACTTTCTAATTAGAACAAGGTTTCTTAAAAGTAAGAAAAGTATTTCTTATTTACATTAGGTGCATGAAATTTCAAACTTGAGAGTTTTATGTTAAGTGCTTGGAAAAGAAATAGCCAGTGTGAAACATTGGACAGTAACATGACAGTAACATGACTAGTTAGTCCCTCTGTTGAAAAGGAAAATAAAGAAAGTACTGAGGACTGATTGAGAAAGACACCAAGTCAAAGGAGAAGGAGAAAATAGAAAAAAGGTAGAAACTCATGTTTTTATATTTTGTATTTTCCCTCAATCTTGGCAGAAGAAAGATTCCTTGTACACAGGGCCTATAGATATTAGGAAGAAAATTTTCCCATGGGTGACCTTTGCTTGTGCACACCTTCCAGTTGTCAGCAGTAAATCTTCTGTCCCTTGAGATTTCATGTGAAGTCAAAGGGTTTCCTTGACTTCTGCTTCATCCTCTCACATTTCCCTGCTTACGAAGATCACCTTGCCTGGCAACCTCTGTCCAGTAGACCATGGCAGTGCCAGCAGACTCAGAAGAAAGGTGACGTAAACAGTATGCTTTTTCATGGGGCTTTTTTTTTTTTTTTAAAGATTATTTATTTATTTGAGAGAGAGGGAGTGAGTGAGCACAAGCAGGAGGGAGAGAGAATCTGAAACAGACTCGGTGCTGAGCAGGGACCCAGACGTGGGGCTTGATCCCAGGACTCTGAAGTCATGACTTGAACCGAAACCAAGAATCAGATGCTTAACCAACTAAACCACCCAGGCACCCCTTCATGGGGCTTTCGAACAACGAATTTTGTCTCTAATGCATAAGTATCTTGCTCAGTTCATGAATAAAACCGATTTTTCCTTCTTTTAAAAATAATTAATTCACCTAGATAACAAAATCATCTGCCCTGTGGCACTGAAAAGTAACTTATCTTCTGGGCCTCCATTTCCTGTAAAAGGAGGATTGGACAAATTTCTTTCCATCACTAGAATATGAATCTACTTTTAGTCTGTTACTAATCCAAACAAATGATCATGTTTTCTTTTGTAATTGGGCAGGGTGATTCTGCTACTTATCTGAGTGGCCTTGGAAGTTGTTCCCTCACAAGCACTGAGCTGTTGGTGTGGAGTTCACTTCTAAGCCACCCAGTGTCTTTGATTGGGTGAATTTTTATTTTTATGTATGTACATAAGTATATATTTTTGTAGTAACTCATCTCTCTATGAACAATGCTTACTAGTTCCTAAGAAGTGTTGGAGGAAGTCATGAGATGTTCATAAAATTCTTCATGACTTTCAGAACAAATGCTGAATAAATGTAAAGTTTGGTTATTCCTATCAGCAGCTGTTTGCAAATCAGGCCATGCTCTTCATGGCAATTGCTTTTGGATAGGGAAAAACAGAGTGAGTTATTTCTCAGAGTGCATTTTTTTTTCCTCTAAATTGAGAACTTTAAGGGAGTGTTTTGTCTGGTTCCTTAAAGGATAAATTCTGAACTCTCTCTCATGAAAGACAAGGCCCAACTGGACCTGGCCTGTGCTGATAGATCTGACATCATCTCCCATCACTCATGTCTCTTCCTGCCAGTCGCTTTGCCGCCTTCTTGTCCTTTGTATACTCCCAGTGGTTTCTGCATTAGGGGATGAGTATTTTCTCTTGCCTCTAACTGGAATGCTCTGTCCCCAGGTTTCTGTGGCTGTCTCTTTCTTGTCAGTGAAGCTCTGCTTAGATGTCACCTTCTCAGAGAAGGCTTCAGTGGCCACCTGATTAAAATGAGTTCCCATCCTCACTTCATCCCCAGTCCAGTCATGGCCTACCGTATCACCTGGTTTTATTTTCTTCACAGCAATCAATTCTAGATAAAATGATCTCGTTCATTTATTTGTTTAATTGCTTTTGTGTCTTTCTCCTCCCTTGTAGAATATTATTTCCCTGTGAGCACAAACTTTGTTTTGGTCACAATTGTATTCAACAAATATTTATCCAATGGATAACTAAATGAATACCCTATGTCAGTGCTGTCCAACAGAACTTTCTACAATGATGAAAATGTTCTATAATTTGCACTATCCAGTATGGTAGCCACTAAGTCACATGCTCCTATTTTATACTGGAAATGTGGCTGCTGTAAGAGAGAAACTGAATTTTAAGTTTTGCTTAATTTTAATTGATTAAAACTTTAAGTCATCACCTATAGCTGGTGTTTATCATATTGGACAGTACAGCTCTTTTCTGCCTTTGATACTTAGTGATTGAATCAGTAGCAAGAAACCAATACTGATGTCAATAGAAAGAGCAGTAGTTATGTATTTCAAGCTTTACTACAAAGCTGTGATCACGAAGACAGCATGGTACTGGCACAAAAACAGACACATAGACCAATGGAACAGAGTAGAGAGTCCAGATATGGACCCGCAACTCTGTGGTCAAATAATCTTCGACAAAGCAAGAAAAAATATCCAGTGGAAAAAAGACAGTCTCTTCAATAAATGGTGCTGGGAAAATCAGACAGCCATGTATAGAAGAATGAAACTTGACCATTCTCTTACACCATACACAAACATAAA
>CM052899.1:62241465-62260404 GCA_028534135.1 Potos flavus | reverse complement strand
GAATTTAAAAATGTATGCATCTTTTCAGAGGAAGACATTCACTATTATATGGAACTCTTACTCCAAGCTGTAATTTATTCAGGGAAAGCAAAGAGAACCAACACCCCCATTCATAGTTAAGTCATAACAAAGCTCTTTTGTGAAGAAACTGTTTATGTACCCTCAACACTTTCAAGGCATCTTTCAGGGTGTATTACCTCACAGGTGATTTACATTTTCTGTTTAGTATCACTTCTTTTCCTCAGTCTGTGAAAGGAGGTTGAATGGAGAATTTTTTCCAGGTTTGCAGCTTTCTGCCGCCTTACGCCTATAGAAATACTCCATGTATTTGAAAGTGTGCTGCTAGGGGAATAACAGTTTTAAGACTGCTGACTTGTCCATCGTTTATCATCATTATATGGTGTCTGTCAACGAAAACATTTCCCAGAATTCCATAAGGAGTTGCTCCATATAGAAGCATGGAGCCTTGTGACAAGAAAAAGGCATTGCAATGAAGAGTAATAGGAAGGGGGTGTGGGGGGGGTGGATAAACAGAAGCTTTTAGAGCTAATTCATGGCTGGCGTCATCTCCATTAGCATTGGGACCGTTTGACGTTGAGTTCAGAGAACATGACCAGGGCTGGTTTCCATCTGTCATGGTGATTAATGGGAGTATTGTTAGGTAATAATAGTTTAATAACATAGTTGGAGCCAAAGAGGCACACCAAAAGTGTATATGTAATTCTAAAACCAAGAGGAACTGTGGATAAAACCACAAGAGCCAGGAAATTGGGGTCCTGTTCTTAGCTCTACCACTTAGAAAAGAGCAGCCAGGGAGAAGTTTTTCTCAAAATCGAAGAGGGTTGAAATAGTCTACCAATGAGGTGAAGAGAGCTGTCTTAGCTCCTAAGAAGGGTGACATCTTGGTGATTTTAATGTACTTATGTCTCAAGGACTGGAAAAAGTTAGTTAAACCAAAAATCCGAGACCTAATAGTTGGGTTAACAACAGCCAATGCATTAAAGAGGAAAACAGACAATTCCTTATGTTGAAAGACTGGATTCAAATTTTCCAAAGAATATTTGGATTTTATGATAATGTTATGATCTGATACTCAACTCAATGGCTATGTACTATTGGTGTGAAACCTAAATAGTTAAAATTGTCTTGCTTTTGTGAGTCTGCAAGATGCAAAATCTGTTCATCTTGTAGCAATACATTTCAATGAAGTTGTCCTTTCTCTCAGATGGCAGCATCTGTTGGTGGGCCAGAGACCTAACATGACCCCCATACACTCAGAACCTAGACCATGTTTTACTCTAAAGTGTTGGAACTCTTCAAGGGAGAAATCACTTTCTATACAGAAAATTGGCAGCATGAGACTATTTACATGTTGGCTTTCCTTCCTGCCAAGCAAAGAGCCACCTGACCTAACAAGATGCTATCCAGTTTTTACTCAGAAAATTTTCACCAAATGGATCTTAGCATGAATGGAAAAAGCATTCAGAGAGTAAGAGTAGGCTTATGTAAGAGGGGAAGACAAAACCTGGCCAAATGCCCTTCTGGACTGGGTGGCATGCTTTGACCCTATAGGATATTGCTCAGTGTTTGGTTTATCATGGTATCAAGACAGTTTGAACTCCGCTGGGAGAGAGGCAGGCCAAGATGCATTAAAGCTAACAAAAGACACTTGAAAGTAAGTAAGGGACTGCAATCCAAGAGAAGGAATAAGAGTTCTTATTTTGGGGTTGTTTTTTTTTTTGTTTGTTTGTTTTGTTTTTTGCTTTTTTGGTTTGTTTGTTTTTCCCTTAGTGGTTTAGACTACATTTCCTTTCCCCAATGGTTTGTACTATATTTCTTTCCCCACTTCCAAATGAATATGCTGGGGCTTAGGGAGCTAGAGCAAAGTTTAAGATTTTCCAGGTATAGGATTTTATTATATGTTTGGAGAGTTGGTGGGTGCTCTTCATATCTGTGCCTGAGCATCAGCAAATGGTTATGGCTATTTGAAGGTGATACAGGGATCATTCCTATCAGTCAAAACCAGAGGAGAGATGATGCTGGCTGGATGTCTGCCATGTAACTGTCTATTTAAGTCTTCACTGCACACAGTTAAATAGGGGAGTTTGATTTCAGTGGGAATGTAAGGTTTGTGTTTGCTTTTCCTTTTCCTGCAGTCGACTAAGGGGTGGGGTTCTGATAAGAGTGGATCAAGGTCAAGGATATTTATTGGCCCACAGTACAAGGCTGTGGAGCTTTGGTGTAATTAGAGAATGAGTTTAAGGTCTAGACTTGCAGTGGTCTCATTTTGGGCTTGTTCTTCTAGGAAGTTTGTTCTGCCATAGAGAGGCCTTGTGGTAGGAAGTCAGACTGGCTTAAGGCCCTGTAAGGAAATTCTTGTTTTCCCTTCATTTCCCTTACTCCATTTCCTTCAACTAACGTTTGCTTGTCAACAGAGTGATAGGATGAACATAAGACTTTGATGTGAGCTGGGGATCAGAGGCCACTTGACCTCTCTCTGGCCTTGACATAAATAGAAAAGCTATCATGGGGTTTGGGGCAAAGGCTTCTGGGTAATAAAAGAGTGTCTTTGCCTGGTCCTTCTCTCTGATTCATGCATTGTTCTCAGAAACACTGAAGAAAGTGGCTGAGTTGAAGGGTAGTGGGTCCCCCCCAGCCATTATTCAAATTTTAACTTAACAAGACATGATTTATAAAGTAAACACTTCCAGTGTCTATTTTGAGACTGCTTATATTAAACTCAAATAGAGTGCCACATATTCTTTACTTCAAGCTGTGTGGACACAGATGGATCCAACTGGGGTCTTAGGCACAAAAACTATAAGAGAAAGCAGTGACATTCTCATGATAGTCAAGTCAAAAGGAAGGATACCTTTCCCCTCTTTTCACTCTTTTGTTAGATAAGCTGTAAATTGGCACAGTTGGTTTGCAATAGTGCAATGAGCGTTAGCTCAGGAGTTAGGTCTGTTCGGCTTTTGGTTCTCCCTCACCAAAGTGCGTAGCCATCTAGGTCTTCCCGTTCTACAAATTGAAGAGATCGAAGTTGACAACCTCCACATTCCCCTTCCCCATTACTATGCTGAGATAACAAAGTAGAGGACTGAGGCAATTCCAAAAGGAAATTGGTGACCTCAGTCTAATTTGTTTCAAATACAAACATTAAAGAACACATA
The DNA here is from genome assembly GCA_028534135.1 of Potos flavus. Taxonomy (NCBI): domain Eukaryota; kingdom Metazoa; phylum Chordata; class Mammalia; order Carnivora; family Procyonidae; genus Potos; species Potos flavus. The sequence continues at coordinate 62,257,231 of CM052899.1, read as the reverse complement.
CATAAATCTCTACTAGTTTAGCTTAAAAAGTTAAGTTTTAGATTCCTTCTTAGTTAAGTAATTAGAAAAGTTTTCTATTGCTGTTGGTTGAGGCAAAGGCATTTTGGGAATTTGTGTGTATTTTATTTGAAATTGCTATACAATTAGTTTAATTCTTGACTTATTCTTGAAAACAAAGACCATACCATTTCTAGAACTAGTATACATTTTATAATATTTGATAGTCTATTTATTTAACATCTGTGTTATTCTCTAAAGGCACACTTTATCGTTCTTCATATTAAGCACGTAGTCATTTACGTTCATGTCTCCAGTTCCTCGTTTCTCTTGACAACCTGTTGTTGTTACTGTTGTCTTGTACCCGGCTCTCTGAGACCTCGCAGAGAGGTTAGTTGCAGTGCGTGCCAATGAGACTAGGGGCTTGATTTCCATACAGGCCAGCTGTTTTGCCCTATTCTTTGGCCAGAGCCTATGCCCCTCCTCCACCAGCTTGTCATAAGTGAGCCCAGGAGAAATCTGCACAAATCTTTAGCCACGGTTGGAAACAACAGTTTGAAGTGGGCTTTCTCCTTCTTATGATGGATCAGTAATGATGAGGTCTTTGTTGCCAGGCTAAGAAAACATGAGGGTTTGCCAGGAGAAATGACTTTGGCTTCTCCCCAATAACAGAGTCACTTGCAGATGGCTGGAGAGAGAAGCAGAATGAGACAGCTTTTCTTCATTCTCCTGCCTGCTCTCCTTTACACCCATCCTGATTTCTTCCAGGCAGTGGACATGGGACCATGTTTTATGGCTGGTTTACTGAACTGATGATGACCAAGTCCCATATACCAATACAGAGCAATATGCTAGCCCTCCAGTGTAGCAGCACCAGAAAAAAGGCCCAAAATGTGACCTCTGTTTTATGGCTATGATTTATTTTATGCTTTATGCTACTGCAGTTTCTCAACTGCAGAAAGTTCTCCCTTATTTGCATGTGGTGATTATTTGTTATACTGTGAAAATGTGAGTTCTGAAGTTTCCAGAGCTTTATTCCTTCCTGGGCCGGAATTCCTTAGACTTTTGATCTAGAATTTTTTGGTGAGAAATTGGTAGAAGAATATGGGAAAGCTACCATTGTTTGTCATGAGGGAGAGCGTTCTTGTACTTTACCATTAAAATTTTTCCCAGAGGAAGAAAAGTAGCAAGCCAAAATTAGAGAAAATGTTTGAGTATTTTTAAAGGTATGAAAGTGTAGAGGTATATTAGAAAAGACTGCCTCCCTTTTCTTGTTTGTATATTGACTTTTAGTTTTAGCCCAGCCACTATTTATTTTCCCTAGGTCAAATTGCCTTCCATTAGAGCAATTTTAACTGAGCGCTCAAGTCAGAAAACTGAGGTAACAGTTTTGTCCTCAACAGAAACTTTTTTTTTTTCGATACTTGAAATTTTACCTTTCTAAAACCCAGTGACTTCATGGGCACAATGTACGCTGATGCATCCTGGAAGTTAACTCAGCACGAATACTTTGCGAAGGACTTTCCATACCCCACATTTTCTTCATTTATTTTTTTGTTGATTATATACCCCAGTTGCTGTTATGCAAAATACACACCATAAAACATACGGTGTGTATAACCTGGCCAAGTGAAAGTGCTTTTTAGAACTTTAATAAGTGGAGAGTCTTTTATATTTTGTTTGGTCTTTACATTTTCTGTGGAAAAAAACCCCAAAACCAAAAAAACTAAAACTTGGCCTGGTCATCGTTGCCCCTCAGTAAGATCTGCTGAGAATTTGGCTGTACCTTTTCACTGGTGAAAGTCTTTTATAACCTGGCTAGGAATTACGCGGCTCTTAAATTTGGCAGCTTTCTGGCCCCCATTAAGGACTCATTTAAATCCTTTCTCACTTGAACCTGAATTTTAACTACTCCTCGTGGATTTCAGTGAAGATTGCCATGGAATTAGATTAGGGTGGAAATTAGATTAATGTAAAGGAACAATGGAAAAAACACCACATTAGATAATTTATAATTCACGTATCTAGATTTTATGGTAGTCATCAAATTGCTAATAACATAGAAATGAATGGTTAGCCTGACAAAATGTGCCACAAATGATTAAATTGGTGCATACTTCGGAAAACCGTAGTAACAGTAAAAACATGCATAGTTTTATGGCTCTGAAACAAATTGCCTACATCACCTGAAACCAGGTTTAGTTGAAATGACTAAACTAATTAAATAAGAAATAATGAATGAAAATAAATATAAACATCTAAGTCAGGTGAAGAAAAGCTGTATATAAAATCTGTATGCTGTATTTGTATTACGGTCTTTTTTCAGGGTATGTGAGAAAGGGAATTGCAAATTAGGTCTGATGCTACATGTACTCAAGGCCAAAGTTTTCAAACTTTGCAGTATTGTTTGGCATAAAACATCTCTTTTCCTGGCCCCCTCTGCTCACTCCTAAACACAAAACCAATACTGTTTATCTACTCAGAGCTGGGTGAATGTAAAAGGCAAGTCATTAATTTGACCCTGGTTCAGCAAAATAATGACTAATTATTAATGCACTGTTCACTTCTTTGGAAGAACACTTACAAATTTAAAAAAAGATCATATAGTAAACTTGACTTTTTCTTTCATTTGGTGTTCAGATTTATGAATTTTAACACATTTGTGTGTCTGTGTTACCACCAGTACCATCAGGTTACAGAACAATTTCATACCCTTAAAAACCCCCTCATCCTCTCCCTTTGTAGTCACACCCTTACTCCATCTAGTAGACTATTTTTAAAGTTTTTGTGCAGAATCGTGTGTTGACGAACACACGTCCTTAAGTCTTTACTTCTGGCTCACTGGAGAAGTATATTCTCTCTTTTTCTCTCATCTTGGTAGTTTGCTCATCTGTTCAGTACGTCTTTTTGAGAGTGCTGTGCAATTGACAGTTTCTCTAGAACCAGATGGGATTGGGTTGTGTATGATCACCTGATTCAAAGATAGGCTGTGCAGAACATTTGCTGGAATAAGACTTCATATCACAGGGCTCGAGCTTCTGGGAAGTAGCAATAACCCACGGAGGAGCCTGCGCTGAGACAGGTGGGATTTACACCCAGGGAATGGAACTGGGAAAAGGACATCGCAGGCTGAGGAAGTGCCTGAGCACAGCACACAGGTGAGACAGTGTGAGACACAGGTGAAAACAGCAGGCAGCTCTGTGGGGCTGGTAGAAGAGTGGAACATAAGACTCAAAGGTTATGTCAGAATATGGATTTTATTTAAACGGACGGTGGGGTAACATTGATTTATTTTTGAGCTGGTGAGAGTTTTGATCTGAACTGTGTCTCCAGAATAGTCATGGAGGACAAACCAGGCGTTGGGGACAGGAGTACATGAGACAGCCAGAAAAAGATTCCAGTGATACCAGAAGCGCTTCTCTAATTGTTTCTCAGTGAGGCTGAGCTGGGCCTTGGTATCAGACCCCTCTGTACAGGCGTTATGCTTGGATTTATAGAAGCATGAAGAGCAGCTTGCATGTTGTTCTTAAAACATCCTTTGGTCACCTCTACTAACTTTGGAATCGAAGAACTCTTCTAGATAGTGTTAAAGAGACGTACTAAGTAGTATTTACCTGATTATTTGGTTCTAGAGTCCAGTGCCCACAGGGGGAAAAACTATTAGCTTCACGAAACTTATTCTTGTGTGAGTGGGCTACACACCATACATATAAGAAAAAATAGCAAGCATTGTCGGGAACTTCATTCTTTCATTCATTCATTCACTCAAAAAGCATGCTTTAAGCACATGGTCATATGTAGGATGTGGGCTCCTGGAGCCCAGCCTATTGGTCAGGCTAGCCTTCAGGAAACTGTAGTAGCCATTTCCTGGACTTTTTAGCTTAAGTTTGGCTCTCATATTTTCAGAGAACTTTCCACTGTTATCAACATCTTTTTGGATGTTAGTTCTTTTTTTTCTGCTTTCTTACATTTTATGCTTTCTTCCCCCATTTCCTACTAATCTCCCGTATCTGATCCAGACTCTCGAACCCTGTGTCTGCTGGCTGTCTGCATGATCTGCCTGGTTGTTTCTTGCCTACCCAGCCCATTACTTTTGCTGATCCTTACTCTTGCCTGTGTGTGGCCTCTGATGGGCTTACTTGGTGCTGACTGATGACCTATATCTGATGTTACCTCACTGGAGCATGTTAATATTGTGAACCTCTGGTCTCATTTATTTTGGACTACTGACTCAACTTTGGCCTTGACTTCAATTTCCATCATCCACCATTGTTGCAATTTCCACTTGGGTAATATCTGATTGTTTCAGGCCTCTGACCCCACCCCACTCCAAAAGAAGTATGCCCCTCTGGGATGTGTCACAAAGATTGTCCTCAAATTCATGAAGAATTGGGTTTGGCACATTTGGTTCAGAGAATATTTTTTTATTCTGTTTTAGTTTCAGATTAATAATCAGAAAACTAGATTTGGTTTTGCTTTAGATAGATCCAGGAGAGTTCTGAAACAAAAAAAGAAACTTGGTTCAAAAATGAGTTAAAAATATGTTCAGATCTGAGGTTGGAAAATCAGAATAGTTTCCTCTAGTTTGAAATCATGATATGATTGGACTTTTTGCTTGAATGGGAAAGAAAACCGACGAGATGGATGTGCTAACCATTGGGACGAGGAGAGGTATCACCTGAAGAGCTGGACAAGTGTGAAAGTAAAATGGAATTTCTAGTGCTTGGCTGGGGTGCTGTGAGGTAGAGATGTTTCCCAAACTGACAGTCCCATATCCAAAGCACAGGGAGGGCAGGGATGGTGCTAACACACGTGGTCTGACACCATAAACAACTAATCTCTTTTGGGACAAGGAAGACCATTGACCTCAGTTGTTCCACACAGGGGAAGCTGAGTTCAAGAAATCCATAGAACATATGTTCTTCTCATTTCTCTGAGGATTACCAAGAAGAGTGGTGCCCTGCTCAGGAAAACACTGACGCCTGGATGTTAGGGTCCAACTGATTTCTTGAAAAGACGATCATATTCTTCCATGATCTTCTTAAAGGGGTTTCATAAGAGCACTTGAAACTCCCTCAACCCCAGATACACCCCTCAGACCTTGACATGACTAAGCAGCCTTACTTTCCCTTTTCTGAGAAAAATGGCTATTCTAAAGGTGTCCTGATGGCTGTAGGGGAGCATTGTCCCTCTGGGTATTCCCCCTACAAGTGAAGCTGTTCCAGGGGAATGCTGAAAATATGGGGTAGGATGGGAGCAGAGCTGTTTGCAGTTGGATTTCTCCATGTCCCCGGGTTACTGAGGACATCAGCCTCACTGAACTCACGAGCCCACTCAGGGTTCATCGCTTGTTCTGCTAGCATCTGTCAAACACGCACCGTGAGAATACAGACACTGGCCAGAGGCCGGCTCTCCTGGGAGGGAAGTGGTGGGTGTCAGTGAAGATGCTTGTCTCACGGAGCAGCAGATGTTGGGAACGTCTCTGCCTGGTGTGCAGTTACAGTTTTGCACACACACAGGAGACCTGATAAAAGGCAGGTGTGCTTTGAGGCATCAAAAGGAGGGAGATGACTTAGCGGGCCGGCTGCACTTGAAAGATGCCATCTGTGGTCCTCTCTCTCCTCTCAGCAGAGCCACCACTGACCTAACCAGGTGCTTCATCGCTTCTGGACATGGGGTAAAGTGCTCTGCCTTCATGCTCTCACTCAGCTCCTTGCCGTGGGCTCTGCTGTTCTCCCCACTTTATAGATGGGGAAACTGAGGCTTAGAGGTGTTGAATAACTTGCCCAGGGTTACAGAGCTAACACACATGGAGCCTGAATTCAAGTCTATTTCTGGTTGGAAAACCTTAGCTTGTAAGCACTGAAATTAAGGAATTAAATTTCCTTGTACCTGAAATTGTGATGACAAGTGAGTTACTTACTCTGATGACGGAAGTGCCCTTCAACTAAAAAAAAAAAAAATCAGTTTGCTATTTGGAGTCTTTCATTTCTCCCAAAGAGAGGTGCTTGAGGCTTAGGAAAATTAACTCTTTCCAGGCTGGCATTCCCATTCCTTCTCATCTTTCTGTCCCACCCCACCAGAGTGCTTCCTTGGAACTGTCAGGCTCCTGCTCCTTGCTCCTCTTCTGTTCCTGCAGCTTCCACGGGCACTGAGAACACACTGCTGTCCCAGGGCTCTTGAAGATGCTAACTATAGAAAAAGGAAGGTTAGAGCTGGGTAAAGAGAATCCAGTGTGCTGGGGTGGAGGTGGACGGCAGTATTAAACAGGTTGGTCAAGGTTGGCCTCCTTGGAATGATGATATTTGAACAAAGGTTAGAAGGGTGTGGTGTGTGTGTGTGTGTGTGTGTGTGTGTGTGTGTGTGTAGTATATCTTACCTCCCAACCGGACTGTAAAGTCCTTGACAGAGGTCATGTTTTATATTACTTGGTATCTCCTTTGCTAGGCTCATGGTAGGCACTCAAGACATAGTTATTGAATTTAGTGCATAGTTAGTGTTACCAGGAATGAGTTAGGTACGAGTGAACAGTGAGGTGATTTTATTTTCCTTTAGGAGTCTCTCTTTCAACAAATCGTATTCTCATTCATCTTAACTCTGGCCATAAAAGTCATTTATGCTTAATGTAGAAACCTATGAGAATCCTAAAGACGTAAAGAAGAAAATAAAAATCACTCACAATTCCAACTGTCAATATAATCACTACTAAGCATTTTGGTGTATTTTCTCTCACACATGCAAATATATAAAAATTTAAAAATTAGGCTCATACTTAGTGAAGATATTAAAAAAATGGAATGACCTATATATATCAGGGGCACTGGCCCATTGTAACCTTTTTGTGTTGTAGGGCGGGATGGGCTTGAGTGGCCCCAAAGTGGGGATGGTGCGGTGGGGGGCACTCGGGGGCGGCAGTTCTCTGTCAGCACTGGTCCACGTGGGCAGCACCAGTATGTCTTGATTGACCTCCTGCTCTAGAGGGAGAGCGCACAAACAGGGGGAGCAGCAGGCAGAACAGGCAGAGGGAGAAGCAGGCTCCCTGCTGAGCAAGGAGCTGATGTGGGACTTGATTTCAGGACCGCAGGATCATGCCTGAGCCAAAGGCCAACTCTTTACTCACGTAGCCACCCAGACGTCCCAAGTTTGTAATTTCAAAAATATTTTTATTTACTTTAGTAATGGCACTATAAGGATCTATGAAAAATATCTATATGCTTTCAATCCTCCTTATCTTGGAAAAGAAGCCACAAAGATCCTGCTTTTCCTCGTCCTCAGCTCCTAGCAGTTTTGATGGCATTCTTACCTGTTTTAGCAGTTGCTTGGCTTGCTGTGTAGACTCTTGAGAACCAGGATATTTGGGAAGGACGAGATGACAAGAGCAAAGGAAAGGAACTTGAAAGGCTGTGGAACGTGGTTGCCTCCTCACCGCCGCTGCAGGGACGCTCTGGTGCGTCATGACAGTGCCCTTGAATAGTGATGGCTGACTCTCGTCTCCCTCGGCTGCCCTTCTGTCTCATGACTGTCTGCACAGCTGCTGCTGCCAGGGCCCAGGCTGTTGCCTCAGGCCAGAAGCTGAAAGCTCAGGTAACCTTTTGAAGAGCACTGTACAAGGAAATTGAGTCCTTGTGGCGAAGACTAGTTGAGCAAACAGTGCCACACCATGTGGCTACGCTCATTTCCTAGGATGAAAAACATCTCCAGCCACAAAAAGAGTCACAGGAGAGGAGACATAGGTCTACTGTATTATGTGGCTTTTGAAATTAAACCAGTTGTTTAGAGCAGAGGCGCTGAAGTTCTGCAGATTCAAAGAGTGAATTCAATTTATTTAGTCAACAAACACTGCTTGGTCATTCATTAGATGCCAGGCACCGGGCCAGGTGCCAAAGACAGACAAGGTTCCTATAGTCATAGAGCTTTCACGGTACTGCGAGAGGAGCTTAGTAAATGGAGATGGAGCTGTGATTATGCGTTTTTAGGTTTCATAAATGTGAATAGGAGTGTATGGTTGTTTCTCAATGAAATATTAATTTTAATTTTACTTATTTTAAGTCTTGCGCTGCTTCCACATGGAAGAGATTCTTTACTCTTTCCCCAGAAGTTCAGTGTAGTGTGTGGTCACACATTTACATGTGTATTACACACATTGCAATGTACTGTTAGGCTTTATATCCTCCAAGAGGGATAACTTTTAATGTGCTGAGACATTTAGAGTTGGAAGGGTATTTAGAAAAATCCTGCAAAGTCCTGTGCATTATCAAATGTGGAGAAAGAGTAAAATTGCATCATGAAAGAGTGCACACATGCCAGTTCAGCCACATCCCTCCCCCATGGGGATAAAGAGCCTGAAGAATTAAAGAGAGATGCTCACCCTGAGGCCATGCTCTACTTCTAGACCACATCCTGAATCCCCAGAATCTCAGAATTCCCTAGCTTAGGGGCCTCGAGCCTCTTACCAGAGTCTGCAAGGGCTTCTTCCATAGGTCTGTCTTTATGAGTGTTGACTGTGCTGTCGCTATGTGCTGGTGTCTCTATCCATGCATACAAGACCCCAGGTGTAGGCTGGAGATGGAGGAAGAAGGTGGTTGGACACCCGCAGATGTCAGGTATGAGCCTGCATATAGCTATGGCAATTTTTTCACTGGCTAAAGAAAAAGGTAAGGCGAGGAAGTGTGTGTGTGTGTGTGTGTGTGTGTGTTTAATCTTTAACTAAAACTTTTCCCTTTACTACCTGGGGTGACTCTCTGACCATGGAAGAGAGATGCCTTTTGTAAAGTAGTGGATTCCATTTACTAGTGCATCCTATACAGTTAAAGAGTTCTTTGGAGGAAAAATAAACGCGAACATTTATTTTGTGCATCATTGTATTCCTTGAAACAATGGATTACATCTTAATCCTGCATGCATTCTTATAATGAGAACTCCATCTGGGAGGCCTAACCTTCAATGGAAACGTCTGTGTCACACATGTCCATCCAGCCCTTTGCCAAGTGCTTAATGGAGCACGCAATTGTTGGTAAGATACGCTGGGGTTCTTTGCAGAGACCTAAAAGAGAGCGGGGGTACTTGGGGTAGCCTGGCATGCACATCGTTTGGATCCAGCCTCGATCACTCAAGCCATTTGCTTTAAATAATTACCATTAGACCCTCTTTTCTTTGTGCTGTGTCTTTCTATTTTTAATGCCATTAAGTTTGAAATAATTGGAGATATTTTATTCTGTCGTTTTTCCAGTTTTTCTTTGGATATATTCCCGTCATTGAAGTTGAAACTAGACAAGAGTTGCAGATCCTTAAATGAATAACCTAATGAGTTTGTCCTCATGTTGCTCTGGGAGATATAGGAAGTGCGCTCCAGTAAATCTTTTCTTGCAAGGTTTATGTAGTCCTAAAGTCACAAGTCATGGCAGTTTTCCTTGCTTGGGGGACCGGCTGCAGAATCAGGGACTGTCAGAGCTGACAGGGCTCTGAGGGGTCATGTGATGTCATTGCCTCATTTCTTAGGTGAGGCATGAGGATTCAGAGAGGGCAAATGCTTGTCCCAGGTCTCAGAGCAGGTACGTGGCAGGCTGGGGGCCTGGACTTCAGGATGTGCTTAACCTCTTTAGTTCATAGGAATGCAATGAAAGATCATGTGGTTCAAAGACTTTTTTTTTTCTGGTCCCAGAAACCTAAATAAAACTTGAAAACAATACTTATCCTGAACCTTATGTGCTTGTATAATGAACCATTTTGAGTAAATTAGGAGTTTCACTTAGGACTGATGCGACTCTAGGCTTATTCTGCCTTTTATATAAATAGTCAATTCTTGTTATTTGCAGTAATTATATCCCATAAAGTCACTGTGAGCATTGAATTAGCCAACATTGAAACATATTTCTGGGGAAATACAGGCTTGGGTTCCTACGAGATTGGTCACACTTTCATCACCCAGCCAATACATAACTTTGTTTTATGTGTGTTTCTGTTTAAGACAACTTATTTAGTATATATTTTTGACTCATTAACATTAAACTTGTGGCCAACAGAACTATAACTCACGCCTGAACTAAGCTCACCTAAAACGTATTTTCTCTGTAAGGCATCAACCTTCTTGTGTGTGGGAACACTAGACAGCACATCAGCACTATGGTCGGGGGCCATTTTAAACCAACAAAAATCACAAAAAGTGCCAAACACGTGACACTAAATAGACTGTAAAAAGGAAACTTGCTTATAGTAAACAGGTGACCTAGGAAGGCAGAATGTTGACTTGTTTGACCTCAACTGGGAATGTGTATGTTGGGGACTCCCAATTTTTCACCATTCCACGCATGTCCAAAAATGACCACAACAGTCCTGCATTGATTTTAGGGTTATAGACAAATTTTACTAGGTAAATTTGCAATAGAGAATTTGTGAATAATGAAGATCGGTTGTATCCACAAGCTCGCGCATGTCACCACACACTATAATCTCAAACATGAACTTCTAGCCTTCAATTCTGGTTCTACTTGGAGCACTTTCGACTCTGCATTAGCAGTGTAGGTATGGTGATAGCCCTTCAACAGGCTCCCATAGAAGCCATTTGTTTCAGTGTCCCAACTTCCTAAGAACTGTGTTGCTGAAAGACTCCTGAAGGCAGATCCAGGCCCTTGTTCCCTTAATCACAGAACTTCGTCAAGAGTGAGGTCACACCCCACGCATGTACCCTTTTCTCCCTTTAATTAGGTTAGCTTCATACAACTGAAGAGATGGGTCTCTCTCAAGGCTTGTCCCAAGAATCCTGCCTCATGTCTGTTTTTGCCCTCAGAGTTCTGTTTTCAGCCTCTTTTAACCTCAGCCTCACTTAGAAGCACTTATTATTCTCATGGTTAATCACAGCCAGGCCCCCAACTTCCAGATCCTTAGCTCTTGTGTCACCTTTACTCTGAGTAGTTCTGTTACTCTAGTTTCCTCCTTGACATTTCCACCAGAATGACATGCCGGAATCTCTGCATGTCCAAAAAGTTCTCATTGCCTCCTGCCCCATCCCAATGGTGCCTCCTGCCCCATCCCAATGGCTCCTCCTTCTTCCTCTTGGGTCCTTAGCTACTTGGGCCATTGTCCAACCAGGCACTCAAACTTGAAATCGGAGTTATCCTTAATTCCATCCTCTTCTTTACTCCCCTTGTTGGATAGCCTACAAAGTTCCACAGAGTCTACTTCTGTACTGTCTCCCCCATCTGACTATGTCTCTCTAATGTCATTGCCATAGCTCTGTTCCAGTCCTCATTGAGTTTGGCTCAATGTCATGGCTTGCATGTCTCCAGTTCACTCTCCACACTGCTCCTAGGAGGATCTCTTGAAAACACACATTTATGACCTTATCACTTCCCTTCTTTGAATTTTTCAGAAACTTTCCATTGACTACTGGGTGTAATTTAAATTTAAAAGTCCTTTTATAATTGGACCACTGCTTTCATTCCTGTTTCACCTCCATCACCCACTTTTTAACTGTGTGATATTGTGACATAATAAGAAATAAATTTGGTCTTTGTTCCTGGTTCCTAACACAGGAGCTTCTAAAACCCTTGGAATTTCCACAGTAATAGAGATGAAGGTAACAACTTTTGTTATTCACCATAAGCTCCTTTCAACCATACCTAGTTTATGCTAATGAGGTGACTCTTACTGGGTCCCTAGCTAGCTTGATGGGGGCTGTTTGCCAGGGGAAATATCCATATGGTTAGAGGTTTGGAAATTTCACTCCAACCCCTCATCCTCTGGGGAGTTAATCACCAATGCCCAGTGGTTTAGTCAATCATGTCTACATAATGGAAACTCCATAAACTCCCTAAATGACAGAGAGCTTCTAGATTGGTGAACACTCCATGTGCCAGGAGGGAAGGGTAGCATACCCTAATTTTATGGGGACAGAAGCTCCTGCACTCAGTACCCTTCCAGATCTCACCCTTTGTATCTTTTCAAATGGCTATTCATTCATCCTTCATAATGTCCTTTATAATAAGCTGGTAATAGTAAAGAAACTGTTTTCATGAGTTCTGTGAGCCATTCTAGCAAATGATCAAACCTGAGAATGGGTTTGTGGGAACTCTGATTTATAGCCAGTCCATTTGAAGTACTGGAGGCCCAGGACTTTCTATTGGCATCTGAAGCAGGGATAGTCTTGTGTGACAGAGCTCTTAATCTGTGGGGTCTGTGCTAACTCTGGGTAGTTAGTGTCAGAATTGAATGGTGGTATCCAGAGAGTCAGAGAATTGGCTGATGTGAGGAAAATCCCCCCACACATTTGATATCAGTAGTGTCGTGAGTAGAAAAAGATTATAACCAACTACATTCTATGAAGTTCTTAAAATATCCCATGCTCTTCCTGCCTGCTTGCCTTTATGTACTCTGCTCTTTGCCTGGAATATTCTTTAAGCATTGGTTCACTTTGCGAGCTACTACTCATTCATTAACATGTGGCTCAAGACTTGTCTTTTCTGTGAATCTTTCCTTGACATCCACAATATAGTTAGTTGTCCCTTTGACTGACTAGAGACCCTTGAACTAACCTTAATGATCTCACTCTGTATTGGATTCTTAAAATAATGGATTTGGTTTTGGACATGTTGCATTTTAGATGCCTGAGATAGATCCATGGAGAAATACTCAGTAGGTAGTTATGCAAAGTCAGGACACCTAACTCCTATGACATAAAGCAAATCCAACAAATCTAGGATTATATGACTTCCTAAGAGCCGTTACTTCATCTTTGTAGGAAACATCTCTTTTCTCCCTCTCTTCCTGCTTATTGGTTATTTTGTGGCTACACTCATATCTGGGCTACACTGAATTAATTTGACAAATAAATGACATGAGTTAAGTTGTCAAATACTCTTTCCCAAGTCCAGAGTTACAATAACGTCTGAGAGAATATTGCTGATTTCATGCCTGCTTTTGCCTATTACACATTTATATCATCCTGTTTTTTCTCCATGATGTTTCTAGGCACAGCTTTGAGAAAGCTGTTCTTGGTCTCAAGAACCCCATTAAGGAGGTCTGCCATGTTTTGTGATCACTAGGAGACCATTGCTGAAGTCTGGGCTCAGGGGTCCTGGCCAAAGGGCAGAATAAGCAGTTCTGAGCTGGTTGTTCAAGCCGAAAGTATTGTACTTTTAGCAATTTTCTTTCCTTTGAAGAATGAAACCGTGAAGGCTGTGATTTGTCTGGTTTCATTTCCATTTCAGGGAGCAAACTATCTTTCCTACCACTTTTTTTTTTAATTTTTATTTTTTTCTTTAGTTTTCACCCCTTCAAATTGTGTTACACAGCTTGCTACATAGTAGGGACTAAAAAAAAGTGTGTTGAGCTAAATTGGGATGAATTTTAAATGATCCTATGGCTGATTGTCTCATGATGGCACGTTCTTACTTTGCACTCTCCACCTACAGGACTCCTATCTTGATTAAATAGGCCTGTAGAAAATTTCCATGGAAAGGATATTTATCCTTCACTTTTGTGTCTGACTTATACTTCATTTGCCTGTGATTGAGACGAAATGAAGAGAAACTCCAAGTTTGTCTGCTGCCGTGTTGTCTCACATTGTACGTCTCCCACACTTATTTGGAGGAAATAAATCCACTCCTCCAACCAGCCTTGATTTGTAGCAGGCACTTGCTCCAAGCAGGTCTGGAAGGAAAATTCAGATTAAAATTGATCATTCTCCTAAAGTCACTCTCTTCTTACTGTAATATTCTATATATGGGAACTATGGTCTATGTGGGAACATAGTCTGTGTTTATGTGACCCTTGACACTCCCATGTGTTTGATCTCCTTTCTCCAATGTGCTACATTGTTCTTAGACATTCTCAGTTTATGAAAACTTATGGGGTTCATGACTTCCCTGGGAAGACAACCTTGGAAATGAAGATGCCCATTGGTAGAGGAAATGGTCTCTCTCCTCAGACAACACAAAAAGCTGTATCCATTTGTGGTCACAACATGGAATACTTCCTGAAAATCCTTCAGATTTCTCATTTCTGAGAATTTCATTTCATTTCACTCCTCATTTCATTTCAGACTCTTTTAATTCCAATTTATACTTTTATTACTAAGATATTCCTTTAGTAAAACTCATCTAAATATTGACTGTGTTCTATAGAAAAAAAATATCAGCTATATCCATGAGGAGTTAAATAATTCTTCTTGAGTCTCTCTTTTTATCCTGTAAATTAGAACCTGTCTTTCTAAAATTCTATTTAATCCACTGAATGGTTCCCTTGTCTTCAACTCCCTCTCACTCTTTGATGTCTTTTCCTCCATATTTTAGGCAATATTAAAAAAATACCTATAATCAATCACTCTCTGATTCCCTTAGTTACTTCTACTCACTCAGCAAACTTTCAAAGTGAAGTGAAATTAAATAAAATTTGCAGGCACTGCCAAATTCCAAACCTACTGACCTGGCCAAATGGACTTATGAAAATGTTCTCCAGTATAAACTTCAATTTTTTCCTATTGGTTAAAAATTCTTTCCAAAGGATGTCAGACAAATAATACAAAAGGAAACATTTTTAGGTTTAACTAATTAATATTTTAGACAAATTGAGATTCTTAGGATGGAAACCGCTATTTATTTAAACAAAGAAGCAGAAAAGTAAGTACCAAATGAACTCTATAGAATATAAGATACATTTATAACGAACAAAAAATCTATTCCGTTAGAACGAGCCTTTTTAGTAGCTTTCCTAGCCCAAAGAGAGCAAATAGGTAATCCTCATGAATTTACAGGTTAAGTTGAAGTGGAAGCATTTTACCTGCTTTATTGTACTGATTGATCATAAGTGCTAGTCTCAGGCTGGACACTCAACAGGACAATTCCAAACAATCAAAGAGGATGGTTGGGAATCACCAGAGTTTTTCCCGTGCCAGTGTTCAAAGCTCTGTTTACTTTTAGGCTCTGTTACATTTTCATCAGATATGTGTTGTGTTCTTTCTGCTAAGACTAATAAACTCATTGCTCTCTGTATTTTTGAAGCAAAATAAATACTAATTTATTATCCCCAAGATTGATGTTGGCATTATCACTATATGAATTGGAATAAAGAGCTGTAGATTTGGGGTTGCCAGTATCTTCTATAACTCAGTCTACTTGATTACTTGGAAAGGACAAGGCAAGGCAAATTGGGAGAAGGAAAGAACAAAAATCTTAAAATCTGATAAGGAGGATAAGAGAGATATATGAAAATATAGCTAGCT
Organism: Potos flavus; assembly: GCA_028534135.1. Lineage (NCBI taxonomy): Eukaryota > Metazoa > Chordata > Mammalia > Carnivora > Procyonidae > Potos > Potos flavus. The sequence continues at coordinate 62,242,017 of CM052899.1, read as the reverse complement.
AACATAGCATCTAATAAGGGCCAGATTAGTCTTGATCTGCTGTCAGTTTATTTACTTTGGAATGGGACAGTTTCATCAAGTTTGGTTTTGAAATAATTGATTTAAAACAAATAAGACATTTTAGTGAAATTTCAAATTGATTTAAAAAATATTTGGCTTAAACTCTTGGAAAGTAGGTCATATTCTTCTTTAAATGTTATTCTTAGAAGTACAGTATATTATGTCTTGTTAGTGGATATCAGGAGAAACCTTGAATGGCATAATGGCGAGTCACTCCTTAGGTTTAGTTTCCTCATGTGTGAAAAGCGGTAAGCAACTAGATAATTTACGAAGTTCCTTTTAGCTGGCCGTATCAGTCTAATGTGGTGCTATGCTCGAGAGAGGAAAGCAAAACTAGGAGAATCTCCAAAGTAATATAGGACTTAAAAGACCATTTTGCCTCTTGAGTGAAAAAAACAAAACAAAACAACATGTTATGGGGCATATTAGACTTAAATATATAGATCACTGTTAACAGAATAACTGACATAGGATTCTTTTTTTTTTTTTTTT
>CM052899.1:62224531-62241365 GCA_028534135.1 Potos flavus | reverse complement strand
AACCCTACTTCTGTCAAGCAATAAGTTTAAAGTGTAATGCCAAGAGAAACGGTCATTATTTGTTTGGGCTCCAGGGTAAATCACTAAAGTAACAGTGCTTCAGTAAAGAGATAACGCTAGACCAGAAATCCTGAGATAATGCGAACGATTGCCCAGAGGGCTTTTTTCACCCCCTACTTCCTCTGGTCTTAGCTTTGTTTATCAGAAAAAGAGAATCAAGCTTGGACCAAGGACTACGGTTCATATTAAGAGGAAGAATCCTAGTTTTTCCATCTCTAATTTCTATGATTGTGCAAATCTAAATTAAAAACATTGGGAACATTCAATATGTTTGTCATGTATTTTTAAGCCGCAGTAACAACTCAATGTAGTACATTATGTACAGAGAAAAGAAAAAGAATAGCTTAACACCAGCTTTATGAAATTAACTGGCTCCAAATAGAGAACTAGCCACCTGGTCAGGTTTCAAGTTTTTGTCTTAAATATTAATATTCTAAAAAGAAAAACAATTCTGAAAGAGTCCAAGGAAATCAGTGATTCTTCCAGTGTATGCTTGTTTTACATAAACAACTTGCTCCTCACAACATGAAAATTACATATGTCTACTTAATGAAATAGGTTTTTTTGGAAACCGTCTTATTTCTTTCTTAATACCTCATGATGTCCAGTCTATCCTTAAGATCTCTCTATCTCAGGGCGCCTGGGTGGCTCAGTGGGTTAGAGCCTCTGCCTTCAGCTCAGGTCATGATCTCAGGGTCCTGGGATCGAGCCCTGCATCGGACTCTCTGCTCAGCAAGGAGCCTGCTTCCCCCTCTCTCTCTGCCTGCCTCTCTGCCTACTTGTGACGTCTCTCTGTCAAATAAATAAATAAAATCTTTAAAAAATCTCTCTATTTCAATCTCTCTCTCTTTCTAGTAATAAGCTATTTCCTGTTTTTACTATCTGGCCCTGTATAACTCCCAAATTTGATTATGCACTCAGCAATTCCAAGGTCCCTATTTGAGTGTGTGTGTGTGTGTGTGTGTGTGTGTTTGTGTAAAGGGATGAACAGATATAAAATGTGATGATTAGTGTCATCGGTTTAAAAACAACAAGTACCCAGAACTTGAACAGCAAAGTGAATAGTGCTTCCATTGAAGTAGTCACCTTTGGAGATTAAATGTTTGGAATATGATGTCCCTGCTGTAAATAATTTTGGAACTTCTCTTTTGGAAAGTACTATGGAACCAGTGAACGGAAAATGCCAAAAAAATTACTGTCCTGATTATACAGTCTTTCTTTTGTGCTAAAATACATATTGCCCAGCTTGATCATTCATCTTCTTTGGCAGACTGGATTCCTTTATTAGTCAGGGTTAGGCAAGAAGCTTATTGCTGGCTCACATAGTGTGTGTGTGTGTGTGTGTGTGTGTGTGTGTGTGTTTGCGTGTGTGTGTGTGTGTTTGCGTGTGTGTGTGTGTGTGTGAAAGAGAGAGAGAGAGATTGAGGAGTTTTTAATAAAGGATCTATTTATAGAAGATGTGAATAAGAAATGGGAAACCAACAAGGAATGGGGGAGTCCTTATGCTTCCTGGGCCTGAAAGGGATAAAAGGAGGGGTTTGCTATTAGAATGCAGAAAGAGATGTAGGTGAGAGCTCTCCCACTGGACCTGGGACCTTAAGGAGGAAGACAGCCACATTTCTGAGCTCATTCTCCTCTTTGCTTTCAAATATCTGATGGTGCTTCCCTTTGGCCAAACTTGAGAGAAAGCCAGAGAGCTAGGAAACCTTTATAGAGCCCATACAGATCAGTCTCCCAGGACACAGAGCAGAGTGGAGAGGCATGGAGAATAGTTTTGGAGGAGCTAATGGAGAATATCGAGTACAGCCATTAATGACTTTCATCTGTTAACAGTAATCCAAATCACTCCACTGAGGACTATCAGGAGGATGGGGTAGCTTCTGAAGGCAATTCTAAGAGAAGCATCCCTTATGTAAACTGAGTATGTAAACTCACTAGAAAAAGTATGCAGCCAACAGAGGAAATGAATAGTGTTTTAGTTCATTCATTACAATTCAGCCTTATTTTTTCATGGCCATGTCTTGTCTTTTGACAGAAACACATTTGAATGGCTTTTGATACATTCAGTCTATGACCTTTTTATAATCCTTATGGTAGAATATATGTATTCTTTATTGAGACTTATAATAGAGAATGGAAAAATACAAAATGACAAATCAAAAGATATACATCTTTTCTTAATGGAGTTACCTGCATACATTGGTTACATACACAAGTGAAATAAGGTCCTGAAAATCTGACAGGGATTGGGATTTGGGAATGGGGGATTAAAAACAAAAATTAAGTATGTTTATAATAATCCAGATCTGCATTCTATTGGCAGTTTTTACTTCATCGAACCTATTTTAATGCTTTGGCAGGCTCAGTGATGTTTTATTTTTGCTGGAAATTAGGAACATGGGCGGTAATCATGAGTGCCAAGAACAGAAAAGACAAATTATACTGAGTATGCTCTGGAAAGCATTGGAAGTGTTGGTCCCCAAGCTTTGACTTGCTGGATTTGCGTGAGGATTACCTAGCCAGACTTCTAATTCTCTGGTATAGCCAGGGCGTCTTTCATCCAAAATAGGAAATTGAACATTTTTTTCTATGAACATCATGTCAGTTTTTGATCTTGGGAATCCATCAGTTATTATTCTTGGTCACTATCACTGTCTATTGAATAATAGTGGCTCAAACATTTTAAATGAGATACCAGGAGAAAGTATTTATTATACATTCTTTCAGGTGAATTGGAGCAGAATAAAATGTGTTACTAAAACTGGTCTTTGTCTTTGAGAAAACTCCAGGTTCAGATGGTTTCAGTGGGGAATTGTAGCTAATATTTAAAGAAGAAATGCCAGTGTTAGGCAAGCTCTTTCAGAAAATGGAGAGGATAGGAACACTTCCCAACTTGTTTTATGCGGCCAACACCACCCCAATGCTAAAATGTGTCAAAAATATTACCAAAATAAAAGCAAACAAAGAAAATTGCAGACCAATATCCCTTATGAACATAAATACCAAATCCTTAATAAAAGTTCAGCATATTAAATCCAATCAATAACATGTAGGAAGATCTACATAAAAACAAAGTGGCAGTTATCCCAGAAATGCAAGGTTACTTTAATTCTTCAAAATCAATGAATGTAATTCACCTTTTTACCAAAATAAAAAAGAAAAATGATCATTTCAATAGATACAAAATTGGTCTTTTGCTTTTCTTTATATACATTTGAATTTATGTTTCTTTATTTTTTTAAAAAAAGGAAGGATAACAGAAAATAAAGAAAGGCAAGCTCCATTACTTAAAAACTCTGTTTAAGGTTATTTGCCCATAAAGAACAGACTTGATTTTTTTAAACAATAAAATTGATAAAAGTCCTAATAACTCACATTTTAGGGGTAAATAGGACCTCAACTTGGGTCAGGAATAAATTTCACTTCTGTATTGTGCATACCTACAGAGTTGTGCTTTCCATGTGTCATAGATCCTCAGCCTGCAGAAGGTGGGCCTCCGCAGCACCTGTCCAAATCAAGATTCTGAAATCTGAGGGTTTTTGGATGTGATCGGTGTCAACCTAAAAGGGGATGGGAGAGGCATCTAAATTAAGTGTGCAGTTCAATGGAAAGCAACTTTATCCATGCATACATGCACTAGATAGCTAAGTATCTACTTTATGCAAGGTACAAAATAGATGAAAGCCACTTCCCTCATGGAACATATATTCTATTGGGATTATATACACAGTAATAATATGCTTATCTTTCTTTTATATATCAGACATCTAAGGACTTAAGTTCTAGGCCTGCCATAGGATTGATGGTTTATGAGTGGGTCAAAATATAATTTCTAATCTTGTTCATTTTTTTTTTGGTTAAATAAAATCTACTTTTTAAAAAATTTTATTTTCCTTACTTTTTCTCATCTCTGTACAGAGCTCTGCATCTTTCAGGAGTTGGCCCTACTTTTCTTCTTGGCCCACAGGATCACAAAAGCAACCTTGATAGAACATCTGTTTCTCCATCACAGAGTAATTGATTCCAGATGGTAAAGCTTGATCATTTAAGAAGTATTGGTGTAGACATTTTTGTGAATGGTTTTGATGAATTTCTTCGTCTTCTTCTTCTTTTGGTTTCTTCTTCTTCTTCTGGTTTCTTCTTCTTGTTGTTCTCCACTGCCTTCTCAGAGTTTTGAGCAGAAGAAATTTTAGGCCTTGTTGTTCTTGGATCTTTACATAGTCAATAAATCTTTTGATCAATCTTACTTAGTGTCATAGAAGAGCATAGAATTCCTTTGTTATTTTCTCAGTAAAGTTTCAAAGACAGATTTGAGGGTCTGTCAAGGTGGCATGACTATTCAAACAAGTACAGTAATAGAAATTTGGCTGAATTCTCCAATAATTTCTATATATATGTCATTACTTTAGACCTCTAGTGTTAGGAGTGACTTAGCATGACATATGACATGGTAAATATATGATATGATACATTGTATCTCCCAGTGGAATAATACAGAAATGCTAATTTTACATAAGTAAAATTATTTTTTTATATGGAAGTGAAATTTGTATTAAATCCTGAAAGAGGTGAGTAGGGACAATTTCTTCGAGTGATAATGCTATTGTTTTTTTGTTCTGTTTTGGTTGTTAATTCCAGGATTCCTCTGTGATTTTTTTGAAATTTTTTAGGTTGAAATCTGAAGCACTGTTATTTCTCAGGTTTTCTGAGTTTCAACTGAATATGCATGGTTCTTGACATCTAATTATTCCTATACATAAGTTCATAATGATGATTAGGCTTTGTCTTGTCTCAAAGTTTTTTTCCTAAGTGGAAATTTGTCTTTATAACCTAATACAATAGTAGTTACTTAATTTACTGTCTCTGTCAACATTACCTGTTATACTAAATACTGATTTTATATTAATTACTACCACCTAGGTTTCATATTTGGCTCTGTACTGGGTCAGATTCTCTTCTGTATTCCAGAAAATGATTAGATTCATAATGACAGGGACAGAAACTTTTATTGGATGGATGCTCTCTTAGGTAGTCAGTACAATTAATTTAATTCTCAGTTACGTATTTGTATTTTATCTGTGAGAAATAAAAATCAACCACCATCTGGAAATACTCAATTTTTATTCTAGAACTAGTTAATATTCGTGGTACCTAAGATTTTTCAGGAGGCCCATTTTCTCTGCATGTCTGGTTAAACAATAGCTGAACTACAAATTACCCAGATTTTAATAACAATCAATAAAATAATTGAGAATTGAGGTAGTCCAAAGAGATTGTGCAAACTTAAGTGCTCTATCATATCTTTTTGATGATTTTTTTAGATGAAAAGTGTTTATAATTCATAGATGAACCAAGTTAATGTAATTCAAGATTATTGATTGAAAGCTGGCAGGCAGCCAGGAAAGCATTTGCAGAGATTACAGTAGTCCCACCTTATCTGTAATTTTACTATCCATGGTTTCAGTTACTTGCTGTCAGCTGAGGTTGGAAGCAGATGATCCTCCTTCTGATGTATTGTTGGAAGGTCATTAGTAGCCTAACCCTAAGTCACAATGCCTATGTCATTCACCTCACTTCATCTCATCATACAGGCTTTTTATCATTTCACATCATCACAGGTAGAAGGGTGAGTATGGTACAAGATACTTTGAGAGACAGAGAAAGAGAAACCATATAAACATACCTTTTATTACAGTATATTTTTATAATTATTAGTTGTTGTTAATCTCTTACCGTGCCTAACTTGTAAATTAAATTTTATCACAAGTATGTATGTACAGGAAAAAAAATAGTATATGCAGAGTTTGATACTATCCATGGTTTTATCCACAGGGGATCTTAGAATGTATCTCCTACTGTATTGTATCATTTACTCTTCCAATAACCTTTTTAGGTAAAATGCTATTTTTCTCTATGTCACGTTGAATAAACTGATGATAATTTGTCCAAGATCAGGGAACTAGTTAAGAACAAGACTAAGATTGTAATTTGGGTTTATGGGATCACTTATACAGGCATAGCAATCCTGGTTCTTCTTGGGGACTTTCTTTCTACTTTGAAGATACAGAAACAAGGGAAAGCGGAAACTATTTGGTCATCATGATGTAAAAACAAAATTTCTTTATAGAGTTTATCAGTACTGGAAAAAATTACAACAAATGAGTAATTTTACTAGACAGGAAGAGCAGAGAATCAAAACTCTTCCCAAGGCCCCTCAACTCACCTTTGGAAGAGGATGAAAACTGGTACATGGCAAATGAAACTACTAGCATGAAGTTTACCAAAAAGTCAAAAAGGATTGCATTGTCTTTTTTGCTCTTGTCAGTGCAATTTCTCTAGTGCAAGGAAATAGACTATTGAGCCACATAATTCGTGATGTCACTTGTATGAACTAACAGCATTGCCTGAAGTGGGTATTCTAGCCTCTGAAAGCAAACTACTTATTCAGGTCAGACAAATGAGCTCTTCTCAAGTACCATGTAATTCACTTTCCTCGAAGTTGGACTCTATCCTCTCGTCTGTCCTTTGATGGACAAAATCATGCTCAAAATCTGAAGACAGTGGTGCTGCCTGTGGTTTCTTTTCTTCTCTTTGTATTTTTGAATATTGTAAGCATTGATTTTAAATACTTTTTCACATGGATCTATTTTCTCTAATTCTTGAGGTGCCAATTATCCGATCGTTTGGTGGTTTGTTCCTTTCATGATTTGTCGTGTTTATTGTTAGCTCATATGCAGCAGAGGTTGCTTCCGGAACTCTATGTGCCCTGGGCCTTTGTATCCTAATAGAGTATTTTGGGGTTGGTATCAGTCAGGACTTAACAGATTTCAACGTTTCAGACCATTATTTATGTTGGTGTGTTGCTCTTGGGTCTCTTTGCCACTTGGGAGTGGAATTTAGACTCTGTATTTGAGCATGAGTTGGGATTAAGGTTTTGATAACTCACAAATAACTCTTCTTTTATCTGCTGCCTCAGGAAGAAGATAGGTTTCTTGAAGCTAGCTGAGGTTAGGGCACTGAGGTGTTTTATTCCCTCATTCCTTTATCTCACATATGGGGCAGTCTTTCATGCTTCCAGCTTTATTCAGAAAGCACAGTTCAATCTCCCCATTTTTCTCGGGCCCGAGTTCTTATATTGTGCCTCCCTGAATACCATAAACCCTGACCTGTATCTGAGACTGAGACTTTGTGGGTCATTTGTCTTCAGATTATCACTCTGGTTTCGAGTTCTCTCTTTTTTCCCCAGCATATGGAACTTTCTTTCCCGTTTTCACTCTCAGCTTAATTTTCTTTTATACTTAATATAATTTTTAAATTCAGCATTGCTGTGTGTTTGTAAATGGAACGGAAGTATCTTGGGTGTCAACTCAGTCTACCATATGGATTGGAAGTTTCCCGAAACTGAATATGTAATGTCTTTATTCTATTTTAAATGTTCTAGCTACCTATTGTCTTTCCTGAACATTTTGTTATGCTAACCTCTCAGTTGCACTTATGAGATAGCTATTTTTATATATGGTGATAGCAAAGTGTGTGTATAATATGCTGGCTCATTAAAAAAACTTACTTAATCACTGTTGTAATTAAATAGGTATTAACTATAGCCTAGAAAATGATGGGAAATATACTTAAGCTCAGAATTTACAGGACGGCTCTTCGAAGGGTTTACAGCACAATTTGCAAAATGCCTTAGGGTTGAAAGTTACATTGACTCTTTTGAGCAATGAAACTTTGGCAAAGGATATGTTTTAATGAGGCTTTTTTTTTTTTACACTGAGAGTGAGAGAAGACTGGAGTTCTACTTGCTGTATATAAAACCCCCTATAACCCCTTAACAGGTGTTCCAAGAATACAGAAAACTACTGTTCTACTCTCCTGTGAGACTTCTTACATGTCACACTGGTTCAGGTGGAAGGGTAGGGTAGAAGATTACACAGTTAAATTCATCCTTTTTTCCAGCTTCAGAGTCAGAAAAGTAGATTCCCATTTTGGGTATGGAAGCAAATGGCTTTGACAATACTTTTTAGTATATTTTTCTTTATCCCTTTCCTTCCCCATGGGTCTTGGGAGCAAGATTTTAAGGTTTCTTGTACATGATTCAGGTCATCTACTTTCAGGTTAAATTTATTTTTTTGTAGATTATGCCCAGTGAAGCTTTCTTTGGTATACTTCCTAGAAATACAATGCTGACAAGTAAGGAAGAGCAGAAAGCTGCACTTCTTTGGAATGGATTATTTCAGAACAGAACAGAAACCATGTGCCTATTTCAAGGATATTTGAAAAGAAATCATGGAACACATCACATTTTTATTCATCTTGGGTTTAATGTTAGTGGGAAGGAAAAGGAAGGCTTGAAATAACTGTCTAAACCTGATAAGATTTTTGACCTGTTAGGAATTTCTCTCAAGATGCAGGAAATGAGATTATCATCTTTTCAGAAGGTCAACGCCAGGGGAAGGGTTAGAAGAGTGTGCAGCAACCAAAATAAAAACAAAACACACCCCTAACACCTCATAAAAGTAAAATCCCAACCCAAACAATGAAAACCCAAGAGCTTTAAACAAAACCTAGTACACTGAAAGATCGCAATAAAAATATGTAGTATTATATAAAAAAATTATCAGGATGTTTTGAAAGCTGTGGGACATCTGGCAAGGGGTGGGAGTAGGGTATAAAAAGGTAGAAAAAGTAAAGTTCTGTGGTAGTAATAGGAAGTTTTCAAAGCCTTGGGGAAAAAACCTTCAAGGCAGGGCCTCTGAGTTCTACTCCTTGTAGTAATACATTTTTGCCAATTTTCGTTCTTTACTTTTGGGGCTTATCTGTGAATCTGCTATACACTAAGACCTAATTTTATTTTATTTCGTCTTATTTATTTAATTTAATTTTTAATTTAATTTTATTTTTTCAGTTTTCCAAGATTCATTGTTTATGCACCACACCCCGTGCTCCATGCAATATGTCATGCCCTCCTTAATACCCACCACCAGGCTCACCCATCCCCCCACCCCTCTCCCCTCCAAAGCGTTCAGTTTATTTCTCAGAGTCCACAGTCTCTCATGGTTCGTCTCTCCCTCCAATTTCCCCCTTTACTTTTCCTTTCCTTCTCCTAATGTCCTCCATGTTATTCCTTATGCTCTACAAGTAAGTGAAACCTATTTACTTTATTTCATTTATTTTTCTATTTAAATTCAATTAGCCAACATATAATACATTATTAGTTTTTGATGTAATGTTCAATGATTCATTAGTTGTGTAAAACACCCAGTGCTCATCATATCACATGCCCTCCTAAATGTCCATTACCCAGTTACCCCATCCCCTGCCCACCTCCCTTTCCACAACCCTCAGTTTGTTTCCTGGAGTCGAGAGTCCCTCATGGTTCCCACTCAATTTTTCTATCCCTTTCCCTATGATCCTCTATGCTATTCCTTATATTCCACATATGAATGAAACCATATGAGAATTGTTTTTCTCTGATTGACTTATTTCACTTAGCGTAATACCCTCCAGTTCCATCCATGTCGATGTAAATGATAAGTATTCATTCTTTCTGATGGCTGAGTAATATTCCATTATATATATGAACCACATCTTCTTTATCCATTCATCTGTTGAAGGACATCTCGGCTCCTTCCACAGTTTGGCTGTTGTGGACATTGCTGCTATGAACATTGGAGTGCATGTACCCCTTCTTTTCACTACATCTATATCCTTGGGGTAAATACCTAGTAGTGCAATTGCCGGGTCATAGGGTAGCTCTATTTTTAGCTTCTTGAAGAAACTCCATACTGTTTTCCAGAGTCACTGTACCAGCTTACATTTCTACCAACAGTGTAAGAGGGTTCCCCTTTCTCCACATCCTCACCAACATTTGTTGTTCCCTGTCTTGTTAATTTTAGCCATTCTGACTGGTGTGAAGTGGTATCTCATTGTGGTTTTGATTTGTATTTCCCTGATGGCAAGTGATCTGGAACATTTTTTCATGGGTCTGTTGGCCATTTGTATGTTTTCTTTGGAGAAGTGTCTGTTCATGTCTTCTGCCCATTTATTGACTGGATTATTTGGTTTTTGGGTGTTGAGTTTGATAAGTTCTTTATAGATCTTGGATACCAGCAATGGACAGATCATCTATGCAGAAGATCAACAAAGGCCTTTGAATGAAACACTGGACCAGATGGATTTCACAGATATACATAGGACATTCCATCCTAAAACAACAGATTACTCACTCTTCTCAAATGCACATGGAACTTTCTCCAGAGTAGATCATACACTAGGTCACAAATCAGGTCTCAACCGATACCAAAAGATTGAGATTATTCCCTGCATATTTTCAGACCACAATGCTTTGAAACTGGAACTCAATCACAAGAGGAAATTCAGAAGGAACTCAAACACTTGGAGGTTTAAGAGCATCCTGCTAAAGAATGGATGGATCAACTAGGAAATTAAAGAAGAGCTTAAACAAACTGAGGGTTTTGTAGGGGAGGAGGGTGGGGGGTTGGGTGAGCCTTGTGGTGGGTATTGAGGAGGGCACGTATTGCATGGAGCACTGGGTGTGGTGCATGAACAATGAATCTTGGAACACTGAAAAAATAAAATAAAAAGTTTAATAAAAAAAAGAAGAGCTTTATTATGGCCAAAGTGATATTGTGGATCTGTGTTTGAATATAGCCATATTCTGAGCATTTCTAATGGTACTGGCACAACCTGCTAAAGGCTTACCACCTTGAGAAGGAGTCTGGGTGGAGTCTTCTAGATTTTCTGGTTTGGGAGGCTTCCTCTTCACTGAGTCAGAATTTTCTATGTGCCAACTTATGTGCCAAGTTGAATTATCAGGTATGTATTGTTTTTCCTCTCTCCTTTAAAAATTCAGTTGCATGTTATATTCTTATACATGTAATGACAACAGCAAAAAACAACAAATGAAGTTTCTTGGAGGAATAGAAGGTCTTTGGAAAAACTGAACTTTCTCTAGCTCACATCTTCTTTCCACAGTTGCTCAGGCCCGAGGTTTGGGATTTCCCTTTCTCTACACTAAGCTCTTTCTTCTCAGAGTAACAAACTCATAGCCTTGTCATAATGGAAGAAGAGGTATTCTCTCTGTACTATGATAGAAGACAGGCGCTATGTAACATAAGTCTTCCAGATAGAGATTTTTGTTGTCTCGTCTGAAACAAACCTATACATATATGAATATGAATATGAGTATTAAAGTGGAACATATAGTCTCACTAATTCTTACCATTCCGAATATTTTCTATTAGATGACTTGTATTTTAAATATAAAATATATGCAGTGTTCATTTGGGAAGGGGTTATAGAGATAAGGTAATCTAACCTCCAGCAGTTAATGAGAAACTGAGGTCCAGATAAAGTGAGTCTAGAACCAGGAAGTCCCATGGTTTCTTTCACAAATTCTTTTAGTTTCTATGTTTGATTAAGATTTTTTCATTTGTCTTGTTTTTTGTTTTGTTTTGTTTTGCTTTATGAATGAATCCAAAGGCTGATTACTCTGAGACAGAAAAAAATTAAGTCTCAATAATCCATAATCTCTGGGAATCCTATTATCCCACACGCATTTAACAGCATCTCAAGGCTAATAATACAGAATGATTATCTACTCAATATACTTGTGCTCTTCTTTCGAAAGAATTGTGCAAGGTTATTTCTTCAGCAATTACTCTGCAGAATTAAGTATACTTAATAAGATTCCTCTTTATAAACCTTGCCCTGTAACTCTCATGCCATAGTTCAGATCTTAAGTGTGTATTGTTTGGATTCTTTTGATCATAGACATCTGACGTTAAGGGAGGGTATTTCAAAACTTAACAAAATGTCTGGGTTTTGTTATGGAATGATCTGTGCGAGTCTCTTGATGATACCAGAAATGGGAAATCTTCCAGGATTATTTGCTTCTACTTAGTGACTAAACAAAAAGCTTTTCTCCAATATGGCGAATATTGAGAAATTTGGATTTTCACAGTTTATGAACCTCATTGTAAAAAAAGTGATTATTTTTTGCACAGTACTTTGAACAAAGGAAAATTTCAAGGGATCATTCGTGATTGTATTTCTATATTATAGTGGTTCTTAACCAGGAGCAAGCTTTCCCCTCAGGGGACATTTGGCAAGGTCAAGAGGCATTTTTGGTTGTCATGATTTGGGGTGGGGAAAAGTGTGCTACTGGCATCTAGTGGATAGAAGCCAAGGATGCTGCTAAACAACTTAATATGCACAGTATAACTTCTTTCCCCTTTCCACAGGATAACATTTATCAGCCCAAATGTCAACATTTCCAAGGTTGAGAAACTAGTTATCATACTTTATTTCTTACCATTTTAACAGTTTGTGTGATTCGTGATGGCAAGCTAACCATTATTTATAAACCATAACATGGCTGAAACCCAGCACATGCTAAGCTCATCTTTTCAACATTTTTTGAAGTAGTTTCACAGATCAGAAAATATAGTGCAAGGCAAGCCCTCTGTCTCCTCCTGACTTCAAAATATCCTCCTGCGAGAATATTTTGAATCCCCACCAGCATTTTACAAACATTGAAATTGTGCACACTATGCAACTGCAAAAAATGTGATGAAAGAATTACTTAAAAAGCAAAATAAAATGGCTGATCTCTTCTCTTACCCCCCCCATAAATATATTAAATTCAGCCTGGACTATTAGTTGCCTTTTAGTCATTAAATACAATTACGCAAGAATGAGAGGGAAACAGACTCCATTCTCCTCCTTCTCGTAAGCCTATAAAACTGTAGTACATTTGGGATAAAGTATTTTGCATTTTATGACCACTTTAGTTTACTATAGAAGAGGAATGTCAAATATCTTTATCTGATTTATTAAGTTATACATTGTCCAGGTTTGGCTGATGACTGGAGCATATTTGCCCTTTCCCACATATTTAAATAGAAAAGGAACAGATATATTTGCCTCCCTGCCATATTCTGAAATGTTCATTTGTAGTTATGTTAGTACCATCTTCATAGGTCTGCACTGTACTTGTTTCCATAGTAACCATGTGACCCTATAACTTAAAAAATTTTTTTTAAATTTATTTGAGAGAAAGAAACAGTGAGAGAGAGAGCATAAGCCGGGAGGAGAGGGAGAAGCAGGCTCCCCACTGAACAGGGAGCTGGACATGGGGCTTGATCCCAGGACCCTGGGCTTATGACTTAAGCTGGAGGCAGACATTTAACTGACTGAACCACCCAGGTGCCCCGACCCTATAATTTTTTAAAAAGAGGATCTATTTTTTCCCCATTGAATAAGAATTTCTTGCCTTTCTACTGTGTGGGGGGTTTTTGTTTGGTTTGATTTGGTTTGGTTTGGGAATGAAAGCAAGTGGAGGAATGAGAGGATGTCACACCCATTGACTAGAATGTGTGTCTAACTATAAGAAATATGTAGCAGTTCCCTTTGTGTTATATAGTTCTTCTCTATGATTATAGTATAATCATCATGGTGCAATGAACTATATAGAATGTCTAAGTGTCTAGCCCATTCAGAACAATGAACATTATCAATAATAATACCTAAGATCACTGAAGAAATCCTGCATTTCTTACAGATGACAAAGATGAGGTTTGTCTTATATAAGGCTTCCTTTTATAAAGAAGAAAGCCTGACTTGCTTGGCAAAGAGCTTTTAAGTGACCAAGCAGGGATTTCAACACACACAACTGTGCTCTTAATCAGATTCCATGCTCTTAATCAGAGGTTGATAGTTTTTCATTGAAATATAGCAAGACAGTCTCCAGTTGATGGTGCAGGATCCTCTGTTTCCTTGATGTCAGGGTCAGGAGGTTTTCTCATTGTTCCACTAACTGCCAAATTCAGCACTTTGTTTTCTGTTCTCATTTGCATCTATAACTTTTCAGCATTTGACGTTGTTGAGAGCCCCTCCTTCAATCGCTTCCTTTCTTTAGCCTTCTCTCTGACTTTTATAACCAATTCTTCCATCTCTTTCTCCGTAAGTCTTTTCTAACTAAAGTTCTGTTATCACACTTTATCCATATTAGCCAGCTTCTTTGTGAAAAAGACCCAAATTTCTGACTCTTTAGCCCTATCCACTTTTCCAATCTCTGATCCCATATTTCCAACTCTGATTGCTAGTTAACTTCACTTGGCTGTCCTCAATCATCTTTAATTCAGCAAGTTCAAAACAATGAACCAAAACCAGCTTCTCCCTTTGGCCTTCCTATATCTGTGAACATTTCTATGTTCTCTGAGTCCTCAGGTTCAGAATCTTGGTGTCTTCTCCAACTCTTCATTTACCGTCCCCCACATCCAGTAAATTATCAAGTCACACGGAGTCCAGTTCTGCAATATTCTGCAATCAGTACTCTCTTGTCCATCCCCTACACCCACCCCTGCCTGAATCATAAGGACACCTTTCAACTCTTCCTTCTGCCCCTTGAACTTTCCATTCCAGTCCATTTTAGGTTCTTTTGTCAGAATATTCTTCATGTGATCTTCTGATCATGTCTTCTACCTTCTCAAAACCACCAGATGTTTGTAATTATACTCTGGGTTATGTGCATCTAGACTCTTCTGACACCAAGCAAATTAAATTACTTGTCATTCCTCAAACATGTTCCCACAGATTTTAGCCTCTGTGTCTTGACTCGTGCAGACACACACACTTCTGCCATTGAAATTCACTTTATTCTTTAAGTTCTGCCTCAAATATTACCTCATTCACAAAGCCTTTCTTAATTCCCAATCCCACTTTTGGTCCCTGTAGTTTTCTGTCATCCTCATGCTATTTCGTGTCTATGTTATGCCACTTTTCCTACTCTGTGTTTTTATAATTTTTGTTAATTTACCTTAGTTCTTTTTGCTTTCTTTTAGTGAAACTAAAATCTTCTGTAGGCAGACACTATTTTTTATTTGCCTTGGTACCTACTCCTCCCTAGTACCTAGGACAGTGCCTGAAACATATTAGGAATGCAATGACTATTTGTTGAACCACAGCAATGTTAGTAGGATGTCTGACACAGAGAGAAGGAAATTTGTGGATGGAAAGGAGAGTTGTCTGATTTCCTGATGCTTCTGGAAGGGCTTCTTCAATGTATCATTCACCATCTGGCACATAGTTGACATCTTAGATTTCTCCATGTCTCTGTACAGCCACGTTTTTTTCTGCTGAGTGGTCAAAGAAATCTTTAGAATTGTCTGTTGAGATTTCACTGAAACTTCATCTAGTAAAAAATCAGATTGATTGGAAAGTAAACACTACAGAAGTCCACTTGAGAAAAACAGAGCAGAGAAAATAGGAAATTCTGGGTTAATGAGAGGTACCTACTGATGTGAGCTATTGACTGAGTTGTATACAAATGTTCCCAGCATAGTGCTAATATTAAACAAGGCTTTATAAGTATTTCACTTTTCCTCTTCCCTTCATATCTTCTCATCTCCCTCCTTCTAGTCCTTAACTCCAAAAATTCTTCAAACCCTGCTAGGACCAACAATCCATTGATTCTTTTTAAAAAAGACTCATTTTTCTTAAGAGCAGTTTTAGATTCATAGCAAAATCAAGAGGAGGGTAAGTACATTTCCCATATACCCTCTGCCCCCATGTGTATATAGCCTTCCCCATTATCAACATTTCCCACCAGAGTGGTACCTTTGTTACAATTGATGGATCTACACTAATATATCATAATTACCCAAAGTCTACAGTATACATTGGGGTTCAATCTTATTGTACATTCTGTGGGTTTGAACAAATATATAATGACATGTATCCATCATTACAGAAATCATACATAGTAGTTTGCCCTAAAATTTCCCTCTTCTCTCTATTCACCTCCTTACCCCCAACCCCTGGCAACCACTAATCTTTTACTGTCTCCATAGTTTTGCCTTTCCCAGAATGGCATATATAGTTGGAATCATGCAGTATGTACTTTTTTGATATATGCTTCTTTTGCTTAATAATACACATTTAAGTTTCCTCCATATCTTTTCATGGCTTGATAACTCATTTCTTTCTAGTGCTGAACAATATTCCACTGTTTGGATGTACCACAGTTTATTAATTCATTCAACTTCTGAAAGGTATCTTGGTTGATTCCAAATTTTAGCAATTATAAATAAAGCTGCTATAAACATCTGTGTGCAAGTTTTTGTGTGGGCAGGTTTTAAACTCCTTTTGGTAAATACCAATGAGCATGATTACTGAATTATATGTTTAAATTTATAAGAAAATTTTAAACTATGTTCCAATCCCATCATCATTCCCATTATCAATGAATGAGAGTTCCTGTTGCTCCAACTCCTCACAAACATTTGGTGTTGTCAGTGTGTTAGATTTTAACCATTCTAATAGATATGTAGTGTTATCTTATTGTTTTAATTTGCATTTACCTGATGACAAATGATGCGAAGCGTCTTTTCATATGCTTGTCATCTTATGTTCTTTGGTGAGGTGGCTGCTAAAGTCTTCGGTCTATTTTTTAATCAGGTTGTTTGTTTTCTTATAGTTGAGTTTTAAGAGTTCTTTGTCCTTTACTAGATGTGTCTTTTGTAAATATTTTCTCCCACTCTGTGGCTTATCTTCTCATTCTCTTGACTTTGTCTTTTGCAGAGTAGAAGTTTTAAATTTTAATGAAGTCCAGCTTATCAATAATTTTTTCATAGATTGTGCATTTAGTGTTGTATCTTAAAAATCATTTTCACACCCAAGGTCATCTAGGTTTTCTTCTGTTATCTTCTAGGATAGGAATTTTTATAATCTTCTTTGAATTAGTTTAGTC
>CM052899.1:62203670-62224031 GCA_028534135.1 Potos flavus | reverse complement strand
TTCTTTGTCTACTCTGGACCTAAACTTTTGCAGCAGAACACCATGAAAGCAAGATACATCCATGCGTACTGGTCTTACTTGTAATCCAAGTTGGCTAAACTCAACTGGGCCCGTGGTGATGCCCAGCTACCATACCACATCTCCCTAGTGTCCATTCATGCTTCTACTATCTGAAATGACCACTATACACCTTCTATTATCTTTTCAATTTCTAACACCTCCTTTCCAACAATATGCTCTGGTGATGACCTTGCTACCAAACTCACTAAGAAGATGGAAGAAAGTAGAAGAGAACTATGTGTTCCCCACCACACCCTAATATCCCAGTATGTGACTGTGTTTAGAGATAGGACCAGTAAAGAGGTAATCAAGTTAAAACAAGGTGATTAGGGTGGGCCCTAATCCAATTTGACTGTTGTCTTTATAATGAGAGATGTATGACACAGACATACACAGAGGAAAGACTGTGTGAAGACACAAAGAGAAAATGGCCATCTACAAACCAAGTAGAGAGGCCTCAGAGGAAACCAATCCTGCTGACACGTTGGAACTCTATTCCCCAGAACTGTGAGAACATACATTTCTGTCGTTTAAGCCTCCTAATCTACAGTACTTTATTATGGGAACCCTAGCAAACCAATACAAGCCTACAAACATACTATAATTTCTCTCACCTTAAACAACCTGATCCCTTCTTGATTCCTCATTTCCCCGTAGTTGCTTCTTCTTTCCTCTGTTTCTTTACAGAACAACTTTTAGCTTTTTTATTGGCTCTCCACTTCCTGTTCTCTCTTCTAAGAAAGAACTACTTCTAAGGTAGTTTCTCTTCTATCTCATTTTCTTATCCCTAAGCATTAGAGTATCCCAGGACTTTAACTGCTCTGCTTTTCTCTCCATACTTATTCCCTATGTGAATTAATTTAGTCTCATGACTTCTAAACACAATCCACAAGCTAACAATAACTCAGTTCATCTGTCCTGCTTGGATCTCTCCCTGTACATTAGGACATTATAAAAAGGGGGAAACTGCTTGTCCATCCTTAACTGAATATCCAGTTGTACACTCAATACCTCTACTTAGAAGTCTAGTAGCCACCTTGAATTTAATATGACCCGAACTGAACTCCTTATTTTCAACTTCCATCCCCTAAAAACCCAAATCTTGCTCTCCCACTGTCTTCTGTATCTCACAGAAAGCTACTCCATCCTTCCAATTGTCCATGCAAACGACAAACAAATTAAAAAAAAAACAAAAACCTTAGAGTCATCCTTGAATCCTCTCATTCTCTCATTCTGCTCATCTAATCCAGAAGCAAATCCTGTTGAATTCACCTTCCAAATATATTCAGAATCTGACCACTTCTTATCACCATCACCTCTCTGGTCCAAATTCTCCATCTTCTCTCATCGGATTATTGCAAGTGCCACCTGACTTTCCTGCTTTTATCTGGTGGCATTTGCAACTGCCCAACCCCTTCATTTTAACCTCAATATAGCAAGTAGAGTGATCCATTAAAAATATAAGTAAAATTGTTTAATGGCTTGACATTGATCTCTCCAGCAACTCCCTCACTTAGAATAAAAGCCAGAGTTCTTACTATAAGCTTTTAGGTTCTATAATCTGCTCCCCTACTCCCTGAACTTATTACTTTGCTGAACATCAATACTCTGGTTTCTCTTCAGATCGTATAAATCTTTCGCCTTTTACTTCTCTGAACATCATTCTCCTTACTTTGTCTTCAGTCACTCAACTTCAGCCATTCAAATTTCCTTGTAGCTTCTTAAAGATGTTGGGCACATTCCTGCCTTGGGGTCTTTGCACCTGCTAACTTCTCTGTTGGGAATGCTCTTCCCATAAGGAGAGATAGCACTTCTACTGTGCTCGCAATGGGCAAAGTCTATTCTAAGTGCTTTGCGGATATGAATGCATTTCACCTACATGTTCTTTCAGATCTCTGCTCGATCTTCTTGCCAGAAAGACCTTTTCTGGCTCCTTATACAAAAAAGCAAACTCCTCCCTGTCTGTCTCCTACATCTCCCTAACTTCTTCCTCTTTTTTTTTTTTTAATGCTTTTTTTATTTGAGGGAGAGAGAGAGAGAGAGAACAAGCAGGAGGGGCAGAGGGAGAGGTAGAGAGATTCTCAGGTGGACTCTACACTCTCTGCTGAGCATGGAGCCCAATATGAGACTCCATCTCATGACCCTGAGGTCGTGACTTGAGCCAAAACCAAGAGTTGGACGCTTAATTGACTGCACCACCCAGGTGCCCCATCTCCCTATCCTCTTAATTATGTTTCTACCCATAGGTATTATTATTATCGGTCATGAGATATATTTACTTGTTTGTTTTCTTATTATATGTTTTTTCCTCACTGCGATTATTACAAACTTCACGCAGTCAGGAACTTGATCTGTTCGTTCACTGCTGGTTGAATCACTGACTGACTGGTTGATGAATTTTATACTTGGTGCTACCTATAAACCAACCTGAAATCTGTAATCCAAGGGCTTCTGACTCTTCTGTGGACCAAGCATTAGATGTGCCTGCCAGTTTCTGGGGGTATAGAGGAGATGGGAGGAGGTTTCAAAAAACATTTAAGTCACTCCTCTTAAAGAACTTTTTTGTTAGGCTGGTAAAACAGTTCTAATACACATGACACAACAATGATTTTGGTGGGTGGAGTTAAGGATATATCCTGGAAAGCTCACACAACCAGGCACAGCTTTTGCAGGCAAAAGCATTTTGATCTAGCTCTTAAGGATTTGGTAGAAGCACAGTGTGAGCAGTGGCAGAGAGGTGGGAAGGAAGCCAAGGTTTCAAGAATATACCTATTTAAATGTTTGAGTTGTATTCCTCTATACATTTAACCACTGCTTGGTCTTACCACAAAGATAAAATATACACACATATACATATTTACAAAATAGCATATTAGTTTATTCAATGTTTTGTAACTTTTAAAAACTAACAGTAGATTTCCAGGGAAGGTGGTGAAGTAGGAGGATACTAAGCTCGCCTTGTCCCACAGATACAACTAGGTAACACTCATATCAGTGCAAGTAACCCAGAAAACAACTCCAAGACTGACAGAACAGAATCTCTACAGCTAAATATAAAGTAGAGACCACTTTGAAGAGGATAGGAAGGCCAGAGATATGGTCAGGAGTCAAATAGACCTGTGGGACTGTCTGTGGGAGGGAAGGACTGGTGGACAGGGAGAGGGAGAGGACTGGATCCCCATACCAGGGCAACTTGCATAGGGAAGATGAATCCCCATACCATTTGGCTTTGAAAACCAGAGGAGCCTAATAATTGGCGAGGCTTACCACCTGAACTTTAAAACTCGTCAGGCTCTGCTCTGGGAGGGTAGGGTCCCTGCCCTTAAAGAGACAGCACAACAAACAGCCCTGCTGAAATACAGCAGAGAAGCAGCACTTTGAAAAAGGCCTGGGGTGTATGGGAAGGGGATCTATTTATTAATCTCAGAGCATGTACTGGAGAGGCAGGGATCATTGTGAGACTTCTCCAAGAACAAAAGAGCTGGTGGGTATCATTTCCCTCTCTTACACACCACCTTAGATACACAGATACCTGTGGGAACCAGCATAGCATTAACACTCTCCACCTAGCTTACTGACACCTTGCACCCTGCCCCTGCATTCTCTGGCAGACACACCTCCTCCTCAGCAGTTTTCCCAGGCAGCTGCAGCTCTCTTCCTGCAGCAGACCAATGGGGACCTTGCTAACAGTGTGCCTTGATCCCATGTTCTCCTGAGGACTCTTCCTGTCCATTCTGGCGTGGGAAGGCATTTTCTAGGTGGCTGTAGGTCCCCTCCCACAGTGGACTGGCTCAGACCTTGCTGGCACCAGGTAGGTGCCTTGTCCTCGCTTTCTCCTTCAGACCTGCCTGCTCCAATATGCCCTTGGTTTGGTTCTACTGCATCTCGGCAAATGCCTGGTCTGACTCAACTCAAGCCCCAAACAGCCCCAGGCTGGCTCATTTACAACACAAGGACCAAACCCTGCCCACAACAGACAGAGATGGCCATTGTAGATATCTGGACTGAAGGCAAATGTGGCCCAGCCACAATAGTAGGATGCACACAAGACACGTAGGAGGTACCACCAAAGCATCAGGTTCTAGTGAACAGGAGACATTGCACTGTGGGCACAACAGGACCTTCCTCCTCTTCATAAGATCATTACTTTCAAGTGTAGGAGATATAATGAGTTTCCTAACACATAGAAATAGAGACACAGACAAAATGAAGAGACAGAGGAATATGTCCCAAATGAAATAACAGGACAAAACCACAGCAAGAGAACTAAACGAAATGGAGATAAAGTAATATATCTGATAGAGAATTTAAAGTAATGGTCATAAAGATACTCACTGGACTTGGGAAGAGTGGAGGACCTCAGTGAGAACCTCAAGGAAGAGAGAGAAAACGTAAAAAAGAATGAATCAGAGATGAAGAACTCAATAACTGAAATTAAAAATACACTAGAGGGAATAAACAGTAGACTCGAAGAAGCAGAAGAATGGATCACTGACCTGGAGGACAGAGTAATGGAAAGTAATCAAACAGAAAATAATAAAAAATAAAAATAGATTAAGGGAACTTAGCAACACCATCAAGCATAATAACCTTTGCATTATAGGGATTCCAGAAAGAGGAGAGGGAGAAAAGGGGGCAGATAATTTATTTGAAGAAATAATAGCTGAAAAGCACCCAACTCTGGGGAAGGAAACATCCTAAATAGCGCATCCTAAAATAGCACAATACACATTCTTTTCAAGTGCACATGGAACATTCTCCACAAAACAAGTCTCAACAAATTCAAAAGAATTGAAGTCATACCATGCATCTTTTCCAACCATAACACTATGAAACCAGAAATCAATCACATGAAAAAATCTGGGAAGAGCCCAAATACATGGAGGTTAAATAACATGCTACTAAACAACAAATGGGTAAACCATAAAATCAAAGAGGAAATAAAAAAATACATGGAGATAAATGAAAATGAAAACATTATGGTCCAAAATCTTTGGGATGCAGCAAGCTGTTCTAAGAGGAAAGTTTATAGCAATACAGACCTACCCCAAGAAACATGAAAAATCTCAAATAAACAACCTATCCTTATACCTGAAAGAGCTAGAAAAAAGAAGAACAAACAAAACCCCAAACCAGGGGTACCTGGGTGGCTCAGTTGGTTAAGCATCTGCCTTCAGTTCAGGTCATGATTCCAGGGTCCTGAGATCGAGCCCCATGTTAGGCTCCCTGCTCAGTGGGGAGTCTGCTTCTCCCTGCCCCACTGCCCCTCCCCCTGCTTGTGCTCTCTCCCTCTCAAATAAATAAATAAATAAAATCATAAAAAAAAACCCAAATCAGTAGAAAGAAGGAAATAATAAAGAGTAAAGCATAAAGAAATAAAATAGGAACTAAAAAAACCAATAGAACAGATCAATGAAACCAGGAGCTGGTTCTCTGGAAAGATTCCCCAAATTGATAAATCTTTAGCCAGATTCATAAAGAGAGAGAGAGAGAGAAAGAGAACTCAATTAAACAAAATCAGAAAAGAAAGAGGAGAAAGAACAACTGACACCACACAAATACAAAGGATTATAAGAGAATATTATGAAAAATTATAAGCCAACAAACTGGAGAACCTAGAAGAAATGGATAAATTCCTATAAATATGTAACCTCCCAAAACTGAATCAGGAAGAAATAGAAAATTTAAACAGACTAATTATCAGCAATGAAATTGAATAAGTAATCAACTCCCAACAAACCAAAGTCCAGTACCAGATGGCTTCACAGTAATTCTACCAAACATTTAAAGAGGAGTTAATACCTATTCTTCTCAAACTATACCAAAAATAGAAGAGGAAGGAAAGCTTCCAAATTCATTCTATGAGGCCAGCATTACCCTGATACAAAATCCAGATAGAGACACTACAAAAGAAGAGAACTATAGGCCAATATCTCTGACGGATATAGATGCAAAACAAACAAACAAAAAACCCCCAAAATATTAGCAAACTGAATCCAACAACATATTAAAAAAAAATCATTCACCACAATCAAGTGGGATTTATTCTTAGGATGCAAGTGTGGTTCAATATTCACAAACCAATCAATGCGATACATCACATCAATAAGAGAAAGGATAAGAACCATATGATCACTTCAATAGATACAGAAAACTTTGACAAAGCACAACATCCATTCATCATAAAAAACCCTCAACAAAGTAGGTTTAGAGGGAACGTACCTCAAATAATAAAGGGCATATATGAAAAACCGACAGCAAACATACTCAATGGTGAAAAACTGTGAGGTTTTCCCTAAGATCAGGAACAAGACAAGGAGGTCCATGCTTATACTTTTATCTAACATAGTATTGAAAGCCCTAGCTACAGCAATCAGACAGAAAAAGGAAATAAAAGGCAACCAGATTGATAAGGATAAAGTGAAACTTTCACTTTTCACATTTGCATATGACCTGATACTTTGTGTAGAAAACTGTAAAGACTCTACCAAAAAACTACTAGAACTGATAAATGAATTCAGCAAGGTTACGGGATATAAAATCAACATACAGAAATCTGTTGCATTTCTATACACTAATAATGAAGCAGCAGAAAGAGAAATTAAGAAAGCAATCCCATTTACAATTGTACCAAAAAGGATAAAATACCTAGGAATAAACTTAACCAAGGAGGTGAAAGCTGTACTCTGAAAACTATAAAACACTGATGAAAGAAATTGAAGACAACAGAAACAAAGGGAAAGATATCCCATGCTCATGGTTTGTAAGAACAAATATTGTTAAAATGTCCATAGTACCCAAAACAATCTACAGATTTAATGCAATCCCTATAAAAACACCAATAGCATTTTTCACAGAACTAGAGCAAATTTAAAATTTTTATGAAACACAAAAGACCCCGATTAACAAAAGCAGTCTTGAAAATGAAGAAAAAAGCAGGAGGTGTTACAAACCCAAATTTCAAGATATGCTACAAAGCTTTAGTAACCCAAACAGTATGGTACTGGCACAAAAATAGGTACATAGATCAATGGAACAGAATAGAAAGCCTAGAAATAAACCCACGATTATATGGTCAATTAATCTTCAACAGAGGAGGCAAGAATACACAATGGGAAAAATATAGTCTCTTCAACAAATGGTGGTGGGAGAACTGGACAGCTGTATGCAAAAGAATGAAACTGGACCATTTTCTTACACCACACACAAAAATAAGCTCAAAATGGATTAAGCACCTAAATGTGAGACCTGAAACCAACAAAATCCTAGAAGAGAGCACAGGCAGTAATTTATCTGACATTGGCCAGTAGTGACATTTTTCTAGATATGCCCCCTGAGGCAAGGGAAACAAAAACAAAAATAAACTATTGGGATTACATTAAAATAAAAAGCTTCTGCACAGCAAAGGAAACAATCAACAAAACTAAAGACAACCTGTGGAATAGAAGAAGATATTTGCAAATGACATATCTGATAAAGGGTTAGTATCTAAAATACATAAAGAACTTACACAATTCAACATACAAAAAACAAATAATCCAATTAAAAATGGGCAGAAGACATGAACAGACAGTTCTCCAAAGAAGACAATCCAGATGGCCAACAGACACATGAAAGATGCTCAGCATCACTAATGATGGAGGAAATGCAGATCAAAACCACAATGAGATATCACCTCACACCTGTCAGAATGGCTAAAACACAAAACATAAGAAACAACAAGTGCTGGCGAGGATGTGGAGAAAAAAGAACCTTAGTGCACTCTTTGTGGGAATGCAAACTGGTGTGTCAAAAAGTAAAAGGAGAACTACCATATGATCCAGTAATTCCACTACTGGGTGCTTACCCAGAGAATACAAAAATACTAATTCAAAGGGATAAATGCACCCTCATGTTTATAGCAGCATTATTTACAATAGCCCAACTATGGAAGCAGCCTAAGTGCTCATTGATAGATGAGTGAATAAAGAAGAGATCGTGTGTGTGTGTGTGTGTGTGTGTGTATATGTATATACACATATCTATGAAATATATAAATATACATATATGAAATAAATATTTTAATAAATATCTATTAATATTTATAAATATATAAATTTATAAATAAATTTAAAACAATATATAAATAAATAAATATATTCTAAATAAATAGAAATATAAATATTTATAATTAAACAACATAAATATATAATAAATATGTATAAATATGTAACTATATTTGTAAATTTATAAATAAATTTAAATATATAAATAATTTTGTTTATTTATATATAAATATGTATTTATATAAATATATTTTTATAAATATATATATCATGAAATATAAAAATAATGGAATATTACTCAGTCATAAAAAAGAATGAAATCTTGCCGTTTGCAACAACATGGATAGATCTAGAGGGTATAATGAATGCTAAGTGAAATAAGTCAGAGAAAGACAAATATAAAGAAAGACAAAAATGTTTTCACTCATATATGGAATTTAAGAAACAAAACAAATGAACAAAGAAAAAAAAGACAAATCAGAAAACAGACTCCTAACTATTGAGAACAAACTGATGGTAACCAGAGGGGGAGAAATGGGTGAATTAGGTGAAGGGGATTAAGAGCACACTTATCATGATGAGCACTGGTTAATGTATAGGATTGTTGAATCATAACAGTGTACACCTGAAGCTAATATAACACTGTACGTTAACTATCCTGGAATTAAAGAAAACTAACAATAAATTAACAACACCTTTCTATGACAAATCACATTCAGTTTTAATGAAATTTTTTTCCTCATCTATAAAATAAACATAGTAATACCTTCTTCATCAGATTGGTAGAAGAGTCAGTACATCCTGGTGGGTTCAGATTCTGGCTCTGCTACTTTCTAGCTATGGGACTTTGGGCAAATAGCAGCCTCTCTGTGCCTCAGTTTCCTCATATGTAAAATGGGTGATAATACTTACCCTGTAGGGTTAAGAATGCAGTGAGTGAATAGATGTAAAGTGCAAGAACAGAGGCTGAACATTGCCAGTGCTCTGTAAAGTTTGGCTATTATTATTATTGGATGAGGATTAACTATGATAATGCCTGTGAAAGTGATTTATCACATTGCACAAATGTAGAGGAAGTTTTAAGTTTGTATGTGTGGTGTGTGCATTTTTTGGCCTTACGATAGCACTGAATAGTGGTTGAAGGTATGGCCTCTGTAGCTATCTTGTTTGGAATCAGATTCTGGATCCCTATGTACCAGCTGTGTGACCACTGGCAAATTACTCAACCTCTCTGTTCCTAAATAGCCTCACTTATTTGTAAAGTGAGGATAATAATAATAATAATACTTCCCCTGTTGTGTAGTTTTGTGGCATAAATGCAATAGTACATATAAAGTGCTTTTCCCAGTGGCTTGGCAGAGTAAGCACTTAATGAATGTTAGCTATTATTATTAGTTCTTGTTATGGTGGCTCCATATAACCAAGGCCTTCATGTACCAGCTCTATTAGTTCCCCAAATTTTACAGCACAGTCTGACCTCCTGTGTCCCTTTTGGCTAGTCAAGTGGTTGGTGAGAGGCTGAATAACAAGTCCCAGCCTTGAATTTAGGTTATTCTGCCTCATAACATGCAAACACTTAATACTAATCTGGATTTTTCCCACCCTGGTTAATCATTACTTTTCAAAAATGCTGACCAAATCTGAAAATAATCTTCAGTTCTGTCATTAATTTAAGAAGTAATGTTTTCCAGTGTGGCTAGCTTTCTCAAACCACTCTCCCAGTGAATTACATTCATTACTGTGGTGGGTATTCATTTTGTTAAATTAATCTTTTAAGAGTGAGTAATGACCACAAGAATTGGAATATTTTTCCTCCATGAGTGGGAATGCAGTTAGAAGTTCAACGTGGCCTTGCCAGAATAGCAGAGACCCATGGAACAGGTCGTGTGGCTCGACGACAGTTGTCATTGCTATTATCTTTAAAACAACTGTGGTGTTACTTGATGTGATATCCTGGTGGGTCACAAGTTATGTAGAATCTCCAGCGTGCTTTGCTGAAAATGGTGGTAACCTTTGCCTGATCAGTGGCTCTCATTTGTTCTCTACTCTGAGATTGGTGAAGGCTAACCTGTATCATGGCAGGTGAGAGGGGCAGTTAACTCATGATGGATCAAGTAACTCCAAAAATGTCATTTATAGTTGCCACATAATAAAATAACTCCATTTCTATAAATATACATTATACAAATATACATTAATATGCATTATAAATATACATTATATATTATTACATATAATAAATATAAATATAAATATACATTAATGCCTATAAATATACATTACATATATTGTATGTAAATATACACTATACCTAAACTAATATAAATATACATTAATACCTAAACTAATCTATTGTCTTTAGAAATGTATCTCTAGTAGATATGCTTACTTTTATATGCAGGATATTTGATCAGAATATTAATTTGTGTTGGGGCACCCGGGTGACTCAGTTGCTTGATGGTCTGACTCTTGGTTTCAGCTCAGATCATGGTCTCATGAGCCGCAAGATGGAGCTCCACGATGGGTTCCACATTCAGCAGGGAGTCTGGTTGAGGATTCTCTCTCTGCCCCTCCCCCCACTTGTGCTCACAGGCTCTCTCTCTCTCTCTCTCTTTAAAATAAATAAATAAATCTTAAAAAATATTAATTTGTCTTTTATTTCTGTTGTTGTGGAGTTTTGCTTTTATCACCATAAATGTAGTGAGGCATTTATGTTCCCTTAGCTCAGGGACTTTGGGGTTACAGGTCAAGAGGAGAAATTTCCAGGCATCCACAAGGCAAATACCTGTCTCATCTTTGGCTTCTGAAAGCCTGGGCTTATTGAGAGAAAAGATGTTGGATCCTCAGTGAGGAGAAGACAGAGGAGAGTATTTCAAGAGGTGGAAGCCATTGTAGGCAAACCAGGAAGAGGTTGGAGTCGCTGGGCTAAGCAATGGTAGGGTTGGGCTGGAGGCTGTTTGAGTTTGGTGCAGGAGCCCCCCTGTGGGGAATTGGGAGACCCGTAAAGGGTGGACTGTGCCCTTCAGCCTTGAAAACTGCAGTGAGGCTCTCTGAGGACCAGTGCCCACTGAGAGAACATCTCTGCATTTCCTGGGAACCAAGAGGCATCAACTAGGAGAAAGGACAGTGGACTGATAGCAGTTCCAAAACTGATACGTCACTTGGTCTCCTGGCCCTGGGAGAGCCCTGGATTTGAGTAGGATCCTTTGAGGGTGGGGAGGGATTCTTAGTACTGAGTACTAGATACTTAGTACTAGAGTTTGCCACTGGCTTCCCCGGGGGGAGAATTAATGATTTAGAGAAGTAAATGAATTTGAGATTTCCTGTGTCCAAGTATTATAGAAGGAAATCCATGCCTATCACATAGATAAGCCTGTAAAGGAACATGGTAACAGTGAATGTAACCCAGAAGTTACCACGAAGTGTGGTAGCACAGGTCAGGCGAGGGTCTTACTGTGATGCCTGACTGTGTAAATAAAGATAAGGTCTGATTCCGTCTTTGAGGGCAAATCTAGCCATCTTTGTGTGACACTGTGCAGAAGAAAGCCTCTCAACATGACCCTGGACCAGGAGAGCTCAAAAGGACCATAAGGACACATGAGTTCTGTTCTCAAACAGAAAGGCACAGAAAATGGGGCATTATTTAAAGGAACAGTGAAGGCTGGGGCAATGTTTTTCAGGTGAATCTTGAGAAGCATTTGTTTTGGGGAAAATATTTCTCACTCCAAACTCAGGAAGCACAGTTTTACTTTTGCTTCTGTGGTTCACCAGAAAAAGATAGAAAATGTAGGTTTGAATAGAAAATGCAACCTTAATTTACAATACTGAACACCACTTAAAGAAAAAGAAGTTAAGTGAAAGTAATGCACCCTCCCAGCCATATCAGCATCCATTTAAACAGTGAGCAAACTCTGGTCTAAAGCCTTTACTGCCAGGGTTCCTTGCTTATTAAAAAAGAGCCATGGACCTTTTTGGCAGTCTGGTGAAGCCTATGGAAGGAAGCTTTCTCAGAATGACATTTAAAAATGCATATTAAAAAATACATAAATTTAAGAAGAAACAAATTGTATTGAAAGGAAATTATCAAAGTATTAAGAAAAACAAATATGAGTCATGCTAACATTTTTACTTCTTTGTTAAAGGCATCGGATAGCAATATTTAGCAATGGGTCTAACAATAAGCGTAATTTAGAAGTAGTGGTGAGCAAAAGGTAAATTTTGAGAAATATGAAAATATCTGTGCTTTTTTTTTTTTTTTTGGTGACCATGCCAAAGGAACTGTAATAATGAAAGGAAATACTAAGTTCCAGGTAGAAAATAGTGAAAATAAAGATTAATTTCAAGTTAAATTAAAATGCATTGATCTCCAAAATTCCATCAGATTAAGAAGCTTCTGCTAGCATTTTGATCGAAACAGATAAATTTGTTATGATGTGTGTGTGAGTATATGTATGTGTGAGTGTGTGTGGGGGAGGGATTTTTTTCAATTTAGGAAAACTTTGTATTTTCTTCTATCGTTGGACTGTATTTGCTACCTCTTATGAGCTGTTTCTTTGGGATTCTTAGAAGAATTTTTATTTCCAAATAAAACAATAGGCTATAAAACACCTCTATGAGAAAAGATTTTGAAGAGCATGTTGCCTTACAAAGAAAGCTGTGGTGAAACCCTCTGGGTCTAGAGAAGCTTCAGGCTTTTTCCTGGAGCTGTTGGATTTGGCGACAAGCTCAGCCACTCCGGAGTCAGAAGAAATGGAAGCAGTGATCCAGAACAAAAATGAAAAGAAATTTTAAAAGGCTTCTGCCTGGGAGAAGGAAAGGGGTGTCAAAGGTCAGGCTGCCCAAAGAGAAAAGACCTGTGCCTTCTGATTTATTCACTTTTAGGGATGGCTGGGTCTCTTCGGAGGTAATGGCAGTTTCTCGATCAGAGTAAGCAGCAGCACTGGCAAACTACAATATCGCTTTCATGAGATTTGTCTCTCAAAAGGAGAACTGAATGTCTCTTAAGGTTCTCTTTGAAGTTCTTCTGAGTAGTGGCCATGCCTATTATTTTGCATGAAGACCAAGCAACATGGATTTAGCCGCTTTTCCATAACAGCGATAGAATTCCACTGCCAGCATGTCGGAGACATATAACAAGCTGTTGTGTAAGTTTCCCAACTGAGCTCCTTCAGAGCAAGCCCTGTGCTTAGATACCTATGTGAATTGTAGTTCTCTCTCATTCACATCCACGCACCCATCAACTTACAAAAATACACACATATGTGGTTCTTTGTCAGTTGGACATACATTCTGTTATTTTTGTCTGTTACACTTGTATTTCATGTTTTTAAAGGAAGGTTAGGGGAAATAGTTTTGGAAGAAGCAAATGTCAAGTATTTAAAAACGATCAGCGCTGTTTTAAAATAAAACAGAAGCATGATCACAAGGTGACTAATGCAGCTAAAGTATAAAATCACAATATCTGTGTTTGTGGGTACAAGCATGAAAATCCCATACCACTTGTTATTAGAGAAAAGAAGCTTTTTAAATATTTGAATGGTATAACCTGGTGCCAGATACAGAAGCAAAATGTTATGTGTAGCTTAAATCCTAGGTAACACCTCTGTTCCCAAATATTATGGGCTGTTCCCTCCTATAGCATTAAGCTGTTGATTCCAAGCAGTCTGGTATCAAGCATAAACAACCTCATTCAATGTATCCAACGAAGTTGGGGTCAGAAGAACCTCCTCCAGTAAAGACTGTGGAAGTGAATATATGGGCAGGGCTGTGGGAGCCTCATCTTAGAGACACTTAGCAGTGGGCTCAGGGTCACTGGAAGGAGAAATAAGCACTCATTGGTCCTTGAAGTTTCTTTCCTGTCAGGATGCATGAGAACAAGTTTTAGGGTTTGGGGCTACAGTTCTCTCCTCTTCTCTAGAAAGTTCTTTTCAAATAAAATGTTACCTTTAAAAAGTCTATTATGGATGGGTCGCTCAAGGTATCTTACTTTAGAGAGAATGAATTGCTAGCCAGCAAAGCTAACTTCATTTATTTCATCTTCAAGTTCTCCATTCTGAGGATTTATGTCTTTGTATTTCTTTAAAATTGGAAATTTCATTTTTCTCCCGCTAATTGGGATTCTGGGAAACAGAAGCCTCCTTCCTCTTTAATTTACCTTTCTTCATTTTGGATAGCTGGATAATTTTTTTCCTTTTCTTTTCTTTTTAATGATTGTCCGCTTTAACCACAGGGGCAAATGCTTGTACTGGTCACTCATTTGGAAACAGTCTAGTGGGAATCTGATTGCAAATCAGCAAGGTGGCTGCTCTTTTCTTTCCACTTGGGAAAGTAAAGATTAAATAGCTTGTGCTTCCTTGGTAAACAGACTGAACAGAACTTTGAATCACTGTGTACCAGTGTACTTACATCAACTATTTAAGGGGTAGGTTTTTCTGAAAATGAGTAAATTAGAACACAAATTTCCTTCATTGGACTTTTGTACAAATGACAACAGGAGGAAAAGAGAATTTTCTGACTCACAAAGAGACAGCCATTGTTTACAGACTTCCAAAGAGTGCTTTTCCAGACATGCTCTTAATGATATTCATTCTTTGGGGGTAAAATGAGTTGATTATTCACCCTACTTTCAGGATAGAAAGACTAGAGCTAAAGGAGAGACAGCATACAACCAAACATCTTGGGGTGCAGTCGTGCTCAAAATGAGATGCAAATTCCCCATCTTGGGCTTATATGGTGAGCCATGCTGCATGTCGGTTGACCTGTGAGTTGTCCTTTCACTTGCTTAAAAAAAAAAAAAAAAAAAGCAGGACACATTCTTCTCAAAGAATGTGGTTCACATTTGGGTGATTGCGTGACCATTTCCAAACAATGTGTGCTCAGAGTCCCTTGGCATGATGGCCAATTTATTTTTTAAGTCACTTAGTGGTGGTCCTGATAAAGCCATAATTCCAAGTGTGTTATGGTGGTTGTATCAGAGATTTCAGCACCAACCAGAAAAAAAAGACTCAGACTACCAATGTAGGGCGAGGCTAGTCTTGGTCTACTCAATTGCTCACAAATGCTGACATAGCCGTTTGGACAGTGAATATACCTCTGGCAGACTTTAATATTTTTCTATTTCTATGTTAAATAACTTACCTTTCCCCCCTTTATTTATTTATTTATTTATTTATTTATTTATTCAGAGCAACTACCAAAGTGTTTTTTGTTTGTTCGTTTGTTTGTTTTTGAGTATAGTCGACGTGCAATAGTGACGCACATAGTGACTCACCAATTCCGTACATTACGCTGTGCTCGCCACAAGTATAGCTATTTTGTAGAACATTTTTCACTTTCTAAACTAAGTTACATTTTCACCTAAGTTACAATTTTTGGGCAATGAAATTGGATGGTCACATGCAGGACTTCTTTAGATAGTCCATTACTGTCTTTAAAAACGAGTACGTTTTTATAATTATTATCACAAAAGCGACACCTAATCACTGTAGAGGATTTAGGATATTCAGAGTTAACATTTTAGAGCACATATACATACATAAATATATATATTTATAGTCTATATTTTATTTTATTTTTTGAAAGATTCTTTATTTGCAAGAGAGAGGGGGAGCAAGCATGAGCGGGGGAGGGGCAGAGGGAGAGACAGAATCTCAAGCAGACTCTGCATTGAGAATGGAGCCTGACACAGGGCTCGATCTCATGACGCTGAGGTCATGACCTGAGCCAAAATCAAGAGTTTAATGCGCTCAACCATCTAAGCCACCCAGGTACCCCTATTTCTGTTTTTAAAATGAATTTGGATTGTACTATGCATACTATTTTGGAAGATTTTTCATGTGACAGTATATTGTGAACATTTTTCCATATCTTCCATATAATTTTAGAGACTGATTGTTTTATTGTATGTAAGTTACATAATTTAGAAAATACTTTTTAGACATTTATACAGATTTTAGTTTCAGCTATTAAAAACAATGCTTCTGTGAATATTTATAGCCAAGTCTTTGAATGCATCCATATTGGTTTCCTTAGCATAAGTTCCTAGAAATAAAAATGTTGAGCCAGAGAACATGAAAACTGCTAAGGTTTTTTATGTATATTTTCAAATTGCCTTCCAGAAAAATCTACACAAAGTGACATCTCCACCAGCCACATAACCCTGACCTTTCCTTTATTTGACCTCTAGCTGGTTCACCTGCTTTTCGCTTTTGACTTGATACTTCTTTACGAAATTGCAGCTGCAGGCTGATATATTTCCTCCTATTTTTCATGCTCTCTCTGAGTGCAGGCATATCCTCAGAATCCTTCTTAACACAGATTTTCAGGCACAAAAGACTGATCAGAATGGTCCCACAAGAGGAAATCTATTTGCCATCACTACTTTATGTCCAAAATAGGACTGGTGAGAGACCAGTCAAGCAGTGGAATCACATGTCACCCCCCCCCCCCCCCCGACTTGGCAGTGTAGAGGGCAGGACAGGACTGGAGCAGAAGGCCAGCTTTAGTGGTTACATGTATACTGAGAAATCACACTTAATGGTAAGGAGAAGGTCTTGGAGTACTGCTTATAGTCTTCCTTTCCGATTCAAGGTTTGGGTATAGTCTAAGGATCTGTGGCTGGCAGAGGGAAAACCAGACAGATTCTCAAGAATTAGGGAACCATAGAGGACTCCATTAGGGAAGCTCCCCACTCTGTTAGCTAACTGAAGACAGCAGTGAGTTTTACAATCCAGGTGAAGATGCTTTGTCTTTTCCTGTGTCCACATATTCTGTTACAACTTTTCCAGAGGTCTTATTTAGGAGCTGCTGGGAGACACTAGCTGCTTGTAGATGTGAGTGATCAGCACTGGGTCAGCAGCAAGGGTGATCGATTCAGACATAAGCCCTTATTGGTATCTGGGGGCTGCTTTCTTCTCTCCTAGCTGTTCACTCACTAATTGCCAGGAGAACCAGAACTTTTAACCTCTGTCTTGCACCAGTCTCTCTCTGTCACTGCCGAGAGCGACCCTGTGGGACCCCAGGGACCCTGTCTCCCTGGGACAGCTTCTCTGGCCAGGCTCAGACATTGGAAAGCAGGAAAACCTGGAGTTGTGAGAGTCGGCTTGGAGTTAGAACAAAACCAAACCACTTTGAAAATCAATTTTTAGCTGCCTTAGCTCCCACTTTATAAAGCATTTCTCAACAGAGTTTTTTTTGTAACAATGAAATGTTTCTTCTGCCAACATTTAAAAATCCTTTTAATGATTGCCTTATTTTTCTAAAAAAACTAAGTGCACATAATAATTCAGGGGAAAAAAACCCAAACCTTGACGTTTTGGATCTTCTTCAGCTAGCTTGCCGGCAGACTTATAAAAGACTTTTTTAATTGTAAAATATGCTGGGAAGTGGAGAATGTTTTTATTCCTAACTCATATATTCTTTTTAAGAGAACACATGGTTTCCCAGATAACCTTTTACCTTCTTACCTTCTTATTAACTCTATACTCAGTGAGGCTGTGGTTTGACTACAGAGGTCTGAAGCTCCCAGTAAGGGCAGAAGCCTAGCCTGTGTTTGGTGCAATTTCCCTTTCCCTCCCCTGATCCCCTTCCCTTCCTCCTTCCCTTTGCTCTCCTCTTCCCATCCCCACTGCCCTTTCTCTGATTCAGTTCTCAAAAGTTCTGCCACTTTTCTTTGTGACTTAGCATGGTTCTTGATAATACTAAAGCTTTTAAAAAAAAAATATTTTATTTATTTATTTGACAGAGAGAGAGAGAGAGAGCACAAGCAGGGGAAGGGGCAGAGGGAGATGTAGACTCCCCGCTTAACAGGGAGCCCCATGCAGGGCTCAATTCCAGGATCCTGGGATCATGACCTGAGCTGAACGCGGACGCTAAACCGACTGAGCCACCCAGGCGCCTTGATAATATTAAAGCTTAACCAAACTTACAGTTTGACTGAAAACAAGCTTATAGTTTGTATTCTCTGTGTGTGTGCGTGTGTGTGTGTGTGTGTGTGTGTGTGTGTGTGAATAGCATCATAGTCTCCTAAGTGTGTTCCTTCTCTCACTTGACCACTTATATGAACTAATAACTGAAATCCGAGAGAGAAGCAAATTTCGTCTCTGATAGGTGGTTTCATTGCTTGAGATTGGAACCCTCTTCTACAGAATGAAACAAGGCAGCTTTCAAGAGAAGTTTCATAGGGGATATTTTATACACATCTTTTTTTACATCACCAAAACTTATTTATTCTGTAACTGGAAGTTTATACCTTTTGACCACCTTTGCCCATTTCAAACCACCCCCCCCCAACCCCCTGCCTCTGGTGACAGCCAATCTGTTCTTTGTATCTAGGAGTTCAGTTTCTTTTTTAATTCCACATATAAGTGAAATCACATGGTATTTGTCTTTCTCTGTCTGATTTATTTCACTTAGCATGATACCCTCAAGGTCCATCTGTATTGTTGCAAATGGCAGGATTTTCTTCTTTTTTTAAATGGCTGAGTAATATTCCATTGTATATATTTACCACATTTTCTTTATCCATTCATCCATCAATGGACACTTTTATACATATTTTTGTGTATCCTATCTTCACTCTCAAAACACACATTCTCTCTCTCCCTCTCCCTCCCCACCACGCCTCCAGACCAGCCCATTTTATA
This sequence comes from Potos flavus, assembly GCA_028534135.1. Lineage (NCBI taxonomy): Eukaryota > Metazoa > Chordata > Mammalia > Carnivora > Procyonidae > Potos > Potos flavus. Next base: position 62,205,283 of record CM052899.1, on the reverse strand, counting down.
GCTCTAAGTAGCATCTTTTTGTGTGTGAATTTAGATCATTGTCATACTTAGGTCTCTGACTCTAATTCCACTCTCACTTCTGAATTCATGTTTATAAGCATCTGGGGATGGAGAGAAAGGGGCCATGACAATGTTCATTTGCCCTTCCTGGAATGCTGATTTTTCTGGTACCTAGTAAGTGAGTTGGGTTTGTTCAAGCAAGGCCAGTAGTTAAGGGGTGTTGAAAGCCAGGAACGCTACAATGTTAATGTGGATGGGATTAAAGCCAATGTTTGTACCAGTTTTTCTTTCTTCTACTGTGTACATGATCAGAAAAAAGAGAGAAATTTCCTAGAAACTAAAAGCCAATAAAACCTCATTTAAAAAGGAGTAGATATTTGCATTTGTTCAATTAGCATTCAGTTAAGGTTATATTTTTACTGTCTACGGAAACTTGTTAAACAAAATAAATAGTGTATCTATGGTGAAACATTCATTTTACTTAAAACATTTTAAGTAGATCAGAAGCATCCTTTCTCTTGTAAGTAATTGTCATGATAACTACAACAATTTTTATAAAATTGTGACACTATAAAAACTTTGGAGTAGTAAAATCAAATTTCTTTAAAAAAATGAGTAATAAGAATAATCAGCCTTACATCTTTGTAGGCATAGGGCTAACAAATATTTATTTCAATATTCTTATTTGAATCTCACAATACTCCAAAGTGGTATGGCAGAATTTATTAGGCATATCTCGTATTTTGGGTTCAGTTTCAGATCATTGCAATAAAGTGAAGCAAGTCAAATGAATTTATTGGTTTCCTAGTGTGTATAAAATAATGTTTACACTATAATATATAGTCTATTAAGTGTGCAATGGCATTATGTCTAAAAACACAATGTATATATTTTAATTAAAAAATACTTTTATTGCTAAAAAATGCTAACTATCACCTGAGCTTTCAGTGAGTTGTAATTTTTTTCTGGTGGATGGTCTTGTCTTGATGCTGATGCTTGATGCTTGATGCCAGGGTGGTGGCTGCCGAAGACTGGGGTGAAGGCAGTTTGTTAAAATAAGACAATAATGCAGTTGGCCACATTGATTGACTCTTCCTTTCATGAATGATTTCTCTGTAGCATGTGATGCCATTTGATGGCATTTTACCCACAGTAGAACTTCTTTTAAAGTAGGAGTCAGTCCTCTCAAACCCTGCTGCTGCTTTATCAACTAAGTTTATGGAATATTCTAACTTTTTTTTATGTATTTATTTGGTTTTTTTTGTTTTACTTTTTTTTTTTATTAACGCATAATGTATTATTTGCCCCAGGGTACATGTCTGTGAATCATCAGGTTTACACATTTCACAGCACTTACCATAGCACATACCCTCCCCAATGTCCATAACCCAGCCACCCTATCCCTACCCCCCCTACCCCCCAGCCACCCTCGGTTTGTTTCGTGAGTTTAGGAGTCTCTTATGGTTTGTCTCCTTCCTGATCCCATCTTGTTTCATTTCCCTCCCCCACCCCCCACAACCCCCCACCCTGCCTCTCAAATTCTTCGTATCAGAGAGATCGTATGATAATTGTCTTTCTCTGATTGACTTATTTAGCTTAGCATAATACCCTCT
>CM052899.1:62135031-62203170 GCA_028534135.1 Potos flavus | reverse complement strand
TATATATATATATATATATATATATATATATATATATATATACCACATCTTCTTTATCCATTCATCTGTTGATGGACATCTAGGCTCTTTCCATAGTTCGGTTATTGTAGACATTGCTGCTATAAACATTCGGGTACACATGCCCCTTCAGATCACTACATTTGTATCTTTAGGGTAAATACCCAGTAGTGCGATTGCTGGGTTGTAGGGTAGCTCTATTTTCAACTTTTTGAGGAACCTCCATACTGTTTTCCAGAGTGGCTGCATAAGCTTGCATTCCCACCAACAGTGTAGGAGGCTTCCCCTTTCTCCGCATCCTTTCCAACACCTGTCATTCCTGACTGGTTAATCTTAGCCATTCTGACTGGTGTGAGGTGATATCTCACTGTGTTTTTGATTTGTATTTCTCTGATGCCTAGTGATGTTGAGCACTTTTTCATGTGTCTGTTGGCCATTTGAATGTCCTCTTTGCAGAAATGTCTGTTCATATCTTCTGCCCATTTCTTGATTGGATTATTTGTTCTTTGGGTGTTGAGTTTGAGAAGTTCTTTTTAGATTATGGATACTAGCCCTTTATCTGATATGTCATTTGTGAGGAATATTCTAACTTCTTGTTTTCATTTTAACAAATCTTTACAATACCTTCACCAGGATTAGATTTCATCTCAAGATACCACTTTCTTTGCTCACACATAAGAAGCAACTCCTCATCTGTTAAAGTTTTATTATGAGATTGTAGCAATTCAAATATAATAATGATGAAAAGGTCTGAAATATTGCCAGAATTACCAAAATGTGACACAGGGCACAAAGTGAGAAAATGCTGTTGGAAAATGGTGGCAATAGACTTGCTTGATGCACGCTTGCCACAGACCTTCAATTTATAAAAAAAAAGAAAAGAAAAGCAATATCTTTGAAGTGCAGTAAAGTGAAGGGCAGCAAGGTGAGGTATGCCTGTATCTCCTTGTGCTAGTTAGGGTTAATTAACTTTAGTTGCCATAGCAAGTAAACTCTAAAATCTCGGTGGTTTAACAACACAGATTTCTTTTTCGCTTAAGAAAAGTCTGATGGTGGGGCGCCTGGGTGGCTCAGTGGGTTAAAGCCTCTGCCTTCGGCTCAGGTCATGATCTCAGGGTCCTGGGATCGAGCCCCGCATCGGGCTCTCTGCTCAGCGGGGAGCCTGCTTCCCCCTCTCTCTCTGCCTGCCTCTCTGCCTACTTGTGATCTCTCTGTCAAATAAAAAAATAAAATCTTAAAAAAAAAAAAAAAAAAAGAAAAGTCTGATGGCAACCAGGCCACCCCTCTCTCTCAATCTTACAGCTATACCAGATTGAACCTCTGGAACATAGGGCCTCTGAGGTCGCTTCAGCTAAGACAGAAAGAGATGGAGGGGTTACATTGGTTTATACCTGCCTTGAACTAGGGTGACCCAGGTCACATGCTTTCAGGTTTCATTGGCTTGAAGTAGTCATATGGCCTCAACCTCATGGCAGGGGGATTGGGAAGTATCTCTGGAGAGCTCTACCATTCTCTGCCACACACAGTTTTATAAATACGAAAATCTTAGTAATTCATAACTTATATAAATCCACACAGATGTTAAATGGAGAAGCTGAGTCTTTATGCAGGTCATTTGACCCCAGTTCCAATAAACATACACAATGGTATCTCTCTACGTAATTTAATCATGTAGCTAGTTTGTTAACTTAAATAATTTCGCATTTAATCCTGAAGACATTGAGACAATGGTATTTGTGCACGTTTTGGGAAAAAAATATAAGGGATGACCCTAATTCTTCTTGTTATAAATATTATGTGGAATCCCATTTCACTTAATTTTTTTGAGGGTGGAGGAGGAGCAGAGGGAGAGAGAGGGAGAAAATCTTAAGCAGGCTCTACCCAGCGCTGAGCCTGACATGGGGTTGGATCTCAGAACCCTGAGATTATGACCCGAGCCAAAATCAAGAGTCGGACACTTAACCCACTGAGCCACCCAGGTGCCCTGGAATCCCACTTTAATGATGATATTTAGTATATGGATCACTTTGCAGGCTTGTTATGTTTCTTTTACTTCCCATGTAACCAGATCTGTGATGAGGGAGTGCAGTGGAGTGGAAAGACCGCTGGCTTTGGTGCAAGATAGATCTCTGTTCATATCCCTGAATCACCACTTGCCAATTATGTAATATTTGAGTCATTTAACTTCTATTCATTTCATTCTCTTCATCCGTATAACAGAGACAACGATATCTATTATGCAGACTTCTTAAAAGTATAAATATGAAACTTTTATAAGGTGCCTGGAAATCATAGGTACTCAGTAAACGTTTTTCTTTTTGTGTCCCTTAAAAAGCAAGGTTCACGAAGCAAGATATTTTAGATATACAGGATGAAATGCAAATCAGACTTAATGCAAAGAAATTTGATCAAATCTTTGAAAAAGTACAAATACGAATACTTAGACAATGGGAAAAAGTGCCCGGGGTTCAGCAATGAAAAGCAACGTGCAGAAATATATATAGCCACTGGCTGGATTTGTGAAGTTAGATGGAAGAATTCGGGCTGATCTGTATTTCTTGGAGTTGTGAAGTGTAGGTTTGATGGGCTGTCTGGTACTATTTGTCTCTGCATAGCCCCCTGTTTCATTATTATGCAGGAAGAAACGATGGGATGATAAAAACTAATCGAACTTTCCATATGAAAGCCTGAGGCTGTGTCAGTTGGTGCAACCAGAGGGCTCCCTGGGAAGTATCGGCGCTGGATTGCTGGGTTGGCGAAGGGTGTCAGTGGAGCTTTTTGTGTGTTTGATTTGCAGGTCATAACCAGCTCCTCCGTGTCCTAAAGTCATTATCACTTGAGGCTAAGTATCTTCTGGTTTTCTCGGGCAACAGAAAGAGTGCTAGATTTGAAGCATACTTTGGCAGATATCTTCATAGTTGTGTGGAAAATGTGTATATCGACACGTGGAATCCAGCAGAGAGATACAAACACTTTCAGATTTCCCTGCTTTGAACATTTTAAGAGTCCAAGTCTTAAGATTAATGCAAATCCGTGTTGCAAAGGAGTTTTAACCTTATCCTTTTCCCTTTGGAGGAGTGTGGTCACCCTGGTTTGTTGTGTTGTAAAGTGAACAGTGAAAACAGAATTGTGAGAATTGCATACGAGTTGAAGTTCAACATCTCTCAGAATGATTTCTCATAGAAATTGGCAAAAGCAGATCTCAAAAGCCCTGGGTAATGTGTTCCAGGGCCTTATAACCCTTCTGATTGGAGGAGTCAGGGATGTTGCACAGGGTAAAATGGAGTCTCTCGTGTCAAGCAGGGGCCTGTGTCAAGCAATGACGCAAGCAGTGAAGGCACTGCTTCTAGGAGATATCACTGGGACAACGTCAGCTGACTCCCCAGAACTGATAAGGAGCAGAACCAGAGGTATGCGGGGACCCAAAACTGATGAAATCCCTTTAAAAAGGGAAGGATTTTGGCAGCAAACTGTCAGACTCTTCAGACATGACCCCTTTATGTCTGACCACTTAAAAAAGGCAACTGCCACCGAAGGCTCTGCCAGATGGATCTCCGAACAGAACCAAGAGCCTTCCCTGCTTGAACGTCAGAGGCAGTAAGTGCTGAGAGCTGGCCCAGACCAGACCGAGGCTTTATCTCAACTTCACGTGCATAGAGAATGACTTCGTTTGGTTCCTTAACTTCCTGCACCCTCTGTGATCTTTTTTATTTTTAAAGATTTTATTTATTTATTTGACACACAGAGAGAGATCACAAGCGGCAGAGAGGCAGGCAGAGAGAGAGGGGGAAGCGGGCTCCCTGCTGAGCAGAGAGCCGATGCGGGGCTCGATCCCAGGACCCTGAGATCATGACCCGAGCCGAAGGCAGAGGCTTTAACCCACTGAGCCACCCAGGCGCCCCACCCTCTGTTGTCTTGTTTGTTGTGTGTTCCGTCCTGCTCTGTGTGCTGTGTAAGAAGCCAAGTTTAATCACATGGTGAATTGTCATTGAGCTTGGAATCCTGAACCTGCTTTCTAATTGTGATTTAACTTTGCTTTATGATTGAATAAAGCTGACGTTGTGGAAAGACACGACTCGTGTGTGTGCCTTCGCAGCGTGCTCATGACAGATGTGATAGTCAAAGGGGCTTTCTCAGAAGTGTGGTATGGACTGGATATAAAATAGTTACTGTAAATCCCAGAGCAGGAAAAGTGCTAATGAGATGCACTGTTGCTTTCTGTTCACAGAACTTACTATTGCAGTTCTGAAACATAATTTTAAAAAGTTCTGCTTTTTGTTAAAGACCATCCTGAGCATTCTGGATTTATGGGAAAATACCATTTTGTGAGTTAGGGTGGATTTTTGTTTTTGTTTGTTCCTTAATATTTCCCTCCTCCAGTGTCAAATGATGGTCATTACCATTCCAGTGCTTTTTAGTTTTTTGAGTCCCAACTCTAGGTAATGTTTTAGGTTTGGGGGACATAGAGGTAAGAAAACAGAAGAGCTGTCTATTCTTATGGAGCTCACATTCTTAGACTCAGTCCAAGCAGACAGTGTGGGTTTGTGTCACATATCTTTTTCATTGGATCACTGGCCTCTTTCATATCACTGGTCACTCCTATATGATTGATGGTTTCCTATGTTCATTTTTTTAAGCCTTTCCATCTATTTATTTATTTACAGCCTAGAACTCACTTAGTACTTCTGAGTAAACAACTTGCATCACCACTGAAGACGAAGGTCAAAGTAGCCTTCCCAAGGTTTCTGCACTCCATGGAATGCATGTTAATCTGTGTTTCCAATTGAGGAATGTTGGAACCTGGAGATGATGAAGTCTCGCTGACAATAACAAACTCTAAATTTGTTGTTCTGAGGACCACACTGTTATGAAGAGTTTAAAATTCGGAAAATGGCTTTACAGAAATAAAAATCACAGTCAAATGGATACAGGTTATTAAAGATGACTTAACCAGAATATATTCAAGTTATTAAACTTGGAAAGGAGAATTTAAGAGACCTCCTGCCCTTCCAGTGTTCCAATGGCCTTCTCTTCCAATGTGTTCTGAAGCACAATAAAGAGAAAAACCTCACTGGCTAAGAAGAATATTGCCTAGCTGTGCTGTAATTCAAAGCAGATTTCTAAATCTTCCTTCTGGAAATTTCTTGGGTCTCAGAACTGAAGGCATAGCCGAGTGTGAGTGATCCTGCCAGCATGAGGGCTGGGAGTCCAGTACCTTTTAACAAATATTTTGTCAAGGCAAATGGAATGGAAATCAAACCAACTTTCTATAGCTTCCATCTCTCTTAGCCTGCCTTCGAACTTGTGCCTCTGCTTTCTTTGAGTTTAAGAACTCTTCACTGACTGCATTTGTAAACAGAAACTGGGCTAAGCGATTGAACAGGTAGGACGGAACTATCTCCTTCCACAATCCACACCCACTCCTGCTGGCTTTTCTGTTTTTCTTAAAGGTACTTCTCATTCTTTGGTCCCTTCGCATGGAGTCATTTGTGAATTCTCCTCTGTGGGCTTTTAACATCCATGGTTTCCAAATTTTTTTATATTCTACTGCCAAGATATCTTTTTTCCTGCTCCACTTACTCACTTTATTTCCACTTCCCAATGTCCCCATCACTCTTCCAATATTTCACTCTTCTGCAATTGCTTTTGTCAAGGTGACCGATGGCCCCCATGCGGCTAAAACCCGTAGTTTGTTGTCATCTTTGGCCCTCTCTCAGCCTGATTTAACACTGGTGTTGAAAGTCCCTGTCTCCAAGACACCCTCACCCCTCGATTACCATAGTGCCATCCTCTCCTGGCTCTTCCCTTCCCCGCAGACCATGCCTCTTGGTCTCCATTGCTGATGCTTCCACCTCTGCCCAAGCCTCTAATGGGTAGAACTCCGCTCCCTTGTCTACCTTTTCTAGGTGCTCTCATCCATTCTCAGGTAGTTATTATTTTATTAGGAAGGTAATGCATTCACTTGGCTGAAAAAGGTAAGACATGGACGTAAGAAAAAATAAATGTGAAAGTTTACCTTACTCCCACATCCTCAGGATTTCCTTAGACTCAATTACTTTTAACCATTTGCACTTTTTAACTCTTTTGCTTTACCTCTGTATGCTGTTTATACCTCTGTGAATTGATTTGTTACCTTTAGATAACATCTGGTTTTCCTCACTCTGAAAGAAGAGGAATTAGCTTATTTATACTTCCCTCCACATTTTCTTGTTATATTATTTGTAGTTTTTCTAGTGCTCACTTTTATAAAATCCTAACCCGCACAGATATGTCAGCAACTGTAGATGATACAACAGACAAGGAGGAGATCACGCCTGTACTCTCTCCCCCTTATCCCCTCCAGCTCACTTCTCTGAGCTCTGCCTTGCTTTCTACTCCTCTGCTTTCCCTTTCATTCTTTCCCTCTTTTCTTCCTGCCTTCTTTAGAGTGATCGAATTTTCTTTCATCTTCAGGTCCCTCTACTGATTTGAAGAGTAATCACCTAGACTTTATATTCTTTTCAGTGGTGACCCTTAAAATGTATTAATATGCATAGTGCCAGCCACCCACCATTAATCCATGTCTCTATCCTCTTCCAAAAGAAGGTAGAATCATAAAACACTTTAACCCAAACTCTGTCTTCCCATCTTCAATGTAACTGTTTTTTGCTATTTTGGCAACACCTAGGCTCATAACTCCCTAAAATAGATTTTTTCAAGTTACCCAGTGTGGGAGCCATGGAGGTGCCCCGCTCAGATAATCCCTTCGGTGAGAACTTACTGCACGGAGGGTCGTCAGCTGAGAGTGTCCGTTTGCTGCGCCTTCGGTATCCACCGCGGGGGTCACACTGGAGCCCTGCCCCCCAGCCAGTGGCGAAGCTCAGGAGGAGCACCAGAGCCACGTACTTCTGCCTGACACGGGCTCCTTTCCCAGGCTGCCTTGGCTCTGGGTTCCCTGCTGACTGGAAACTTTCTCAGAGATGCACAGCCATCTCACATGCCTCCTTCCCAATCCTGTTTCACCTCCCCTCTCCTGTCGCAGGTGTGAGACCTGTGCCATGTCCTAAGGATTTCCCCAACTCCTCCCGCTTCCTCTCCCCTTTATTTTTCTCAGGGAGTTCCCTGCCACAAAGCTCTTCTTCTTCTGATTGCCTCATGGCATCTGCTTCCTGGAGAATCCAAAATTATAGCAGCATTTTCTAACCATTCCTTTGTTCATCTGCACTTCCTGTGCTCCTGTTCAGCCTAGGTGTTTCCTTAGAGTGTCATCTCATAATCCTGAGTTTGGCCATTCAAGGCTCTATATGGCCAGACATCTCCCTGTGTGTCCAACCGCATCTCACACCACCACCAATCAATATATCAGCACTGTAGGCCTCCGTTTAGCTCCTCAAATAAACTAGGCTTTTCCCCTTGTAGGGTTTTCCTGTGCTGGCCCTTCTGTTTTCTCTTCCATTCTGTGTACAGAGAACTCCTCATCTTTACATCTCAGCTTAGATGTCACCCCTTCAGCGATGCCTTTCCTAGATCGTATTCCCCCCTCCAGCACAGCTTCATGTTTTATCATACATCACCTACTTATTTTTATTTCAAGTGCCATTTTTGGGGGGGTAATTGTTTACTTGTCTGTTTTCCATGATGTAACAAGCAGGGATTGCGTTTCTTTCATTCACCACTACAGACCCAGCACTTAGCACAAGACCTGAAACAAAATACATAATAGATGCTTAATGAATATGTATTTAATGAATGGATATCTTCTCCTTTTATTTTCACTGACACCATTCTTACCTCTTATCTGAATCATGCTATAGAGTCCTTAATAATCTTATCGCTTACCCTCTAGATTAATCTTCCCAAAGTGCAACACTTTTAAAGTTTATTTCTGCTCAGAAAAGCATCAAGGACTCCCCATTACTAATAAATGAGATTACTCAGTCTGGCATTTAGGACTGCCACAACATCCATCTTTCTAGCCTCACCTCCCTATATTGGACTAACCCTCAAGTAGAACTGGACAATCACTACCCACTAAACATGTTCTGGGCATTTCTGTCTCCATGTTTTGTGCTAATCCAGAGCAATCACTCAACTGTTTCTCCCACTGATCCCACCCTCCTCCCTTATCCCCCACCCTCTCATCATATTTTTAAGTCAAATCTATGACAATCCTCTCAGTATAAACTCTTCCTCATCCTCCTGAATGAATGTGCAGCTCCTGCTCTACAATCTCATAGCACATGGTTTGAGGCTTAGTGCCTTCCCACACTTTCCTTACATTAAAATGGTTCTTTACTTGTCTTATTTTGCTTTACCAGAGTCTAGAATCCTTCATAACAGGGACTCTCTCTTATATATCTTTGTATCCTCTAAAATGCTAAGCACAATATCTCCCTATTAATACATTTAAAAATTTTTGTTTTTATTTTTTATTTTTTTTTGAGAGAGAGACAGCATATGAGTGAGGAGGTTGGGCAGAGGGAGTGGGAGAATCTGCCCAAGGCAGAGCCCCATGTGGTTCTTGATCTCACGACCCTGAGATCATGACCCGAGCCAAAATCAAGAGTCAGATGCTTAAGTAACTGAGCCACACAGGTGCCCCAGTACATTATTTTTTAAACTTTACTTTTATTTATAAATAATGTTTAATATCAATACCACTTTATTTTTATGACTATAAAATAATTTACATATATTACAAAAGATAGGAAATATAAAAAAATACAGAGACTAGAAATAAAATCAATAGCAATTGCGCCACTTTGGATCATTATTTCTTAGCATTCTGTTGTATCCCTTTTTATCTTTTTTTCTCTACATAATATTTATATTAGCAGAGATCATACTGAATATAAAATTTTGTGTTTTGGCGATTTCAAGGTTGAGTAGAAACTTTCCTTAGAATTCATGGTAGTATGACTCTTACAGTGACAAATGCTCTTCATTTTCCTTTCACAAAAAATGTCTTAATTTTGTCTTTGTTATTGATGGGTATTTTTGCTGGATATCGAATTCTGGATTGCCAAGTTTTCCTTTCATCACTTTAGAAATGTTGTGCCACTCTTCTGACATCCATAGTTTCTGATTAGAAGCCAAAGTGAGCCAATTATTGAATTACTGTTCCTTATATACAATGTGCTGTTTCTCCTGCTGATTTCCAGATTTACTTTTTATATTTGGCTGCTGATTTCTGACTTCTGAGTCTGACTTTGATGTGTAGTCATCCTTGTTGATGTTCATTGAGCAGTTTGAATCTTTAAATTCCTATCTTTCACCTAATTAGAAAAAGTGTGGTCATCACCTCAAATAGTTTTCTTTCTACTTTTCCCTATTTCTTCTCCATCTTAGATTCTAATTACACGCATTGTCTACCACTTGATATTATCTAATCAGTTCATGAGACTCTCTCTCTCTCTCTCTCTCTTTTTTTTTGTCCTTAATCTTTCGTCCCTCTTCTCTGCATGTGAGTTGGGTTAGGAATCCAAGAAATAGTTGAGGAAAGTGCACTTTTAATTGCAAAGGGGAAACAAGATGTATGCTGGAGAAATGAATAGACATATAAGTGTAGCAACAAGAAAAATGGTGTGTAGATGTACGAGGAGAGGATAGTCTTCTCAGCATATCTGTTGAATGTTCTAGTTTCCCAGAGAAAATATTTATTGTAATTGAAAAAAACACGAAATAACATGCAACTAATAGCATCAGTTTTATAAAATATGATATGTAAGCCACAATTCTGTGTGCCCTGTGAGGGTGTAAATGATTTTTTTCACCACCAGAGAAATTAGGGGAAAAAAATTCTGATTTCCATCTTATGGAGATACCCACTGGTACAACATTTATTTGTGAGTTCTTTCCTCTTCCCACCCCCCATTTATTTACATTGAGGTATATTTTTTTATGGGGAAGATTTCACATAGTCTTTGTTTATTTGGAGAACCTACAGTAAAGATTTAGAAAAGGGGGAAAATTTGGAAACTATGCATTGTTTCACAGAGATCACAGAAAAAATCAAAGGGAAGTAAAGTAGGGGATTGTAGTGTTGTTACTTAGAACAGAAAAATAAAAACAATATTGAAAGATTATCAGATTTTTTTTAAGGAAGTCAAAGATTTTGTTGTCTAAAGATTTTATTTAAATGTAACTGCATAATTAGAAGATATGTAGTTGGTCTTTCTTTATTTCATTATTTTTAAGTAATCCTCATAGTTTTTCTCTTCTTTTAAAATTTTATAAATAATATTTTGTCACTATGGCTCTATTAATGTGTGTTTTGTTGAAGGCAGATATCAAGGCTTTAAAATATTTGAAAACAATGCTTGAATAACTCTCTAATAGTAGTCACATGTAAGCTTACACTCCACATACAGTTAGGAAGAAACACTCACATACACTGAGGCATGTATCTCAGGAGAAATTGTCTCATATAAGTTTTTGAATGTTTTTGGTAAAAATATTAATTTTTAATTTAGTAAAGTAAATTGGTTATAGCATATAGACCAATAAATCTGTCCTCAACGCCTAATTCATGAATGCTCAATTTAAACTTAAGAATTTCTAGATAAACTAATCAGGAACAGTTTTTTCTCAAATCAAGCCAACCATCAAACTCCTTTGAAAAATACATTTTCCTCTCTGCTTTGAGAATAATCATTTATCTTTCATTGGTTGCTTTACTTGGGGGCAAATGAAAGCCTATGAGGGGCAGGGAAGCCCATGGAATATGGCCATCTCATTGACATTAAAACCTGCAACAGGGGTCGTGGAACTCTTGAGATGGTTCTTAGCCCTGGCCAGTGGATCTCTTTCCTATTCTCTGGAGTACTGGCCTCTAGCGCTGGGTGTGGTGCAGTGGGGCCAACAAGAGAAACATTTAGGTCCCCTGGGATTTTATGGAGAGTGTTTTGACTTTCTTGAGATCTCTCACAGCTTTAGCTCTTCTGACTTCTTGTGGGCCTGAAGTAGGGAGCAGGAGAGAGGTGTTGGTGTGGGCAGCACTAGGGCTGGCGTCTTGATGATATCCTTGATGGAGGATATAGCTCTTGCGAGTCTCCAGTCAGTGGTTCTTGACCAGTCTCCTGGCTGTAGCTTGTGACTGTCATTTGCTAAAAGTTCAGGGAAGGAAGAGTGCTCAGATGTCGAGGTGTCCTATTTAACTCCCCTGGCTACTCAGGGGTAAGCAGGCCCCTTTCTTTGCATTCCAGGTCTCTCACTTTTTTATCTGTTCCAGCCTCCTTTTAATACTTCTTTCTCAACTCCTAGTCCTCAGATCCTCTCCCTCTTACTCAATCTGTGGAATCCCAGGAAAGAACCTAATATCAAATATTTATTTATTTATTTATCTTTGTTAGGGGGAGGCGGTAGATCTATTTTAAGACTTAGATCTCATTGTGAAATGAAAATCTTTGTGTGCTATTAACCAAACCAAGTAGGAGGTATTTGGGGGGAGGAAGAGGCTTGTTTTGTCTATTTTGGCTGACTTTAGACTGTGTATATAATCTAAAAAGTTTAATATAAGTTGTAAATCCCTAAAATATGGTTTTCTGAGGTGCTGGAATTCCACTTGAAGTGCTGGATGAACTGCATGGGTGATTAATTGGAATTTTCCTATGCAGAACAGAAAATCTCATTATAGCATTTCTTAATTAACAGTTTCTCTGTCTTATTCCTCTAATAGAATAGATAGTCCTTACTCAGAAGCTGCATCGATAGTTTGCTAAGGAAATTCAATCCCTTAATGCCATTTTCAAAGAATGTTTATTGATGAAGGCTGACTCACATTCCAAAGAGTACTAATTTGATAACAGGCTATCAAATTATATCAGTCTTCAAAATGTTCTTTCAGCTTATTTGCACTAGTCTGTTAATCCTGCTCTTGTCTCCTGGAACTTCAGTCCCCGCTTAATCTCAGATAGGGACATTTGTTCTTTCATTCATTCAGTCTGTCAGTCAAGCATTTGATATTTATTTGATGTCAGCTTTACTAAGCGTGTGAAATCCCAGAGGTTCGTAATTGTTGGCAACCTTAGTGGTCACCTAGTCCAAAGCAAGATAATCAGGATAACATACCCCACCATGTATAGAAAATGGCTTCCCTGCTCAAGAGAGGTGAGAAACCAAGAATAACTCCGTGTGCCAATTTCACAGACTAAGAGACCTTTATAGTCTCCAAGTGCCATGGAGGTTCTGTTGTCGTTTAGTGCTTTTTGCTATTTGTGTTACAGTTAACAAGGTCAATCTTTCTGGGAAATGAATAAGCAACCCAGGTGATCTCAGGAGCTGAGGGAAAGTGCCCTTTTCCTGCCTCTCCAAATTCACCCCACCCTTGCTTACTGATGTCTGAGATTTCGCAAATAGAAACTGAGGTCATTACATATTTTAGGGATGCTTGAAAATCCAAATTACTCCAGAGAGAGAGCATAGAGTCAAATCTCAAAAGGGTGTTAATAACTGAAATCTTTCCCTTTTTAGAAAAGAGAGGGAAGAGAGGGCCTAGAGAGCACTAATATTTGGGTGAAAGTTTCTACTCAGAAGGGAAAAAGAAAATTTTCAATGCAGCCAGTTTCATTCAAGAGCTACCAGCCTATTAAAATGAATTGTAGTTAAAGTTGTGTTAATATAGCTACATGCAGATTTTTACATGTTTAGAATCCCCAGAGCATTGTTCATTAGCATCGTGAGCTAATATTTGTAGTATTTATATCAAGGGAATGCTTTAGAAAATATAAGCATCCTGTTTCACACATATATGGTTTTGAATATTGAAAATACTCTTCAGTAGAAGTTTTTATTTTGTTTTTAAATGCTTGTCTATATCACAATTTTAGGAACTAGTGGAAGATAGTGTTCTCCTTCAATGTTTGTGAAACACAAGCTTTCTTCCCCATAGCTTTCCTATTCCCAGAAACAGTATGCATGCACACACACACACACACACACACACACACACAATTAAGAAGCAACAATTCAGGGTTTCTAAACATCTTTATTCAGGCTATTTTCTTTCAAAATAATAAAACGTATTACACATCCTTTTTAATGAAGAGAAAGCAAACATTCTAGAAGATATAACATCTGCTGGAAATGTAATCTAAATTAAAAACTTGTGCAGACATAAGGAACAAGGGAGAAAATATAGGGACAGGAAGTATGGCAAAATGTTAATGCTGAAAGCCATTTTTAAAAACATCATGCATGATAGAAAGTGCATAGATGAAATTATTTTGAGCAAAAACCAAAACAAAACAAAAACCCTTATCTGAAGATTGACAGCAATGCTTATTTGCTTTGGGCATAATTAATCTTGTAATATATTCCCACTGAGGTTTCAGATCTTAAAAGATGGGAGGGCCATATGCACTGACCATCTGAGGATTTATACTTTCTTTCAGGAACAGTAACTCTTACCTAAATAATGAATCATTAATCCTTACAGGGGACTAAGAACTACTTCTTATTTCTTTTCAATATTAATCACCTAAGAGAAGTTTCGTGTTTTTGAGCTGATATAATATAGTCCTAAGTAATCAGAATCATGCAATCCTTTTGGTAAGAGAAATTCTTTTTGGTATGGGTAAGAGAAAACTAACTAGGCAAGAGCTATGTTACCTAGCAAGCGAGAGGTGTTCAAGATCAAGCGATATAAAGTGTATTGAAAATTATAAAGCACATAAAGTACAAAGTGAAATTATGATGTCTGGTTAACTGTGCAAAGGTTCAGTGAGATACAGTATTGCCCACTCCTGCAAGATTTGGAGGCCAGCGCTGTGGGTGGGTGTCTTAGTCTATTCTGGTTACCAAAATGAGATACCGTCAACTGAGGGGCTTAAACAGCAAACATTTATATCTCACAGTCCCGGAGGCCAGAAGTGGGATCAGGGTGCTGGCATGGTCAGTTTCTGGTGAGGACCCTCATCCTGGATATAGTGTCACATGGCCTTCCACGGGATCTCTCTCTGTCTGAGAAGCTTCATCTCAGAGAGCACTTGAGAGAGATCTGGTGTCTCCTGCCTTTTTTAAAAGGACACTGATCCCGTCACGAAGTCCCCACCCTCATGACCTCATCTAACCGTAATTACCTCCCCAGCTCCAAATACCATCACCTTGGGGATGGAGTTTCACCATATAAATTTTTAAGGGAAACACACATTCAGTCCATAGTAGTGGGTAAATGGGGCGTGGTGTAATTTCAAAAGTGCTACAAGCTCTATCCACTTCCTCAACAATGGAACCACTGCTTCAGACTGAGATCCTGGCTCTAGAAAGCTTCTGCTGAAAGATGTTTCCTACATGATAGGGTAACAGATTAATTTTTTTTTTCAGATTAACCAACTTTCACCTATAAGAAAGCAAAGCTGTGAGGAAAGGAGACACAGGACAAACAATTTTTGAAGGCGAGTGCATGAGGGCAGGATGGAAAGTTCCAGACATCGTTCATTTCGGGCAGGACAAGCCCTCGATGGTGTCATGGGCAGCGTCATGGTGGGAGGTTTTGGTAATCGAGGAATAGCACCAGCACCGAGGCCCTGTGTCACTTGCAGGGAACAGAGGACGGGAGAGGGAGTACTACGGGAGGAGTGGGACACACTCAAGCCCCATGTTGCCTGTGATGCAGTATAGCGGCAGCCTGAGCCTATATGCCTGACCTCAGTTCATTAATCTCTGAGCATGTCCCTTCTCCTCATAAATGCACCTTTGTTTTCTGCCCAGTGCACAAACATCACGACCCGTGTCTGAGAATGTTGGGAATTTTATGAGGTCCATAAAGTTTTAGCTGTGGTCTAGTCCACCAAGGCCAAAATAAATAAATAGAGAGAGTGTAAGGGTAACAGTTTTTTTTTGTTTTTTTTTTTAAACATGGCTAAAAGAAAGAAAAACTGCTGAAGCTCTAGAATAACTTAGTCACATGGCTTGCAGGGGATTTCTCCTTACCAACCAAGATTTCTTTAGAGTGCAAGCTGAGAAACTGCAGGCGAAGATGTAGCCAACAATTTCGCTTTTCAGATTTCTCTGAGAATATTCTGTTCTGTGGAGTTAGGTTAAGAGGGTAAAATAATGGACAACCCATTGGCCATAAGCCTGAAGCTAACTGGGTAAAAGAAGCAAAATGCCTAGGCTTTTTAGAGTTGGGGTTTGGGGGCAAATATTAATGATAGAATTAATGACAATTTATAATGTAATAAACTTCTTTTTTTTTTAAAAGATTTTATTTATTTATTTGACAGAGAGAGATCACAAGTGGGCAGAGGCAGGCAGAGAGAGAGGGGGAAGCAGGCTCCCCGCTGAGCAGAGAGCCCGACGTGGGGCTCGATCCCAGGACCCTGAGATCATGACCTGAGCCAAAGGCAGAGGCTTTAACCCACTGAGCCACCCAGGTGCCCCTGTAATAAACTTCATAATGACTTTTTTCTCTTCTCTATTTTCCTAAGGTTCAAAATCTGGATCATTCAAATTTCTTGAGCCAACATCCTTGGTGTGCTACGATAATATGATTAGTATGATTATTCTTAAATACAATGTTTTGAATGTCTACTGCATGCCACATACTTTTCTAAGAACCTGAAATGCATTAACTAAATTACTTATCACTATGTGAAGGAGTTACTGGCATTTTCCATTCCGAAGATAAGAAAACTGAGACATAGGTCAGTTAAGTAACTCGCCTTAGATTACACAGCCAGTAAGTTGAGAACATGGGATGTATATAGTCTACATTTAGCTCTCAATTCTTAAAGTCATGAAAAATTTAAGGTCATGAATTTCTAGTTACTCTCCTGACGCAGTGTGTTTTTCACCATCATCATTATTATCAATAACATTTTTGGGTGTTCAATATGTGTATTAGGAATGCAGTTAGGGGTGCCTGGGTTTCTCAGTGGGTTAAAGCCTCTGCCTTTGGCTCAGGTCATGATCTCAGGGTCCTGGGATCGAGCCCCGCATCGGGCTCTCTGCTCAGCAGGGAGCCTGCTTCCCCCTCTCTCTCTGCCTGCCTCTCTGCCTACTTGTGATCCCTCTCTCTCTGTCAAATAAGTAAATAAAATCTTAAAAAAAAAAAAAGGAATGCAATTAGTTAGCAGTGAAAAAATCATAATGGTGAGTAGAAAAAGCAAGCTCCAGAACAATAAGAGAATATGATGCTCCCTATGTGAAATGCAATTATTCAGTCATAAAATACCATATAACATTTATACGATGGTGCATGTGCGTAAGAGACATATCAGCCTCATGCGAATGGCGCTTCCTGGTCCATGAGGAGGGTGATGGGATGGGGTGGTGGTAAGAGTCTGGAAGCAATTTTTCGAAAGGGGGCTTTTGTTAATTCTGAGCGATATGACCATAATGCTTCATATTTTTTGCATTTTTTAAACTTCTAAAACTATGATAAAAAAAAGAATATTTATGGAAGACACTGTTTCCTATGCTGAAGGTGACTTCATTTTAGCTAGGAGTCAGGACATGCAGATAAAGAGGAGACTCATAAGACAGGGTGTAAATTAGGACTGTGGAATGTAAGGTTGGTGGGCCTTCAGAGGACAGGTTGCTCAAGGTCAGTAGAATTGGAAAAAGCTTCTTGGAGGAGGGGAGATGTGGGCTGAATGTTGAAGGTTTAACCTAGAGAAGTGGAGAGAAGGGAATCTCCAGGCAGGCTGTCCCGGGTTGGGATCCACAGAAGCAGAAGAGGAATAGTTTGAAATGCAGGGCACTGGTTAGAGGTCAGCACCTGTAAAAAGAAGAAGGAGGAAGTATATTGGGCAAAGGGAGAGCTCAAACAGTGAAGCAAGCCTGACAATGTGAAGGCTGACCCAATGGGGAGGCCCGGAGGGAATAATGTCCACCAGAGTTATCCCATGGCAGGCTGATGTGGCGGGCCTTTCTTTTCTGACTCACCCCTGACACAGGCTGCCTGGGGGAAGAGCACGGCCATAGACATCATCTCTGCAGCTGATGGACCACTCTTCCCCATGGTTGAGAAGTAAGTCCTTCATTGAAGAGGAATCTTGGTGATACATCTCCATGTCCATCAAGATGTGAGTAATAATAGTACCTACCTCATAAGGATGTTATGAGGGTTAAGCGAGTTATTATATGGAAGGGCCTTAGACGAATGTTTGCTGCTATTATTGCATGTGTGGGTACATGAATGTGAGTGCAATGCTCCTGTGCCATGGCTAGAATCTTGGAGAATGATTTCTGGGATGTAATGAACTAAAGTGAGTGCTTCTATAGCTCATTTGCTCTCTATCATTGCAAATTGCCTTGCTTGAAGTCCTGGATTATTTTATGCATTACTTTTTAGCAGTTGAGATGGTTTTGACTTTGTTGTGTTGTGGACATTATGGGAGTTACAAAGCCTTTGAATGACCCCAGGCAGCCATGGTGTAAAACTTGGCCCATTTTACCTATTAGGTGATAAAATAGAAACAGAACAGAAGGAGCCAAGCAGAGCTAATGGAAGATGTGATTCAGGTTGGAGCCCCAAGGTTGACCAAATGTAAAAGAGAGCACACAGACCACTGTGCCTGGAGTCCTATATTCAGACTCTGGGAAGAACAGGGGCTTCTGTGGGGTGGCTTTGGTCTAGCAATGTGGGGTTTCAGGTGCACTGAAGGCCCAGCCTAGCTCTCTTAGACTGCTGGCTTCTAAAATTCTAAACTCTGGTCTCAGCCTTTCCTGGGCTTGTCTCAAATGTTATATGCCCCAGAAGCAAAGACCTTTGTTATTTGAAAGAGACTTGGGTTGATTTTCAGATTGAACTGGGTAGCAAAGAGTTCATTTTAAGAGCAGAGGAGAAAAATGTTTGCCTCCTGGGAAATAACGATGGGCACCAGGAATATTTATTTAAAGAATGAATCTAGGCCCCAAAGTCTTGACTTCTGTGGAGCTCACCGTCTGAAGAAAAGGGAGCACAAACTCCAAGAAAAATGTGTGTGTGTGTGTGTGTGTGTGTGTGTGTACAAATATATGTAGATATAGATATAACTATGAACTTGCATGGAACTCTGAGAGAGATCCATCTCATGGCTAGAAGAGCTATTGAACATGTTATTGGAAGTGGGATCTGAAGGGCTGAGTCTCGGAAGAAATGAACAAAGTAAACATTTTATTTACTTTGTTTCCGTTATACCTGTTTGGAAAAGAGGAATCCTTTGAGGGGATAGAAGTTGTGAATTTCTTGCATACAGAAATCATGTATATTTCACTTTTGTAATTCTGACTTTGCATTGCACCTGACACACAGTAGGTTTCAAAAATATTGGTTGAACCGAGGGCAACCAGTCAGGCTGTCATGTAGGAGGCAGGTTGGAATGGATGAGAATGAAGACAGGAGGGAAGATGTGGCCATGAGTAGGAGATAAGGGTCTAGAGTGGGCATGACAGGGGCAATGGGAATGGACAAAAAAGTCCCAGGCATGTTGTAGATCTCTGTTTTGCAATCAGGGTCTATAGACATATTCTTAGAGTCAGCAAACTCTCACTGAAAATTTGAAAACGCTGCCTTTTCTTTTTGATCATCTGGATGACCACATTATAACTGAACCCTGCCGTGTGATTTAGGTGTTGTGTTTTCTTTGCATTTGTGGTTGAATGTTGGCACCACATAATTACCAAAATGATAGCATTTAAGTTTTAAATATGCTGGTAAGCATGTATGGCTGCTATTAGGTTGGCAACTTCTAATATGAAAATCCCAATAACCATTCCTCACTTACTGCTTTTCAGGAGAAGTTTTGTTTATCCAGGAGTCTAAACACTGGAAGTGCCCAAAGAATAAAATTGTTCTAAATGATTTTAAAATAATGGTAAAAAAAAAAAAATCTCTATGGCAATAAAGAATGATTAGCTCTAGTGTGTTTGCTCTGGTGAATGGCCCTGAGAATTCAGAGGCCCACGTAGCACAGGGCAAAAAGGATATGTGAATGACCATAAATGGTCACTGTGGGATCATCGTGTTCTCCCTCCTTCCCTCCCTCCTTCTCTCTCTTTCCCCCCTTGCTAATAAGATGGAGTTGTGGTGGTTCTGGGTTGTTCACATTTTGGCAGGAAACAACTGAGCCAAAGTGTTACATTTAAAGTATTAAGTTGAACTTGGGCAAATATGTGTTATGTATCCCATTTCTTAATGTAAATACTGAAATGAAAGAACAAGAGGATGCATTCATGAAACACTGGGGTGGAGCAAGTGTTTCTTCATGCTAGTATGCTTTTGGATTTAAGGCTCTAGAAATATAGGGACTCTCAATCAAGCTATATGTCTGGACAAACCAAAAAAACCCCCCAAAAAACAAAAACAAAAACAAAAAAACAAACAAACAAAAAAACCCCATCCCAGACTATGAATTATTTTACTCCATTCCAAAGACAAAATTACTTGTTTGCAGTGAAATTTGCACTGGAATGGAGCTTCCATGGGGCAAGATTTTGGTTTCTTAAATTGTTTAAATATATTGACATGTTATTTGGGACACAAGAAAGTGGAATAGTGTGGTAGAATAATGTAATGTTTAATTGTTGAGGCCAATGAGAAAAGAAAAAGGTAGGTTTAATATGTAGATGATACAATTCTGCCAAATGATGTAGGAGTTCACTATATGGAGGAAATGTTCATAATTGATAAAATAGAGGAAAGAGATTGCAGAACTGAGTCATCACATGGTAAACAGTAGCAGAGACGCTGGACTCAAAGGATGTCACCCTGTAGCAATTAGTCACATATAGTCACATTGTGAATAGAATTTGGTTTTGGCATATGACTGATACCTGGTTCTTCATTCAGTTGCTAATATAACTGAAATGTAACCCACCAGGGCAGGTATTTTTGCCAGTTTCATTTATTGCTGTGTCTCCAGCACCTCTTACAGTGCCTGACACATAATAGGCACTCAATAAAAATCTTTTGGAATGATTACATTTAAATTTTATTGGTTTTGTACTTTTGTTGTATTAATTTATAGATTTGTTCTTGTTCCATGATTGACTGAGAACCTTATGCCAAGGAACTTTGAACCTAGTTCTGTGTTGTGCACATATTAAATAAGATTAAAAATAGTTAAATTCAACACTGGGAGTTTTTTGTTTTATAGGTTTCTATACCTTCCTCCAGTTTGTTCACCACTGTGATGGAGTAGGAGTCATCAAGTTACAAACTTTATATTGTGTATCACAGGAGAAGGGAAGTAGAAAGTGGAACAAAATAAAGAGAAAAGGAAAGAGATTAGAGATGAAAGTGAGATTATGAATCTCGAGGATTACCAGGAGAAGGGACCATTACTGCCGCAGTGTGTTGGATAATGTTCCCCTCAAAATATTTGCATCCAGAACCTGTGGATGTGACCTTATTTGGCATATGGGCCTTTACTAATGTAATTGAGGTAAGACTCTCGTGATGAGATCATTCCAAATCAGAGTGGGCCCTAAGATGGAAGAGGCGAAGATGCACGGCACAGAGAGGAAGGCCACACGCAGGAGGCAGGAATTCAAGTGACGCATGTACCAGCCAAGAAACACCAGGAGTTGTGGGCAGCCACTAGAAGCGAGGAGAGAGACATGGAACTGATTCTTGCTCAGAGCCTCCAGAAGGAACCAACCCTGCTGACAATTTAATTTCAGACTTCTGGTCTCCAGAACTGTGGGAGAGTAAATATCTGTTGTTTCAAGCTACCCAATTTGTGGTAGTTTTTTACAGGAGCCCTAGGAAACTGACACAACTGTGTGATGTCAAGATAAAGAAAACACATCCTTAGAACCGATGAAACATTTTAAAAATATTTCAAATATTTTGTTTCCTTATAGTTTCTTTCCCCCCCTGAAGTCCTGCTAATAATATGTCTTCTAAATGGGCCACCATTTGAGAAAATGAGCAGCTCAACTGAAAGACTTTAAGATTTTTAAAAAAAATTTGTTTGTGAGAGAGAGAGCACATAAGCAGGGGGGAGGGGCAGAGGGAGAGGGAGAAGCCTGACTCTGTGGGAATCGATCCCAGGACCCGGATATCATGACGTGAGCTGAAGGCAGATGCTTAATCGACTGAACCACCCAGGTGTCCCGCAACTGAAAGACTTTTAAAAACCACCTTACAAAACAGATTTTTTTTTTTTTTTGCATTTAGAGCTTTTTTTCTTTGACTAGTGCCTTGGTTATTGTCATATAGTCTTCCCTCTTTCATAGTGAATACACATCTGCTGGTATGTGTGCACACACTCCAGTCAGAGTCTGACTTTCGTTGTTCCTCTCCCACCTAAGATAAAGAAAGGGCAAAAATAAGAGGTGACTAGTTTGCTAAGAAAGATATTCCAAATGATTGTTGCTAACATCAAAAACCAATACCAGGCTCAGTACCTCGAGTCTCTCATTGACTAATGTTATAATCTGTCTGGTCTTAATTATCATTCCATTTTCATGTGTTGTCCTATAATCATTAATCTCCTTCTTCATATGAAGAATACTTCTCAATGTGGCTGTACAAAAGTTTAGGAGGAAAACTACTTTTTTTTTAATAGGTAGTTTAAAAACCCAATTTAAAAATATTTCCATATATTCATCGAATACATAAAATATCAAATAATCATTGAATAAGTGCCACAACCATGAGGTTTTATTCCTGGCAGGAAGATACATAAATTAGATCAGCATGGGCCCTGCAATCTGCTCTTGAGAAACCTGTGCATTCCTTTCCTGTCACAACTGCTAGAAAAGGCACTTTATATTCTACATCCCAAATAAAGCCTTGGGTTTAGAAATGCTAGCGTTTTCATCTGCTTAAATCAGAGTGGGCTCTGAAGGGTGGGGAGGGGGTATTATTTTTCATTTCAACCATTCAAAAGAATTAGCTTTCCAGAAGAACTTTTGTTCCTATAATAAACCTAACTAGATCTACTTATGCACTCAAAAAAACATAAAAGAAAAGGAAAGAAGAAAAAGAAGAAGAAGAGAAAATGTGGAGGAGCCAAGAATCTGTCAGCTCCGTAATAGTGGTTGACCAAACTCTGGCGTTGAACTCTTGTAAGATTTCTGCAGAGCCAGAGGACTTTCAGAGAGGAGGAGAGTCTTATAAGGAAGCAACTCTGGTGCAAAATGATCTAAGTCTGACTAGGGCTGCTAATGTGTTCTGCAGTCAGGGAAGAAATGGTTCATCTCTGAACTTCATTTATTGGTTAGGGGATTTTACAAAGCAAAACTGCTATCTCCCCCACCCAGGGGAGATGGGGCTTATATCACCATGAGAATACCCCCAGCGGAGTAGTTTGAATGATGTGTGTCCCCAAAAGTGGGGTGTAAGCTAACTTTAAAAATTGATTGAAGCCTTTTCCGTCCTAGCTTTATTGAGGTATGATTGACACATAACATTGTGTAAGTTTAAGGTGGACAATGTGATGATTTAAGATATGTATAATGTGAAGTGATCACCACGAGGTTTGTTAATACATCCATCACCTCACACAGTTACCTTTTGTGTGTATGTGATGAGAACCTTTGGGATCCGCTCCCTTAGCAACTTTCAAGTATATATGCAGCACAATATTGTTAACTACTGTGAACATGTTGTGCATCACATCTCCAGAACTTATTCATCTTATAACTCTGATCAACATCTCCCCCGTTTTCCCCACGCCCCAGTCCCTGGCAACCACCATCCTATTCTCTGTTTCTAAGCTTGGCTTCTTTTAGATTCCATATACAAGTGAAATCATGTGGTATTTGCCTTTCTCTGTCTGACTCATTTCACTCAGCATCGTGTCCTCGAGGTCATCCATGTTGTTGACAATGGCGGGATTTCCTTCTATTTATGACTGAATAATATTCCACTGTAAAACTGAACTAGGTTTTGAATACATTGGCAACTTGACTAACATTTGGGTTGTGTTTCCATATGTTGGGTTTACCCACAGTGAAGGCCCTGGACGAGGGAGCAAAGAGACAGGGGTCCAAATAGTGGAGACACCAGATGCTACGGAGACAGTCCCATGTGGACACAAATTGTTCCTTCCTCACTTACTAGCACTGTGACCCCAGGGAAAAGATGGAACCTAGCTGTCTTTTTCCTCAGCTGGAAAATGAGGATAACTAGAGAGAATTCAGAGGGTTGATGCTGGCAGATTAAATGAGGTAACATGGGCCAGAAGCCTGGTGTGGTTCCTGGATCCAGGAAGGTCCTCCTTATGAGACCAACAGCTAACTCTTCTGTCTCCACATGCTAACCAAGTGAGCATCCCCTAACCCTTCAGCAGTCCCATTTGTCTGTCTACGTTCCTATGTCACAGCGTGCTTAAATATTCCTTTATTTCTAGGTTCAGTTAAGATTTGGTTTGACTATAAGTAATAGAGGCCCCAAATAGTAGCAGCTTAAACAAGATCAGAATTTATTTCTCTGCAGTAGACATCCAAAGATAGAGCAGACAGATGTTCTGCTCATCAGGGACTGAGGCAAACTTCCTTTTGTTCCTCTATCATGTGTCTTTCTTTTCAAGTTACTTTGTGATGCATAATGGCTGCTCTAGCTCCAGCTATCGCTATCATGTCTCCGTTCTGGCTAACAGAAATGAAGGAAGAATAAAGGAAAAAGTGGGCAAAGACCTTTCCCTACTATCTTTTCACAAAACGTCAAAACACTTTCATCTTACTACTCCTTGTCCAGACCTTAGGCACCTGATCACTCCCAGGCACAAGAAAGGTTGGGGTATGTCCAGCTTACAGACTGGGTTTCTAATACTCTGGAAAGGGGAGACTGGATATTGGGGATGACCTGCACTCCCAGCTCTGCATTAACAGTTACTTCAGTTACTGCCCACATATATAGATATTTTCCAACCCAAGAGTTGCTTGTTTTCTGAACATGATCACTATCTGCAAAGGCTGTTCTTCTCAACTCTCACTATGGGCAGAGAGGCAGAATGCTATGACTCATAGCCTACTGCCCCCCACCCCCTGTACCAAATATAGCAGAAGAGGAGTGGTTCTCCAAGAAACAGGTGGTGCTAGTAAAAGGAGGGGAAACAGAATACTGGGCAGACCAAACCAATATATGTCAACTACACTCTTGCAACTTGTTGTTGGGGAAATGTTTTCAACGGAACCCATGAATAAAAAGAAGAAAAAAGAAAAGCAAATGCCAGTGGAACCGTCTTACAACCCTGATTCTGGCCATTGATGATCAAGAAGCCCTCTGATTGCATGACTGGCTCAGAGCTAGGCCTTTGGGTGGAGTGTATCTAAGTACATCGGGCAAGAAGTCCTCGCTTGCATTGGGGGTGCTACCCTGGAGTCAGGTAAGCCAGGGGCTGCTCACAGCCATGCCCCCTGGTTCAACACAGACACACACACAGGCACACACACACAGACACACACACACACAGATTGAGAGATTGAGAGAAGGCCCATCTTCAATAAAAGAACAGAAGAGAATATGGCCAATAGACAGAGAAAGTCTGAACTGAGAAATAGAGTAAGAGAATGAGTTTTGATGTCATATCTTGGGTCCTTCGGGGTTCTTGAGGCCAACTCTACCCTATGTTAGTTTTAGATCTAAAATAAGTCTTTTGCTTAAACTTGCTTCTGTCATTGCAACTGAGAGATGTGTGACAAATGGATGTGTCTCCTTCAAAATCCATAAGAAGCGGTGTTCATAGACCTGCCTGTGATTCGGAGCTGTCGAAGTAGTTTGGTTTTAAAACTAAGATTAAAAAAGATACAAAATTAAATCATGGTATGTGTACTAATTAAAATTAACATTTTAAAATGACAGGATCACAGGTTCGAAGCATGGAGTATGGATTCGGAGTGTCCAGATCTGGGTCCTCCACTTAGCGTATGATTTTTGCAAACTTACTCTGTCAGTCTCAGAGAGATACTAATGAACCTATCTCACAGATGCGTTCTGAGGTTCGGTAAAAGAGTTAATAGTGCTAAAGCACCTGAAATAACGCTTAGCCTGTAGCAGGTACTTCCTACGTGTAGTGCTATTCTGGATCCCTTTGTAAACTACTAAGACTTTTTTTCCTTTGGCATTTCAGATACAGATGTTTGAATGAATTTCATTTTAAACGTTTTGTAAAGCAACTACTCTATAATTTACAGACTTAATACCGCCACACATTTGTAGATGAAGATTGCTTCATATAAGGTAAATCTACACAGAATTAAAATAAGGTGGTTTCTCTGATTGTTATTTGCTATAGAATTCTCCACATAAATCCAGTACTAGCCTGGGATGTGGCATTTGCAGACTGTGTATCACTGCAATTACCTTGTCTCTCAGTAATATTTTCTGGAGGCGATTATTTGAAAAGTTGGGTCTCAGAAGTGTTAAGTATGTACCATACCTGTCACCCTAACCAGGGCAGGCCTGTTGCCTTAGATCCACGAAGGCAGCTGACTCTGGGGACAGTCAGCAGAGCTTCAGAAATCACGAAGTATCAGGATTCCAAATGAGTAAAAGAGCGGGACCCTGGTGAGCAGGTATGAAGAATCAGGTTACATTAATGAAATCTGTGTCTGAACAATGGACACTTTCTGAATCCCTTGGAGGATCAGGTTGACTGTGTGCTATGTCCTAGAATTAAACATGAGCTGGAGATGATTTGTGAAGGAACACTAGCTCTTGGTTACATATGTGTAAAGTTCTCGGTATTCTCCAAGGGAAAGGTAGAACAGAAATGTGTATTTAGATGTTAACGCTTCTGCAGACCTTCATCTAAGCATCCAAATGAACAGCCTCTCTCTGCTAGGCCAGGCTGGCACCTGCCTTCTCACGAGGAAAGGACTGCCTTGGCTCACAATTGCAACTTCCCAAGGCTGGTTGTTTTTAGCTACAAGAAATGTTTTTCTGGTTCTGACCCTATATAGAGAGATGCTTTCTTCCAAAGCCAAATCACAGAATGCTAGAGCCTCTTCACCTCGGCTTTATTTTATAGATCAGAGGGCAGTGTTCCAGAAGGCAAGAACCTGTCCAAGGTGGTGCAGCCAACAGCGGTATCAGGATGAGGATCTAGACTGTGTCCTGAAAGATTGCCAATCATTATTTCCCCCCATCGTTATTAATATTAAAGCAGAGAGACAGTTTTTCTCTGTGAATTGATTCGCGTGTGACCTATTAGCATTATTTGCACGCTCCACCGAATCAGTAAACCCAAGGGAGAGCTAACCAGGAATTCGAGCCAGCAGGGACAATTTAACAGTATAACGCCGGACCTGCTCCTATGGGCCTGACCCTCCAATGCCAACTACGTAACTGACAGGGCAGTCTGACGCATCACTACCGTGAGAAAATCTTGGCAAAGAACGGCCAACTGGGAATTGTCACGCCTGTCGTCAGAACAGGGAGTAAAGTATTTCATTAGGTAAACCCAGCCTGTTTCCAGTACCCTGCAGTGTACATAGAAGTCAGTGGTTGGTTACTCGCTTGTGACAAATAGTTATAGGCAGGAAAATGCTATTTATACAGTTGGCATCAAGTCTAGATCGTATTTCCACACCTTAATGTATTCTCAGAGCTAATAATACGTTGCTCGTGATTGCTGCAAAGCTGATCTCACTGCCAACTTTTAATCTTTAAAACCATTCCTATCATAAGCTTCTTGGCTCTTGACCATAGCGCAAGTCGGGATCTTGTTACTAGCTGGTATGCTAAAGGAAATGCAGCTGAGGTGAAAGAGAAGGTGTAAATCAAGAAAATAATTGTGATCTGAATTCCATCTTGTTCAGAACTTGAACAAACATTCATAAGGAAGGTAGAAATTCTCTGATAATATTTGCGGCTTTTAAAAGGTAAAGGCTTGGTTCTTAAATGCTTCTGAACTATGTTTCCTTATTTTTCCACACATCCATAAGTATTCTTTGATTTCTTTCCATCCTTGTCTCCTTTTCTCTTTTCCTTAGTCCTTCCAAATTTCCTTTTACAGTGTCTAGGTTGGGTAGGGCCAAATGCTCACAGGGCTTCCAACCATGAGACGTTAAAGCATCGGTTCTGCTGCCCGAGTGGGTTTCCCACTTTCCTGGATGGCCCAGCTCTCCTGCTGTAGGAGACATGAGGCATGTGGTGCGGTTGTGGGAGGCAGTTCCCAAATCCTATCCTGGAACCATTGCAGGGTGGTGTTCCTACTGAGACCACCAGCAGTGGCTTTGGCAGGTGCTTGTGTACAAGAAAGACTGCATGGTCTAGTGGGTGGAAAGAACACTGTGCTCAGGACAAGGTCAACCGGGTTCTGGTCCTCCTTTCTGTGTGGTCCTGAGAAGATCATTTAATTTCTCTGAGTATCTTTTTCCTTATCTATTAAGTGACAAGGTTGGACCATGCAGTCTCTAATTCCTTTCCAGTGCCAATGTTCGGGATTCAGGAAACTTAATTTGATCCAAGGCATATCAATTTCATTTAATAAGACTCATGTCATGATGGGATTCTTCTCTACATTCTCAAAAGAAAATAAAAATAGATATTTGTTTTGGAGTTACAGTAATTAAATGTGACTGCTTTTGGTGTAATTCCAGCATCTGGGAGCTTACTAAGCATTAATGGAGGAGCAGAATGAGCTGAAGCCTAATCTGACTTTTCATTTTAAATTGGAGATGATTGGTTCATCTTTGAAGTACTTATGTTCCCTGAAAGTATCAGATAACAAAATACAGTCAGAATTCCATGGAAATCAGTTATTCCCATAGCAGGTAGTGTTGCACAATTCTCCAGTCAAGACAGTGTCACTATGGTAACCACAGGGACCCCTGCCCCAAATGTGCCCCTCTTCATCCAGTGGAGAGAGCGACAATCGCCCCACTCTCTATACTTCAATGAATATATTCACATCAGTGGAATTTGTTGGAGAAAACAAAATCTGTGGTTAAGTACTAGGGATCAAAAAGAAAGACAACACTAAATGAGAGCTCTCATTTATGAAATGTTGAAATAAAAAAAAAATCAGTGCCCTCCAGCAATCTGATTCACATAGTCATCTAAACCAGAGGCTCTCAGCTTGGTGTGGGGAGCCACTGGTGAGTCTCTATCCATTTGGGATTTGTTGAAAATAATATGTGAAGTTGTATTCAATGTAATATTTGAAAGTAATCCATTTGCAAAATTTCACATAAAAAATGAAAACAGATTCAAGGTTATTCCTTTAATATTTATTTCTCTCCCATTGCATTCCAGTGTTTCTAAAGTCAAGGGTGAACAGGGTTGAATTAAAATTAGGGTAAGGGATCTGTGTGTTATTCTGGGAGTGTCGAGGAGACCGTGCCTTGCATATGAACTTATCCGACCTGGCAGGAACAAAAGCTGAAAATCCGCTGAGCTAAAAGGCTGTGACCCAGTCTCACATCAACCTATGTTGAGCAATCGCCAGGGACTCGCCAAGATTGAAAATTTATAAATATATACTTTCTTTCTCACTGGGATTATTGCACACACACACACACACACACACACACACACACATACAATTTCCTTTATTATGTAACATGCACATGTTCATTGCAAATAAGATTAGCATATTTCGATAAATATAGAAGTAAACTGTATTCGCAAATGCAATAATAGTAACCTATCTTAAGGAGATATTGTGATAGTTAAACGAGTGGCTGTAAATATTCATCAGTGACAACGCCTGGCCCAGAGCAAGCCCGACTGTGAGTGTTAGCTGTGATCAGTATCATAGGCTTCAGTATATATCCTTTTGATTTCTCCTCCCAACTGTTTCTCTTTCAGGATTTCTTAACTCAGCAAATGGCAGTCTCATTTTTTAAAAATGTATGCAGGCCAAAAACTTCATTGCTGTCCCTCTCACTGCTCCTTCTACCTCAGGCCAAATCCAATATCACAGATAAACGTGGTGATTCTACCTTTAATATATATCCAGAATTTAACTACTTCTCAACAACTCCATAACTGCCACCCATGTTCAAGTCATTGGCATCTCCTGCCAAAAGTGCTTCAGTGACCTTTGAACCGAAATATACATATCCATATATATGTTACAAACTTTACCACACTATACATTGTTTTGTGGGCCACTTTAGCATTCTATTTT
This sequence comes from Potos flavus, assembly GCA_028534135.1. Taxonomy (NCBI): domain Eukaryota; kingdom Metazoa; phylum Chordata; class Mammalia; order Carnivora; family Procyonidae; genus Potos; species Potos flavus. The sequence continues at coordinate 62,174,161 of CM052899.1, read as the reverse complement.
AGATTATGTGATTTTTTTCTCTCAGTACGTAGACTTTCATGACATTATTCTTATTGGTGGCACACAATAGATCTTTGCATGGTGAATGGATGCATTAATTAATCGAATAATTAACTGAATTATTAATTGAAACATTGTTTTATTCGTAGACCTTCAGACTAATTTCAGCCTTTTTTGAATTATAAAAATGACTGGCACAAATGTCTTTAAGAGCACCCTTAGGGGCGCCTGGGTGGCTCAGTGGGTTAAAGCCTCTGCCTTCGGCTCAGGTCATGATCCCAGGGTCCTGGGATCGAGCCCCGCATCGGGCTCTCTGCTCAGCGGGGAGCCTGCTTCCCCTCTCTCTCTGCCTGCCTCTCTGCCTACTTGTGATCTCTCTCTCTCTGTGTCAAATTAATAAATAAATAAAATCTTTAAAAAAAAAAAAAAAGAGCACCCTTAAATATAACCACAGATAAGTTGTTGGAAACGAAGTTATGACTTCAAGTGTGTTCATGTTGGGGTTTTATTATCATACATAGCAGCAGAGTAGCTGTGCTGATTTTGATCCCACCACCAAAGTGGAGGCAACATTTATTGTAAGCCTTGTGTTTTATATATAGAAAGGCTCTGGAGGCAGAGAGCCGGATTTCATTTACTGAAATTGAATAGCACCCAAGAAAAGTGAAAGATACTCAGCAGCCCGTAAAATGATTGGGTGATGGTAAGTATGTGATGGAGACCATTTTGATTTGAGGCATGAGTACACTGTGAGATTACTGATTTGCAGAGCGGTGGCAGAGTTAAAAGCCAAGCCACAGAGCAGCAATGCTTCTTTCAACCACTGGACAAAAAGACGGTAAGACAAATCATGGTGTAAAGCCTGTGTTTCTGCCCTAACGTGGCATGGCTACACCCATGTGCATTTGGGTCAGGAGGAAATGGAGCTCCCTAGGAACTACCGCAGGGTTTCAAGGATTCCTAGAGCAAAGATGATTGGACAGTATTCCTGAAGATAAGGATAGGCGGTTCCGTCTTGCCAATTTGCCTTTCCCTGGGATAGGTTGGCCCTCACTATCCAATAGTTTCCCTTCTATGCTGTTAAAATGAGAGAATGAATGATTTAAAGAAAGATGCACTTCTGTAGTATGATATCTGTTGGTCTTTAATGGACATCCAGCAGAAGGGGGAATGGAGGTGGGTTACCCTGCCCTGGGAGGCTGGCTCCAGGGAAGGCTAGCAGGCACCTGCTATTGGGGCAGATGCCTCCAAAATGCGTAACAGCCAGGGTTGGGATTATGAGCACTCTTCTACTCTGGCAATTTTCTGCAACATTGTGTTCAGAGAGAAAAGCCTAACAATGTGATATTCCAGAGGGCTGGGGTTAAGTTCTTCAGGAATTCCTGTGAGCCAGTGATTAGGAAAGCAAAAAAAGCATGGGGCAGCAGGTCCAGAAAAGCTGGACCTGTGTGGCCTCATGTGTGAACTTCCAAGGAAATATTCCTAGGTTTCTTATCCTTGAATTCTTTTCTGAGGGACTTGAGTGTGATTTTTCCCGAGGATGAAGGGGGCATTAGCTATGTAATTTCAGGGCTCCAGGATGCAGCCCCCGCAGACCCATACACCTTGTACATGGGCTCAGAGACCACAATGGTGCCTTCCCTCTCTTCTCCCTCCCTTCAGGCTCCCTTTTTCTTGAACCTGACACCTGTGGCAGGGAATTTAGATAGGCTACTAACCTGCAAGGATCAGACACACTTCTCTGGATATTCGTGCACCATCTCTCTTGTTCTGTAAAGTGTCTGTGAGTAATAAAGATAGCCAACTCTGATTTTTTTTTTTTTTTCTTTGTTCAAGAGCAGAACATAAATTCTGCTAATGTTAGCATGGCTGTAAAGTTCTTAGAGAACAAGAGGATCTTTTGAAAATATTTTGTATTCTACCCTGCTCTCCGTGCATGCTCTATAGCACTTTACAACAAGTACTTTTCCCCTGAGAATAATTTTAAATTTATTATTGTGGAAGCCCTGAAGATAGGTTCTGTAATTCTGAGTCTCTCTCAGACGTGTGGAATCGGCCAAGAGAAGCCTGGAGAATGAATGCACTTCTCCAAGATTCTTTGAGCTCCTCTCTGCCTCCCAGGCCTTCTCCCAGGGGGCTGGTTTCCATGTATTATCCTCTCAATCTCCAGCAGGTCCAACGTCACGTGTTGGAGAGTTTGCTCGCCCATTCTGTGTTTTCCAAATGCCGCCACCCTGGGAGCCAGAGTGGAGCAGGAGATATGCATTAGCTCCGTACCCCCTGCTTCCTGGACCTGCAGAATGGAAACTGGGTTCTCCATGACTCAGGCTGAGAGGCCGGACTGGGGGCACTGCTGTTCCCCCTCGGGGCATCTGATTCTTATCTCCCTGGCTTCACAGTTTGTTAATGACATTTTCAAAAGTCCTGTGGGGCTCAAAATTGTTTCCACAATTTCATTTGCTTTTGCATTAAGGGTCTGAATTTTCTATTTTTAAAGACTGACATTGTTACTGTCCTGTAATTTAAAGTGTGTGACATTTCAGTATGAAAGCCTACGTCTGAGAGCTATAAACGGACTCCTTGGGTCACTTGAAGGAGAGCTGAATGGTTCCCTCTTGTTTTGATGGAGGGCCCTGTCCCTGCAGGAGCTGTATCCAGACAGTCCTTGTGTAGGTCACATGCCTGGCAGGTCGAAGGAGGAGGCACTGGGGGGCTTGGTTCTGCTGGAAATTCTCCTGGGCTGATAAACCAAGTGACACTTCTCCAAGGCCTTGCCTGCTTTAGACAGGGGACTTTGGCTGAGCATTTCCTCTGTGCGGGGCATAGCGTGCTTGGTGCCGGAGGTACAAACAGGGATAAGACAGTCTCTGTTCTCCAAAGGTTCAGAGAGTAGAGAGTTCTCCTGCAGGCTGGAGTAATGTCATGGTTCTGCCACTTAACATTTTTATGACGTGGTTAAGCCGCTTGACTCTGTCAAGACTCTGTTTTCTCATCTGTAAAATGGCTTCACATATCTTCCTAAATTGTGATGATAACCTGTTCACAGACAGCCTGGGGCTCACACTTGGAAATATAAACAAATACTTGCAATCAAGGTCTTCATCCTCGAGGGACTCAGTGTCTTATCTGGAAATCACTTCCCCAATTCCTGAGGGGTGTGGTGAGGATCAGTCACAAAGATCTCTGACAGTTTTCTACAGTGGTACTAGCATGCAGGAGGTACTGAAGAAATGTTCATTGCTTTTTCCTTCAAAGCCTTCCTGTGGCCCAGAGGCTTGACCTATCATGGAGAGATTAGGGCAGTGTTTTGTTGGAACCTGAAGTGCCCTCACCATTTTACGTTGTAACTGCCAACACTTTAAACCTCGGGGTTTCCAATAAAATTCTGATTTCCTGCTTCTCTCCTTTAAATAGTTTTGCCAAAAGTAATAGGTGTCCATAATTTTAAACAATAAAATAGTAGCATAAGATTTAAAACAAAATAGCAGGGGCGCCTGAGTGGCCCAGTGGGTTAAAGCCTCTGCCTTCGGCTCAGGTCATGATCTCAGGGTCCTGGGATTGAGCCCCGCATAGGGCTCTCTGCTCAGCGGGGAGCCTGCTTCCCGCTCTCTCTCTGCCTGCCTCTCTGCCTACTTGTGATCTCTCTTTCTCTGTCAAATAAATAAATAAAATCTTTAAAAAAATACATAAATAAAACAAAATTGCAGTCCCTGGCCTTCCCATCACAATAAGTGATGTCCCAGGGGGCAGCTGCTTTCATTTCTTTTAACCTTATTCCTTAGCATTTAACATCTGTATTTCTAAATAATATAACAATACTGCTACTTCTCACTACGATTATTGACTTTTCTCATGAAAGATGGAAGTTGATCTCTCTTCCACACACATACTTCTCTCCAGCCCCCATCTTTCCAGTGCAGTTAAATCATCATTATTTGTTAAATTATTACCAAGTGTTTGCATGTTTAGGACAATGTCAATATCGCTCACACCTCTCTATGATTACATTTCCTTTCTTTTTTTTTTTTTCCTAGAGTTCAAATTGTCTTAAAAAAAAATCTGCTTAGTCTTATATCCCTACACTAATTAGTTTCCACATTGTCCAGGGAAACATGACTTCAGGAATTGGTTCTTTCTTTTTTTTTTCTTTCCCTTTCTTGGAGATGTTTCTGCGGTAATTTTCCTGCTCCAATCTGAACTTGAAGACTTTCAAGGCCTGCAGGACAGCTGCTGACCTGGGTATTCCATTTATTGTTATTCAAGGAATTCTCTTCCCATATCCCTCATTTTCTGGATATCTGGCATTCTTTTATCTCTGTTTATTCTCTTGTTTCTATGGAACACACCCTCCAGTAGCTTTCTAACATACGGTACATAGAAAGTAAACTTTTTGGGACCTTGTGTATCAGAAAACTTTTACTGCACACTTATATTGATTTATAGTGTGGCAGCCTATGAAATTCTAGATTAAAACTTTTTTAAACTTAAGATATTGATAATATTGCTCTAGCATGTTCTAGAGTTCGAGTGCTTTTAGAAAATCCAGTGCTGTGCTGATTCCTGGCCCTTGGTATTTGCCCTGTGTTTCCTGTCTGGGATTTCTTAGGACTTTTTTCTTTATTCCCAATATTCAGAAATTTCACAGTGGTTTGCTTTGGTGTGGTTTGTTTTTCATTTATTGTCCTGTGTACTTGGTGGGCTATTTCAACTTGGAAACTCATGGCCTTTAGTTCTGGGAAAGTTTCCTATATTATCTGATTTTTTACTTCCATCTGTTTACTTGGTGTTCTTTCTGGAACTTCTATTAGTCAGAGGTCAGACTTTCTGAATTGATCCTCTACTTTTAAAAATCTTTTTTCTCTTATTTTCCTGGTTTTTTGTTGTTGTTCTTGTTGTTCTACTTAAGGTTTTCTCAACTTTACCTTCTTTTTTCCTATTAATTTTTTATTTTGCATTTGTATTTTTAATTCTTATGAGGTCTTTCTCGTTCTCTGAAAGCTTCTTTCTTCTCTTTTAGAAATACATTCTCTTCTTGTTATTTCTATTCATGGAGGCAATATTTTCTTTTACCTGTGGATTCTGTCTCAGCTTGGTCTCTGCTTCATCTTTTTGGTTTGTTTGTCTTGTTTTATTTTTTAAAGATTTTATTTATTTGACAGGGACACAGCGAGAGAGGGAACACAAGCAGGGGGAGTGGGAGAGGCAGAAGCAGGCTTCCCAATGAGCAAGGAGCTCGATGCAGGGCTCGATCCCAGAATCATGACCTGAGCCAAAGGCAGATGCTTAAAGAACTGAGCCACCCAGGCACTCCCATCTTTTTGGTTTGTTAATTTGAGTCTGTGCATTTCGTGTATCTGATGGCCCCTGGCTGACTGCTGCCATAGGAGTGAAATAGGGTTCAAGCTAGAGGTGTACCTAGCTTATTTACACTTGGGTCAGATCAATTCATACATGATCATACATGGATTACCATACTTAGATAGCCAAAATTATTTTCAACAGTGATGACAGAAGTCTGTCATGGTAATTATTTTCATGATTATTCAGTTGAAAACAATTAACAATAAAAGGAATGAATTTTAATTTTTTTTACTTTAAAAAAATTCTTAAATTAAAAAAATTTTTAAAAAGATTTTATTTATTTATCTGAGAGAGAGAGAGAGAGAGGGAGAGAGGATAGAGGCAGAGTGAGAGGGAGAAGCAGGCTCCCCACGGAGCTGGGAGCCCAACATGGGGCTTGGTCCCAGGACTCTGGAATCATGACCTGAGCCGAAGGCAGATGCTTAACCGACTGAGCCACCCAGACACCCCCGAATGAATTTTAATTTTAAAGAAATTAATCAAATTAAGTATTTCATGCATATACTAAATTTTATAGTTACCAAAACTCATTCTTCATACTTCTCTGTGTCACTGCTTCAAATAAATATAAATGAAAACTCTGAGTGGTTATGTGGAATGGCAAAACTCAGTAATTCAGAGTTTTCTTCTGTCTTTACAATTTCTATGGTGTCATTGTTTACTTTTGGAATCTACTGTTTAAGCACAGGAATATTTAGTGTCACAGGGATTGGACACAAACTGAGCTGAAGCCAACGTGGGGAATTTGAACCTTTGAATGTACTCTCAAAAGGAACATACATAGCTCAGTTTGTGTTAGTGGAAGAACTGACTCAATAATAGGGAGTTTTCCCAATTAATTCCAGGTAGAGAATGAAAATGTGCTAATTTGTAGCTTCTAGACATATTTTGCTATTCCACAGTAGCCAGAGCAATTGTTTGGAACTTAGATGTAGAAAGGAGTTTTCGGTGGGAAGAAGTATTTTATCACTAAGGTTTTTAAAAATTGCTGCACAATTGTGCATAAAAATAAAGAATAAAAAGCAAACCAACTTTTAGGTGATTTAATTGCTGGTTCTAAATTCTCTACAGGCAATCCCTTATTACACCCTGGGCTGACAGCGCCCAGCCTGGCCCTTGCTACCCAACTGGTGCAGGGGGCTGGGGTTTTACCCAGTGTTCCACAGAGGACAATTTCTTAGGCCTTTTCCCTAGGGCCAGTCAGTTCCTCCTATGGGTGTATGTATGGCTGCCAGCATTTTGGGAACTGGCTGAGAGAAGAAGGCTGGGTACTCGTGTTTGATAGACTCACCTAATCTTGTCTTCTGTAGGGAACTTCCCTCCCACGCTCTTCGAGTTCTGTTACCCGGCTTCCTTGGCTTAGTTTTTTCAGAAAATAGAAACTTTCTGTCTGCTCCTAGGATGGGAGCTTGGAGGCCATAGTCATCTGGAAGTGTAGGAAGGAAGATCTGTGTGCTCCCTGAATAAACTTTCAACCAATTTCCTCTGTTTTCAGCCTCAATCCCCAATTCTGTTTTCTTTGGAGATTCTGGTGTGTTAATTCCTGGCCATTCCTAGAATTCTGCAGCCAAAATCTTCGGGACTTTTGTCTGTTGCTTGGTGTTCCCCATCATGGTCATTGAAGGTTGTCACTTTCTTTACTCTGCTGAGTCAGTTAGAATTAATCAATGTACTTTACATCTTCCATAGTTGGCTGCCTCTCTTTTTTGGTATCATTTTATGTCATGATCTCTTTGTCTTTGTACTTTTTTATCACTTAAAATTATTTTTAGGGGCACTGTGGTATGGAGCAGAGGTTAATGCATAGTTCCATCTATTTTATTTAATTGTAAGTCTTCTTAGTAAGTAATTCTATTTATTATTTTCACATAAAAGTGGTCGTTGACATTTTAGAGAATAGAATGTAAAGCTTTAATGTTTTCAAGGACATTTTAAATTCAAGTTGTGCCACTTACTCTGCTATCAAATCCCAGAGGGAATGTATTTGCTCTGCTATTAGGGGTAATTTAGAGGACAAGTTTGAGGAGCTGTTGTGAGGCAAGGCGATTTGGATAAATGCTTCAGGAATCTGGTCCTCACTTGAGAAGGAATCCATGATAACCTTCAGCAGGTCATAAACATTCATCCTCTAGTTTACCAATCAGAAACAGACATGCCTTGCAAAACATGTTTTCCACCAAGCATCACATGAAACCTAGGGTCACAACATGACATAATCAAAGTAATAAAAGGATAGAAATAGCTTTCCAGCTAAATTTCTATCATCCCTGGTTTATATGAATCCTAAACCCAGTTTGTAGCTCATAGAGTTAAGAGCTAGCTCGACCGTGGGTACTCTGTAGAAATTTATTTGCTTTTCTTGTCCTATAAGTATGGACCTTAAGGAAGTATTTTTGTTTCATTTTGTTTGCTTATTTTAATTGATAACAATCAGTATTATCAAGGACCCAGGAAAACTGGAACTCTAATTTATTGGAATCTTTATTAGACCTAATACTTGATTGTAAACAACATAATTTACTGTGACTACTTCAAGCAAAAACAAAGGAATTTATTAAAGGATACTAAGTATCTCACAAATTACCTCTCTTGGTGCATGTGAAATGTTTATGAAATGCCCAGAGGAAGAAACAAGGGAACATTTATCAATCAGCTCCTATTCCCTATCAGTCAAGTTTTGCCCGTAGGGTGTTAACCTTGCACTGTGGGACTGCACATGTATGAAGGCAGAGCCTATGAGCCTATGAGAAGTCGTATGATTCCGATGAGTTCCCAGAAGAGCTCTGGGGAGGGGGATACCAAGAGAGAAGACGAAGTTCATGCCAACTTGTTTTTAGGGGTAGATTTTGGGATTGGAGTTTGAGAATGAAATATATAAGAAGCTTTGGGAAACTTGGGACTATGACTGAGCCTGAGAGGGAAAATCATAGCAGCACCACTGTGGGTTATAAATAGATTCTCTTTGACATCCTTTAAGATATTCGAGAAAACATTGGAATTGCTTTTAATTACTTATAGTTGTTGGATGCTATTTATTTGAATGCCATACCTTGCAGAGACTGTACCACGTGGGGTTCTAGTTCATAAATAACTGTTAAAAGTACAAAGTTCTCTCCAGTTCATGAGAACCAACTTCTTTAGTAAGAATACCACGTCCATGTTCAGCCTCAGTGGATTTTTGATGTGAACTTTCCAGTGGCTCTCAGGCAACTGAATTGCATTACAAGCAGAATAGCTTTAAAAAGGTCTCTAGAGATTTGACTCAAGCTATGTCATTTTGGTATAAGCTAAGCTGAAAGCCAACTTTCTGAGCCTTTAAACAACTGGATACTTGTTCATTTTTCCTTCTCTGTCTGATAATTCAGGAAGCATCCATGGGACAATGGATTCTTTGGGAAAGATCACACAAAAAAAGGAAGATGTGAACACTTAGCAAGATTTAGAAAGATTTGAAGAATTTAAAACTTATCTAATGGCATTTGGAGGCCTAGGTCTAAAGAGCTAAGCTTTTTCTTTGATCACCAAGAGTATCAATTCTCAGAACTTGCCAGGAAGAGAACACGTGGACTCGGTGATTCAGGGAACTGGAATCTCCCTTTCTCTTGGGGGAGCTGAAGAGTATGTGCACACATAACAATGAGGGGAGAACTAGGCACGCAGGCTAATTTGTGGGATCAGGAAGATATCCAAATTCAGAGTAGGCAAGTCTGAAGGGATCAGGAGGGAATTGAAGGTCATAGCAGGTAATGGGCTGAGCTCAGTAAAGTCAGACCCAAACAGGGGTGACTAGACAGATATGAAAGGTTGAAACAGAAAACATCTGGACCCCAAGAGGTTGTGTAATTCTAGGATGTGGCTTTGGCCCAAGAGAAACAATTCTAAAGGAGAAGTTTGGGAATAATATTCTTGTATTTGCCACTTCTTAGCTATATGACTTTGGGCAAATCATTTAATATCTATGAGCCTCATACTTCCATTACAAAATGGGAATAATAAAGCTTACTTTCTTGTTAGGATTATCGTATGTGAAATGCCTGGTATGGTTCCTTATACGGGCTCAAAGTTATATGATTATTTCTAAGATAGAAGTTCTTTTGCAGTGAAAAACCTTGTTCTTATCTCCATGCACTCCTACCCTAACCCAATGCTGCTTCACAGATGGATGAAAGCTACTACCACTTCCTCTTTCCCTGACCTCCTACCTCCCCACTCTTCACATACCTTTGACCCCACTCTGTCTGCTAAACTCAAATAAAATATTTAGAAGCCAATGAAGACATCTGTATAGATGTAATTGAGCTTCAATGTCTTTACTGGCCTTGACTATAAATGTGACCAGAACAGGGAACAACCTCAGTGAAGCCTTTTGAAGCACAATTGAGAGAACCAGGGAAATTTAACTTGGAGCAGAAATGATAAAATCAAGGAGAGTGTAATAGCTCGTGCATTATTTGGTTCAATTTGGATGTATTTTGGGGAAATAATGGTGTCTTTGTGGTGGCCACTTGTAGAGGATTTGAAGAGGGAATCTTCATGCTGAGAAAGGGTAAAACTCCAAGAATCTCCAAGGTCTTCTGACTCTGAACATCTCTGGCTTCAGAAAGCCCATGCTGACCTATGTGGTGTATGTGGCCTTGATGAAGGTGCCAGTTTCTGTATGGAGCATATCCTGGTACTGTTTAGCCTCCAGACATGGGCCATGCCATAAAGTTTGTCTCTTGGCATGTAGAATTGGGGCCTCATAACCCTTGTTACGATAATTCCGTCAAAGCTCCCTCAATACATTTCCTTTCTATTCATCTTTTCACCAGTTGGCAATTACACGCTACAGAAAGTGTACACAGAAGGGGCTTGTTTTGGTTATCTTGTAGCTGGGTGGGAGGGAGCTGTGGCTGGTGGCTGATTCTCTGGGGTGACTGGGCATGGGTTATGGGAATGGAGATGGAGTCCCTCATCAGTTTCCAGAGCGTTGCCTCGCTAGCACCCTGGAGCCTGTGAATAGTGTTTAAATCAATGGTCAAAGTGGAGAGGGCAGCTTAGTCCTCATTACTCCCCAGGACTAATTGACCTCTTCTGAAAAGGTGCATTCTTGATCTGGTGAGACTCTTCCTCATCTGGAAAGGCCAGTGAAGCAAAAAGATCTAATGTGAAAGGGTGGGGGTGAGGGGTCAAGGGTGGCATTGAAGGGAGAGAAAGGTGCAGAGCATTCACTAAATCATTTCCACCAGAATAGAGCAGAACAAAGGCATCACCATCCTGAGAGCATTTGTTAAGGACTCAAACAGATCAAGCCTGTACAGAGTCTGGTGACCTTTTCCTGCCCTGGAGACTCTCAATTTTGTCATTTTGATGAATCTCTAAGTTGTGTTCACTGTGAGTATCTCTGATAGCAAGTAAGTGATTTAACATAAAAGGTCCTTTGAGAGAAATGCATAAAAATGGAGTCAAGCTCAATGCTACTCCAAAGCATGCCGTTTATTTTTAAATGTTCCCCTCATCTATCTTAGTTATTACACTTGAGGTGAGCACAGCATAGCACATAGAGTTGTTGAATCACTATGCTGTATACCTGAAACTAATGTAACGTGTGTCAACTGCACTCAAATAAAAAACAAATAAAAATAAAACATCGAGCAAGTTGTAATTAAGAAGGAAGGAAGGAAGAAAGGAAGGAAGGAAGGAAGGAAGGAAAGAAGGAAACAAGGAAGGAAATAAGGAAGGAAGGGAGGAAGGAAGGAAGGAAGGAATAAATTAAAATTAAATTGCAAGAAACAAAAAACAAAAATTAAGTTTGATTCCTTTCGAGTCTTCTATAGGTGATATAAAGCTCAGAAATTCATGCTACCATCCCCTAAGAGCCAAAACATTTATTCAATGTGTGGGAATCAAATCTCAGAGAGTCATATTGAATATTCATTTTGATGCCTCCTACAGAGTATATATAAAAAAATACAGAATACTCTCAGATCATCTGTTTCCAAATAAAACCAATCATGTTGCTATCCACTGTCAACTTTGTACTTTCATCAGCCTGGTAATAATACCAAAGTGAATCAGAATAGAATTAATTTAAGAAGAATTTAGACTCTTTAGTCTGCAATTTGCTGTAAGTTTTACCTGCAGGCTGCTCACTAAACCTTATATCTCTAGCCATACAACTTGTTCTCAAGTCCTTCTCACCCTTTCTTCAGTGAGAACTTGTTCCTAAGAGTTTTCAAGTTGGCACTGTACAATTGCACGGTCCAATCTGGTAGTCACTAGCTACATGTGGTTATTTATATTTACACTTTAAAAAATACAATTAAAATTTGTTTCTTGGTCACACTAATCACGTTCAGATGCTCAGTAGCCATATATGGCTAGTGAATACCTTATTGGACATCACAGAAAATCCTTTTGGATAGCAATGATTCGTAATCTCATCTGTAGAAATGTGAACCTTTGAAATGCATTTCCTTAGCATGGGGAAAGCACACTCTCATCTAAATACCCAGACAAAATGAAAATTTAATGGGTATATTGGCACTTCATTTCAATTTCTCTTTTGGAGAGTGGTAATCATTGAATAAGGACTGCTTCTCTCATGATCCTTAGTTATGGTAACCAAGACCCTGAACAAAAACCACTTTGGTCAGTAAAGAATTATACCTGCCCTTGTATAAATGGCAGAGTCTTCTTGTTACTTAGAAGAAAAGATTCTATGACCGTGACATGTTATTTCCTTGCCTCCTAATGGTCATTTGAAAATCAACCTTCATTTCTCTTCAATTGCAGAATTCTACCAAACAGACATGACAGTTTTTCTAACTCTAGAACTGCTAATAAGAGAACTGGAGGAAGGGCAAACAGGTCAGGTCAGATTAATTCCTTCTCGGATCTCTGATAATATTGAAAATCTATGTGGAACTGACTCTCCTGGCTTATTATGTGAAGCCAGCATTACTCTAATGCCAAAAAGCCAGAGAAAGATATAAGAAAACCACAGACCAGTATCTCTCATAAATATAAAAATAAGAATCTTTTAAAAATAATAAATTGAATCCAATAATATATAAAAATGATACTGCATCATGACTAAATGGGTTTCATCTCAGAAATGCAAGATCGGTTTGATGTTTGAAAATTAATGTACTTCAACAACATAGAAAACAAGAAGCATGTGATAATTTTGATAGATACAGAAAAAGAATTTAATGAAATTCAGCATTTATTCATAATAAATAGTTTCAGCAAACCTGAAATTGAAAGGCACTTCCCCAACCTGGTAAAGAGCACCTGAAAAAGTTCTATGACTAACATGGTACTTAAAAATAAAAGACTGAATATTCTCACTCAAAATTGTCAAGGCAGGGATGCCTGCTCTCACCACTTGTATTCAATCTTGTACTAGAGCTACTCCTCAGTGCAACAAGAAAAGGAAATAAAAGGAATTCATATTGGAAAGGAAGCAATGAAATGCTTTATTCTTAGATGACATAACTGTTTACATATAAAGTCTCAAACAATGTAGAAAAATGATATTATATCCAATCAGTGAATTTAACTAAGTTTTAGGATACAAATCCATCATACTAAAATCAGTTGTGCTTTTATATACTAGTAGTGAATAATTAGAAATTGAAGGAAAAAACAGTATAATTTATAAGAGCACCTCAAATGACATTAACAATAACAACATAAATCATGAAATTAAATACTTTCAGGGACAATTCTAACAAAATATGTACAAAAAGGCCTAAATAAATGCAGAAATATATATGGATTCATGAATTGGATGACTCCATATTGTCGAAATGTCAATTTTCTACCCAAATTAGTTTATAGATGCAGTATCATCTCAATAAAAACTTCAGCAAGTTTTTCCTAGAAATGGACAGGTTGGTTCTAAAGTGTATGAGGAAAACAAAAAGGTTGAGAAGCCAAGACAAAATGGAGGATTCAGGATACCTGAATTACTATAAAGATACAGTAACCAGGACTATGGTATTGGCAAAAGTATAGACACACGGTTTAATGGAATGCAGTAGAGAAATATATATATATATATGTTATATATATAACATATATATATGTTAATATATATATATGATTAATCGATTTTTAACAAAGAAACAAAGACAATTCATTGGGAAAAGATAGTCTCTAACAAATGATGACAGGAAAATTGAGTAGCCATATGCAAGAAAAAAATGAACTTTGATCTATATCTCATATTATATAAAGAGTTAATGTCAAACACATCATAGAACTAATGTAAAACACAAAGCTATAAAACCTCTAGACAAACATAAAGAAGAAAATATTTTTGACTTTATTAAAAAAAATTCTTTTTAAAGATTCTATTTCTTTGACAGAGAGAGACGCAGCGAGAGAGGGAACAGAAGCAGGGGGAGTGAGAGAGGGAGAAGTAGGCTTCCTGCTGAGCAGGGAGCCCAACGCAGGGCTCGATCCCAGGACCCTGGGATCATGACCTGAGCCGAATGCAGACACTTAACTGACTGATCCACCCAGGTGCCCCTCTTTGTGACTTTAAACTAAGCAGATATTTTTTTAGACAGGATATAAAAAGCACAAACCTTAAAAAGAAATATGGATAAATTGGACTTTATAGAAATTAAAACTTCTTAGTAAAAGACATTACTAAGAAAATGGAAAGAAAAAGTTTGCAAAAAACATAATTGAAAGAGGACTGATATCCAGAGTCTATGAAAAGACTCTCATCTGAAAAGAAATCGATCCAATATAAAAAATGGACAAAAGATATAAACAGATGCTTTATTAAGAAAGAAATATGAAAGGCCAAATATGCACGTGAACAGATGTTAAATATCACTCATCATTAGTAGAATACAAATTGGAAAACTAAGGTGTATCATTTCACACCTATTCGAATGGCTCAAAAAAAAAAAAAAAATACAGTGCCAGGTGCTGGCAAGGAAGTAGAGCAACTGATAGGAATGCAAAATGGTACAGCTTCTTTGAAAACAACTTATTAAGTTTTCTATAAAATTAAACACACTTACCATATGACCCAGCAATCCCATTCCTGGATATTTACCCAAGAGAAATGAAAAGATATGTCTTCACGTAAACCTGTATGTGAATGGATACACAAGTTGTAGTAACATCCATGCAATGGAATACTACTCAGCACTCTGAGGAATAAGTTACTGATAAATGCAACTGCGTGAATGAATCTCAAAAGCATTATAAATGTAAGAAGACAGACACAAAAGGTTACATACTGTAGGATTCTGTTTATATGATATTCTGAGGAAAGGCACAAAGAAATTACCAGTGATTTTTAGGAGTTGAAGGTGTTGGGAGGGGATTGAATACAAAAGGGCTTTAAGGGTAATGGAAATATTTGGTATCTTGATGGTGACACTGATTACATGACTGTAGACCACTGGCAAAATTCACAGAACCGTATACCTAAAAAGGATAAAGTTTACTCTACGTAAATAGTACCTTAACGTGCAAACAAAAAGAGAAAGAAGAAAACTTTGAACTTGTTCTAGATTCCCTCCCACATTTTTGGATCACACTTCAGTCTTGAGGGTTTGATCTTGCTTTGTCACCAAGGAAAATTTGGCTGGCCAAAGGGAATCTGCAGGTTGCCAATACACTAAATGTATTTGGCCAGCTGGACAGCAAGTCTTTGGCTTTATCTTAGGTTGGCCAAGCTCTTTTAGTAGGACCTGTTTCACTGAAACTGAAACTATCTCGTTTTATATCTCCTCTCTGATGGGCAGTTTCCATTTTGGAAAACTTTCTCAAAGATAAGCCAAATTTTGCCAGGTATGATGCAATTGTAACTAGAGATATAAATACTGCAATGAAAGAATGCATGAAATAAGTAAGGCGCTTAGGTAAAATATTCAACTTTCTATTCAGTTCCCAGAACCAAATAGATGCTGTGCTAGTCCCTGTGTTTTTATGCCTCCCTGCAGTGCAAATGCTTCAATTCAGAACTGTGATGTCCTGTACGTTTCCACTGAGCCAGTCAGTATTGTCCCACTCCCCACACTGTACGTGATCAGGTTTGCTCCCTCCTTCCTCCACCTGATAGGACTTTCTTTCAAAGGCAGAACCACTCTCATTCATTTTTGAAAGAAGGTGGTACAGTGGTTTCAATCCCCGGTTCTGGTACCAGAAGTGTTCAATCTTGCTTCCCACTTCCTAGCTGTGTGACTGGGCCAGTGACCCAACCTCCTGTGTAAAATGATAGTGACAGGACCTACTACACTTGTGGAGTTAACTTGGAGGATTAAATGACCTATTTCAGGTGAAGGGCTCAGAGACGTTCCCACGTAACACGTTAGCTTTAGGATTACTGACAGCAGGTGTACTGTGGAATCCAGATAGATTCTCGTCCTAGCGCATCTCTCCCTAGTGCAAACCCAGACCTATCCTGAAGTCACCTTTTTTCTCTGCACTGTGTTGTAAAAGTCGTTATAGCT
The DNA here is from genome assembly GCA_028534135.1 of Potos flavus. Classification (NCBI taxonomy): domain Eukaryota; kingdom Metazoa; phylum Chordata; class Mammalia; order Carnivora; family Procyonidae; genus Potos; species Potos flavus. The sequence continues at coordinate 62,158,337 of CM052899.1, read as the reverse complement.
GGGGAAAAAAAATCACCCTTCATAGCCTTCCCATATAGATATGGAGATGTTTTATAATAAGAAAAATTCAGCTTTTTGTGAAAAGCTAAATATGGGTAATAGTCAACTTAATTGAAGTCTAACATAAATCCTCCGTAAGCTACAGGAAACTCCCAGTCTCCTCACATTCTAATGCAGGGGGTCAGATTTCTGTTCACCATCCCAGGCATGGCTCTCAGAGAGGCTGCCCAGACCTTTTCTGCTTTCTGGGCAGGATGGACATGGTGGGTGGGGAGAGGGGCTTCAGGATGAAACCATGAGTAGTAAACAATCTAGTGTGTGTGTGTGTGTGTGTGTGTGTGTGAGAGAGAGAGAGAGAGAGAGAGAGAGAGAGGAAGAGAGAGGGGATGGAGAAGAGGGGAGAAAGAGAGCGAGAGGAGGAGAGAGAAAGGTGAAGGTTGTTTTTTTGTTTTGTTTTGTTTTGTTTTGTTTTGTTTTGTTTTGTTTTGTTTTGCAAAGTTCCTCTAGATTCTGTCAACATGATTTTCATGCTCTTCATGGTCACCACCAACATTGCACAAGAGATGAGAGCAAAATGCATCCCCATCCAGGTCCCCAACATCCCCATGTTCCCATAGGTGCTTTTGCTTTTAAATTTGATGGAAACTTAAACTAAGAATTCTCCAGCCCACCCAGACCTGAAATCTATTGTACTTGAGATTAAAAAGCTTGCTCCAAAATAAAAGAATTGTCATTTCTTTATCTTCTACTCTGCTTTCTTGCCCCTTCCTCCCCTCCTCTCCTCTTGCCTTCCTGGTCCTCTCTCTTCTTCTCCCTTATTTCCAGGAAGGGAGAGAATTTTTAATCTTATTTAATCAAAGAATAAGATAGCTTGATGATTCACAGACCTGTACCCCTGAAACAAATAATACATTATATGTTTTTTTAAAAAAATACATTATATATTTTTTTTCTTAAAGAAAGTTCTGCTTTGGTTGCTTTCATTTTGAGAAATGAAGTTTGGCATATATTCTTCCTTATTCAGTGCACTTCTAAAATGTAGATATCCACCACTAAAGGGCATTGCATGACGGTATATATGCACCGACATAGACATCACCATTGTGAAATAGCAGGTACCATGGAGAAGAGAGCAATGAACCATTTCCTCATTTGGAAAGAAAATACCCAATAAAACTCAGGCAGAGAGCCCAGAATAGCTCTACTTCACTTTTGGGCATTCTTGCATGGAGCTACTTACCCAGGGCCAGGACAAATTGGTGCCAGGTGCCTTGTCGAGATGCCAGTTTCATGGCTTTTGCACTCTCTTTGTGGGAGGAAGAGTTAATAACACATATTTGTCTGGTGCATTCTTGCACCTTATTTTCGAGCCTGTACCCACATATGGCAGCCTTTGTATGAACAAATAAATCACACTGAAAATTGGAAAAAACATCCAGCTGATATCAACACCTGCTTCAACTGAAAAATACTGATTGATAAGTCCACTGTGCTTAGGGGTGATACTTTATTGTAAAGAACATCAGAGTTGCACTATTAAACGGGTGGTTTTCAGGCTCGTTATTATAGAATTTTATTTTCCAGGTGAAATCTTACCTTGAACCTTAATATATAAAAGAGATAGAGCTGTCCCGATTTTACTGGGGGTGAGGGGCCAGGGTGCTGCACATTTGGCTTCTTCCTTGGCCCCCACTGGAGCTCCCTCCAATCCCTGTACCTCCACTGAACCTGAAGCTTCTCGGTGCGAAAAGTACTGACTAATATACGGGTTATTAGTGAAGCCTGGGTGATGACTCAGGATGCCAGTATCGTGTTGCTGCTCCTGGCTCTGCGCTCCACGACACCTCGAGACCCAGCACCATTTGGACGGCACGCGCCCACTGTTCCGCAATAGGAAGCAGACGGTTAAACTATCGTGCCCAAGAATGTAAAGCCATGGATTGAAATAACCTACTTAGAGCCAGCATAGTCCTTGAGGACTTTCTCCTTTTCCTATAGATTCAGTATCTTGAGTTCTGAAAACAAAAATATTCTGTAACAGGAGATTTGGCTTGGTTCACATGCCTGTGCTTATAATAGGGGAACTTGAATAGCCGGTCTTGCTCTTCATGCCCCTTTCCTGCCTGTCTTCACCTGCCAGGCTTTGTGGAATGGTGGGTAAGCAGCGTGGGGACATGCTCCAGCCACCAAGGACACGAAGCCTTCCCACCACCCCCAGGGCCCTCAGCAGGAAGCTGGCCCGCAGTTATCTTGTCTCAGAGAGTCAGCTAAGCTAACAAGGTGTGCGTGTGTGTAAGTAGCATGATTTTTCCCTCTAATTAAAAAAATAAGTTGATAAGGAACATTTATAAAATACAATGAGCATAGACAAGTTACCACTCAGAGAAGCATTTTAAGGTATATATCTTTAGGCTTTTTTCCTTCCTTTCCTCCCTTCCTATTTCCTCTCTTCCTTTCTATTTCATTTCACCAAAGTAGGATCTTACTGTAACTCCCTTTATTTCTTACCTCCTGTTTTGCGAAAATCTTTTTGTGATAAATACATAATAATATATAATTGTTAATGGTATGGAAATATTCCTTTGTGCCATAACTCATTTGACTAAATTTCTACTTTTTAACATGTTTTCTGCTTTTATAAAGAGCATGTCTATTACTATTTTTATTCATAAATCCTTGTATATTTCTCTAGAATGAATTTCTAGAGGTGGAGTTGATGGTTATACAAGGTGAAAACTTTAATAGTATCATCAAATTGCCTTCCTAAAGATTTCCCCAATTTTGTTCCAAAAACCACTATAATAAGCACACAATTCCCTAGACCTTCATCGACTGGCCAATTTAGGTTAGATATATAGTGCCAAGGACACTCGGGCTGGCCAAGAAGAAATATCAGCACGATGAAGCTGAGTGCAGCATATCTAGGGAATCAGAGACTGCACTCAAATGGCATTTTAATCTCACTGAGCATTTCTTCAGATGTGCTATGTGTCAGTTTTCAAAAATTAACATACCAAGAAAATTCAAAGGAAGAGCGCTTGTTTGTTTTTTTGTTTTTTCTCCCTTGAAAGAATGCAAGGCGGGACATGGACAGACCACAGCTTAATTTGGCCCTGCATCCCTGGGAATGGCTTGTTGATGCTGCAAGCCTCTGTGTCATAAGTTTGAAGTGCAGCATTCGCTGTCCAGTACAGGAGGTGCAGAAGGTGCGGGTAGGGGGCAGAAGTACAGCCCTCTCTTCTTTTCTTCCAGAGGGAGGGATGGGGCTGGGAAGTAAGGGGAGCAGAGGCTGGACTGCCTGCTCGCCTTGCTGGCCTCCTCTTGTCCCTACTTGGTGGCCTGAGCTAAGGTTGGCGGACAGCAAGGGGAGGGCGGCAGACTTCCTGTGTCCCTGCCTCTCCCTCCTCGATCGTTGTCCATCAAGGAACTGGAAAAAAAGAAAGCCACATGGCACCATCCTACCCATCCCTGCCTTTCATAGCTCTGTCTTTCCTGTCTCTCCTAGTCTGCTCTCGGCCTCTCCTCCCAACCTCGTGTGTGAGGATTAAGTGAAGCAAAGAACGTGTGGTTTGTGGAGGAGTTGAATCAGGTGTGCAATGGGGAGGTCTCTTGAGTGTGCAGGGTCCAGATGAGATCAGACTCAAGGATTCCAGGCCCCCTGATCTCAGCAGATCCCTTTGAGTCTCTCTGTTTGGGCAGGGCCCCATAGAGAGGACAGGGTCTGAATTGGGGACTCAGAGAATGTTCCTCGGTCTCCTGAGCCCTGGATTTTCTATCCTTCAGCCACCTTCTGCCTTTACCTTCCTCTTCTGCAGACTTGATGGTTGCCCATGAACTCAACCCCTCTCCTACCATGACCCTCTCTTCTCTGACTCACTGTCCCTCAGACTCTCCAGCCTGGCCTTGATCAGGCCTGTTCTGTCCATAGACCCAGGTTACCGACAGCAGCTGGAGCGAACCACATCGTCCTGCACACGGTTGGGTGCCACTTCACGTAGGCGGCCTCGGATCCCAGCTGGACCCTTAGCACTCTCCGGCAGCCTTCTGCTGGCTATTATTTTCCACTCTCTACAGAAGGATTTCTAAACTTTCGCTGCCGTCCTTAAACATTTGCCACTTACTGCATCACCCCCACCCTCTAATCAACACACGCTTCTGTAGTGGGTGTCAACTGATCCAATCTCCAACATTTCTCAAAGAGCTAAACAGAATCATCAAATAGGAAATCCATTATTTTGATTTATTTACCTAAAATGAAGTGGGGGAGAGAATGTGACAAAGAGGAAAACATACCAAAGGAGAGAGAGGTCCCCTCAGAGGGGAAGAAAGCCAAGTGTAAATCCTCCAAGTCCTCAGGCTTCCATTTTAACTCACCCTTCCTACAGGTTTTGTTTGTCTGTTATGGGGCAAGGGCTTCCAGGAAGATAGTGCAGAGGGTCCCCTTTCCCCATCACCGGGCAGTGACAAGATTCCAGCTGGGCGCCCACAGGATTTATCTTTGTTATTTCTTAGCTGATCCATTTTAGACTCATGATGACTGTGGTCAGACTGAATTTTCCACGGAGATTTAATTTAAAAATTGGCGGGGGGGGGGGGGTGCTGTGTTCCCTGGGGCATGCTTAGATTCATGCCCACTGGCTAAGTTTTGGAGGGCTTTTCAGCTCTACCAACTTCTCTCAACTTTGGACATAGCACATAGCCACAGAAATGTGTAGGGAAATCCAATGCATGGTAAAGAGCCAGCATTGGACCCCTCAAACAGAAAGTCTTTATATGTACAGGGACTTGGGGAGCAGAGGCCTTTTCCCTGCTCCTTACAAGATGGCCAGTTGCAAGCATTAGGCTCTGTCAGCGTTGGTGGACGGCCCCTCTTAACTGTCCTGAAAGAGGTAGTGGACCAGGCTAATGGGTATCCACTGTGAGTTTGAGAGGTGCACATGCATTCACTTAAAAAGCAAGGTGGGACCCTGCCAATTTGTTCGGATTTACTGCCAGTTGGCAGTGAGACTAAATCCTCCCTGAGGAAAGCCAGAGAGAGCGGAAGGCCTGGCCTGGAGTTCTGGCCCGACGAGCGAGCAGTAGCTTTCATGTATGGAGTGTCTGAGCAAAAACGGGCCGGGACAGGCCTGGCCCCTCACAATTCACTTTATGGCTTTCTTGCCAGGAACTATAGTTTTTTCCAAGTGAAAACTTCGCATTTGGTTTTGGTATTTTTATGGTGCGTGTGTGCATGTTTGCTCCTGGTGCTAAGAGTATGTGTTCATCAAAAGGAATTGGCAAAAGCATTCTTTTCTCACTTCGCGTGCTTGACTCTGTGACCTTGTGTTCTCCTGAAGCCTTTGCCACACGATCTCTTCGGTCTCTTTCCTGTAGCATGATTTCTCCTGAATGATTCCCATAGGCATTTTTATGTCAACAGCCTGGAATGTTTTTCTCCTTCCTGGGAAAAGCTCTTTTGGTCTTAGTGAACTCAGAGGTGGAAGAATTTATAAGAATTAGGGAACTGGCCTCAAATCACCTCCCATTAGAACTTCCCACAATGACTGGAGAAGAGGTTAGGATGTTTCCCCCCAGGGGGCGCCTGGGTGGCTCAGTTGGTTAAGCATCTGACTCTTGATTTGTGACTCAGTTAATAATCTCAGGGTTGTGAGACTGAGTCCTGCCTTGAGCCCTGCGTCCGGCTCCACCGTCAACGGTTGGCAGGGAGTCTGCCTGAGATTCTCTCTCTCCCTCTCCCTCTGCCCCTCCTTCCCCATGTGCTCTCTCTCTCTCTAAAATAAAGAATAAATAAATCTTGAAAAAAAAAATCTCCCTTCAGCGTCCAAGGAGGGAGAGAGGCAGGTTACCTCTCCTGCCGAAGCCACGTGGAGTCAGAGCCATAAGCACCCTTGCTATATAGTAGAGGGTCAAATAGAAACATGACCGCTAAAGGCTCCCTTGGCATCTCCTACTTGTCTGCCCTGCAAATCTATCACTTTTCCTCATAAGCATTTGGCAAAGTAGGATTATCAGTCCTGCCTGGACAAGTCAGACACTTTCCCAAAGCTACACATTTTAACCTGTGGCAGAGAGTACAGCAGTGAGTATTGTTTTGAGATGAGTGGTATTGTAAGGTTGCACCTGGCTACACGGGAGACAAATAGCTCCTGGAAACTCGGAAGTGTCTAGACCTAGCCAGTCCTTAAGGTCCAAAGCAGAAGAGTTCTTGATCTGATCTGAGTGCTGCCAGAAAGCTCCAACACTACATATATGAAGTTCCATCATTGCAATTATTCTTTCATCTAATGGGTTTTCTTCCATTACAGTTAAAATATAATCCTTTGGGCAGTCATTTATATCTAAATATAATTTATTGAGTTTTATTCTGTATGAAAGCGAATTAAGGGCTGATATTCTTTCATTCATGCCTTTTAATCAATATTAACCCAAGGACAAGATACTGTGTGAGTTGAAAGAGGAATAAGATCTATACTCTGTCCTAAATGAGCTTGTAGTTTAGAAGGAACTTAAGTCATCATAAGCTAGCATATGGTAAGTTCTTTAAGAATAATTAATTGAGAGCAGGAACTCAGAACAAACATTTGCGTAGTTCAGGAGCACACATCAGAGAGGCAACATGTGGGATGGGTGTTTTTGAAGGATGGTCAGGTTTACAAATGGAACTGATGTTGCTATAAAGGCAACAAGGTGGAGGTATAAAAGAGGAAGGTATTCACAAGGGAGGGAAAGCCAAGAGCAAAGATGAGGGGGGTAGGAAACCACCACATTTATTGGAGGAATTCAAATTGTTCAAATTGACTTAAATATAGGGTGTGTGTGAAGAAGTAATGGGAAGTGAAGATTAAAAGATGCAGTTGACCCTTGAACAACATGGGTTTGAACTGCATGGATCAACCTATACACAGATTTTTTTCCCAGGAAATATAACAGAAAATTTTTTTGGAGATTTGCAACAATTTGAAAAAACAGACAAACCATCTAGCCTTTCTTAGATATATCAAAAAAAATTACCATAAAGTTAGGTATGTCATGAATGCATAGAATATATATAGAAATGAGTCTATTTTATCATTATTACCATAAAATATACACAGATCTATTACAAAACGTTTAAATTTATCAAAACTATGCACACGGATACAGATTATACACGGCACCCTTTGCAGTGGAGAGAAATGTAAGCGAACATCAAGATGCAGCATTGAATCATAACTGCTTAAGACTGGAGTACATTAACTGTCCACACACACTGTACTAATGTAATCATTCCATAGCCACCTCCTCTTGTCATTGCAGTGAGCCCATGCGTTGTATCTGCTTAAAATGCTATGATGCTCGCTAATCATCGCCCTGAGAGCAGCTCATCTCTGCAGTAAATTGCACACCACAGTAACAAGTGATCTCCTCCAGTTCTCATGCATTTTTCATCAGTTTACGCACAATCCTGTAAACAATGAATAACACCATGGGACCTGTATGAAGTGCTACTAGTGATCAGGAAGTCCTCTCAAGAAGCAAAGATAAATCATGACATTGCAAGAAAAAGTTGCATTGTTCGGTAGGTACCATAGGTTGAGGTCTGCAGCTGCAGTGGCCTGCCATCTCAAGATAAATGAATCCAGCATAAGGTTCATTGGAACAAAAAAAAAAAAAAAAAGGAAATTTCATGAAGCCATCACTGCAACTTGCCATCAGGCATGAAAACCTTGCATTTTTTGTGAAATACCTTTTTATTTCGTGTTGAAAATGCAGCTTGGGGTGCCTGGGTGGTGCAGGAGGTTAAATGTTCCATTCTTGGTTTCGGCTCAGGTCGTGGTATCAGGGTCATGAGATGGAGCCCTGTGTCAGGCTCTGCGCTCAGCACCAGGTCTGAGATTCTTTCTCCCTCTCGAGCTGCCCCTCCTGCTCATGCTCTCTCTCTCTCCAAAATAAATAAATAAATCCTTTAAAAAAATTATTTATTTATTTGACAGAGAGAGAGAGGGGGCGAGCACAAGCAAGGGGAGCAGCAGGCAGAGGGAGAGGGTGAAGCAGGCTCCCTGCTCAACAGGCAGCCCGATGCAGGGCTCGATGCGGGGCTCGATCCCAGGACCGTAGGATCATGACCTGAGCCGAAGGCAGATGCTTAACTGACTGAGCCACCCAAGTGCCCCCAAATAAATACATAATTCTTTAAAAAAAAAAGAAAAGAAAATGCAGCTTTTTTTTTTTTTTTTAAAGATTTTATTTATTTGACAGAGAGAGAGAGATCACAAGTAGGCAGAGAGGCAGGCAGAGAGGCAGGCAGAGAGAGAGGGGAAGCAGGCTCCCTGCTGAGCAGAGAGCCCGATGCGGGGCTCGATCCCAGGACCCTGGGATCATGACCTGAGCCGAAGGCAGAGGCTTTAATCCACTGAGCCACCCAGGCGCCCCGAAAATGCAGCTTTTATGTGTGTGCAGGACTGCTATAAGAAAGGCATACCTATATACTCTAATATGTTTTTAAAAGCAAAGTCATTTTATGACAACTTAAAGCAAAAAGAAGATGAAGGATCTAATGCCAGTAAAGGATGATTTGGTAACTTTAGAATGGGCTTAAAAAATGTCAAGTGAACAGGGACAGCAGGTCTGCTGACCAAGAGACAGCAGATGAGTTCCCAGCATCCTTAAGAAAATCAGTAAGGAGAAAGGATATCTGCCTGAACAGGTTTTTAATGCAGACAAAAGTACCCTATTCCAAAAAAAAAAAAAAAAAAAAAAAAAGCCACAAAGGTCATTTACTAGTAAGGAAGAGAAGAGAACACCAGGATTTAAGGCAGGAAGAGATAGGCTAACTCTACTGTTTTGTGCAAATGCAGTCAGGTTTGTGATCAGGACTGCCTCATATAGTTAGAGATAACTATAAAGGTGCTAACCTTGAAGGAGAAAGATAAACATTAGCTTCCAGTCTTTGGGTTACACAATGAGAAGTCCCGGACAATAAGAACCCTTTTTCTGGATTGGTTCCATTGATGCTTTGTCCCTGACGTCAGGAAGTGCCTTGCCAGTAGGGAACTGCCTTTTAAAATTCTTTTGATATTGGACAATGCCCATGAGTTCAGCACCAAAGGTGTTGAAGTGGTCTACTTATCGCAACCACAGTGTCTCTAATTCAGCCTCTAGATTAGGGGGTCATAAGCACTTTTTTTTTTTTTTAAAGATTTTATTTATTTGACAGAGAGAGAGATCACAAGTAGGCAGAGAGGCAGGCAGAGAGAGAGGGGAAAGCAGGCTCCCCGCCGAGCAGAGAGCCCGATGTGGGGCTCGATCCCAGGACCCTGAGATCATGACCTGAGCCGAAGGCAGAGGCTTTAACCCACTGAGCCACCCAGGCGCCCCCATAAGCACTTTTAACGATCATTGCACATGGTACTCTATGGAAAGGATTGTCAACGCTATGGAAGAGAACCCTGATAGAGAGAACATCATGAGTCTGGAAGGACTATACCATTAAAGATGCTATCATTGTTATAGAAAAAAGCTGTGAAAGCCATCAAGCCCAAAACAATAAATTCCTGCTAGAGAAAACTGTGTCCAGATGTTGTGCATGACTTCACAGAATTTACAATAGAGCCAACCAAGAAAATCATGAAAGAGATTGTGGATATGGCAAAAGGAAAAAAAGAAAAAGGTGGGGACTGAAGGGTTTCAAGATATGGATCTTGTAGAAATTCAAGAGCTAAAAGACACCACACCAGAGGAATTACCAGAAGACGACTTGATGGAGATGAATGCTTCTGAACTAGAGCCAGATGATGAGAAGAAGACACAGAAGAAGCGTGCCAGAAAATACACAGACATCAGACAATCTGGCAGAAACGTTCTGATTATTTTAGACTGTTATTGACTTCTTTTAGGACATGGGCCCTTCTGTGATATGGGCACTGAAACTAAAGCAAACAGTGGAAAAAGGATTGGTACTGTATAGGAACGCTTTTAGAGAAGAAATGAAAAAACAAAAAAGACGGAAATTACTATGTATTTCTGTAAAGTTACACAGAGTGTGCTTGCCTCTCCTGCCTCTCCTTCCACCTCCTGGACCTCCTCTACCTTTGCCACCCCTGAGACAGCAAGACCAACCTCTCCTCTTTCTCTTCCTTCTTACCCTACTCAATGTGAAGACAAAGATGAAGACCTTCATGATGATCCACTTCCACTTAATGAATAGTAAATAACCCTCATGCCATATAGTTAATGAACTTATCTGTTGTGCATGTGTGTGAGCATCTTCATGTAAAAATCTAGTAATACAGTGACGTATGGCAAGGGCTGTAAGAGACATTTTTGTGTCATTATCATCATCATTGCCTAAGTATTCATCCTGTAGAACATTGTGTGCAAGACTTGAATGGAAGTGGATAGTCTATCTTTACATAGGTGTTAGGTGAGTGATATTTAATATAAAATTAATAATGTGTTAGTTTTATTATAGTTTTATAATTTTGGTCTCACAGAATTATATTACTGCACAGTACTTCTCTCTCACTCTTTTAACTGGAGAAACTGTGTATCAGACTATTGTCACAGGTGTTATTTAAAAATATATATAACAATGTTTCTAATACTGTATTATACATATGAATGTAATACTGTATGCCATAAAAATTTTAGAATGATTTATTAATTAGTGTATAGCCCAGGTTACCATGAAGCAATCATATCGATTATCCTGGGCTGCCATATAGCGATCATATTTCTGCTGCTTCATTATCAATGCATGAATCATTATACCTATAAATAAATAAGAATTTATTTTTCACATTATCTTTTCATTTTTGATGTCTAAGTATAAGTAGAATATATAACATCTACAATGTTTTGTATCATATAAGACAATATTGATGTAGGTACTAACAGATAATTTGTCTTGTAAATAGATGACGAAAACTTAACGGTATTGATAGAGTTTTGTATATGTATTTTATCTTCCTTAGGATTTTTTTTTTTTTTTTTTTGAGAGAGAGAGAGAGAGGGAGAGGGAGTGGTGGAGCAGGGGCAGAGGGAGAGGGACAGAATCTTAAGCAGGCTTCATGCCCATGGTGAAGCCGGGGCTTGACCTCACGACCCTGAGATCATGACCTGACCTGAAATCAAGAGTCAGACACTTAACCAACTGAGCCACCCAGGGGCCCCTCCCTAGCATTTTCTTAATAACGTTTTCTTTTCTGTAGCTTATTTTATGGTAGGAATACAGGAATAATACATATTACATACACAGTATCTGCTAATTGACTATGTTATCAGTAAACCTTCCAGTCAACAGTAGGCTATTTGTAGTTAAGTTTTGGGGAAGTCAAAAATTACACATGGATTTTTTTACTGTACAAGGGGTTGGTTTAAGGGTCAACTGTATTTTGAGGCCTATTTTTAGAAGAACTCCAGTGCCAGGCCAAGGAGTATGGTATTTTACCCAATAGGTAGTGGGGAGACTTTGAAAATTTGTGAATGGAGGAGTGCCAGGACTCAAAGTATGCTCAAGGAAGATCAATCTGGTGGGAACGATGGACTGGAGGTTCCTGGGGGATATTTCTTGAAATAATCAAGGCCCGAGCCAGGATGCTAGTGGTAGGAACTGAAAAGAGTGAACAGATGTAGATGGGCTCTTGGCTACAGAGTAGATTGGTATGTGAGGGAGATGGCAATGTTCAAGATGGCTGAAGCATCAAGTCTGGGTAAGTGGAGAGCATGGAAGAGAAAGATGAATCCCAGGAGAAAGAACTAGCTGAAGGTAGGAATCTGAGGTATGCCATTCAGACACATTGGCTGGAGGTAGCAGCTGGCTCTCCAGGCCCAGCAGGTTCTCATGGGTGGGGAGACTGCTGAGTGAGCATGACAGGGCACTGGATGGGAGCATAAGGGAGAGAAAGCATGGGCATGCAACATGGAAGGGCTCAAAATTTGACTTCATTCCAAAATATTTTCCTTCTGGGATGGGTCCTATTCTAGGTGCTGGAATTCAGGATGAACAACGACAGATCACTGCTTTCATGGAGCTTTTCCTTTTTACAGGGCAATTAATTAGGCCAAATTCTTAGGCAGAGCCCTAAACCATAGCTTTCCTTCACTAGTTATCCTTCTCAATGGGGAATAATTGACCATCTGTTCCATCTCAATCTGAACGAAGGACTTCCAGATCCTTGAGCAATTCTGGACTCCACCCGCCCCCCTGCAGAAGTAACTACTAGTCTCACTTCTGTCACTGTAGATTTGTTGTTTGTTTTGAACTTTAATATACAAACAAGCACACATTATGGGGGCTTATTTTGCTCAATACTGTGTTGTGGAATAGAGTAGTAGGCTCTTTTTTTTTTTTTTTTTTTATTCCTGAGTATTTCATTGCACAAACACCCCATATTCAATGTATCCTTTCTCCTACTGGTGGACATTTGGGTTGTTTTCAGTTTGGGGGTATTAAGAACAGATCTGTTGTATCTGTTGTGAACATTTGCATCCATGATATTTGAAGGACAAATGCACTCATTTTTCTTTGGTGTTTACCTATGAGTGGAATCACTGGGCAGTTAACTATTTATTAAGCATCTACTTTATATCAGGGTCTGTGCTGGGTGCTTGATATTAAATATGAGCAAAACAAACATGGTCCCTGCTCCCATTAATTTTACCAACCAGTGGAATTTAACATAAATAGTAACACTGAATGATAGAGGAAAGAAATACTCTGAAAAAAAGGAAAAAAAGAAGATGTAAGATACACTTTAAACTTTGCCAACACCCGGAGGGCAGCATGTAATCTTTAGGGAGAACCACAGGGCCTGAGCATCAACATACTCCCTAGAGGCAAATGATTGGTGACCTACTGCCCTCAGGACTGGACTGGAGGGTGGGTGTTGAGTGGGGTTTGGGTGGAGGAAGTGAGGAGTTCAACTTGGCTGGCTGAGGGCCCTGCAGGCCCAGTCCTCAGGCCTAGGGTACATTTCTGGCCTTGATCTCTGGTTCTGGAGGCGGTTGGGATAATTGAGAGCTTATGCCCCACTCCCCAAAGACTGGTTTTAGCACATATGCAACCTGCATTTTAATATTATTCCTTCTGACTAGAAGCATTTGGAAATGGTCCTTGCCCCTGGTTTTAAAAGGTGGCATTATTTTATGAACATTTAGACATTGATTAATAAAATTCCGAACCCATTAACTAATGGGGGAAATGCCAAACTTTTTTGTGTATCCAAAAAAGTAAATGCAATAAAACTATCCCAAAAGGTAAGTTAAATTATATATAGCCTTTGCGTTTTTTTCTCCTGATGGCCCCACCAGATGTTTTAAAATGCAGGACACAGGCCTTTTTTCTGTTTTCTCCAGGGAAAGAAGAGAGAAAACTTGGCTAAGATCTACTAACTTTCAGGAGGGGGAAAAAAAAAGAGCTATAGTGGTAGAAAGTCTGTCTGTTGGGAATCCTCAGGGCGCTAGTTCATAAATGTGGAGGCAAGGGGTCAAAACCGTTGAAACCATTGTTGTTGTTTTTTTACCCACTTTTACTTACTTATCCCCACCCATCATTCTCAGAGCCCTGTGAGGAATTTTGCTCTGAAGCTTGCGGATTTCCCGTCAGCACGCGAACCCCGGCGGCGCTGGCGGCCCCCATCTTGTTTCTTCCTGGTGGAGCCGTGCAGGGCGGGTTCCAGGCAGGTTCTCAGTTTTGGGGTCCCAGTGGGGGCGCCCAGCCAGTGCTGGAGCCTGGTCACTGAAGTGTGGTGTCATCAGCACCCCTCCAGAGCCGCCTTCTCAGGCTCTAGGTTTCTTTTGTAAATGGAGATCTTGAATCCTTGATCCTTCCTCAACCCCCAAAGGAAAACAGAGGTAAGAAAACACACACACACACACACACACTCACCCCTAGGTACAGGACACACACACACACACACACACACACACACACACAACCCTAGGTACAGGATATGTGGAATCCTTCTGGGCTTTCCTTCAGTAGTTATCCTTCTCAATGGGGAATAACTCACCATCTGCCCCATCTCAATCTGAAGGGAAGGACTTGCAGCTCCTCGAGCAATTCTGGGCTCCACGCATCCAACTGTGGTCTCATCCAACTCCTGCGACGGTGGCGCCATCACTGCCACGGAGTGGAAACTGGGCTCGGGGAGAACCACCTTCCCCAGAGGAAGTCCAGCAGGATCCCCCCCTGCTGGTGGTGTGCCAACAGCCTCTCCCCAGGAGGAGGACGTGGACTGACATTCATTCCTCAGTGTTCGCCTTTCTTTTGGGTAGTGCTCCCTATTCTGATGGTCCATCTGGGAAGCTTAAGTAATCATACAAACACATCAATACCAACAGCAAGTGATGGACCTGGAGATGGCTGGCAGGATGATCTGGCTTCATTCAGTTAGCTAATGTCTCTGTGCCACTGCCGTTTTTTTGTTTTGTTTTTTTTTTTCAGTAGGGAAGGAAGTTTTATTAAGTAACACCCTTCTTCCCTCCCCCCCTCTCCCCCCCCAGCTAGGAAACACCCAGGATTCTAACAGGGAGTCCTGGATAGGGGCAGGGGAACAGTCAGAGAAGAGAAGATGAAGACAACCAGAAGAGGCTGGGGTGAGACAGGGTAGTGAGGAGGAAGAAAAAAAATTAGAGGCTCTGCTGCTGCTGCTGCTAGCTAATTTTATGACCTTGGGAGAACCCTTTAATCCCCCTGAACTTGGGAAAAATGAAGAAACTATATAGCATTTTGCTTAAGCAGGTGGGCTGTAAGACCAAACCCTGGATTCTTCTCTGCTCTAGTACTTATCAGCTGTGTGAGCTTGAACAATTAACTTATCTTCTCTGAGCTGGTTCCCTCACCATTAAAATGGGAATGTTAGAATTGTCATGAGATTTAGACAAAATAATGTATGTAAAGCACTTAGCAAAGTACTTGGCACATATTAAATGTTTAATACATTAGCTATTGTTCTTATCTATCTCCAGGATAGGCTAATGGAATGCATACAGATAATATTTTTATCTTTATCTCATATAGCTATATATCTCATATATTTTTATGTTTATGTCATGCATGCTCAAGTCTTTAATATATAATGACTTTTCATGAGAATCCTAATATCTTGCCTTATTTGTTTTAAGATTACTATGGGCAAATATGTTAGAGGAAAGGGGAATGAACCAGATAGTGATACACTATTGTTTCCTACACAAATAAAATAATTTATTGTAGATATTAGGATTTAATGCTTATTACATATTTTGAAGATTGTTATATTCCTTTCCATCTTTCCATTTTTTATTCTAGATTTCTGTCTTGGCACAGCCTAGTTGTTGCTTTATTAATAACCCAGAAATCTCATTGGCTTAACACAACACAGGCTTAATGTTCATACACATGATAAGTCCTGTGTGAATTGGCAGAGGCTTGCCGTACATTGGTCTCTCAGAAACCCAAGATGGAGGCTCCATCTTGATGTGCTTCCATGTTCACTGCTGTTGGTGGAAGGGAATGTGCCAAAGTACGCACTGGTTCTTAAGCTTCCTCTGAAGTAACACCAGGACAGTTCTCTGAAGCTGAACTGCTTCATTAAGTTCTGACACTTCTTTTCTAGATGTGATTTTCCTTAGTTTTATATTCACCTTTTTCTTGAGTTGGGTTTTGGATAAAGCATGGTAGAAATAATAACCTAACGATGACTTTTTTCCCCCATCATTAAACGAGGCCCCTTTTTACTCTCACAAGGGATTTTGGCACCAGTGAGAGGAGGATGTATTTTATTTTCTCAAAGTTTCTCCCTCGTCATTCATTTTCAACATACTGTTTTCCTAAATTCCTGGTTTTCTGAAATCCTCAAGGAAAGAAAAATGAAAGATTCACACTCCGTCATCATCACCTACTACAAAAACTTGGTTGGCATGTGGTTATCTCCCACATTCAACCCAAACTACCAGTGTGTGGTAGCCTAGGCAAGTGAGATGCTTTCAGGGGTCTGACCCACCTCTTCATTTCATGTAAATAGTCAGAATGGCTGTGGAATGGGTCACCATGATAGGTGAAATGGGCATCAGCAAAGCAGATGGGTCATTCACTCAGCAAACCTTAACTGAGCACGTAATACATGCTGAGCACTGGGCCAGTTCTTCTAAGTCACCAAAGTGATTCAGCTGGACTCTGATCTTAGCAAGGGAAGAAAGCAAATGTGGGTTTCTCCGGAGAGCAGTCTGACACAGTGTGACCCTATGACCTCTCCACCTTTGTAACATACATCCTCTGCTCAGGAAGATTCATCTCCTGGTGGATTCTGGAAGAATCCCAGACTCCCCATGCTCAACATTGCTATCCAAGCTTCTGTTACTTCCCTCCCTCCACCAAGACTCAATGTCAATTCAGATCTTACCCATCTTTGGAAGTCAGCTGAAGGCTTAAGCCTTTTCTCAGCTCTGTAGGCACCCAAAACTCATCCATCTCCTGTCTTCAGAAGCCCTATTGGACACGCCATCTCTGCTCCTTGTTCGGACGACTATCTAATATGTTTTGTGTTACTTAACCATTTTTTTTTTTTGTGGGAGGGGGATCTAGTATCTTTATACCAGGTTTCTTTCAGAAAAGAATCTTGTTTTTTCTTGAATTGATGCATAAAAAGTGACTATCCCATAGAAGATATTCAATGGTTAGATTCTGCACAATGTCTAGCCTTTCAGTAATAGATGTTTGATAAGTCCACATCAAATAGAAGTAAACTGGACCTTGTTCTTTTTTCTTTTTCAAGAGAGATAGAAAGAGAAACTGTTTCTGCCTTTATTCCTATGGCTTTGCCTCTTTGCTTTCTAGCTTGGGCACATGAGAATTCTCAAGGTAGTTTAGGCAGTTGTAAAGCAAAATCAATACAAGTCAGAGGATGCTAACCACTATTGTGTCTAAACGCTGACATCTGGGATGTCAGGTCACCAGTTCTTTCATTTCCCTTCATCTTTTCCAGGCACTTTTGTGGGCTAAGATCATAGTTCACTTTTTTTAACCACTAAGATGTGGAGAGAATAAGATGGATGCAAAAAATGAATTCAAGCAAAGTTAATTATAAAATTATATAAGAGGAATTTGATTTCTTCGCTAACACCTATTATGAAATGTGTATAGTTTTCACAAGGGAAAAAAGTCTTTAAGTCAAAACACTGTGGAACAAGGGGGTTGAAGTGGCATGCAAAGAGGGAGAGTCTTCTTGGCCTTGACCAATTAATTTTGCAGCCTGTTCTTAGTTCCTGGTTCCGAGTGGCCCCCTCTTAGTCTCCCATGCTTAAGGATTTATTGGTGCCCTGATCCCATAATTTAACTTTCTTCCTCTCATTTTCTTTTGGGCACTAATGTCTAGTGGAGTCAGGCTGCAATAACACAATTTGTCCCTGTCTAACATGCAGTGTTATGTCTGAGCCTTTTGACTGAGCAGAATAAATTAGTGTCTTGTTTTACTAATAGTACAGGTTCAGAAGAGTAGGTTTATTTAAAGTGAGAGATAAGCTGCATAGTAAGGGAAAAGACTGAATGAAAATGCCACTTTTTGAAAGAAATTGCTTAATTTTCTGCCACTCTCCCACTGGGCCAAGCTTCCTCCTTACTGGGACCTATCTGCAGGCAGTTTTCAATATCCTAAGCAAGAAAACTGATCATATTTTCAACTCCATTCTATGCCTTCCTCCTCATTTCTGATCTTAGGGGCAGTGGAGAAAATTATCATTCTTCATTCATTATTTGGGGGGTTGTGATCTTTTCTTCTTGGAAGCCCCCATCTCTGGCTCAGAAATTCCTCCAGCTTTCCTGCTCTTATGCTCCCAAGCAGTCACTCAGTTCATTTGACTCCACCCAGAGGCCTTAGAGAGGCTTCCAGTGGCTCTGCAAAGGAGGTCTGAGGGTCTCACCTTCTGTTCTGAAGGCTAAGCCTTCTCCTCTTATTCTGCACAATTCCTTCTGCTTTGAGTCTGATTTCCCTCAAGGCACACCTTGAGGCTGGAACAGTGTTCCAGCCACTGTTTTCTTCTCCCCACACTTCTAGAAACTTCCCATCTTTTTATGAGGGCTTTCCCAACTGCTTGGGAACAGAATGGCTCTCTCTCCTGGAAAATCATCAAAGTGGCTTCCCTGCCACTCATTACTTCTTACCTAATAAGAATGATAATAGTAGTGATAATAGCAATAATAGTAGTGATAATGGCAATAGCTAACACTTACATAGCACTTGTGTGCCCATCATAGCCCTAAGCATTTTAGGTAATCTAACTGATTTAATTTTGGCCACAATCTTTTGACATGGTTTGATGGTTTTTTTTTTTTTAAGATTTTATTTATTCATTTGACAGAGAGAGAGAAAGCGAGCACACAAGCAGGCAGAGCGACAGGCAGAGGGAGAAACAGACTCCTTACTGAGCAAGGAGCCCAATGCGGGGCTCAATCCTAGGACCCTAGGTCATAACCTGAGCTGAAGGCAGATGCTTAACCAACTAGGCCTCTCAGGCGCCCCCGATGGTTAATTTTATGTGTCAACTTGGCTGGGTGAGGGTGCCCAGATATGTGGTCAAACATCACCCTGGATGTTTTTGTGAGGGTGTTTCTCATGAAATTAACATTTAAATCAGTGGACTTTGAATAAACCAGATTGCTCTCCACAACTGTGTGGGCCTCATCCGATCAGTTGAAGACTTGAATAGAACAAAAGTCTGACCTCCCCCGAGCCAGGGAGAATTCTGCCAGCAGATGGTCTTCAGACATGAACTGCACCATCAGCTCTTCCCTGAGTGTCCAGCCTGCTGGCTCACTCTGCAGAGCTGGGATTTGCCAGCCTCCATAACTGTATGAGTCAATTCCTTAGACTCTCTTTCTATATATAGAAATAGGATTTATACATGTCTTATTAGTTTGTTTCTCTGGTGAATCCTGTTTTCTCTGGTGAATCTCTGGTGAGTTCTGACTGATAGCAGTGTGTATTTTCATGATTATTCTATTTTACAGATGTGACAACTGGGGCACGGAGAAGTTAGGTAACTTGCCCAAGGTCATCAGCACTAGTAAGTGGTACAGTTGAGATTCTGTCTGACTCCTGGGTATATACTTTTCACCATGAGATTAAATACATGCCATTTATAATGTATTCAGAGTTGTTTATCAGTCTTTTTCATACATGTTTTTTTTTTTTTTTCTGGATTATTTATGTTTTCAGTTGTCAGTTTTGAGTAAGCTGAATCTGCCCATCTGGTGAATGTCACATGTAGAGTCCCAGCCTAGACTTTTGGAAGAGTTTAGGGCAGTTGCATGAACGGTGCTCGCTGTAAAGGCAGTTAGTAATTCAGGTCGTCTGCTTCTTGACCATCTTCCTTCTCTGATCATTATCTCAAAGCTAAGTAAGATCCCATAGTTTCGCTACTGGACAAAATTTTAGGCAGCATTTTAGGAATTATATTTTGGTTTCCCTAAGCACATATTTCAGAATGAAAGATAGTCAACATTTTAGGAGAGTTGGGTCTTGAGAGGTTTGAGTGGATATGATAAACATTCCGTAAATTGTAAAGCATAAGCACAAATAGGGGTTAAAATCATCCTTGCTATTCTGAAGCAAACAGAATCCCTCCAGGAAATAGGGCTGTGCCGCTGCATCTGAGGAGACCCCAAGCTGTGGAAACAGTGTCCCCCCCAACTTGGCTCTTTGACGGAGTCTCATTTCCTTGGGTGGAAGTGTAAGAACTGGTTTTCTAATGTAACATTCACGCTTGCTCTTCCTTCTGCATCATCTCAATGGAATTGTATTGAAAATAAGTCCCCAACGAAGGCATTTTATTTCTAAAAATCAGTGAGAGCTCTGTGACTTCCATAGCTCTGTTTGGCACCTTTGTTCTTGGAGCAGTTTTCATTTTCCATTGGCACCATGTGATTGTTTCCACGGGCATTTTCTTTTATTTTCTGAGGTACCAGGCAGAACTGGCAGGGGAGAATGGGCGCCCAGCGGGAGACCTCTCCGTCTGTCTCAGTGTCTGTCTGTCAGCCTCTGTTTCTTTCTCACATACACACACACAGAATCTTCTTTAAGCAGTTCACCACAGTACCATTTTCAGCCTTTCAGGCTATCAGGCACCAGAGTGTTTAAAGTTTTAATAGGCTTAGAGGTGACTCTAGAGTCTACCAACATCTGCATTCATCTGTAATTTATGACTGCCTCTTATTTAGTTGGTTTAGTAAATTGTACCTAAGAGTATTCCTTGAGACTTGGCAGCCCGGTGTACAGTTTCACGATTCAGCTGTGTTTTTGCCAACTATTTGGCTCCCCCCCCCCTTCTTTTGGATGACATTCTCAAATACTTAATTTGGAGCTTTGGTCTGGAACACACTTTATCAGACACCTTTTGCGTGCCAAGAGACCCCTTATACATTCTGTTAAAGCTAACTTTCCACATGCTAACACATTTATTTCTAAATCGTTTTTAAAGTCACCACATTTCCAAATAACAGAAGGTAAAGTGTGGTGCATTTAGACCACTTGGTTCTTGTGGCCTCGCTTCTCCCCCCATCCTCCACCCCTCTTCTCCGGATTTTAGTTGAGGGGAAATTCTTCTCTTAGCAGAGAGGTGAGGGTGATGGTGCATAACCAAAACATAAAATTAATATCTATTGCAAAAGACATTTGAAAGGGCTTACTTTGTTATGAGGTATGCGAGGACATGTTTTGGCCTTACTTCATGTGCTCTGTCTAACCATGCCCAAAAGATTAAATCAAGGCTATTATGGGTATAATTTATTTCTCTTTCAAGTCTGTCATCATGCGTGTAGATTTGGGATGTTGTGTTTTCTCACTTTCAGGGATAAGGTTTATATCTGGCAAACACAGATTTAAGGCCATCTATGAAAAGTCCCTGAGGCAATTTGTTTACAGTTTTGCAGAATTTGATTTTCTAGCTGAATCTGTGACTAACTTACTACTCCCTTTTCCTTTCAATAAGCATTATGGAGAACTCAACTTTCCAGGATTGAACTCCCAATCGTGTTGTTGCCTCCCAACAAGAGAAAGTGTAATTTGTCTGTATTATGATTAATACTCTGTAATCATGTAATCCGCTAGGCAAATGTGATCTTAAGACCAAATTTGCAATGAATTAGAACCTTCGCTCACACCATTAATCTTCTTTCAAGGTTTGAGGAGGGATTAGTGATTAAAATAAATCTTTCAACATTCTTTTTTTATGACAGGGGGATGGGAATTTAGGTCGAAGCATGAAATATGAACCTCCCTCTACATTGGCTTCAGGATTCATGTCTTCTCCATCCCATGACACGGCGGGCCAACCGAGAAGTGTCTGAGGCCACATGAGCAGTCTGCTCTGCAAGCCACCCACGTTCTGTGTTGCTGCCTCTGGCTCTTGTCTCCTGATACAAAGATGCCTGACATAAATACAGCTCGCGCATACTGGTGGCCAAGGCATGGGCACTGTGTGTCTATGATCCTTGATTCTCTTTGAATCTGATCATTTTCCTCTTGTGCAACCCTCCTGCATACCAGGACCAGAGAAATTGTAATGAGACCATGACGAAGGACACTCAAAGATGCTTGAATAAGAGATAAATGGAATAAGCACTCATTTTCCTTCCACTCTGTGGCCCCTAAACCGCAAGCCCATGCAGAAGCTTCTGCCACCACATGTTTATCTGTATATAGCCTTGAAGGCACAAGGTGCCAGGGTCGGCCTCCTTGCACGGTATAGCTTCTCCCTTCCAAACACAGACCTTCCAGGGCAAGACATGCAAGAGAGACGCTGACTTCAGTGGTATTTTTTGTGGCTATAGCTAATGCAAACATGTAATTATTTTGTTAAAAGTGCCCCTAAGCCTCTTATTTTGTTGGAAAGTAAATGAGGGCTCAAAGATGAATGGAAACATGTCAAAAAGCCAGCTTGAAAGGGCTCCTACTGAATGATACGGGTTAATTTAAGCATCATAGTAAATAATGATAATAATGGATTACAACACATTGAGTAAAATAAAAATCTGAGTTCATACTGACACAAGTAAAAATAACAAATAAGGGAAAATACATACTAATAATTATAGAACCCCAACAATCAAAAACAATAAAATAGAATGTCATGTAATAAATACAGAAAGAAGGATGGACAGAAAATTAACAATTGATGCTAAAGCTAGCAAGTGGAAATATTATGAGCAATAGGATGTTTTCATGATCTCAAAGTGTCTCCTCAGAAATTACTTATTAATTGCATAGGGGAAAATAGTCACTTGTTACAGAGGAGAAATCTGGTGGACATCACCTTATCCGGGTGGTCAAAGTCAATGTCACCAATAATGGGACAAACTAATAGCATGTGCTTCCTAACGGGATGCGCTGAGAAGGGCACAGCATCTCTCTGGGACGTATCTGCCAAAAATGCAGATGCAAACATCATTCAAACCCAAGGTGAAGAACATTCAGTAAAATAACTGGCCCGTAGTCTCTGAAAGTGAACAGGTCTATAAAAACAAAGGCTGGAGGAGTGATTGAAGGTGACTACAGAGACATGACCACCAAATGCACTGTGTGTTTCTGGAGTGAATCCTGGAATGACAGACAGTTGGCTATCAAAGTACATTTGGGGGACCTTTGACACACTTTGAAAAAGGGCTGTGGATAATAGATATAGATATAATTTATATAATATAATATAGATATAGATATCATAGATAATAGAATTACATCAAAATTAAATATACTTATTTTGAAAATTGCACTGTGGTTTTGTATGTCCTTATTCCTAAGAAATATACACTGAAGCCATAAGGGATATGGCTTCAGTGTATATATATATACATATAAAGGTTATGATGTCTTCAGGTTACTCTCAAATGGTTCAAAAAACGATGTGTATATATATGTGTATATACATACACACGCATTTGTACATATATATATGTACACACGTATGCATATATATATATATATATATATATATATATATATATATGCACACATGTATACACATATCTATCTTTCGACCTATCAAAAGAGAAAATGACCGGGACGCCTGGGTGGCTCAGTCGGTTAAGTGTCTGCCTTCAGCTCAGGTCATGATCCCAGGGTCCTGGGATCGAACCCCACATCAGGCTCCCTGCTCAGCGGGGAGCCTGCTTCTCCCTCTGCCTGCTGCTCCCCCTGCTTGTGTGCTCTCTCTCTCTGATAAATAGATAAAATGTTTTTAAAAACAGAGAATGATAAAGGAAATGGAATAAACAATTGGGTTTTTTAAAAGATTTTATTTATGTATTTATTTGACAGAGAGAGACACAGCAAGATAGGGAACACAAGCAGGGG
>CM052899.1:62111403-62134531 GCA_028534135.1 Potos flavus | reverse complement strand
AGAATGATAAAGGAAATGGAATAAACAATTGGGTTTTTTAAAAGATTTTATTTATGTATTTATTTGACAGAGAGAGACACAGCAAGAGAGGGAACACAAGCAGGGGAAGTGGGAAAGGGAGAAGCAGGCTTCCCGCCCTGAGCAGGGAGCCCAATGCAGGGCTTGATCCCAGGACGCTGGGATCATGACCTGAGCCGAAGGCAGGCGCTTAACGACTGAGCCACCCAGGCGCCCCAGAATAAACAGCTGTTGACAGGGTAAAGGGTATATGGGGTGTACCTTGTGTTGTTTTTACAACCTAAGTTTCAAATCATTTTAAAATAAAAAGTTACAAAAATACTTATAAGAATAAACTTGATTAAATTTGAGGCCAACAAACAACTTGGGAAACTCCATGGTCTCCCACACTTGCTTTCTATCTGAACCTACTGGCCACCCTCTGCCCGATGCATATAGCCAGGGCAAGGAGTCTCTTACTAACTTGGGGGTGTTCTACTAAGACCATACACTCATCTCGTGTAAATAAAATAAGAGCTAGCATCCCTGGCTCCTTAGACTCCCTGACCCTGCAGTGAGGGAGAAGAAGGTCCTACCCCAGGTGAGGGAGAGGTTCTCAGGAGGGCAGGCATCGCACGCTGATGGCAGAGGTGGGAGCACCCTCTTGTGGTCTGTGGGCCCCTGAGGAGTGTGGGTCTAACTTGCCTAGTCAGGGAAGGCTCAGCAATCATGACAGGAGGTTGCAACAGCAATCACAAAGGGCACGGGTTCTCCAGAGAGAGGACTCTGGGGGTTTCTGCATAGAGCCCCAGCTGGGTGCTGTCTTGGTAAGGGCGAATAGGCATTTATCTGGTGAAAGTCACACATGGACACAGGACCCACCAATTCTTGCAGATGTTATCTCTAAACCTAGACCTACTCAAACCTCGCTTTTGCGCCTTAACTCAAAGTACTGTTTTCCACAAAATTAAATGACCTTACTTAAAATTTAACATCTAGAGGTATCAACAAACTTAAGGGTTATTCTGGATCAAAAACAATGCGCATAGCTGAAATGTAGTATTGGCTTGGCCTAGGCTCTACAATAAAATATTTTCCAATTCACTGGTTATTGTTGGGGAGACACAACGTTTGCAGTCCAGATCACTGTCCACGTCAAGCGTTAACATTGAACGTATCCGTGTAAGCTAGGGTGAACGTTAGCTGCTGTTGTTTGGGGGGGGGGTGTATGTGGTGGTGGGAGGAGAGGGGTGTAGGGGGGTAGATTTGTAGCCAGGATATAGAAATGAGAGAATCTGGGGAATCAAGAGATTTGCAAGTGTTCTGGAAAAAGAGCTAGCAAATTTTACCTCCTGAATATATTTCACCTGTTTTTCTGGAGTTTGCTTCCTTTCATAAAGGATCCAGAGTGATTTGCAGTCAGAAAATATTCAGTATTCTTACAGGTAATATTAATGCCAGTGATTTCTCTTCATCGGGCCTCCAGGGCGTAGCAGGAACTAGGCCATACCCTTGAATCCTCACTGCCACTCTAAGAAACAGCCGTGCTTTATGAGGAGGATTTAAATCTTGTCTGTTCGTCAGTCCATCTGCACTTAGCTGTGAAACATTACAGAGAAGCCCGTTGGTGGGCCCCTGTTTTAGATAGAATTGTGTCCCCCTACCCATGGGAGCAATGCTGCTGGAAAGCTCATTCTCTGCAGATTTTCTGCTGCAGAATTAATCCCCATTTAGTTGTCATATTGTGGATAGACATTCGTTTTATTTTGGCAAGAGCACTGTACTTAAACACACAAATAAGCATTTCCTTTCTTTACCCTTGATATGCAAACATTCCGTTGCAAAGTTGGCAACAAAAATGCCATTTCCAGAAACGGATTTTTATTTTTATTTTTTTATTTTTTAAAGATTTTATGTATTTATTTGACAGAGAGAGAGAGATCGCGAGTAGGCAGAGAGGCAGGCAGAGAGAGAGGGGGAAGCAGGCTCCCTGCTGAGCAGGGAGCCTGACGTGGGGCTCGATCCCAGGACCCTGAGATCATGACCTGAGCCAAAGGCAGAGGCTTTAACCCACTGAGCCACCCAGGCGCCCCCAGAAACGGATTTTTAAATAAAGATGTAACCTTCAAATCTTGATGGGCAAACACCATACAAGTTAAAAATAGATTTAAAGATTAAGTAACTAAAATGGAAGAAAAAAATGAAAATCCGTCTGTATTAGTTTCCTTGCCCAATGCGTGGCTTATACCAAAAGTAATTTATTCTTTCACAGTTCTGGAGGCTGGAAGGCCAAAATCAAGGTGTCAGCAGGGTCATACCATCTTCGAAGGCTAAGATCCTTCCTTGCCTCTCTTAGCTTCTTCTGGTGGTGGCTCGTAATTGTTGGCATCACTTGGCTTGTAGGCGCCTCGGTCTGGTGTCTGCTTCCCCGTTACATGGCCTCATCCTCCGTGTGTCCACGTGTCCGGAGTTCCCTCTCTTTCTTAGAATACCAGTAATTGGATGACGGCTCACCGTCATCCAGGATGTCCTCATCTTAATGAGACTGTATGTCCAGATGAGATCACATTCACAGATACCAGCGGTTAGGACTTCAGTATGTCTTTCTGGGGGACATAATTCAACCCACAACACAACTCCGTATTTTCATAGAGAAAAAATATGACCCAAGTTCTATTCAAAGGAAATAAGGTCCAAATCCCTAAGAGCAACGACCGTGTCTGCTGTGCGCTCCATTTATATCTCAGCACCTGCAGCTCCGTCCTTTGCTTGCTCTGACCTGCAGGTGAGCAAGGGTGGACGTGCCATTGACAGGAGCCCGGAAGCCACAGCGAAGTGTGCCCTCGCCCAATTATCACTGCTACTTGCATATTTGGTTTTCAGAAATATAAGGCAACCTTTCAGGCAACAAAATTGGTAGCTTTCAATCCAGTGACAACACATAGCAGCACCACGTTCGTGGGGTTGAGTCTGTAAAGAAAAGCCAAGGAGACACAGTTATCTAACAGACCTAATCATCTAATTGATTACTGTGTCAAATTCCAAAATTTAGAGGAAAAAAAAAACCTCCCTGTGCTCTCAGCCCCTGATGGAACTTTCTCCTGTGCTTATATCAATATAATTGCTGGATTGTCTTAAATCTATACTGAAATCATACATCCTTTGGCTCTGCTGATACGGTATAAGGAATTGAGCATTTTCAAGTTCATGACCAAACCCGCAGACGGAATCTTTGAATTGTTGATGCCACCCTTTTTTTTCTTTTTATTGAAAGATTTTATTTATTTATTTATTTGTCAGAGAGAGAGAGAGAGAGAGATCACAAGCAGGCAGAGTGGCAGGCGGAGGTAGAGGGAGAAGCAGGCTCCCTGCCGAGCAAGGAACCCGATGTGGGACTCGATCCCAGGACCCTGGGATCATGACCTGATCCAACTTAACCAACTGAGCCACCCAGGCGTCCCTGATGCCACCCTTTTTGCAAGAATTGAATCAGATATGCTCTTCCATTTGGGAATGGTCCAAACTCCTTATTTTGTTGTCTATTCACGACATATTAGTCACTTCTTCTACATCCCCCCAGCAGCTGATCCTCAGTAGATGCATTGGGGAATAAAGATCCAATGCCACCCACAAATAAATCTGGGTGGAGCTATTGATTCAAAAGAAATACTTCAGACACGTGACCGACATAAAACTAACAAATACAGAGTTGGTGTTTTACTGTAGACTCTGGTTTAATATATTGAAAACATTCAAACCCAAATGTCAAGAAAACAATGTTTTACTCCGACTCAAGGGCCAAGGCTTATATTTTAATGTAGTTAGTGATGAACGATGGTAAATAACTCTCAATTTTCGTCTCTGTTCACTAAAGGAACACTCTCATGCCTGTAACCATTGGTTTGGCCCTGAAGAGAAAACTTCCCTAAATGCGGCACTGGGCAGCAAATGGTAACTTAATTTATCTTTTGGAAGTCCAACAAGTCCCTGCTGTTATTAAAGGAACTAGCTCTAACAATTTGTAGATTGTAGGACATGTCCAAAACATTGGAATTCTGGGCTGGTTTAGATTAGGAGCTTCTTGCATTGTATTCTTAGAGAGCCCATTGGAGAACACCTAATTTTTCTCTGCCTCTCCTGTCGACGCAAGTAGAAAACCTGTTAAAGATTAAGCCAGTCAATGTCACCTGGAAGAAGAGTATTTTTGGAATGTTTAATTTTCACGGTGTGAAAGAGGAAGGGGATTAACATGTTCTCAAGGAGCCCCTGAGTACAACTGGGGGTCCCAGGAGAGTCTGCAGAGGGTCTCTTCAGAAAAATTAGTGGAGGGGGGTGTGACAGAGAAGGGGAGAGAGACAGAGAGAGAGGAAGAGCGAGCATGAGAGAGCAAGCGCTAGAAACCAATGAGGGGCACAGGGGAATGAGAAAAACCCTAAAACACCAAGGAGCCAAGCGGTTGTGGCTTGATGGATCCTGCATCTTATTTTATATGATTTTTCCAGAAAAAGCTGGCAGTGAGACTAGAAGAATTGCAAACAATGTAGCATGCCCTTGCCAAGATTTAAATACAGAAGAAACATTCTAAAGGACCATGTACAGTATCAAATTACCTGCAAAGATGAGGAAAGTAATGACTTACATTCTCCATCCTCTGCCCGGTGACTCACCAAAGTGGAAAATGAAGCACTTGGAGATTACAGTTATCCCCCCAAAGCCGGGGAGAGGAGTGGCCACAAGAACGGCCGACCCAATTAGCCAAGTTAAAATGGGACCAGAACGTTTGTGACAGGAGGTGGTAGCCAGATGTTGTGTGTTTCCTTCTGTTCTCCATAATCTTCAATGAGGAAAGGTCCAATCCTGGCTCACTGTGCTTTGTCTGGGCCGTAGATGTTTCAAGAAGCACCTAGTGCGCATCGGGTATCACGTGAGCACGCACAGGGGATAATTACTGTGCGCGCATGCTCAGTCACCTAGTGCGCATCGGGTATCACGTGAGCACGCACAGGGGATAATTACTGTGCGCGCATGCTCAGTGAGCACCCGGTAGAGCGGTCTCCCTGGGGCTCTGCTTATAAAGGCCCCTTCTCTGTCGTCTTTACTTTCTTGGTAACAGTCTTATTGAGATGTAATGCACACATGCTACGGTCTATACCCATGAGTATTTTGCTTATATGTTTAAGTGATTGCTCAGAATCTGCCTCGTTTAGGAGAGAGAGCAAGCTCCGTGAGGGTAACAGCTATGCGTGTTTTCTTTATCGTGTGCGCGCTATTGTAGCGGACAGTGGTGCCCCTCGATAAAGAAATATTTTTAATAGATACCTGATGACGGGATAAAAAGAAGAAATAGATTTCTAAGGCTTAGAAACTGGCTTTAATAAACCACACATTCTTTTAATTTAAAATCAGACACGATTTTTAAAATTGGGAAATACCGAGGAGAGAGGAAAAGCCTCCATTAGGGGGAAAATAATACACACTTAAAACTCTATTCCCACTCCCCAATACTTCTCTCTTGCTCCGATGCTATCACTTGACCCCGACAATGAGCAGATTGGTGGGGAAGTCTGTCACGTCCTTTGCATGCTTAAGGAAAAGAAAGAATTCTGACCTGCCTCTGGAGGGTATGTGCTTTTGTGACCTCTTTGTCCTCATCGTCCAGGTTGAATAGTCACCTCAGCAGGGAATTCCTGAGTGAGGCTCAGGCAAAGACCTTGAGGACAACAAAAGATAGGAGAGGCCTGCCCGTCTTTTAGCTCTCCATTTGAATGGGATTGCAAACTAAAAGTACTTGATCTAGAGAAATAGAAAAGGTACTCGGAGATTTAATACCAGGTTCTCAGGTCAGACTTCGGCGTGGAAGGAAGCTAGAGAAGGAGGAGATGAGTGTGCACTGGCAGGTCGGAAGAGTGCAGAGGAGGGGGGTTTTCACTGTGTCCTGGGACAAAGGAGCCGCAGAGGGAAAGCAAAGTAATGGTGAGAAGTCCTGCACTGGTTTAGGGAGCTCTGTGGGCCCTGGGCCTGCTGGAGTGGGGAAGCTGTTTAAGATCACCTCTCTTTCTTTGTTTTTTAAAGATTTATTTATTTATTTGAGGGGAGGAGGGGTAGAGAGAGAGAGAGAATCCCAAGCAGACTCCCTGCTGAGCACGGAGCCTGATCCCATGACCCCGAGATCACCACCTGAGCCCAAACCTAGAGTCAGTCGCTCATAGACTGAGCCACCCTGGTTCCCGTAAGATCACCTTTCCTTCTTAACCGTAGTGTGTTTTTATGCTTGTGACTAAGGCAAATAAATAAGTAAATAAATTATTACTCCTAGTATCAATAAAGGGTACTAGTTGTCACTATTTTAAAAATGAGAGACAGCGACAAATTTCAGGGCAGACTCAGTAGAATTTCCATGGAAAGATTCAAACCTGAAGGGAACATGTCCTTCTCGGCTTGTCACCTCTCACAGACTCTCACCTTGCCCATTTTGGTGGGTATGGAGAGTTCATAGTGAATAAGGACTAAAAATAGACTTGGTTTAACTTTCCACAGAAACAAGTTCTAATATTTAAATCACTTAACCTTTTAGATTTGCAAAACAAGGTTCCCTAGATCTTCAACAGAATTACTTCTTTTAACTGGGCTTTTTTTCCTTCTCTGTGGAAATCTGCATCTTCCTTGTTTTCCTCAAAGACTTTTCAAAGCGTTGATAAAAATCTAACAGAAAGAGGAAGTGGAGAGAAATAAATATTGTGCAGATGGTAGGAAAGTGTTGTGAATAAAAGCTGGTGTTAGTTAGCCCTCGGATTTTTGCTCTAAGATGTTTTAAGAGTGTGTTCTGAGCCCTTTGAGTGCCATGAAATGAATATAGCCATTTATGAGGCGGTTCTAAGACCCTTCAGTGATAGTTTGACTCAGAAGTGAATCTTTAGGACTGTTAACTTCCACCAAAGGTGCATCTTTTCCCTATGTGGTTTAAAACGGATTCTTCCTGGGCCAAATCCTCCAAGTTCAACTTTTCTTCTCATTTTCCATTCTGGGGAGTGTATGTGTTCCTATTTGTTCCTTCCTTTTATTGTGAAATTTGTGTTTGGTTTTCTTTGGATCTTAACCTTTTATTTCTCTTCCATTGGCAAGCACTTTTAATTTTTTTAAATTTTTATTTCAAGAAGATTTTATTTATTTATTTATTTGTTTATTTGTTTATTTATTTACTTACTTACTTACTTGAAAGAGAGAGAGAGCACACATGCATGTGTGCGAGGGGCAGAGGGGGAGGGAGAGAATCTTCAAGTAGACTCCCTGTTGAGTGAGGAGCCAGACGCCAGGCTCAATCCCACAACCTATGAGATCCTGACCTGAGCTGAAACCAAGGGTTGGACACTCAACACAACCAACTGAGCCACCCAGGCACCCTTGGCAAGCACTATTTAGAAAGCCTGTCAAGCTGTCACCATGTTCTCCTCATTTCGTTCTGTCACTTCTCTCCCTCTGCTTGTTTCCTCCTCCCTCTCCCGGCTGTGACTTTGCAGGGTCCTGCCAGCCGAAGGCTCCTCACGTGCCTTTCCTCCTTTCCAAGCTAAGTAGATACTTTGGAACCATTTCCCCCTTCCACACTGCCTGCCTTCTTTCCAGAGCCATTCTCTTCCACAACTTCCCTCACTGAGATTCTCGAACTGCCCCTGTCTTCTTACTCTAAACCACCTCCCCTCTCGGTGGCAGAGGTACGGTCCCTTGTCCTTTGCCTCTGCTTTGCCTCTCCTGGGATTCTTACATGAAGCAGGTCCTCTATATGGGGATCCAGTGCTTTCCAGAGAAACTGTTTTAAGTGAGGGTATTGCATTCCTCACCTTAAGGTCATCCTCAGAGATGGCATGGCTATTTCTTGCTTTTAAAAATGAAGATTCAACAACTTTATCGCAAATTTTAGTTAAGGGGAAAAATGGTAAAGCTAATCTCTACCATGGGAATTTGGAACCCCAAGGGACCTCACGCATTATTCATTTAAGCCAGTGGTTTGCAGACATTTTTTTTTTTAATGTCAAATCTCCTTTTTGATCAGAGAAAATCTTACAGAGTGAACCAGTATCAAATCAGATTAAAATGGAACCTAACCATTAAATGGTTAGGTCTTTTGTGCTTTTTCTACTCCTCCCGCCCTACTCCTGAAGCCGTGGGGAGTTTAGCCCATTCTGGCAACTTAAGATGAGAAAACCAAGTCTCAAAGTCAAGGAGCTAAATCAGAGGGCCTAAGGACTCCACAGTCTTCCTTTCCAAATGAGTGGAAATGTAGACACAGGCTGACTCTAACCAGAGGGGTGTGGAGTTTGCTTATCCATATGGGAAGTAAATAAGCTAAAGCTCAGTATATCTAAAATGTGACCTATTTAAAAGAAATATGCTAGCAACAAGAAGCATATTTAATTAATAAAAAATGTGTTTGCTTTTTTGGTCTTTAAGAGGAATCCTGGGCTAACTTTTCTTTTTTTTTTTTTTTTAGATTTATTTCTTTATTTTAGAGAGAGAGCTCGTGTGCACGTGTGAGCAGGGGGAGGGGCAGAAGGAGAGGGAGAGAGAGAATCTCAAGCAGACTCCCCACTGAGCACAGAGCCTAACATGGGGCTTGATCTCACAACCCCAAGATCATGACCTGAGCTGAAATCAAGAGTCAGACGCTCAACCAACCAAGCCACCCAGGCGCCCCTTTGAATTAACTTTTAAGACTCATCTGTTTGACAAACATCCAGAAAAATTTGGATTGTTGTTCTCTTCCCACCCAATAAATTCTCTGTAATGAGCAAAGGTTTCAGAACAATTCTGTCCACCATACTTTGAGGAAAGCAATTATAGCCTTTATGTAGTTAAAGTTGTTATTGAGAAAATTTGTTGTGAGTATTGGAAAGGAGGAGCCTCTTCAATCTCCTCCTTCTCTTTCTGCTTTTCCTTCTCCCAAGAGTGAGAATAGAAATCAAAGACCTTCCAATCACGGAGGAGGAAAAAGGTGGGGCCACAACATCCCTTTAGTGAAGATGGTTATAATAGAGATGATGCCTTTCTAGGGGCTGACTGCTTTCTTAAGCATCAGTTGGGAAAATCTTCTCTTCCCCCCACATCTGAGTCATTAAGCATTTATTCATTCATTCAAACAATATTGAACACCTGTTATACAAGCGTTGTGTCAGCCTGAAAATACAAGACCATGGAAAGACCTGATTTGCATCCTGCCCTGTTATAGAGAAGGAGTAAATTTACTGAGAAGTAGCACATATCATTAAGGATAGTTAGTGGACGATAATACACTGCTATTGACTAGACATTTTTGTGCCCCCCAAATTCATGTATTGAAACCTTAACCCTCAATGGGATGGTATTAGGAGGTGGGGCTTTGGGGAGATATTTGAGTCATGAAGGCAGAGCCTTTATGAGGATTAGTGTCTTTATAAAGAGGTAAAGGGATCAGAACTCAATTTCTCTGCCATGTGAAGATACAGGGAGAAGCTAGATACCTACAAGCTGGGAAGTGGGATCAACTTGGGAAGTCATCCGACATGGGATGTGTTTGTGCCCTAATCTCAGACTTCTCAGCCTCCAGAAATGTGAGAAATCAACGTTTGTTGTCTAACGCACCCAGTCTAGTGGCATTCTGGTACAGCAGCCCAGACTGACTGAGACCCAGACAAAGTCAATTCAGATTGTCTGAATCACAGGCCATCGTGGTACTTGTACTTGCCTCTCTATTGCTCCATCAGGGAGTAGAGGAAGTTCTTTCCTTTCATGAGTCTCATCTAGCCAAACTGTAGAGAGTAAACCAAAGAGGATGCTTAGAGATAGAAGTGTGGCTTCTCAGGGACATCTTACGACATTTGAATAAACCAGATCCTGGGCTATCAACATGAGCATTTGGCGGGGAAGGCATGCAAGTTATTTTAGAGGTTTCTGTACTCCCAGCATGCTGGCTAATGATGATCTATTATTTGGGGGCTTTTGATAAGATGTTCTAGCGAAATGAAACAAAATAAAACAAAATCAAGCAAAAAGGAAAGGAAGAAAAAAGCAATCTCTTTAAAGTCCTTTCGTGTGAAATTGAATGGGTTCCTAGCTGAAAATAGCTTTCAGGGAGAGAATCAGTCAACATGCTTAGCAACGGCCTGCGTAAAATAAAATATGTAGTTGTTTTTACAGAGCTCTTAACTAAGCCTTGGAAACTGGAAAGTCATTTAATACGCTCTCTGGGAGAGGGGATTCTGTGGTGCTAAGAGTAGGATATTACAATTTCCTCAACAAAGAAAAAAAAAATGTGCACATAACACCTGTGAAGCAGAGTGGAAATCACTTACCGGGGCCATGAAACTGTACTTTATAGTCAAATTGTTTACCTTGAGGTAACTGTCAGTTCTGATGCGCCTCCTCGGAGCCAATATTCTTCTGTGGCTTGCAGCTATGACTCAGGATGCTCATTCCAACCCTGATCTGTAATTGGAACAGCAGTTTCTTCTTTTCAGCAGTAAGCTCATGTGCTCATCCAGATCCCAAGGGAGCTGTGGACTCAGTTATTCAGAGTGCCAAGAATAAGGGGGTGATGGGGACTCCAATGTTTATACAACCACTTGTATTCAACTTTAGATTAGTTCTACATATTTTTAGGTGTTGGGGAGAATTCTGCTGATAAGCTCCCAGATAAGCATACATAGTAAACACACAATAAATGTGTTCCTGGGGGAAAAAAAAATCACTTAAAATGAAACAAGATGGAGTGTATATGGTGGAGCTTAGGGGAGGGGTTGGAGTTTGAATCATATTTTTAAACCCGTTAAGGAAGTTTGCTCTATAGAGGAATTAATTGTATTTTTATAGAGTAAATATATCAATATTTATCTTTTAATATATCTTTTGTGTAAGTCCTGGTCATCACATGTTGTCACAGGCACACTTTAAGTGAGGGAAAAATATAGAATAGCTTCATATTTGTAAGCAGGCTCTGGTAGATTGAAAACATTTACTTTGAAATTCTTTTTTTTTTTTTTTTTATTTGACAGAGAGAGAGAGAGATCACAAGTAGGCAGAGAGGCAGGCAGAGAGAGAGGGGGAAGCAGGCTCCCTGCTGAGCAGAGAGCCCGATGCAGGGCTTGATCACAGGACCCTGAGATCATGACCTGAGCCGAAGGCAGAGGCTTTAACCCACTGAGCCACCCAGGAGCCTACTTTGAAATTCTTGAAATAAACTCAGACTTTCTCTTAGAAGAGGAGCTGGGAAGGAGAAGGGGGCAGGCAGTTGGATGCAGGTCTTGCTCTCAATAGGATTGTGTTGGCACCTTAGAGAAGGTTCCAGAGGCAGGTGGGGTGGTCTTCATTAGGTAAGGAATCCAAGTCAGGGCAATTTCTCACTAAAATTATGGAGAAATGCCAAAATAATGACCACAGAGGCATTCTCTCCATGGTGGGAATCTCTTCCCCTTTATTCCAGGGGATTGAGCCTGCTGGATGCGCACCCAACACTTGTATTGTCCAGAAGCTCCACCATAATCTTTTTTTCCCAAGATGATGAGGTCCTTGTAGGCAGGAACTGGGCTTTGTGCTTCTTCTGTTGGCTCCCTTGGAGCCCAGGCTGTCTACCAGGCAAGTAATATAGAATCCTCTTTAAGAAAAAGACCCTGGAACCAAATTGTCTTGGTTGAACTGTGTAACTTTGGGTAAGTTGCTTAATTTCTCTGTGCCTCAGTTTTCTCATCAGTAAAATGGGGATAGTAATAGTATGAAATGGGTTAATATAGCTGAAGTGCTTAGAACAGGGCCATAAAACAGTGATAACTGCCAAATAAATGTTAGGCATTATTTTCAGTCAGACTGAGGTTCTAGGCGTTCAGGTCTTCCCTCTATTGGGGTTTAGCATATGGAGATCTAGAATGTAGTGCGTATGCATTCCCTGCTTTGTTCCAGAAATAATTTCTGATGGTATTTATGTCCTGGCTTGCAGGATACGTTTCCATAAGACATCTACAATCATCTACAGACAGATCCCATGATTCATCCCAATGTACCCAAGTCACTTGGCCCAAACCAACTCTTCCATCTGTTCTCCAAAAAGTCTAAGTATCTCGAAGGCAGTGCCCGCGCAGCTGAACACTCTCATGCAGTGGTGTTATTGAGGGTTTTCATACTGTTCAATTATAGGCAAAATTGCCCTCTGGTTCAGGTTATTCAGAGAAAATTCCATGGCATGGAAACAAAACCCTATTTCTTTTCCAAGGATGGAGGTCTTCTAAAAAACCTGCTTGTCCAATATATTTTTTTTTTTCCTTTTTAAAAAGAAATTCTCTTGGCTGGTTTAGGTAACTTGGTTTATTGAAAATAGAGGCTATTTATTTTGCCCTAAAATGGCCCCTTTCTTCTATGGAGCCCAAGATGATCTCATGCCAGAGGAGGTGGGGCTCTTAGACCTGGATTGTGTCAGAGGTAGGGCAGGACAGTGGGACTGTCTGCAACCTAAGAAGGAGGAACCACATGAACAATAAGACTAATCTGAGTTTTAAAATGTTTATCAATAAGTCAACTAATCTTGATATCTTACTCTATCAGTAAGACCCTATGCTAAAAGCTATAAGTTATGGGCCGTGTCCTCAAGGAACATAAATTTAGCATAGATGCTCTCTTTTAAAGTAATTGCTAAGTGAAGGCTGTGGCAGGGCCCCGTAATTTGTGCTGTCAAGGTCCCATTGCAATCTCTGCGTGCAAGCCAAGGTTGATGCAGAGAGGTGGGAGCCCTTCAGTCAAACACGGAACAGACTCTATTGCACAAGCAAATGTGTTATCATATTTGGAATGCAACTGGCTTGGGCTTGAGCTATCAAATGTCTGACTTCTCCGGTCCAAATACTTTGGGTGGGATGGCCTTGATTCAAAAGGCTCTTTTGCTGATTTTAATTAGGTAGAAACACAGTTGAAGACGAGTTATTCAGTGCTTGTTAACCAAGGAAGATGGCCTGAAGCGCCATTCAGTCCCCAAGAATTTCTCAAGTGCTCTTTTCTGGCTGTGAAAACGGTCTTTCACATCCAGGAAAAATATGGAGGGCTTATTTAGGGAAAACTATGCCTAGAAACTGTCAACTTTAGATCACTATAAAATGTATAGATATGAAAACAAATGGTCTTAATATGATTATATGCATTTTCTCTTTGGTATGCGCACATATAGATCTGTGTGTAATCAGGGGACCTCCACCTCCAAACCAGCCCTTCATTAGACTGTCATGCAGGATAAAGCCTGGAAGGGGTAGAGGAAGAAGGGGATAAGTTGGGGGGGGGGTGGCAGAGGAAGGGACGGCAGGGAAGGTGTGTATGTGCTCATGCACACCAAGTTGGAGTATTACCTCTTGGCTATTCTCAGTCCTTCCCTGAGTCTCACAACTTTTCCATGAGCATGAGTCGTTTCTAGTTTCCCCAACACCTTATATCCTGGAGCGAGAAAGGGACAGCTGACAGTAGCATGAGCTAAGGCTCTGCTGGTTGCTGCCCATCTAGCAAAAACTCAAGGAGGAATAGACGATGGGGGAGCCCAAAGGGGAGAAGGGGAGATGGAGCAACAGGGAGAGACATGGACATTCGTTCGTGCATGTATCCATTTATTTAATCCAAGGTCCAGATCAAGAGCTGTGTTAGGCTTTGGCAATCCAAAATCATTTTACCTATTTATGCGTTCATTTATTCAACAAGTATTTGTTTCATGACCAGTATGTGTCTGCCACTCTTTTAGGCACTAGAGTTCAGCAACGAACAAGACAGGAGGCACAGCTCTCATGGAGCTTGCCCAACAGAGCCTAGGGCGGGAGACAGACAAGCAAACAGGCCTGACACTCAGGAGGTGCAGCTATCCAACCTTGAGGGTTAAGAGTAGCTTTCCGGATGAAACCAGACTAAGATCTAATGGATAAGAGCATCCCCAGATGAGACCATCTTTCAGCTATGTCTTCAAACTGACCAGTAGACCCTAATGTATTTCTTCTGGAGCCTCACGCATCATTTATTTTTTCCTAGCGTAGGACATTTGGGGACTTCTTAGACCAAGGTAATGCGGTTTTCTTTCCATTCTTTTTGCAATTTGATAATAATATCGTCATATGCTTTCTAAAAATAAAATCTCTGGTATGTACCCAGATGTATGACATCATTCTTTTTGAAATTGGGGAAGAATTTTGGAAGCAACAGACCAGAGAATGTAGAGAAGATTTCAGTCACTTTATGAACTGTGATCATCGTTCTTCGTTAAATCGCTTCCAGGGACCAGATGCTGTTGGGGAGGTGGGGATAGAGGAACATTTATGCACCACAGGTGGGTGCGAAACTTGGCATGGCCCCATCTGGAGAATAAGCTGGCAGGAGCGGGCCAAATTAAGGCATTCCATTCCTGAGTAGTTGTCCCAGATAAATGTTCACAAGTGTCAATAAAGACAAATGTGCAAGGATGTTCATTATAGTGCTGTTTGAGGTGGAAGGTTGGTTGAGGCAATCACCACTCAGGAGACATGTGCTGAATATATGTCGTGAAATGCCACGTAGCTGGTAGAAGCCACAGGCAAGGTATTACACATGAGAGGCTGAGTGACAATTTATGAGAAATATTATGAGATGTATATTATAATACCACTCCGATAAATTAAGAGACATGTATAGAAAAGTAGCTTATGAATCTTAAAAGCACATATACAGGGGCGCCTGGGTGGCTCAGTGGGTTAAAGCCTCTGCTTTCAGCTCAGGTCATGATCTCAGGGTCCTGGGATCGAGCCCCGCATCGGGCTCTCTGCTCAGCGGGGAGCCTGCTTCCCTCTCTCTCTCTCTGCCTGCCTCTCTGCCTACTTGTGATCTCTGTCTGTCAAATAAATAAAACAAAATCTTAAAAAAAAAAAAAAAAAAAAGCACATATACAAACAAGAGGATTTGTAGTAAACATTACAATGATTTCCCAGTGTGGGTAGGGAAAAAGGAGAAGGGAATGGGAGCAAAGGGAGGACGAAGGAACGAACACAAGGGAGTAGCCTTCCTTGGATGGTGTAGATAACATGCCATGAACTTCACTGTAATATTTCTAAGATTAAGTAACATCTCTAGAAAAAGAAAAATGAAAAGAAGAAAAGAAGGAGGGGAGGAAGAAGAGAGAGGGGGGGAGGGAGGGGACAGAGAAATGAAAGAGAGTGCAGGCAGGTCGACTAAAGTGGGAAGGGTGGAAAGGAAGGAAGGACGGCGGAACCATGTTGATAATTCCCTCCGCGTGCTCTCCTAGGATGGAAGCTCCCTCCCCGATTCCCACCAGCCTGCAGAGTCTGGCAGGAGAGAGGACAGCTAAAACTCACCAACTCCAGGAGGCAGTTCAGATTTACAAGGCAGAACAGGAAGCTTGGGGTTTAGTAATGCCTAACAGCGTAAAGAAGAAACTTGGGGGAATAAGGAGGTATGGGTACTGATGATGGGGCAGGGTGTGACGGAGAGACGTAGCTGTGGAAGGGAAAAGGGATCCTTGTGGGGTCCATCTGCCCACCCTCCTGGAGAAGAGCCTGGCCTGGGGAGAAGGGCAGCCACCTGATCACAAGTCCAGGTGGACGATCGTAACTTTTCTGGTCCTCCTACTGTCCCAGCACTAGCTCAGCAGAGCTGGGCCACCCCAACCCCTAAGGAGTGTCTCTAGGCAGCCAGAGGGACATCCATGGAAGGGAGGAGAGCCCCTCGAGCCCAGTGTCAGGTGAAAGTGAGACCCTAGGGTTACCCTGGGCCCTGAAGAGGGGAAGAGCACACAGCTACTTATTTAGCAACATCTAATTCATCGGGATCAGTCCTATGTCAAGGTCATATTATTTGACATCTTATAGGAAATCATAGAATCATTGAAGGGTGTTTAGTGGTCACTTCTGATGTTTTCTAGCTGAGAAAGCTGAGGATGAATAGGCGTAAAAGCTCCAACTTCTGCCTTTCTATAATAGCACTTCCTAGGTCTGAAAGTGGAATATTCTGATTATGGAAGTCAGTGTGGGGATGGGCGGGGGGGGGGGGGGGCGGTACGGCGGGCATTCCAATCTGAAGAGAGTGAGCAATAGGAAAAGGAAAATGCCTTTGCTTCCAAGATTCTGTTTGGAGATAATTATTTGTATTACTTTTAAAAGGGCAGAGACTAAAAATACTTGACATATCAGCATAGTCAATCTTAAATTGATTACTTTTCAGGGTTTTCCATACAACACCAAGAATGAATTAAATTTCCATCCCTGAAAACATCTGACAGAAGAAATTCAGACCTTACGTATCATATAATGAAAAAGAACCTGGGCACGACATTCGCTCATTTTTCCTGCAGAAGGAGGAGAAAAAACCTTTCCTGAGAAATATTCCTTGAGATCTTTGAATTTCCACATCTGTTGGGCAGCTCATTTTCATAATTGGGGAAGTTGTTTTGTCCCTTTACTCGCCCATCCCACTTCTCTCTCTGCTCTTTTATTTCCACAGGAGTGGAATAATTAGCCCCTAAAAGAGCTAACAAAATACAGTCTATCCTACCTGTTTTCCTTTCCTATTTATGGATTCATTCCTTCCTCTCCTAGCAAGCTCAGTAAAACACTTGTTTTTAATAAGAAAAATAGTTGTTTAAATCAGTTTAACTTTTTTTTTTTTTACCCCAGACTTGCGAGTTCATTTCTGGCATTTGCTTCTAGTTGAGTCTGTGTATTTATTATCGTCTCAGGTTAATAGCCTTTTAATCAGCAGTTATTAATATAAAATGCAATATTTATCCTCTCATCCAAGGAAAGAGAAAGAAAAACTCATATTTTATTAGTACTTTTTGGCCCTCTGCCATTTGGTAGCTTAAATAAATAAATAAATGTATATGTTACAGTAAACACACATTTGTTACATTACATTCTGGAGTATACCATCTGTATTTGTCTGTGTACTCAAGAAAATTATATATTGTTCACCTGGGTAGCAATTTGTGTCCTGGCAGATCTTTATTTGCTCTCGGGGGGAACCTATTTAATATAATTACATTTAATTGATATTTGTGGTGGTGGATTAAGGAAAAAGGAACCGTCATTTAATATGCTTGGATTTTATGGGTCTTGTGTTTCTTGGCTTGGTTTTCAGAATACACAGAACCACATTTTTTAAAGCTAGGTACTTGGATAAATTCAGTCCTTTATTAAAATAGTACACCAAAGGGGTAGAGTTTAAAACGATCTAACATCCTTCTGCTAAAAACAAGGAAGAAAGAATTAAATCTTTATCCTCCCAAATATTTTTTTTATAATTGTGTTGTCTAAAGGTTTATATAATTCAAATATGTCGCCCGTGATTTCGCTGATAATTTGGCTCTTTTCCAACCCCACAGAAAAGATACAGTTAGCTGCTGGAAGAGTTAAGCACACTGACTTTTCTACCTTTCTCCCACTCTCAGCTGTGAATTTGCTTTTCTTCTTATGTCAAATGCAGTAGAACTTCCCTTTCTCTGTTTGCCGTCAATGTACAACAGATGATTTATTTAACTGATGGCTCTAAGCAGCCTTCGGGGTGCTGAATCAGTCAAATCTGGCAAAATGGTATCTCAGGATTGTATTGCGGTTTAGCTCATAAGGTGGTTTATTGATTTTTAGCTCCCTTTTAAATATAAGCACTCCTAGTGAGCAATGCAGCCACCAGTTAAATAAATAGTTTAGTTATGTATAAAAAGGTAATTAAGGCTAGTTAATGTTGACACGTGAGAGTTGTCACGACTTTAAGTTGATATACTCAGAGCTGACGACAGAATCAGGTTAGGTAAGCAGCTGGAAAGATGAGCATATTTATGTCCAAGCATATTAATTTTACTTGTAATGGGAAAAATAATTATTAAATGAGACTCCATGAGACACGAATATTTTTTCTGACTTTGAAGAAAAAAAAATGCCCTATATAAAGGATAAGGTCACATATAAATGACAAGTTTCTAGGTAAAGACAGAATACTTCACATAAAGTGAGCAAGTTATTTCCCTAGGCCTGTTCTTCTGTAAAAGGACTGACTCATTATCAGGGCCGTTTCCCTCAAAGGAACACCCAGTGGATCTCGGTCTTTGTTTCTCCCTCTATACCCACAGAAATGCATGAGAGAATCCTAACATCTCAAAGGCAATGACGGGACTCCATCCATCATTCTGGTCCTAAAATTCTATTTGCCAAAAAGAGAACAGAACAAGAGTTTGCAGGCTGAGTAATTCTTACCCTGGTGGTTAGGGGACAGCAGCAGGCCGCCTATGTATGGAGACGGGTGCTGGGAGCTAGGGGATGTGGGTTTCTGACTCGTGGCCACTCTGGACTTCTGGCCCCATCTTTGTAGAAGGAGGGGATGGACAGAGGATTCCTATAAGCCCTTCTGGCTCTAAGTTTACTTGGGACCTTATTTTTTTACCTTTTTATTTGCCGTGTATGCAGATCCCTCATTCTAACACAGTTTCTACATATAAACTAATAATTATCTTATTTCTGAGAGAAGACTTCTAGAACAATTCCTTAATTAATTCTTGTTCTTGAGGAACAGCCAGAATTTCCCCAGCTGAGGTCTATAAAACATGCGCATCATTAAGTATTAAATTATCAAACCCTTCCCCACCACCCACCACCTATTTTCCCAGATGAAGAAACTGAGGCCCAGAGAGGTCAAATGACTTGCTCAAAGTCTCACAGTTGTCAGGAACTAGTCCCACCGTCCCAGGCAAGAGGCTTTCTGCCAACCAGCTGTGCCAGAACTACTCAATTACTCAATATTGGACAATTTCACTTGGCAAACTAGTAATCCTGAAAGCTGAATAATAAATTGACTCCTGACATTGTTTTTGAGTTGTTGGATGTTTCAAGCTCTTTTGAGCATTTTTGTGGGTTGAGAGAAGGAACAAGGAGGGAGGGGGCGGAGAGAGGAACAGACAGAGAAATTTGTTTCCACTGGAGAAGGTGGGAGAAGATTCCCCTTCCTTGGGTAGGAATAACCTTGTCTTTAGGGACATGAGAATATATTTCCTGTTGCCCACCCCCCTCCTTTCCAGGGCTTGTTCCTTTCCTAAGAAATCAACAACCAGAAGATTAGGGCAATGTCAAACTGTTACTTAAAATTCCCAGGTGGGAAGACTTGTTCCCCGCAACTTGAGCATGAGGTAGGTTTCAGTAAGAAATTCCTGGGCTGTCATGTCAGTTTGTATTAAACCATCAGTTTGTTGGCTTGAGATGACAGCACATAACACATCCAAATAATTTTTCTGTCAAGTCCGTTCAGAGAGAAAGCAGGGCTGTAATATGGGAAAGTGAGTTTCAGAAAGATGGAGTTCTTTCTGAAGAACGGAATGGGACATTCTCTTCCTGTTTTTAATTTAAGGTTCTGAAACCATGGCTCTTCACTCTGGAAACTGACACATGTCCAGGCTTGAAATTATCCTGTTTAACATAAATAAGGATGGGAAAGTGACAAGGGTGTATTCAGTAAAATGTATCAAAAACCAAGGGCTCATAGGTGAGAGAGAATAATCACCCGAAGTTGACAAAATGCAATTTTGAATGAAGGCTGTCCTTTCTTTGGTATGAACATGGACTGGCTTCTGTTCTCACCCTCAATAATCTGAGTTGGGATCTCCTGAACTGAAGTATTAAAAGGGTACAACTGGAGATAGAAACAATGCGAGAATAATTTTGCGGATCACTGAAACTTCCTTCCTTGGTTAAGAAAATTAGACAGATACTGACAGTTCATCCACCAAAAAATGGAAATCACAACAGCATGCTGATCACGGAGCATTTTTGGAGGACTAAATATATTTAGGTGGAAAATGTGGAATTTGAGGTCTTTCTTCTGCCTTTTTAGGGGTCACGTGATCTTGGAGGAGTTATCATTGTGAAAATGATAATTATTTATAGCATGTTTTCCATGTGTCAGAAACTGAGCTACATTCTTTGTGTATATTTTATAATTTAATCCTCAAACTAGACCCAGGAAGTAGGTATTATTAATCCCTATATCATAGATGTGTAAACTGGGGCCCAAGTTCACCTGCCTACGAAGTGACAGATGAAGATTTGAACCCAAGTGCATCTGATGTCAAGACTGATGCTCTTAACTAACCACTGCTCTCCATGTAAAAAAACTTCTTTGTAAGATGCTGGCTATTATGTAAGTTAGCGATTCTTGTAACTCCGTTACCGTCATCTTGTGAGGTAACTTCAGTTACTTTAAGCAGTGTCCTCAGGCTGCAAGCCCCATTTATTCAGCAACAAGCAATTTTCGATGATAACAGCTACTATCTATTGAGTTCCTGTGCTGTGCCGGGCCCTGCTCTAAGCACCCGAGATGTTCTGACATCTCTAATCCCCACAACACCTTTGTGAAGTAGGTGCGGTTATTATCTCCATTTCACAGACTTGCAAACCAGGACACTGAGATCTTTAGTAATTTGTCCCGAAGTGGCACTGCTGGTGAGTGGCAGAATGGGATTTAAACCTGGGCAGGCTGGTGTAGAAACGAAGTGTATGACGTCACCTCGTTTGAAGTGTGGGTCTAAACCCTGGATGAAGGAATTCACAAAACAAGCCTCGCTTACCTGCCTGGGGAACCAGAGTGCTTACTGAGGCTGCAGGTTGATGAGTGGGAGCTCTTCTATAGAGATTTGTCCGGGACATCTAGCCACAGGGACTGTTGTTTTCCCGCCGATAGTCTCCTAAGGGTTCCCCAACCTTCATGAATCAACAGATCCTTACAAAAAACCCCTGAGTCACTGCCCCAGGCAGCCTGTTAATCCCCCTGACTGTTCGGAACTACATTCTCAGCCTGGTCGTGGTCTTGACAAGCTGGAGGCTTGGAGTAGGAGGGACGAGACAGAAGGGAGACCAGGAGGAGGTAAACCCAGTTCCTCAGACCTGTGGTCGGTTTCCACCAAACAACCTTCTGGAGAATCTCTGCTCTGATCTCCATTAATGTCCTTGGAACTTCTCTGCGATGCACAAGGTAGGGGTCCCCAAACTCTAGAAACAAAGTCGTGTTACATAATAGTCCATGCTCGTAATGATGAACAAGAGGAGTTGTCTATTTTAAGCTCTCTTCCACCCCAGATGAACTTCTCAGAGGGCTACTGAGTAGTTCACAGAATGGTAGGAATGCCGGCAAAACCAACTCGGAAATAGAAGAGGAAGCGAGAAGGGCCGCACAGAGAAATGGCCTGGTCATGGGCTTCAGCCACAG
Source organism: Potos flavus (assembly GCA_028534135.1). Taxonomy (NCBI): domain Eukaryota; kingdom Metazoa; phylum Chordata; class Mammalia; order Carnivora; family Procyonidae; genus Potos; species Potos flavus. The sequence continues at coordinate 62,113,315 of CM052899.1, read as the reverse complement.
CCTGTGGACCCCGCCCTGTGGCTGGGGCCGGACCTGGAGGCCACGGCTCCCCCCACCCCAGAACTCTGCAGTTGCCTTTGGGTTTTGTGTCTCTGGCCTCAGATTCAAAGTCAAGCCGCAATAAGCCATCGGCATATGTTCAAATCCCAGAGACCAGAAGTGGCCAGAGGTGAGGAAGATCGAAGACTGGCCTTTTCAGCCAGTTCGGAGTCGAAAAAGTGTTCCAACTCTCCACCACACAATTACCAATCGATTTATTGGGAACCGAACTTACCACACGTAATCCTGAGTAAACTCTGTTGGATCAATATCTCCGTTAATATCCCCATTTCACAACTGTGGCGGCTGGAACTGGGGAAGGTTCGTAACAAACCACTTCATGCAGTATCTAACATCACAATCGCCTTGAGCAAGTTGCTTCTCAGCTCGAGGCTCGCTGGCTTAGGCCGGAGGGAACCTCAGCTCTTCTCTCCGTGGAACTAAGAACCGAATAGTCTCCTGTAAAGCGCTCTGACATCTCCGCCATTCTGGCCGGAGCAGAGCCGGAGGTGTCTACAGGGGAAGGCGGGTAACATGAAGTGTAGTCTATAAAATGCACAATTTATTTCTCTATATTCATTTGCATCTGGTATGCACACAGCTGTTAAGTATACTCCCGGAGAACAGAAACATTATCCAGTTCCATAATTTTTGAATTATAGAAATATTTAGTAAAACTGAAAATACAGCAAGCTTTTATAGGCCGTTAGAGTGATTGAAAGGCCCTGACAACTTCTCACAGCTCGCCGTCATGGGAAACATCTGTGCCGATCTCCTTGCGGGAGCGAGGACGTGAGAATGTCCTGGGGACCGGAGGGAGCTGCTTTCTGTGAGATTTCAGAAAGCTCTGACACCAGGCGAGAACCACAGAGACTAAGTGGGAAGACTTTCTGCTTAAGCCAGATCACCAGCAGGCCGTGGTGTGGTGCAGGAGGGACTGACAACACTTTCGCCTCAGACCTGGCCTGACAGGACCGACCTGACAGAGGCCCACAGAACGTCGTCCCTGAACGGGACCAGAGTGGGGAGGTTGCCAGGATTCACGTCTCAGGAATGTGACTATTTCTTTTTTTTTTTTTCGGCAAGCTTTCTGTGCTATGTCACATTTATGAAAAGTTACACATTACACATTTTCCTAATTTGTTTTCTTTGTAAAAAGAAAGGCAAAAGGACGAAGAGAGAAACCACGTGGTCCAGTCAGAAGCCAGAAGACATGCTGGAGAGCTGGCCCACCACTGACTAGCTGCGTGGACCTTGAGCATAGAGTCACTTCCTTCTTCTGCGTCTTAGATCCTTGCCCACCTCACAAGATTAAGTGAGATAATTTTTTTTAAAAAATGCCCCGTGTAACTAAAAGCAATAGTCAATGGTGAGGGGTCATTCATGAACGGAAGTGTGCCTAATCCCAGCCAGGCTATAATTCGAAACACGTTTCTTCTAAAATTCAAGTTAAGTACTCAATAAGCATGCACAAAACACACGCTCAATCAACGTATGTACCAAAATGGTAGGAAAATATGGGTCATTTCTAGTAAAGATGACGGAATGGACCACATGTAATTTTGTTCCTCCTAAAACCCAAATAAAACAATAGTGAAAGAATTCGCTAAAGGCATAAAAACCTGAGGAAGGGACAATAGCCCTTATGACAACAACCCAACTCATGAGGTTGGAAAGCAGTGGAAGGCGTGGTAAGGGAGTTTTTTAAAAAGTGAAATATAGTAGGTAACAAGGGAACCCACAAAACTCCTGCTTCAGAGTCCTCTACAGCCTTAGAAACTGACAGCTCCCGGCACCCCTGGAAGCAAGGGTGAGACTCATCTAAGATAAGGAGGATCAGTGGAAAGTCTGTTTGAATAGCAGTTGGCCCCCT
>CM052899.1:62020189-62110903 GCA_028534135.1 Potos flavus | reverse complement strand
GGCTCGATCCCAGGACCCTGGGATCATGACCTGAGCCGAAGGCAGTCACCCAACCAACTGAGCCACCCAGGCGCCCCCAAATTTTAGTATTTATTATTTTTTTATTCGTTCTGATTTTTAAAAAATGTTCCACTAAAATATGATTTATTTTGTTTACTGAGCTTTTTGGCATCCCCTTACATTTGGTGCCTGGGGTAAGTGCCTCATTCATCTCACTCTAGACCCAGCTGTGCTTCTCAGCCACCCATCTTCGGGACCCTGAGAAAAGTAGTGAGGCAAGGCCCCTAATATAAGCTGTACGCGTGTCAGATAATATCATGACCATTGTTATATAGAGATCAGGTGACCTTAACTATACCAATCTGTGCAGATCAGTGGAATCAATGAGCAGGGCAGATATGTAACAGTTAAAGCCATAAAAAGAAAAGGAGAGAGAGGGAGGGTGGCCGGCTTCCAAGTGTCAGATGGAGGTATTAAACAGAACACTTAAGGTCAAACTCACCTCATTTATGCTCAAGGGCTGGAGAACTCTAGGGTGTCCAGTTACACTAGGAAGTGGGGCCAGCCTCAGTTAACTTGGAGGCTTTGGATGTAATTACCTCTTGGGACCCTAATTTCCTTCCATATAAAATTGGAAAAACTTGGGTTAACCATTTCTAGGGTTTTTTTTTTTAACAGCTCTAAATATTTACAACTTGACTTTGTTTTTCCCAAAGAAGATAGTAGTACAAAGTGATTTTCTAAAAATTAGCTTCCTAAAATTTCTAAAAATGTACAGCTTTGTTATAAAATGATGATGAGCTTAGAAAATCAGAAAAGTAGAAAGGAGAAAATGAAAATTGTTTTTTCTTCTACTTCTCAGGGATAACCGCTATTGATATTTTGGTGTACCTCGTCCAGACACACACACACACACACGCACGCACGCACGCACACACCCTGCATATAAAATATACGCTGATTTTGGAAACCTTTATAGAGTTTGAGGTGGGGTGGTGGCTGGAAAGATGATAGTTAAGGAAATCATTCATTCAGGGCCTACTTTGGGTAAGCTCTGCATTAAGTTTAATTTTCACTATAATTTTATTTCCATGTTATATATGAGAAACCTGACATTCAGGAAGATTGAGTGGCTTTCCCTAGGTCACATACCTAGTGAATCAATTATCAAGGCAGAGTAGGAACCTGGGTGCATCTGCAGCAAAAGCCTAGATTATCCCCACCCCACCTCCTTGGGAAAGGAGTGTGGAAAGAAGAGTCTCATTCCACGAATGCTTAAATACATTTTTACTAAAATTCAATATAGTGTGGCACTTGGAGAATTCAAATTTAGATAAAGTCTATAAGACATTCAAAAGGGTTTATTTTTCTCCTCTATTTCTAGAGAATGAATGCCTTTTCCTGGGCAGACTTAAATTCAGGTTTTGGCAAAAATGGCTTCATGCAATTTTTTTCTGAATAGAAGGAAGGCAGGTTTTGTTTTTTTTTTTAATTGAATTTGGAAAGCACATACCTAACGTTGATACCGATTGGCAGAGATTAAGCAAAGCTTTCTTTTCTACTTTGAAACTATAATTCAAAATGTGTTACTGAAAGCAGAGTCAAAACGAATACTTTGGTGAAATCACTAGTGTTCAGGTGCTATGCAGGTTCTGAAATTAGGCATTTGAATCACACATTGTAAGGGAATGATCTCACAGCTCCTTATAGAAGGAGGAGGGGACATGCAGGAATTAGCCATTAGCTGGCAGAAACCCAGGGGGACTGTTTTAGGAACTGAATTGCAATCTGCTTGAATGCCTTGGTTAACTCTATCACGCAAAGGGAATCTAGATTTAAGAACGGACAGCATTCCGTAGGCCAAGCTGAAGTATTTGAGCCTACCATGGGCATTTTGTAAAAAGTTCTTACCAAACCTTAACATTTCAAAAAGACAGAGAATTGAATGGTAATGGTGACTCTTGGCCCTTGCCGTGTGGGGCTCCGAATTAGCTTCTTCCTTCCTATGTCTTGTGTTTCCCATCAATGAAACCCAAGACATAAAACTTTCTTCCACTTTCCCAACTCAGCCTCACTGGTATGTTTTGAAAAGATAGTATCTGCCCATAGATCCACACAGTGAATTCCTAGAAAGAATACTGCATACAAAATTTCTGGTATTATGCTCTTCATTCCTTCCTTCCCCCAAAGCTAGAACAAGTGACCCACGTGGGGAACGTGGAGGAAAAGATGCCTTTCCTTCAACCATCTCCTTTTGGGGTCTCCGATTAAATTGCAACTTATTCCACAGATGGGAGAGTCAGGCTGCTTATAACTTAATCTACTTAGCTGTAAATAATCTTGCCCATGTCCCAATTTCTTCATCTGCAAATTGGAGCTAATATTTACGTTGTAGCTCAAAGGGATTTAGTCAGGCCTAATGAGATCAGTTGTGTAGCGGGTTTGGCGCTTGTTGGATGGAAGGCATTATATAAATATGCCGTCATTTTCATTAGGATTATTTTCATCATAATTTTATGCTAAACACAGCTGTGGCAACATATGTTTTAAAGATTTAAATAAACACTCCTAAATTTGTGAAACCTGATTCACTTTTGCCCAATTTGGCTAAATTTGCCATCATTTTGAAAATTCTGAAGACAAGGCTTTCAATTCACAAAGCCTGTCCCTTATAGCCAGGTTTTATGTACTGACAGGCATAATTTTCTTTTGTAAGCTCTTTAAAAACACAGCAAAATTGTCCAACGTGATAGCCTAGCAATTTGGAGGTGGGGTTCCCTCACAGGAACTCTGTGAAGGGAGAGTCACTCACAAAAATCAAACTTGAGGCCGTCTCAAAACCCACCTACCAGAAACACGAAAGCTTGATTTCTGGAAAAGCAGAACAAATAAAAGAAGTGTGAGTAGATTTTTTTTTTTTTTTGGTGTTTGTATGTTTTAATGTGGAGATCAAATCATGGCCATGTCTTTAGTAGTTCCGAATATTGGCTACAGGCCACTTAAATCTTGGGCTATATTAATAAATGTTTGCTTCCCCTTTCCCAGGATTAAGTGCCTGGTGACCCAGCTGCACAATTTAAATGACCCAAAACATTGAATCAGTTGTGCCCTGGGCGTACTACGAGGAGATAGACTTAGCCAGGATTATACCAGCAAAAAGGATTCAAATCTTCTTTGGCCCTTTCCCCAAAGAGAGATTGTCTTCAGGGGTTTTGAGCAGCAGGACCACAATTCCCAAGTTTCTTTTGCTGTGATTCAGATAAATAAGCAGATAAGTTAGGACCAGTTCAAAGACTCCCTGTGGCCTTTTCCAATGTGCCCTCAACCTAGTAAACTCAGTGTCAAGGCAGTGGTTAATCTGGCTCACGACCCTACTGTTGACTCCTTATCTATCTTTATACCAACTTATCTTCGTTCTCAGCAGATTCCTTGAGCTGGCCATTTCCTGCCTTAGTTTTGTAACATTCTGGGCTATCACCAGTTACCTCACAGTTATACATTTTCAAAATATTTTTATTTGACTTATTTTTTTAAAGATTTTATTTATTTGAGAGAGTAAGAGAGAACACCAGAGCAGGGTGAGGTGCAGAGAGAGAAGCAGAGCTCAGCAGGGAGCTCAATGCGAGGCTCGATCCCAGGACTCCAGGATCATGACCTGAGCCAAAGGCAGACGCTCAAACGACTGAGCCACCCAGGTGCTCCTATTTGACTTACTGAAAGAATAAGTACATGCCCTAGAGTGCTCCGAGGAAGGACATTTTCCCCTCCTATCTCTTTCTGTAAGGTATTTAAAGACTTGTTAAACTATGCACTCCTTTTTTTTTAGTAGGCCCCAAGACAGTATTCTCCACATTGGAGTGTTTCATTAGTGGTAATGTTTCAAATGTCAGTGCAGTCTATTAATAGAGAGCAGCTCAGAATTTGAGTTCTAGAAATGGTTCTGTGGCCTGGACCAGCTCCTTTCTGATGTCCAGCCTTCCTATCTGCAAAGAAGCAGGGACTGGGGGCTCCGGGGACGGCTCAGAAGTTAGCAATGCCACTGCAGTCCGTGGAGCTGTCCACGGTCAAGTGACCAGATGTGGCTAACATCTGAGTCACACCACTGTGCTCATCGAGCCAGGGGCCAGGAAGATCGGTCCCAGGCACTGCTGTTCAGTGGTGATGATGGAGCTGAAGATAAATCCTGCGGCTTCTCATAGCAATAGCGGGACCAAACGAAAACCAAAACAAAAACCAAAAACCCACAACAAACCAAAAAACACCAAACCAAACAAAAAACCCCAAATAAAACAACCCTTGGATCCAGGTTGAGCCCCTGTGTAAAAACTAAAGGCGTGCAAACTTTAAATGTGTTTAAAACATTAAAATCCATTAAAGTCAAAAGTGCAGAAGCTTATAAAGCAATACACAGGCTGTTATTTGAAATATTCTGTACAAGTCTGGCTGACCACCCGCCAGCGTTATCACTGATTTCATCCCAGTCCCCCACTGTGTTCCAGGCAGCTGCTCTGATCTGAGGAGCTAAAGCAAACAGATTCAGAGAATGGTTCCTTCAAAGTGAGCCAAACGTAGTTCATGGTAAATGTACCTCCCAGGAAATTATACAAAGACATTTTGATGGAATTCTGCATGTGTCAAAGTTCCATGTAATTAAATATAAAATTTACAACAGAGCACGTTTCGGAAATGGTGTAATTTTGATTTGTGTGCCTTTTATTATTCCCGCGCTGGTCATACCCAAATGTAGTTGACATGAACCATTTTATAGATGAGTTTCTTGGGAGATATAAGTAATGTTTGCCATGAGTTCAAAAAGCATTCCTGGAGGGCCTCTTACAACCTATCTTGTCTCATCTCTTTTGATTTCTTGCTATTAATTTGTCTTCTACTTATAAGTTATTGTCTGCTTTTGCTCTGGGCTTCCCTGCACGCTGCTCTTTGGATTTTCTATACTCTCTGGATTCTATCTGCCTCCCCTTTCTTTGCCATCAAGAGATAGCTAGCTAGTTATATATATATATATACCAACTCCTCTCTTTTAACTTGTACAGGTAAATGTGAGGCTATACCTTTTTAAAAAAGCCTACTTGTATGAGTATTTAGAAATGCAGGGCATTATTTGACAAGGGTCATTAAAGTTAGAACCTCTGAATCTGGAAGTCCAGGACAATCGACTTGACCTAAAAATTCCAGGCAAAGAGAAGACAGCAAAGAGTGTTAGATTAGGGGACTTGATCACTTCTCCCTGTTATTTTAGGCACCAGAAAACGTCAGTCATTTAGGTTGCCAAGAGTTACATTACAGTCTGACTTCTAGATGTAATTTGCATTATGCGTGTCTATTCATGAACACCTGTAACTACGATTTAAAATAATATTACAGATTTTAAGTTATCGGAGTTTTTCCAGTTTTATCTGTGTTAAGTATAAGCATAGCCTCATTAATATCAATAATGACCCTCCTACTTGCCTGGTGATGAGGAGTGAGATATCTTAGAAAGCCCCATCTCATGGGCGCCTAGGTGGCTCGGTGGGTGAAAGCCTCTGCCTTCGGCTCAGGTCATGATCTCAGGATCTTGGGATCGAGCCCTGAGTCGGGCTCTTTGCTCAACTGGGAGCCTGCTTCCCCCTCTCTCTCTGCCTGCCTCTCTGCCTACTTGTGATCTCTCTCTCTGTCAAATAAATAAAGAAATAAAATCTTTAAAAATAAATAAATAAAAAATAAAAACAAATAAAGTCACCTCCTGAGGGTCAAGACTTCAACATATGAATTTGGGGAAGGGGACACGATTCAACCCACAGCACAGGTAAATATTTCTTTAAAGATTAAAGGCACAAAATAATTCGTGCAGAGACTCCAATATATGTCACAAATCCTCTTCAAATTCTTTCCTCTTCTGATTGTATTTCTTTTCTCCTTTGCCTTTCTGCTTGTGGCAGGTTGGAGAGAGTCTCTCCTTCACCCCTAGCCAACAAGAGAGGAATTAGTCATCTGGGGCTGGTGCTGTATCTCAGATGGTAAAGACCAACTCATTTTCAGCTAGCATAGTGATTTTAAACATAAACAGGCTCAGAGCGCCTGGGAGGCTCAGTGGGTTAAAGCCTCTGCCTTCGGCTCAGGTCATGATCTCAGGGTGCTGGGATCGAGCCCCGCATCGGGCTCTCTGCTCAGCAGGGAGCCTGCTTCCCCCTCTCTCTCTGCCTGCCTCTCTGCCTACTTGTGATGTCTCTCTCTCTCTCTGTCAAATAAATAAATAAAATCTTTAAAAAAAATAAATATATACAGGCTCAAGAAGAACACAGATTCAGGGATGAGCATTTCTCGAGTCATTTAACAGGAGGTATATTCCTTCTCCACATGAAGCGACTTTGTATTTTCCTTGCAAGGAAAATTAGCACTCACTATAGTGGGGTATGAGAAAACTGGACGCCCCCCTTGTTAGTGGTGAGACAAAGCTGGAATTTAGTGCCCCTTCCCCTGCCCCCTTTGTGATATCAGCGTCCTCTCAGCCGGAAAAGCTAGGCAAACAAACACATAATCAAACAAAGCCCCCATCATCACTTGAACAAAGCTCAATATGCTGGCTCATAAGATGCGAGAAAGGGACAGGGGTTTGGACTTCGATCTGTATCAGGTCAGGGTGGAGTCTTCTGATGGAGAAAAGTAGAGACAATAGAGAACAAAGATTGAATTTGGGCTATGGGGAGAGGATGGAGGAGGGCAACTGATTCGGCGGGGAGGGGTAAGGAGCGAGACAGCATCCATGTGAAGGCTCAAGGCCACAGCTCCCTCTGGGAAGCCCCTCTTCTGTGACCACACGTTTTCTCCGGGTTTCTGAACCTTCTTTTGCTGCTTTGGGCTTAGGGGATGGGATGGTTTCCCTCTCTTGCCAATTCCTGGGGGCTTCACCATCCCTCCCTGCTCCCTTAACACTGTCAACATCTTTGTATAATGTCTCCTCGTTGAACTCTCCATCCATTGAAAGTGGCATCCAGCTCCTGCCTGAACAGAGATCAAGTCTTGCTCACCTTTGATTTTGCATAGCACTGAACATGAAGCCTGTGGAAGACTCTACAGGGATGGTGAAGACAGGAAAGGATGAAGGGAGGGAGTGGGTGGAAAGAAGGGTCAGGAAAGGAGAAAGGGCATGGACCGGTGGAAAAATGGCAGGAAGGTGGTATAGAACAGCAATGCGGACCGAACTCATTTCTCTAGAATTGGGCTCTATCAGGGCAAAAGCAAAACAACCAGGAAGAACTGAGGCCCAAGCCGCCATCTCATGGGAATCTACACAGAAGAATCTTTCTTATTGGCTGCCAAAATGCCTTTCCTGTCACCTGTGGTGACGTCATAATGCTGAGGGGGCAACTTGAACTTCAAGGCCCAGGGAGGCTCCACTGGGAAGAGCCCTGACTCAGTGCTGCACAGGCTCCAGTCCCAGCAAGCCCGCTGACAGCACTCATTATGCTTCTACTGTATGCAGAGTATTATGAGACTTAGGGCTGGGAAGACAGGCAAGTCCCTCCCTTATTTGTCTTGTTTATCTTCTGTCTTTAGCACTAGGGATTTTCATGTGTTGTTTACTGCTCTATTCCCAGCACCTGCAGGAGGTCCTCTGCAGATAGTTTTTGAATGAATAAATGGCTGAAATACTAGACGTTCCCTCACCTCCAGAGAGCAGGCTATATTGAGTTTCCTCGGTTCTTCAAGGTCCCAGTTTCAAGACATTTCCTAAACTACTCGATGGCCAATCTGGCCCAGTTTCTAGCCCTGTTTTGCCTTCATGATGATTTGTGAACCACATTTATCTTCTGCTATTGAGTTCGCTTTTCAGTTTCATGATTAATACAGAAAAGGCAGGGAAACATCTTTTGCTGTTTACCTCAGTGAAAGAGCACCAAGTCTATACCCAGAGAAAAAAATACGAAACTGTGAGAACGTCCTCAATATGCATTTATGCTGAGCTTCATTTTTCCTATCGTTCGTGGGGCTCTGGAGACCAGCTCTTTCCAGAAGGAGACCTGGGGCAGGCACTTCACGGACCACAGCTCTGAAGCAGCTTGAGGAGAGGAGCTGTGCCTTTGGCCCTAGCGGAGCTGGAGCATTCCAAATGTGTGGTTCCATTTTATGAAGAGACAGACTGATGTTAGTTAGGAAATTGGTTTATTTTCTCCAGAGGTTATATTGAAATATTTTCTGGCATGTCATTTAGTGATAATGAAAATGGCAAAAATAAGTGTGCATTAGTCTATTTTATTTGAGATGGGATCAAAGATTCCTCCAATGTGCTGGGCACACCACGGGCTTACCAGCAGCAAGAGCAAATGAATAAATAGGAATCTGATGCAAATTCCCAAACACTACGTATGATCCGAGTTCCAGGAAGAGAATTTCTAATCCCTTGAATTCTGTTGCGTACCATTATTTGTGGAGGTTGCCAAGCTAGGAGAAATAAAATACAAAACATCCACACTGAACTTTGAACACAGCCTTACATAATCATTTTTATTCCACCGGCAGTACAGCATCCTTGCAGGACCCGGAGACCCACATTTCTAAGGACAATGCTTGACATTGATGGATTGCTTTCTAAAATATTTTCCAAGCTACCTGGTTGAATGTTCTCACCACAAATCTGGCTCAAAATCTAGCCAGTCCTCTGAGTCATCCCAGTGACTATTCCCATCTGCACCCTGCGCTTTGCTCGGCTGCTATGATTGCAGTCGACTTCCTAATCCATCCTTTTGAGGGGTGTGATGCCCCTTCTATCTGTTCCATGGACTCTGGATAGTGCCTCCACAACTTTTAAGTGTAGAGACTCTGTGGCATTTCCAGCCCTGAATCTCAGAGAATTCTGCACCCCCCAGGAGCGCAATGAGTGCAGCTAGAGGGCCTGTGGCTGCTGTCCCCAGGCAGCCCGGCTTGCCAGGACTGGGATACTGAGCGGCCCAGAGTCGGCTTCTTCCAGCGGGAGTTCGGCATTCAGAAGGGAACTTCAGAAGGGACACTGAGGGGGTGCACAATTTCGGGGAGATCTCTGCCATCCATCCACAAAGAAGGTATGGAAATACAATGAAAGAGTGAAGTACTTACGAAGAACCTAGCTAAGAACTAGAGCTATCATCCAACTATGTAGTTGACATTCTATTTATTAAGCAACAGTAGGGCGTAGGGTTCTGAGGCCGAAGGCCCGGCCCAAGCTCTCACTTCTGGTAGATGAACGTGGGTGAATCATTTAACTTCTCTAAACCACAGATTCATCATCTGCGAAAGGGGGAAAACATCTTCCCGGCCCACTGCCACGAAGCAGGGTCAGAGTGAGAACCATTAAATATTGAATCTGCAAATGCTTTGCTCTTACCAGAGCTCTGGCTGTGCTTGGCAAACACGGATCACGAGGGACTTCCCTCAAGAGCTTCTGATTCGGTGGATGAGAAATGGACCGAGCGTCTAACACAGTGGTTCCCAATCCTGGTTGAACATGAGAGTCACGTGGGAAGCTTGTGCAACATGCAGATACCACAGGTCCATTCCAGACTAATTAAATCAGAATTTCTGGGGCAGAGGCATGAAGTATTTTTAAAAAGCTCCCCTGGGTATTCTAATGTATAGACAGGTGGATAAGCAACCGTCTGGTAGGGTGTGTGCCCCTGGGGGTGATTAAAATTACAGGCTGTTAAAAAGTCTCAACCACTTTCCTCTTAACTATCAGGGGCGTGGAGCTCCCTTGCTTCACCTACGGCAAGTGCTAAGGGAGTGAAAAGTGGCATCACGTTAACCTTTCCAGATGGGTAAGAATCTCTCCTATTTTTGCCACCTTCCGAAGGAGAGAGCATTGTCTCCGTCTCTCCCGTAATTAATCAGCCTCATGATGAGGCTTCCGTCCTTTAGAGGCACGTGAATCCCTCGTGCCTCAGTGTAATGACACGAGCAACAGGAAATGCCCATTCTGCATGACGATCTAAACATGAAGATGAACCTAAGGACAGCATTAACACGAGGGTGCAACTATAACAGCACATTGCCTTACCTTTTGGTATCTGATTTGGAATAGAGGTAAACAGTGAAGTGTATCAGCTCTGAAAACAATCCCAACTTCAAGTGTCCTGGAGTCCAAAGTGTCAAGTACAAACTTAAAGACGGAAGATAGGCCAAACCTATTGTCTATGATACTGACCAAAAAGACTTGTTTGCAGACAGCAATGTTTTCTTTAAAAAAACAAAACAAAACAAAAAACCCCAACAAAACAACCCCCCCAAAACAGCACAGGAAAGAAGGTAAACCTAGGTCAAATTGGTTGTATCAAGCTTTTATTTAGCTACAAATAGCAAATATTGAGATTTCTGCCCCCCTATACCATTCTGTGTCTTGAAATTCTCTTTATTTCATTTATTTCATAACATTTGCCAGATATTTCTATGGGGGAAAAGGTGAAAGTTCACCAGGGAGTGTAAAAGAAGGAAAGCGGTAACAAGCTCCCATACTGGGGAGCAGTTTCTGCGAGCTGGGGAGTCTGGGGGGCTGACTGAGGCAGGTGGGGGCCTGTGGCCCGACTGGGAAAAGCAAGCGTCTTGTGAGTGAGTGGTACCAGGCGGGCACCTGGCTGTGTGTCTTCTCACCAAAACTTGTTTTGCTAAGTAGCCGCGACATCAACAGGAAATGGGAAGCTCCCAAACATGACCTGCTGGGACCACGTGATCCTTGGAGCCTCTCGCCCAGCTTCCGTGTAACATCTTTCAACTCTGTGAATCCATTTTTGAACGGTCTTATTTTCCCTTCGTTGTTACTGCATTAAATAACCATGTAGGAGAAAGATCTTAATCTTGGCATCTCAGTTCTGTGAGACTTTATTTATATCCCCAGACTAGTTCCCATTTTTTACTTTTTAAAAAGTGAGATAAGAAACATCTGATCTTTTGCAAAGCAGGGCAAGTATTCCATTTGGTTGTTTGAGAGCTTGTTTAAAAGGTCACTCTGAACGCATTTAAAAAAAAAAATTTCTAAATGAAAACAGCTGACTTCTATTTTTCAGAAAACAGAAAAGAAAAATAAAAACCATTATGTTTAGAAAGAAAACATTATGAGGGGTGCCTGGGCGGCCCAGTCGGTTAAGTGAATAACTCTTGGTTTCTGCTCAGGTGGTGATCTTGGGGCCGTGAGATCGAGCCCCTTGTCGGGCTCCACACTCAGTGGGAGTCTGCTTCAGATTCTCTCTCTCTCCCTCTGCCCTTCCCCTGATCCCTTGAGTGTGCACACTCTCTCTCTAATAAATAACTAAATCTTAAAAAAAAAAAAGAAAGAAAGAAAACATGAGAAATCCTTAATTTCATTAAGACTCCAAAGCTCACCTCATTATTCGGAGTATCTTTTAAAAATGTTATAAGGTACTCACAGAGTAAACTATACTACTTCCTGAAGAGCCATCTTGATGAGATGGGGAATCTAAAAGGACTCCATCTTAGAAAGGCTCTATTTCTGTGGTTTTTCTGCTAAGCCCGAGAAAAACCCAGAGAAGCCATGGTCCCACTTCAAGGGGGTAGCAAGAAAGTTAATCTTTCTCTGAGTTTTGTCCTAGGTCCCAAACACCTGATAACATGTAAGAAGAACCAGATCCTTCCTGAGCACATTCTAGCACATTAGCTTCAAAAAAAAAAAACAAAAAAAAACCTCCGACGATGCTGGCATCAATACCCCCTCCCTTTGGTGATCTATAAAACAAACTACTCACCTGTCAGTCACCTTTGATTGAACCCTACCCTAAATTCCGGAAAGAACAGGTATCCTGGACCCCTTTCCCATAGAACCCTGTAATCCCAAGTGATGAAGACACTCATTCTCCTTTCCTTTCCCAGGCTCCCAGATACTCTGCTATACTCTTTCTGTTATTCACACTATTAAATAAACTCTGCTTTTGCTTTCTCCACTTGAGTTTGATTTCTATTCTGCACAAAGCCTAGGACCCTCTTAGCTGGTCCCACAGGACCCACTGTGGGTCCTTGAACTCAGCCTGACAGCATCATTGAGGTCTAGCACTTTTGGCTTATGCTGCTCTTATTTAAAATCTATTCAAATTATTATTTTGTGACCCTACATTTCTTCATTTTTGATCATTGTTCTATAATTCTTGTTCATTTAGAAGCTCCTGAAATGATTGTTCCTAGCATCTAAGTACACATTAACATACATACTGTGTTGTTTTTCCTTGCTTATTTTCTTCCCTCCTTCTCCTGACTTAGTAAATCCATCAAGAATGAAGCAGAGCTAGTTGACTGTAGTTCAGAGTTCTGCCTTAAAATTAATGCCAAGATTTAGAAAACTCTATGAAAGACTGCTGTTAGGACAAATAATTTGATTTTTTAATTTCTTAGGCGCAAATTGGTTTTCCCTACAAAGCAACATTCGGCAAATCCAAATTAAATAAATTTACCTTAATTATATGATTATTTCTGAGGGAATCTTTGTTGCTGTTTTGTATTATTTTAGATTATCCTTAATAATGCCATTTTGTTTTTTCCCTGTGTTCAGACAATAAGACTTGGGATTCAGTATCCTACGTTTTTGGTTGGAACTCTAACCGATAGTACTAGAACACTATATCTATATATATAATCATTCGGAAGGCACTTGATGAGTCTTTGTTGACTAAATAGTTACCTTGTTCACTACTTTCAAGCCTATTTATATCTTTCTTCTTCCTTCTTCACACTCTCCTCATGAGGTAGGTAGGGCACGAATGACACTCTCTTCTCAAGGATGAGGAATCCATGCCCCACAGAGACAGAGAATCAACCCCAGGCCTTCTAGTAACTCGCCCAGGGCCTTTCTGCCTTCCATCGTCCTCCTTCTACACCATTGGGCCATCTGGTCCCTCCCTTTGCCTCGCAGAGGAAATTGTCTGGAGACATTTTTGGTTGTCACAATAGAGCGCGTACTAGCTGCATCTAGTGGATAGAGGCCAGGAATGCCACTAAACACCCTACAGTGCGTGGGACAACCCCTTGTAATAAAGAATGATCTGGCCCAAGTGTCAGTAGTGTTGCTGTGCCTGAAATAGCTCCAGTGGTTCCCAAAGGTCACGCTGCCTGAGGAGCTAAGTAAGTTCAGCTGTGCTCAGCTGGAGGGCTGGCTGCTTGGAAATGCAAGAAGCCAGTGGCAGCCGAGGATCTGCCTCTTTCCTGGAGGTTGAGCATAAGGAATAGCATGGAGTTCATTAGGAGAAGGAAGGGAAAAATGAAGGGGGGAAAATCGGAGCGGGAGACAAACCATCAGAGACTGTGGACTCTGAGAAACAAACTGAGGGTTTCAGAGGGGAGGGGAATGGGGGGATGGGTGAGCCCGGTGGTGGGTGTTAAGGAGGGCACGGATTGCAGGGAGCACTGGGTGTTATATGCAAACAATGAATCATGGAACACTACATCAAAAACTAATGATGTACTGTATAGTGGCTAACATAACATAATAAAATAAATAAATAAAAAACAAAGTCACCTGAAATATGAATTTATGAAGATCATTTAATTTCCATTTTTAAAAGTTTTTTTTCTTTCATTACAAAATCATGCATGCTCCATGCATACATCTCCTGTTACTGACCATCTTTGGCCAAAGACCCCCGAGGATCAGACCCTATAGCACAACGAAGTCAGATTTACTAGTTTAACTGCGGTAAAGGAGGCAACTGGGAATCATTGCAGTATGGCCGTGCTTTGAGGGCTGAAGCTTGGGTCGGATGATTGATGGCATGTGCTTTTTCTCTGCATTGGGTGCCGTCAGGAAGTGGGAGAATGGAAAGTCTTTGATTGCATATCTTAATTGTTTTTTATCTAGGAGGTGGAAGAAGAAGAGTGGGCTAATGCTGTAATCGGCAGAGAAGCGGCAGTCGCTGGTATCTGGCTGGTTGTGGTTTGCACAGTGATTTTGTTTTTGTCTGTGCTTCCATGTGTTTACAGAATGGTCTCATGTTTGCCTTACAGCATCACAGTCCCAGACGAAGGTGTGAAATTGTTTATGCTCCTCGGGAGAATGCCATGGTTCAGTTATTGGAGCCAGCAGAGCTCCCAGCTGATAGCTGTCTGGGGCTACTTTTTGCTTCCCTACTTAGAACACATGAAAAAAAAAAAAAATAAGAAAAGAACAAACAAATAAACCGGAAATACCTATAATCACACTGTTCTGAGACAAGCAAATTAAAATTTTTGTCGTAGATTTTTTCAGGACTTTTCCCAGGCATGTGACTATCATCAAAATAATAGCAACATTTGTCAAACAAGATTTTACAGTTTAGTTTTTCATTGAGATATCAAGAAGCTTTTTCTCGTGTCCACAAATATTTTCCAAGAGCATGATTTTTTTATTGGCTGCAAAATGTTTCATGAGATTTATAGCCTATAATTTATATAATTCCATGTTAGTAAACATTTGCATTATTTGAAAATTTTTACTGTTATAAATAACGTTGGGACATATATCCTTTATGGCATCTGATAATTTTCTTGGAATAAATTTCTAAAAGTATGATTGTTGGATCAAAGAGCAGCTATAATTTCGAGGACTCATAATGTTGATACTATCATGTTTTAGGATGGTAACCTCTTTCTGGCAATTGGGATAAAATCCTAAGAGCTGGGTTAAGGTGATTATCACGGAGGTTTTCTTTGACAAGTTTTTGTCTTTTAGTTCAGAGTCCAGAAAAGGACAAAGGACAATAAAGACAAAGTTATATAATTAGAGGAAATCTCATTTGCAACTTAATGAGGGACTTTAAGAGAAAGATAATTTTCACCATGTGAGAGGTAACTGCAATTTTTACCTTCTTACAGAAAAATCAGGCTTACAAATCAGAATAGAAAATCCCTGATATGATTTCTTCCCCTACTCATGGAATAGCAAGTTAACTCTTTTTCTGTCTCTGTGACAGAGGAGAGGGTGTCTTTGATTCAAACCAGAGTGGAGTGGGGGACTCGATTCATCAGAAGTAGTAAGGGTACATGTTGGATGAGGTTGAAGAGTGGGAAACTAGATGGGAGGGTGGGGATTTGAATTTTTCTTTTTAACTCCTGTGTTTCTTTACTTTCTGTTGGTGAGTTGTACTGGATAGTATGTTCAGTACAAAATTGAATAGCAAGTGGCAATTAAAAGCATCTTGTTCCTTATTTAATGGAACGGGATTTACAGTTTTATAACTGAGTATGCCGTCTGATGCAAGTGTTTGACAGAAATACTTTTTCCAGGACAAAGACATTTCCTTTTATGCCCAACTTACTAAGAATTTTCATCATGAATGAGTAAATGTTGAAATTATCGATTTTTTTTTTTGCATCAAACCTTTTTCCGCTCATCTGTTAATGCCATGTAAGAAATTAGGAGGTTGTCCAATAGTCAACCATTCTTATACCCTTGAACTAAACTCCACTTGGTCGTGATGAAACTCTGCTAAATTCAGTTGACTAATTTTTGCATCTGTATTTGTAAATAAACTTAGGCTATAATTGTATTGTCCTTTCTCATTTTGGGACCAGCTAGCCTTTGAGAAAGATTGGGCAGCTTTCTTTCATTTTCATTTATTTGAAATAGATTTGTAAAATACATTTTTATCTGTTCCTGCAGATTTGTTAGAACTTAACTTCTAGAACAATTTCCTCCCACTTTCCCAACCCACTGTTGCTCCCACTAACGAGATAATTGATTATTTAGTCAATTTCTTTAATGGTTACTGATTTTATCAGGTTTTCTACTTCTTCTTGAGATAATTTTGGTAATAGATATTTTTATAATATATCATTTAAGTTTTAAAAAATGAATTAGAATATATATTGCATTTGATATTTTCTTATGAGTTTTAAAGTTTTCTACTGTGTTTTTTTTTTTAAGAGATTTTATTTATTTGACAGAGAGATCACAAGTAGGCAGGGAGGCAGGTAGAGAGAGAGAGGGGGAAGCAGGCTCCCTGCTGAGCAGAGAGCCCCATGTGGGACTCGATCCCAGGACCCTGAGATCATGACCTGAGCCGAAGGCAGAGGCTTTAACCCACTGAGCCACCCAGGCGCCCCTCTACTGTTTTCATAGTTACATTTCCTCTCTCTTTTTCCTGATAATGTTTTTTGTGCATATTCACATTATTTTTCTCATTGACCTTGCTAGAGATTTGTATGTTTTATCGGATTTTTTCCAAAAGCCAGCTTTTTATGTTCTTAATTCTGTTTCTTTTTTTCTTATTTATTATTATTTGTTTTCACCTTCATTTTTTTCTTTCATCTACTTTCTATAGGCTTATTTTCATTTTCATTTTCTAGGTGCTTGGGTTTCATGCATTCATTTTCAGTTTTTCTTATTTAAAAACTTTATAAGAGTACCACTTTAGTTGCTTCCTCTAAATTTTTGTGTGAACTAATTTCGTTGGCATCTTGGTCTAAATAATTTACATTGTGATTCCTCTTTATCTCACGAGTAAATTGAGATTTGGATTTTCAATTTCTTAACATGAGATTTTTTTAAAATTATATTTTTATTTGATTTGTAGTTTAATCATTCTCTGGTTCGAAAATACGGCCCGTATGATGCTGAGTCTCTGAAATTTGTTAAGGTATCTCTTGTGACTTCGAACGTAGTCAATAGTGCAAATGCATCTATTAGCTCAAGCTTATTATTTTTCTTCAGATTTTAAGTCCTTGCTATTTTTTTCTCTGCTTAATCTATTTCCTATCTTATTAAGATATCTCAAAATCTCCTACTCTCATTGTGGATTTTTCTTTTACAGTCTAGATTTCAGTGCCTTTGTGTTCTGGGTAAACTCCTTATTTTTATCTTACAATTCTCTACAGCACTCTTCAACCATTTCTTCTCTAGCACACAGGCACTCTATTACATTTTATTTCATCTATGTATCTGTTTATTTCTAAGATTTCTGTACTTATTTATGTTTGTTGTTGATTTAGTTTTTCTTATGTCTTACCTCTTTGAGGTTTGAGTTTGAGTTTTGAGTTTTGAAACATCTTTCATATTTTATCAGACTGTTCTATAAAGTTGCTTCATCTGGTCACTGATTTCTAGTCACTGATTTCTAGTCACTGATTTTCTAGTCACTGATTTTCTAGTCACTGATTTCTCTTCCTTAGCTTCATCTTACAGCAAACATTTTGAGTTGCAGTCATTCTATGGAGCCAATTTTCTGTTAACCACTCAACTCTTGCTTCCCACCTTCCAGTCCTTGGCCTAAGAGGCCCATTTTTCGCTTCATTCACCTGTTTGCATTTATGATCAATTTTTGGGCAATGGGAATGTTTCATTTTCTCAGCCAACTATGTTTTTATGGCTTTCTGTTTATAGACTCTATCTGCTGTTGCTCTGTTTTTTGATCTAGAGGGTGTCTGTGTATACATATGTGTTTTTGGACCTGAATTTACTGTGCCATCTTGACCTGACTCCTCTCCTACAAGACCTTTCTTACAAAGCTGTCACTCTCCAAGCAGTTAGTGAATACTCATTATCACTTAGCACACCATTCTTCATTTCTGTTCAGGAGCAAATGCTACATCCCAAATATGCAAAAGCATAAAAAACCATCCCTGACCTCAAGAGATTTACATCTAGTCAGAGACAAATTAGAATAGTAAGAAGGGTAGTGAGGATTAATTGAAACAACAAATCTCCTAGAATATAATAGGTATTCAGTATTTATTTCTCGCATTTCTACTTTGTCCCTGAATCCTAGAGAAGGAGGCGAGCAAAATAATAAAAGTATCTTAGACTTTTGAGTCTAATGGATAAAGATTAGCTCAGCTTTGCCTGTTCTTTTAAGGATCATGGAAAAATAATTTTAACTCTCAAAGCCTCAACATTTTTATCTCTAAAATGAAATCTATATTACAATCTGTAGTTACAAATTTGAACAAAAGGGCCTTGCTTCTCCTCTCATGAGGCTTTCAGTTACTAGAAAAGACAGGTATTGAGTAAGTAGCTGAGCGTGCTGAGGTATGATGGAGAGGTGCTACAGGAATAAAGATAAAGCACAACCTAACTTGTGTGGGCAGTCTGCTCAGGCTAGAGTCATGGAGGAAATAGTATTGCAGCTGAGACCTAGAGGAGGGGGTTATTTAGGCTAAAGGTTGGCAGCTAGAAGAAACAACATGGGTGCATCCTCTGGGGCAGGAAGAGGTAGAGTGTATGAAGATCCGAAAGAAACCCAGTGTGTCTGCAGGAGAGAGCATGAGGGGGAGGGGGTGGGATGAGGTCCCCCAAGCCCCAAGGCTCTGCTCTTATGTTTGTTAGTGTGTGTGTGTGTGTATATGTGTGTGAATGCGACCCTAAACATAATAGAGAGCCAATGAAAATTTTAACACCATGTTGTGAATGTCATGCTTATATTTGTGAGTGCAATCTGGGTTGATGAAGTGGAAAGGAGACCTTGGAGAGGAAGCTGGGAGATCAGTTGGGAGGGCTTTACAGTATCCAGGGAAGAGATGACAGTTGCTGAGGCCAGAGCCAGTGTATTAAATAGAAAGATTTGAAAGAGATGAGGCCAAGTCAACTGGACTTGACGTTGAGTGGAAGCAGGAGTTGAGGGAAAGAATGCAGGTAAGATCTTCTTGGATGGAAATGGATGGAAATGCATCCATTTCCGCCAGGTGTCCTGAGCATCTCAGTGCTTGTTACTTCTCAGTATTACGTCCTCTTCAGTAAGACACTTATATTCTTAGCTTCACGCACATAAGGAGAAATATAAGAGGGGACCAATTAGTAGGAAGATGGCAGATCTCTTGAGCCAAATAGAGGTTTTAGGGCCTAAACTTTTTCATAAATTATGGTTAGGTACAACTGCCCATGACTAAATTTCTGCTCCTTTCCCTCCATTCCTCCACATCCAAATTTCATGGATTGAGCTCATAAAAAAGATTATTAAAAATTATCCCATATATTCTTTCCCAGTGGAGGACAAAGGACATAACTTTACTATACTTTTATTTAA
The DNA here is from genome assembly GCA_028534135.1 of Potos flavus. Classification (NCBI taxonomy): domain Eukaryota; kingdom Metazoa; phylum Chordata; class Mammalia; order Carnivora; family Procyonidae; genus Potos; species Potos flavus. The sequence goes on along the minus strand of CM052899.1, from coordinate 62,091,938 downwards.
TCAGTTGGTTTGTTTAATATTCTGGGCTCAAAAGAAGTTGTCATTTCTTTAATTATTGCTCGTTCAATGACAAGGACACCGTGTTTATGAAACTGTTATTTATAAACACCTGGCATTTACCCGATTCAAAGGCACCAAGTGGGGAAAGTGAGATGTCTTCTTGGTGCAGTGACGTCATGTCACTCTGCTGTTTCTATAGAATGTTCTGAAGGTCTTTGTTCCTCCTTCTTCAGTCATCTTTTTGTTAGGTTAGAGAAGGGATGGGATTGAAGGATGGGCCAGATGGTAGTTCGGTAGGCAGAGAGGACCATTTAGGCTCATGTCTTTCTTCTCCGGTCAAGTTTTGTCTGGTAGGACTCATCTAAATAGTACTGCTCCTATGTAGCTCAGGTTCCCAGCACAATGATGAAGAATGAATTCTGCTCCTTTATAGAAATGGTGTTTTCCTGGCAGGCTATGTAGGAGAATTATTGGGGTTTTTCTGTGACTGTAGCAGTTCCACAATTTAAAGAACATCAAGACCATATCATTTCTGCTCTTCTAGAATATGAGATTTTGGAGACTGACTAAGATTTTTTTTTTAAATACCAGAGTGAATATATAACTCTATTCATTAGGAAACTCCTCCTTTGCTCACAGCCATTCCTGTAACCTGTCTCCTGGGGAGAACCCTGGTGAAACTGTCAGTGTTCTCCTGGCAATGAGATCTTCCCCTTGAGATGTGCTTGCAGGTGGTACTCTGACTCTCATCCAAGAAAACAGCTTGAAAGAAGGCTTCTTCTCTGCTCCCATCAAAAACCAAGATGGGGGGAGAGGGGCACCTGGGTGGCTCAGTCGGTAAAGCGTCTGCTTTTGGCTCAGGTCGTGATCCCAGAGTCCTGGGATGGAGCCCCGCATCGGGCTCCCTGCTCAGCGGAGAGTCTGCCTCTCCCTCTCCCTCTGCACCCCCGCCCCCACTTGTGCTCTCTCTCTCTCAAATAAATAAATTAATTAAAAAAAAAAAAAGATGGGAGAAACTGTATATAGGAAGGTTATCTACCAGAAATTCTCAAGTCACAGGGGCAGACCTACTCCTGAAGAGCAGTCTTTCAGCATATGTGATGGTGACTTTCCATTGTCTTTGCCCCACCTATTTGAAAATCACTCTGTGTTGTAGGTCTTATCTATGGAATTATAAATGCTATGGGAGGAGAGGAAAAAACACGAGATCTCTAAAATGAAGAGTCAAGCCGTCCATTACTTTTCTAAGGATCTGTTCACTTCTAACCTTGGCACAAATTAAACTATTGGAATGCAAAAAATACTTAACCTACCCTAAGTTTTGCTTTAATAGTTTTTTTCAGTCTGTAGCAAAAGTTGTTATAAGAAACAAACAGATAGCATTCACATTTTAATTTGCCATATGAAAAAGATAGGAGGATTTTTCATTATATCATTTAATGTTTTCTGCACCAAGTGCCATGTGAGAAATTTGTTCTGATATGTAGCAGATTCTTTTTTTCCTTAAAAAACTGATTTGACTCCTCCTTTCCAACAGGAGAATGATTTAACAATTGTGTTGCCCTTTTGACCTTGGCTGCAAGGAAGTTTATAGGCCATTTTCTAGCTTGTACTGTTGAAAAAGTATATGTGCAATCTTGCTTTTTGTTTATGAATTTATATTTCTATTTTACTAATCTTTCGGTTAATGGGCTTTTCTGTAAGACAATTCAAAATTTCTTTTTAGAGAAAAATTACGGATAAATTTATTCACCTTAATAGATGTGGTGTTAGGTAGAGTCCATGTCCAAGGTTTGCAGCAGCTCTTGAGTTTGGGACTCACTCATCCCCCATTCTAGGTGAAATGCCTCATCTGAGATCGCAACTTATCCATAATTTAATAAAAGCTACACGTAAAGCACTGAAATCTTCGTTGAATTTTACTCCTGAACAGAATTATCTTCAAAAGGCTGAGAAGGACTCCAGGAAGCTTGATTGGATAGCTTCTAACTCTAGACACAAATTATTTAAGACAGACTCATCCAACAACCTGTACGTGTGAGATTTTAAACACCTCGATGGTGACCTATTCCCATCACTCTTAAAGACAAGTTTGTTTTACCTAAAAGTTTGTTTTACCTAAATTTTTATGCTCCATTTCAATAGAATTTCTTTGTGTTCAGGCCACATCTAGATGGCATTCTAATCCATATACCCTGTTTGATAACTCTTGGAACATTCCGTTTCCCCCAGCTTTATTGTGATATAATTATATCACAATAATTATTACACTGTATAACATAATATTATAATATAATATAATAAAAATATATATAAAAATAATAAAATATAATATAATAATATAACACTGTGTAAGTTTAAGGTGTACAGTGTGATGATTTGAAATACCTATATATTGTGCAATGATTACCACAATAGAGTTAGTTAACAAATCTATCACCTTGCATAGTTATCATTTTGTGTGTGTGTGGTAAGAGCTTCTAAGATCTACTCCCTTAGCAACTTCCAAGTGTACAATACAACATTGTAACTATAGTCGCCACACTATATATCATATCCCCAGAACTTATTCATCTTATAACTAGAAGTTTCTATGCTTTGACCATCAGCCTCTCAACCTGCCACTGACAACGACCAATCTACCCTCTGTTTTTATGAGTTTAGTTTTTTTAGAATCGAGGTGTAAGTGAGATCATACAATATTTGTCTTTCTTTGCCTGGCCTGTTTCTCTTAGCATAATATCCTCCTTTTATATTGTATAACCATTAACAAGTTATTATAGCTATCATTATTCTTAATACTTCTGTTCTTTAAACCTTTACACTACAGTTGATTGATTAACACATCACCATATTGCAATATTAGAATATTCTGAATTTGACTCACCTTTACCAGCATGTTTTATATTTTCATTATTTTCTTGTTATTATTTAGTGTCTGTTTCAACCAGGGGAACGTTTTCAGCATTTCTTCTTTAAGAGGATTATTCTAAATTCTCTGTCAGGCATTTCGTAGACCTATTTCTTTAGGATCAGTCATTGGAGCTTTATCGTTTTCTTTTTGTTGTGCCATGTTCACTTGCTTCTTCATGATCTTTGTGTCCTTGTGTTGGTAAGTGGTCTTCTCCTTTTCCATATTTATAGGTTTACTTTGGCAGGGAAAGACCTTCACCAGTTAGTTGATTTAGAGTACTAGATGGGTCAGCTAGTAGTGGCTTTAGGCGAGCAGGGCTTGCTATTGGGGTGTCTAATTGGACAGAGCCACTGCCTAAACTCTGGGCAGTGCTGCTGTCTGGCCTCCAAAGGTCGGGTAGGCCCTCTGGCTGGGCTTTGCATTCAAGGGAGCTACTGGCTTGGCTACTTGGTTAGGGAAGCCTGCAGGCTATGCTCTGTGGTTAGGAGGCACCACTAGCTGGGCCTATAATCACCTCCGGTTGAGAGAGTTTGCAGTCTTTTTTCCCTGGCAGGACAGAGCCACTGACTGTACTCCATGAGTGACCAGGGCTATAGGCTGAGTTCTGCAATGGTTTCTGGTTAGGGGGGGCCTTAAGCTGTGCTCTGTGATTGGGTAGGGCTGAAGGCTGGGCTTTCCGATCAGCTAGGCCACTGGCTGTGTCCTGTTGCTGGACAAGGTCCGTTGCTGGGCTTTCTGGTCAGGCAATGCTTCCAGCTGTATCCCATGGTTGGGTGGGACTGAGGAATGTGCTCCGCAGTGGGGCACAGTCTCTGTCTGAGCTCCGGTAGGGTGGGGCTGCAGGCAATGCATCAAGATTCAGGGAGATCACTGGCTGGATTCCTTGCCAGAGGGGAACCATAGGCTGTTTTTAGTAATTAGGCAGGGCTGTATGCTGGGATCTGCTGCTGAGTAGGGTTGTAGGCTATGTTCCATGGCTAGGCAGTACCATAGGCTGGTCTCTGACGCTGCCCAGGGTCACCATTAAGGCTCCCTCGTTATGTGGAGCCAGAGGCTATACTCACCAGGTGGCATGGCTGCTGTCTTGGTTCACTGCTCAAGGTGGGCTGTAGGATGGGCTCCACAGCCCCCTGGTTCTCTGGCCAGCTTTCTTGTAGGGTGGGACTTGAGGTTACGCTCAGCCATTGGATCATGCTTCAGACTTGGTTCTCTGTCTGGGCAAAACCATAGCACTAACTTCATTGCTGCTATTGCCCACTGACTGGGAACCCAAGTCAGGCAAAACTGCCAACTAAGCTCTCTGGACAGATGGAGCCACTGATTCAGCTCTACAGATGGGCAGAGCCACTGGCTGGGAGCTCTTCTTAGGCACTGCTGCCAGCAGTAACACGGTCTGCCAAGATCTGAGCACTGGTTGCTGTCAGCCTGCCTTTTCTTCTCCACCTCTTTTTGATCTCCAGTGGTCAAGCCCTGCAGATTCCCCTAGTGATTCCTGTAAAGCAAGACCCTGAGTGAGCCTCCTGGATCCCACAGTTCTGGGGAGGGATGCTGGATGTCCATCTTGGATTCTCTTTTCCCCCTGGAGAAACCACAGCCCCGTGGGGTCCTCTTAGCTAGCGCTGTGCCAGTCTGAGGGAAGAGCAAAAGTGAAACAGCTCTTCCTCTTCCAGTGTGGTCCTTCTTGGTCTCTGTGGTCCAGAGAGCTGCTTCAGCATCACCCGCCCCCAGTTCTCAGATTTTCACAACGGTGTAGTGTCTGTGGATGGTTGTTAGCCGGTGTTCTTGTGCGGGGGACTGAAGTCAGGAACAACCTCTATTGCCATCTGGATGACATCACTTCTCCAACATGGGATTTCTTTTGGGGGCAGTGAAAATGATCTGAAATTGATTGCAGTGGTGGTTGCACAGCTTTGTGAATATGCTTTGCTTTTTCCACTGTGCCCATGTTTGTTACGCAGCTTCTCTTTTCATAGCCTCCCTGTCTTCCTCCAAAGAAACGTTTGTGTTGGATCGATGGTATAAGGGTTACCTAAACCAGAGATATCCAGATACTTCAGTCTTCCTCCCTGGACCCTTTTCAGAAGCCTGAGCCAAGTCCTGGAGCACTTTTAAGACCTGTCCATGGTCCTGCGCCTCGCAGGGCACCCGACACATAGTAGGTGATCAACAACTTGAATTGCTTTATGTTGTTTCTCACTGTCCTCTCTTTAGGGCCGAGAGGTGATATGAGAGTATTCTTTTAACTGGCTCGAGAGTGGACTTAAAATCCTACACGTGCAGAATTCCGCATGCAGAACGGTTTACTCCTGTATGGACCTCCAGGGATGCTTTTGCAGAGTGCTGGTTCAAGCTCACGAAAGCTCATTGTGGGTCCCTCCTCAGGCAGATTAGATCATCCTCCAAGCCATTAAATCAATCCGTTTTAATTGGATAATGACTCCCATTTTTGAATCTGTGGAAAATCCTCCCCACCTCCATCTGTATCTCCAGCGGCAGATTTCCAACATCCTGACAGCAGCAAGGCTTTCTGTCCTCCTTGTAGCCCTGCAGCCACTGGGGACCAAAGACCAATTTGCTGTAATGAATTTAATATGTTTAGTCTGAGCCATATAGTTCCAGGCCAGCCAGAGACGGCCCCACGTAGGGTGACTTTCCATGCAGTGAACCAAAGAGGCCTGTCGGCAACTACGGGCCGAGTGTGTGAACCCTGCTGGTGCCAACCCCATTTCAAGTCCAGCCAGCTTCCTAGTCACTTTCTGGACTATCCCGAGACCTTTTTGGCAGCAGTTTATCATGCTTCTGGCTCCTAAGAATCTACACCTGGCCATTCTCAAGCATGTATTGTAATTCTTGGAAGTTGTGCTGGTTGATTTCCCATCTAAAAGTTGGTCCTTGTTAGTGACAAGATAGAGTTTTGTGAGTGATCAATTCCTTCGGATATCTTGAGAACCTGCTTTTTATATGAGTTGATGAGTATCTATATTTAAAATACCCCCGAAGGTTCTATTTTCAAAGGAAGGCAAATGCAAAATAGTTTAGGAATTGCTACGTTTTTAAGGACTTTAAGAGATTATCTGGTCCAAGTCCCTGCCTCTAGAAATAGATTACTTAAACCTCCAGGACTCAGGACAACCATCTTCAGTGGAAATTGCAGGGCCTTTGACAAGGTAGGTGCTGAATGCCTGTCGTATTCATCCATTCTCTCATTCATTTATTCCCCTGACATTATGAGAAAGTGCTCAGCTAGGCATTAGAGGAATCAAACATAATTAAAGAAGTTACCTATCTTTAAGCAGTACACATTTGGGTAAAAGAAACATGTAAATACCAACAGTCTACTGAGGACTGTCAGAGAGGCACAGAGGTCTTTTTTACTTGAAGAAAATTGGAACCAAGGAAAGTCTACTTAAAATGAATACATTTAAAATGGGGCGACTGGGTGGCTCAGTCGGTTAAGCGTCCAACTTGATTTTGGCTCAGGTTGTGATGTCAGGGACTGTGAGATCAAGCCCCACGTGGGCTCTGTGCTGAGCATGGAGCTTACGATCCTCTGTCTTCCTCTCCCTCGGCCCCCCTTTCCCCCCCAATGTACACTCTCTCTCTAAAATAAATAAACAAATAAATAAAACTGATACCAACTTTTCCAAGTAAATTGGAAAACTAAGATTTGTTTGAGAATTAGTCTTAAAATTAAAAATATGAAAATAATTTTCATTTATTAAATAAAACTTGGATTATTATTTAATTTTATCTATGTTGCGGTTCTTAGAAAATACAAAGATGAGATAGAAAACCGTATTTGGTGACAAATGGCATTATGACAGGAGGGTACTATCACACACAGATTATCTTTCAAAGATATTCAAGGGTTTTTCCAAGGACCAATGTCATTTTATTTTGATATATAAATTATTTTATTCTTGCACCCCTATATTTATGATTTTTGTCTTCAATCGCTAATGGATTTAAACCTGCTAGCTTCTCATTTTTAATGAGATTAGTGATTCTAGTATTTCCCCAAAAGAAACTTTCCTCACTTTTGTAAAGTCCAATAAACCTTATTGTTTGCAAGATTTGCAATGTCATATTGCAACTGGAAGGATATTGGGAACAGAAGAAGAAGACACCAGTGTAAAGCTGGGTGGAATGTTTTGGTGGGGACTAATATTATTAATGGAGAGTAGATTCATAAGTATTTTTATGCTATGCTCACTATTGGTTCTTAAACTCTTTATAGAGTTACAGAGATTTAGAAAATGGATACTGACATAATAACAATCATCAATGCCTCTGTAACATACTAAGAGTTCAGGTGGCACAAAAATTAGGAAGATGCTGGAATAAAAAAATTAAAATGTATTTACAGAAAAGAAGTGACTATATTCCCATGGCTGATTCCCATGGGAAATCACTGTGAGTATGACTCAGCCACTGATACAATTAATATCAGTTGTAACTAGACTAGTGGTTATTAAAGTTGCCAGAGATCACTGGAGTTATGTTTCTTTCTTTTACAGTCAAGTGTGTTCCTGAGGTTTTCTGATTCTAAATTCAGTGAATAACTCTTCCACCATCTGATAGGCTCTCAATTACTCACAAATCCTGGAAAATGTTGTTTTTGTTATTCTTATTATATTACTTTCCCAGAATCCCAGTCTTTACAGGATGCTTGCAAGAAGAATAGAAGTTGTTTTATGTGCCAACCAAATGTCCTTTTACTAAAACAATGAAGCTGTCCCCTGGAGTAGCCTACTACTCCGCCGAGTCTACTTTGCAAGCCATTTCCTAGCTTGTTAAATGGAGTGGGTTGTCAGATGAGGTGCGATGAAGTACAAAGTCCAGAGTTTTAGGTATACGCAAACATTAATGCGATTTCTACAATATGAACATATATTATCCTTCAGGAACATTTATCGTGCATGTGTAGTAGAAGGTACACACTTTAAGGTCTTGTTGGAAAACTGTTTGAGAAAACAGAGCCAGGGTAAGAGCAAAGTGAAATTACTGAAGGCAGAGGAAAAATCAAACCAGCAGAAACTGAGTATGGTCCCATGCCAGAGTAAGAGGGAAACTTCAGCCTTAGGGACTGTTGATACAGGAATCATCTTTTCAGTTTCAAGCAATGAGAATCTAACACAAGCCAGCTTTATTAACTCATGATGGGAGTCTATAGGCTCACAAAACCAAACTAAGAATAAAGGATAGTATTGGCCTAAGGAATCACTCAATATCATTCCCAAATGCTATCAAGACTGTCCCTTTCTCTATTTCTGTTTGGCATCTTGGCTTTTTATGTGTTCTGACCTCATCCTCCCTAACTTCCAAATGTTCCATCTCCATGTGATGGGCAAAGACATCCCTCACCTTAGCCCAGCAATTCCACCACCAGAAAAGTGAAGAAGTGCTGTCCTATCCACCTTAAGTGGAACAATTTCAGGAGAGATCTCAGTTTGGACATCATTTGTCATCCTGGCTTCTGCAGTGTCTGGGGACAGAAGGATACTTTAACTGGTCTCATGTGGATCTTTGGACTTCTTATCAGACCAAGCAGGTAGGTTGTGTTACCAGATAAATGGAGAAAAGCTGGTCAGAAAGAGACAAGAGCTACTATAGCGACAAATCTTCACCTTGTATTACTTTTTGCCTTTCTATTTGTCTCAGTATTACATGTTGCTTATAGGTCCTCATCTAAGTCATTGAAATTAACTGGGGCTAATCTGACCTGGACTTGAACTATATTTTCATTAGTATAGTACCCGGTCGTGAAACAGAATTAATGCATGGAATAGGATATAATTTACAGATGGCCCGTGTTTAGTTGTGTGAGTCTATTTACCGTGATTAAACCTGAGAAACAGTGTGGGTTCCCCTCCCTTTAATTTAATTTTAACTGATTTGATAAATTAGAAGAGGTGTGGCAGCAAACACATTGGAATTCTTAGTTCAAAGTAAATTTGTTTCTAAAAATGTCCTGCCTTCTCTCAAAAATGCTATAAGAAAAATCCAATAAAATCTCTTTCATCTCCTTGGATGAAGAAAGCAACACACAGTTCAATTGATTTTAGTAGGATTTATGGTTCTAAATGTTTATACTTTAAGTATATTTATTAATATACATATGCTATACATTTTTTATTCATTTATGGCCTTGAAACTAGGTTTTAAAAGTCATTGAGTACATCAAAACTTATTTAGCTGGTAAAACTTGCCCTTGGTTTTGTTAAGAATCGGTCCACCCAAAGATTAATAAACATATATGGAGCCTTTCAATAGTTCTGGACTCTGAACTAAGAGCTATAAGGGACAAAGCAAAAGTCTTTAACACATTTACTGTTTAGTGAGGAAGACTATGACCTGAAATCAGACAGAAATATGCATGGCAGAGTACCATACATAAGGAATTCAGCCATTGATTGAAGTCATGTCAGTGAGTGATCAGCTGCACAGGCTTCATGTCACTAGTGGGGTGGAGAATCACTGCCACCAAGCAATAATGACACTCCTTTTCAGTCATTCTCACCCGCCTCTATCCTGAGATAGATGAGCTCAAACCCCCACTAGTAGCAAATGTGTTTAAATTAAGGTAGCGTTAGGAGTTGTAACAAACATTTCCCAAGTTGCATGATAATGAGAATGACTCAAACAGGACACGGTTCAAGATGGGTGTTTGTGATCACCACTCAGCGATTCAGAAACCCAGGCTGCTTTCATCTTGTGGCTCCTCCACCATCAACACAGGGCTTCGAAGGACGTTTTGCTTGGGGGATTCAAGCCAAAGGAAGGAGGAAATACATCTAGGAGATTTTCCTAAGCCAGGCCTAGAATGGCACACATTCCTTCTGCTCATGCTCCATTGACTAGAAGTCAGATTCGTGGCCACATTTATCTGGCTTAAAAATGTCATCTAGGGGTGTGTACAGGTTGAAGAAAGAATAGGTTTTATGAACAATCAGCCATAAGATCCATGAACATGGATTCAAGGAACAAAAAGGAGAGGGGGAACAGGGTGCTAGTTGAAATGTGTCATTTGGTGACCTCCACTTTTTAAGAAACAGGCATACTGAATCTCATTAATGGAAGGGTGTCCTTCTCCAGTGACAGTTACTGATTTGTGGAATGTGTTCAAAGAGGATGGGGCATTTTAAGACACGTTCAGCTTATACATGTGTAAATACCAGCAAGAGAAGCATCACAGTAAAGCTTCATTACATTCTCAGACAGAAGTACTGTAATATAAAAAGATCGTGTGTGTGTGTGTGTGTGTGTGTGTGTGTGCTGAATGGGTGCATATGTATCTCCATAAATAATACACATGTACACAAACCATTGCTATTATGTCAATAGTAGAATATACATGTTTCTCAAGTAAAGTGGATATATATTTTAAAGTTCCTGGTAGAGTGTAAGATATAAATAATACATTCCTTATTATTTTTTTAAAAGATATATTTATTTGTTTGAGAGAGAGGGAGAGGGAGAGAAAGTCCTAAGCAGATTCTGCACCGAGTGCAGAGCCTGATGTGGGGCTCGATACTAAGACCCTAAGATCCGGACCTGAGCCAAAACCAAGAGTCAGACGCCGGATTGTCTGAGCCACTCAGGTGCCTTACAAGAAGACATTTTCATAATGTGTTCATTCATCTGCACAAAGGTAATTTGTTGAATGGGAAACACCCATTTGGAGATGTTATGGGTTGAATTGTGTCACCACCGAAGATATATTGAAGTCTTAACCCCTGTATCTGTGCCTGTGGCCTTATTTGAAAATACAGTCTTGGCAGATGTAATCGGGTTACAATAAAGTCATACTGAATTAGGGTGGACACTAATCCAATGACTAATGTCCTTATAAGCAGAAGATATCTGGACATAACGTGACCAGGCACGCAGGGAGGACACCATGAGAAGAGACTGGAGTCATATTTATAAGCCAAGGAACACCAAGTGTTGCCAGCAACCACCAGAAGCTAGGAGAGAGGCATGGAATAGATTCTCGGAACCTCCAGAAATAACCAACGCTGCCAATACCTGAATTTTAGACTTCTAGCCTCCAGACTTGTGAGAGAATAAATTTCTGTTGTTTTAAGCCACCCAGTTTGTGGTAATTTGTAACAGCAGTCTTAGGAAGCTAGCACATGGGTTATACATTTATTTATAGTATTGATGCCTACCTCTTATAAACTTTCAACTTGCACATTTTCATGCTTATAAAAAAAGGTATGAGCCAGAGCATAAGAATCGTGACTCTGTTCACTGCCAACAAATGGGATAACAGTTGCTGTTATAAAATTACTTTGGTCTTATAAACAACTGAATTTGAGAATACTTTCCAGAAACTAGCCAGTTTGCAAGTAAAGGGGCTTCTGTGTCATTTAAATGATTCATATATATTTATCTCATAAGAGGAGTATCTAACTGCATTACATACATGAGAGGAACAAAAACCAATCTTTTTTCAGTTCATGGAGCATCTCAGTAAGTGGAAGTTTTGCTTTTTTCACAAGTGAACATTAGAACCCCCCAAACTAACAATGCCTGTACACCTCAAGAAGGTTACTCAATGCCTCTGAGCTCCCATTTAGATAAATTGGATGCTGACCTACCAAATGGAGATGATGTGAAGTATCTTAGGTTGTCCCAAGCCCGTGAGACCAAGAACTTGACCCCGAGGTCACCAGAGACAGGTTGTGTATCATCGCAGGGCCAATGCGATGAGAAGCTGTCCTCCCCTACCAAGCACCTAGCCCTTGTCCGCAGCACGGGCTCCAACACACCATGCTTGAGAGGATGAAGTTGACGCTCATGCTGGTTTTACAGGCAATTGTGTTTTCCTTCCTTCTTAGAGCACATTCAGCGCTTCCAGAATATATTTCCTCTTCTAGGAGATTCCTGCTTTTATTGAGAAATTGGGGAAGGCAGTTAAAACTTATAGCAGCACTTTAGATTTTGTTTCCGGTTATAATTACATTGATGGGAAGACCACACACATAAGTATTCTTCCTTTTTACTTTCATATGAGAAAATCTAGTTCGATACCATTTGCCAAGCACAAACCTCATGGTTTACCTGAGAGGAGTAAATTGAGATCATATCATTTCTCAAGAAGAGTAGAGAGAAGGTGAAGAATAGGCACGATCTTCATACTGAGCCACGAAGGATTAAGACAGCATGAATTACAAAGTTTGCTCTTTTCCATCCTTTTCAAGCACGGGCAACACACGAAAATGATTTCCTGTACTTTGTCTTTTGATTTAATGCTTGCTATAGACATGTGTTACATTTTAATGGGAGCATGGTTAGAGGAGAAATTGTATTCAAACTATATAGTCACAAGAGTGTGGCGGATAAGTTCCTTGCAGAGATGGAAAGAATTATATTATTGACCACATAAATTAGATTTGGGATACTTGACAGGATTCTATGATCTATTTCCATGTTGTTTCTAATGCTGGGACTCTATGTTTCTTAGAGAAGTTCCCTATAATTCTTAATCCTTTGGTTTGTTTTTTCATTTGATTAAGTTCCTTTAACAAGGGGGTGCTTGGAATCAGGCCATGTATTAAGGTTTGTGGCAGATGAAGAGACAGTGACAATAAATGACAACAACAAAGTATTGGAAGTTTGAAGTCTTTAAGTCTAGGAAGGTCTAGTTGAACTTAAAGTGAAAAATCCAAGTAATGAATCTCCCTAATAAAAAAGTGACCATCTTTGGGTGTGTGAGCTTCTCAGGGTTCTGAACACTCCTCTCTTCATTTTACCTTCCAGAAAAGCTTAAACCTCAAAAAACAAAAACAAAACAAAACAAAAAAAAAACCCCAAAACAATAAACTAAAACTTAGGCTGAAGATTTAAAACACTCTTCTAAAGGTGGAACTTTTTTTTTTTTTCTGGAGTACTGGCTTTTCAGTTGGACTTGGCAATATCTAGGAAAATTCCCCAAAGTTTGGGAATCTTTTTATTACAAAACAGACTCTTAATTACTTTTAAAATTCTCTTCACTGGCCTCTGTCATTTTTTTCTAATAAAAAAATACCACAAAATGGTCAATGAGTAAGACCAGAAGCCCAGAGTAAGACCCCAGAAGAGTTAATGTCTCTAAACAGTTTTACATGATCATTTACAGAAAGACCAGGATCAAAATATTCACAGGTTGACTGTGCTTATCTTCATGGTGCCAAGCAAAGTTTTAATTTCTTGGATCATAGCACTTGGCGGAATGGCATAAATTTGCAACCATTGGAAAAGGCTGAATTTTCTGATTCCCTGTGCAAATTGATATAACTTCATTATCTTGTACTGGGAGTAACTTTTAGCCATATATTTCTTTCTATTAGAACAGAAACCTAGGAAGAAAATATAATAATAGGTAAAAAAATTGATAAACCAGAATTCCCAGTTCAAAATGTCAAAAATACCTTCATTCTGGAACCCAGAATAAATAGCTTAGTCAGCGAATAGAGGGAAATGTAAAATAGGTGTCATTTCTCCTTCCCCCGGGGAATTTGGTGTGTTTATCTTTCAGAGTGCGATTGGGGCCCTCAAAATAAACCTGTTTATCCCTGATGATATGGAGCACGAGAGAACTCTGCCTTTACACAGAGACACAGAAGTCACAGAAAAAAGACATCCTATAGTCCATACTAAAAATACAGACTTTTTTTTTCGTGTGAAATTAAAGAATGCAAATTGAAACAGTTAAGACACCAATTTTCAAATATTCAATTGGCAAGATTTGTTGATTATGCTAACATTGGACACTAATGAGAGGTTGAGTGAGAGGGATATTCTTACACAAAAATCTGAAAGATTTTTTTTTTTTGAGATTACTTTAGTCAAATCCCCGTTAAATTGCCTTTGGCAATGAGATGAGCACCTACACAAAATATAAAACAATGTAAATATAACTGTTATAGCATTTCTTTTACCAACTCATTTTGGTCACATCAGTCCTACCCATGGGGACGTAGACCCCACTGCTTTTGTTTGATTTTTGTGCTACCACAAGCGTGCTCTTTTTCTCTCATTTGTTCCTTCTTTTTTAAAAATTTTATTTTACTTCCCATTTCCATTGTTGTTAATGACATCATTATTCTAATATTGTTCATATGATATCATATTATCTTATACTATTTAATTGGGATATAGTTAGCATATAACATTGTGTTAGTTTCAGGTGTACAACATAATGATTTGATGTAGGTATATATTGTGAGGTGATCACAATAATAAGTTTAGTTAACATCCATCACCACATACAGTTGTAGGGGTTTTTTTTGTTGTTGTGATGAGAACTTTTAGGATCTACCCTGTTAGCCACTTTCAAATACACAATACATATTGCTAATTATCCTCACCGCACTGTACATTACATCCCTAGGACTTATTCATTTTATAACTGCAAACTTGTACCTTTTGACCACTTTTATCCATTTAACCTATCCCCAGTGCCCCCCTCCCTCTGGCAACCACGGATCTGTTCTCTGTATCTATGAGTTCAGTCCTTTCTTTTTAACACTCCACATATAAGTGAAATCGTATGGTATTCATTTTTCTCTGACTGACTTATTTCACTTAGCATAACATCTTCAAGGGTAATCCACGTTGTTGAAAATGGCAGGATTTCCTTCTTTTATATGGCTAACTAACATTCCATTATATATAAGATCATATTTTCACAAAGACACTAAGGTTGTTTCCATGTCTTGTCTCTTGTAAATTATGCTGTGGTGAACACGGGAGTAGAGACATCTTTTAAAGACAGTGATTCTATTTCCTTTGGATACATACCCAGAAGTAGAATTGCTGGATTATGGGGAAGTTCTCTTTTCAATTTTTTGAAGAACCTCCATATTGTTTTCCACAGTGGCTGCACCAGTTTACTATCCCACCAACAGCGCACAAGGATTCCCTTTTTGCCTCATCCTTGCCAACACTTGTCATCTCTTATCTTGGTGAGGACAGCCATTCCATCAGGTGTGAGGTGATATCTCATTATGATTTTAACTGGAAGAGTCTACTACGCAATTTTACAACATATATAAAAGAGCTTTAAAATGCTCACACACTTTGACCCAGTAATTCTGCTTTTAGAAAGTAATCAGAGATGTGTTCAAAGACATACGAACAAAAATGCTCATTATGATTATTTATAATATTAGGGAAATAGAAATAAAAGCTCTAGTATCCAATACGAGGAGAAAGGATGACTAAATCATTGTATGTGTATAATAGAATAATCAGCAGTTACTAAATATATAAGGCTCAAATCAGAGCCCATGTCTTCAGGGTGAAAGCTGAATCTGGCCCAGAAAATGCCAGATGCCATCATCCTGGAACAGGGCACAGAGGCTGACCCATAAGACCTGAAAGAATGGAAACCGTGGAGCCCCACTGAGGATGACCACGGCTGGCTGTGTGGAGACCTGAGCCACTAAGGGCATGGCGGCAGAATGGCTGGTCATGGGTCCAGCGGACTGGAGGAAGAGGGGACAGTGTTCAGTTGTGACCCTGTGTGTCAGTGACTCACACCCACTTGATCCTTCTACATGGTTCAGATTGCAGGGAAAGTCTAAACTCTTCGGACAGAGGGGATGCCAAAGTTGTTGGTTAGTTCAGGAGGGAGGTGCTTATTTTTTTCCTAAGAATAATTAAAAAAAACAAAACAGACACAATTGTGTTCACACCTGAAGTTGGTGGTGCAAACTGAATCCAACCAATAGATGTATACATAGGCAGATCGTTATAGAATAATGTGAAAAAAAATAGACCAAAATATTCATTCTGCTTCTCTCTGGGTAGTAAGATTTTGCATAATTTTTTACTCCTTCTCAATAATTCTTTTGCTTAAATAAGCAATTATCATTTAGTATTTTTGAAATGTAAAGTATATAAAAATAAAACATATTTCTGTATTTTCTATAAAAAAGAAAAAAACCCCATTGTCTTCCCCCCAAAATGTTTTCTTCTCTCACTCTCTGCACCCAAATAAGGGGCTGAGGGAACACTGGATTCCGACTGTATCCAACCTTCCAGCTCAGAAGGCATTTATGGTTGGGCAAGGTTTAGCGCTCCCTGTAACTCACACATGAAGAGTGACACCTGATATCTCCACTCGCTCCCTTTCCCTTCTTCAGCGGTCCTTTTTTGGGATTTTAGCGAAGAGCAAAAGAACTGATAAGCTCACTGGTGGGATGGGGACTTGCTTTTGTTTCAGCACAAGAATTTAAAACCAGAATGCGTTGTTGAATTGCTTTCACAGATGGAAGTTTAAATCACATTTACACTGAACACGGTCTTCTCGAAGTCCGCATGGAATCAGTCTGAACAGTGGGAACGGCAGATGTGTTTTACTTGGAAAGGTTTAACCTTGTGCCGGTGGTGGAATTGTAGGCTCCCGCTGCTTTGGATTTGCTGGTTGGTTCTCAGCCCGTCTCTGGGATCCATCACAGTCCTCCACAGGATGGGCGCTTGCAGCCGCCTTTGAGTTCTGTGGAGCTTCGAATGGTGAGAATGGATGAAAATATTTGCAATAAGCTTTGCAAAAGATCTTTACAATATTCTGCCAGAATGAAATTGCTATTCCTTGGAGGCTAACCAGCTTTTGACAGAGGCAAAAAGAGACTTGGTGTGGATTTGAAAGATCAAAATGTTTCTTTTAAAGGGACAGTGTATATGTTTTAATCACTGGAGCCATGAACACTGTAAAGTCTTTTTTTTTTTTTTTTTTGTAAAGTCTTGATATATCAGACAGAATTCCACAACAGAAACATTTCTTTCTATCATCTAAGGACCTGGACAAAATGAAATATGAATTTAGTGTGAAAATTCTGCAACCTCATAAAACAAATGAACAAATAAAAAAACCATCCAGAAGTCCATACCACAGATTTTCTTCCCTAGAGGTAAGGATGGTGATGATTTCTAAAACCACACTATCTTTTCAAATCTGTAGAAGTCTTTCTATGTAGGTTTCATAGACCATGAGAATCAATTTTATTTTGCTAAAACTAATTGTTGGAATTTTACGTTCAAGCAATAGATATTACGAAGTATATTTTATTTTATTTTTTAAAAAGATTTTATTTATTTATTTGACAGAGAGAGAGAGAGAGAAAGAGAGAGAGAAAGTGCACACAAGCAGGGGGAGCTGCAGAGGGAGAGGGAGAAGCGGGCTCCCCATTGAGCAGGGAGCCCGATGTGGGGCTCAATCCCAGGACCCCGGGATCATGACCTGAGGCAAAGGCAGATGCTTAACCAACTGAGCAGCGCAGGTGCCCCATGAGTTACATTTTAAAGAGCTATAAAAAATTCAGTCTAGAAATACAGCTACTTAGAAGAATTAGTTGGACTTCCTTCATTCATATAATTACAAAAGCCATGACTTCTTAAACTAAACTCACTATTCTATGGTGGAATAAAACAAAACAAAACAAAAACAAAAGGAAGGGGACACTGAGGTAATTCTGTGGATAATTCAAGTCAACCCCTTCCCAACCACTCTCTCACAACACACACACAAGCACAACTAGTAGGTAATTTTACATTCCTCGTGTACTTTTAAAATCCTTTAATCCTTCATTTCCTCATGCACAGTTCATCTTCCCAGAGAAGGAAGATAGAAAATGAAAATAGATATATTAGCTATATGGGAGCTTTAACTTGTCTTCGTATGTTCTTTTCCAGGAGGAGAATTCCAACGTGAGGCAAAGAAGTTGGAGGGAATAGAATCCTTCAGTGTGGCGGGGGCATGTTGTGGGGGCTGGTCAGGAGGAAATCGGGGCGCTGTTCTGTGGTGTCTGGGGGCTGGTCAGGAGGAAATCGGGGCGCTGTTCTGTGGTGTCAGCATGTTCCCAGCCACTGTCAGGCCGGCTCTGACAACGTGGGAACTGCCTGGCACCTGAAGGGAGATCAGTGCAAACATACCTAAGGATGTGTGCTCTTTAAAGTTTTGTTTTTGGGGGCGCCTGGATGGCTCAGTCGTTAAGCGTCCACCTTCAGCTCAGGTCATGATCCCAGGTCCTGGGATCGAGAGCCCCTCGGCGAGCAACCTGCTCAGCGGGAAGCCTGCTTCTCCCTCTCCCACTCCCCCTGCTTGTGTTCCCTCTCTCGCTGTGTCTCTCTCTGTCAAATAAAGAAATAAAAAGTCTTTAAAAAAGTAAAGTTTTGATTTTGTTGTTTAATAATGGGTCTCCCCCTGATTCAAAACTCAGACATCTTCAATGTAGAAAACTGGAGAAACACAGAAAAGGACAATTATTTTAAAAAGGAAACAAAAATTGCTCCTTGTGGTAACCTCTGGTTATATATCCTTCCGGACCTTTTTTTCCGGCATGCACACATACCGCATAGACGTTTACAAATTTTATAGCCTTGATAGCATACTATTTATTAGTCATGACTGTTTTCCCATGCCCATAGGTAGTCTTCTACAATATGAATTTTTGATACCAGTGCTTGTGTCCTATTATACGTTCCCATCCTAATTAATGTGTAAATATCCTGTGATATTGTGATGTATATTTGGTCTTCCTCCCCAGTTCCTGATGGGAGAGTTTCTAAGGTATCTCTGGAATGATGAGAGTGTTTTGCATGCTATGAGATGACTGGTACCGGGCAGTTCCTAGTTACGTTTGGGATGGGAGATGGTCACCAAAAAGACCAAGTCAGGATTAGAGGGTTGGAACTTTCAACCTTACCTCCTCCTCTCCAACCTCTGGGGAGAAAAGAAGGGCTGGGATTCATTGCCAATGGCCGGTGATTTAACCCATCTTGTTTACGTGATGGGACCTCCATAACCCCCTTAAACTGTGGGGTTCAGTGAGATTCTAGGTTGGTGAACACATGGAGATCGTCGGTGGGCAGTGGCCCTGGAGAGGGCGTGGTCGCGTGGAAACTTCATGTGCCGCGCCCCCTTCCCTCCGCCATACTTTGCCCTGTGCCTGTCTTCCCTCTGGCTGTTCCTGGGTTGTATCCTTATAATAAACTGGTAATAGTATGTAAACAATTTTCCTGAGTTCTGTGAGCTATTCTAGAAAATCGTCAAGCCCAAGGAGTGGGATGTGGGAACCCCCAATTTATAGCCAGTAGGTGAGGAGTAGGTGGCCCAGACTTATGACAGGTATCTGAAGTGGGAGCAGACTTATGGGACTAAGTCCTTAACCTGTGGGATCTGTCACTCACTGCCACTCTACTAAGTGTCAGAATTAAACTGAATTAAATTGTAGGACACTAAGCTTGCATCAGAAAACTGGTCAGTGTGGGGAAAAAAAAAAACCAAGACCCCCTCCTTTGGTGTCAGAAGTGGTGTTGGAGGAAGAATGGACCCTAGTAGGATCTTCCATGGTTGGATTTAGCTTGTTTATAAGGTTTTTGTTTTGTTTTGTTTTGTTTTTGTAATTATAAATAACACCAAAATTGAAAGCACTTAAAAATATTCAATTTAGGCTAGAGAGTGAAGTAGTAAATTAAGGTGCCTAATTGTGCCAAACCATTGTAAGGGTTATTGATTCCCATAGGGTAGGCATGGAAACACATCCTATATTGACAAGATATATTAACTAAGAAACCAAAAAGTTAGGAACGTGTAGTTATGTTTACATTTTGTAAATGCACCAAAGACTACAATGGTTACAAATGATGAATCCGATGTTTTCAGTCATAAGAACAAAACCTTTAAATAAATAGAGTGTATGCATGAGAACATTATTCTATACCTGGCAATTTGGCTGTTCAATGTTGGCTGATTTGGAATCCCATCATTTTCTCTGTGCCTAGCCTGAGGTCAGGTGTGCGCCTATGAAGGCATCCGGAGTTAGGGAGGGAGTGTGGGCCCCTGTCTCAGCCCTGTCTCTCTGAACTTCACTACTGACCTGCGAAATAAAATTAACGAGAATTACCTCATCAGGTTGCTATGAAAATAAGATGGAAAGCATACGTGTAAAAGTGTCTTATCCCTAGAACAGTTAGGCAAATATGTCCTCATCGCCATCGTTGCTATCGTCACGTTCATAAACAATACGATGGAATTTTATGTAAGTTTGTGTTTACTCAGTTGAATTCCATAAACAATCCCCACCAGCAAGTAGGCAAGTAGGGAGGGAGAGGGACAGGAAGGAGTAGCCTTGTCCCCTAAGTCCCTGCTTCAGCCTGAGCTGTGAATCAGCTCTTTCCTTGGGATCTCATTTCCTCAGCGCTCCTCAGAGGCTCATGGCTTCACCCTGAGGAAAGAGAAATACACAGCCCTCTTTAACATGGCTTCTGAATATGGGCTCAACCAAGGAAACAGATCTGTTCCACACTGGAGATTTTCGAAGGCAGTTTTGATTCTACATGCGTTTTGCCTGACATACAGGCTTTGGAACCTGCCTTCCTCACTACCTTTCTTAGAAGTGACTCTACTGCATTGTGTTCACTTTATAGAGGAGAAGACGGACTCATGAGAGACTGCCAGTCATCTGAGGCAGCACAACTCTGTGAACAAAGCCCTCAGGGCCACCTCGCTGGCTTCCGGTTTCACTTCAGTGCAGATTGGCAGAATGCACGAAGACTTCATTCTCACCAGAGTGGGCCCCGGAAGGCCATGAACCATACCATGTCACTGATGTCACGGTCTCTCTTTCTCCTCAGCACCCCAGTGAGTGAAGGAACCCAGGAGAAGGGAATTTACCAAAACCCAGACAATAAAAATTCAGTGTGAGGAAAACAAAATGTCTGGTAAATCATGATCCAGCAAGGATCATTCGTCCTAAATAGGAATTTACCTCATTGCCTTGTATCTAAACTGAGGGTTTCTTAAATGTTGGGGTGCAAGAGGCTGAGGGCTATCTTGTGGGGAGAAAAGTGTCTGCAAAGAGTCTGGGTCGCTCAGCTGAGGGACAAATCTCTGAGATCGTGCCCGGCCACCAGATACAGTCGGGCCCCAAAAGGACATGGTTTGCCTTCAGTTTGAGAATTTGAATGGTTTTTTTTTGTTTTGTTTTGTTTTTTTACCTCATTTCACTGCAAAAGGGTTAATGTCCTTGTGGTTCCTGGCTCGTGGGGAAAGGTCCTCCATTACTGACAGTTTTATAGGCTCTGGCGAATGTGGTCCAAGATAACATTTTACCAGTTCGCCAGGTAAAGCATGGCTTTCCTTGTCCAAATTTAGTGTGGAAATTTAGGAAATTTTAGGGAAATTTAGTGTGAAACCAATTTAGTTGCAGGTGAAAATTGACTGTGCGTATCACAGAGGCAGTTTCTCACCACTGGTGGGAAAAAAAACCCCAAAAAACCATGTCTTGCTTGGGAAAGAGAGCACCAAAACCCAAAACCGCCTTTCCTTTTCAGAAGCAATTTTCAGCCAAAAGGAAAAGGAGTTTTATTTTTTGTGAACCCACAAAAATGTGATATTCACCAGTGAGGAAATCACATTTGTACAACTGTATTAAAGATGTTTTTCTCATTCAGGCAAATGGGAGAGTTTTACATGAAGCAGCTTTTGGGGGCACGTGTGAGGGGGTAGTGCTTTTATATAAAGCAAATAGTCTCCCTTGCCTTGGAAGTAGAAATTGCTCTAAAAAGTTGACTTGGGAGTGCTCTGTAGTCTCTCTGCAGTCTTAGTCCATCACTGATTCATGTTCAAGTAGGCCTCCTATAAACCACACTTTGAACTTTTTTTAGCTAAACATTTTTGATGGATTTCAACTGTCGCTTGAAACACTGGCTTGAACACACGCACATAACAAGACCGCTTTTCCAAAGGACCTGGGGGTGTGAGATGCTTCTTCAGGGAAATGGGCACACTTTCTGAGCTCATTGCCTGCAGGGAGTAGACCGCACTGACTCCCCAGGCCTGCTCTGCCCCAGGTTGGGGAGCCCTGCCACTCAGAATTCTAGTAGTGTCCCACCCTGGCTCTAGGTCTTTCCTGGCAAATCTGTCCATTGCCAAAATTGTGTTAGAACTCTCGTCCGGGGCAGAGATAGACATCTCTTGAAAACAGTACAACCGGGGTGCCTGGGTGGCTCAGTCAGTTAAGCGGCTGTCTTCGGCTCAGGTCATGATCCCAGGGTCCTGGGATCGAGCCGTGCATCGGGCTCCCTGCTCGGCAGGAAGCCTGCTTCTCCCTTTCCCTCTGCCTGCCTCTCTGCCTACTTGTGCTCTCTCTCTATCTCTCTGTCAAGTAAATAAATAAAATCTTAAAAAAAGAAAACAGTACAACCAACTCTGCTAAAAGTGGGGGAGAGGCACATGGAGTTTAGAGGTGTGGAAGGGCAGAGCCTGAGCTGGCCTTCTCCTCCGGAGAACAGGCAAATGGCTGTGCACAGAGGGAAGTGGCGAACAGGAGGGCCTGGGGAAGGAGGGCAGCCGTGGATGGTCCTGCGGCTGACTCACTCAGAGGCAGCCCATGGCAGGACAGGGACGACATCTCCCAGCAATGTCAGTTAGAACTTGGCGAACGCTGGTGTGTTCCAGCTTGGCGGTGGGAAAGGGCATGTCGGGAGGGTGGAGAGCTACGAACCAGGAGCTGTTAGAGGAAACCAGACCTACAGACTTTCAGCAGGTAGCAGGAGGATGTGGCTCCAATCACACGATGAGTTATTTATAATAACTTGCGGATCACATCATTTTAGATTCTGAAGCGTTCTCAACATTCCTAGTCCTTGTGGGATGGGATGGGATACCTCTAGGGAAGTGTTTCTTGAAGTATAGTCTCCAGATCAGCTTAATCACCATCACTTAGGAACTTTTAAAAACAAATTCTCAAGCTCTACTCTAGACCCACTGAAAAAGAAACCCTAGGAGTGGGGCCCAGAATCTATTTCCACAAGCCCACCAGAAGATTTTGGTACACACAAAAATTTGAAAACCATGGCTCTCTAGCAGTCCTTCTCAGATTTTGAGGTGCATGGGAATGATTAGGTGACCTTGTTAAATAAAAATGCAAATTTGGATTTAGGGTTCTGGACTGAAACTAAGAGCCTGTGTTTCTAATAAGCCCCTAGGAGATGCTGATGCTGTCAGACCACAGAACATACACACTGAGAGCCTGTGATCAGGACAAGGCAAAGCATCCATGGATTGTATCCCAGGGGCACTGTGGGATGCTTTTCTACACCGCAAGAGGAAGGCATAAAAGCTAAATGTAATTTCCTCTGGGAACACCTCCTGGGGTGACAAGGGCAGGCTGCAGGTCAGACCACTGTTTTCCCCTGAGGGTAGGGTACTTACCACAAGGTTAGAAGAAAGGTTGAGTTCCTAAGTGGGTAGTAGAGTTGAGGGCAGTCACCTCTGGCGGTTATTTGCTAGGCCAGGTCTTATGGGTAGGGATCTCAAGGTATTTCCACTTGAATTCCTTCTGGGGCTTTCCATGGAAGCTTCATCTTGTTCTCTAGGCTGGGTTTCTTTCCTGGAAAAAAAAAATGTTCGAGGAAAATCAGCTTGAGAATTCCACAGAAAATGTTTACCTAGTAGATTTAAAGGTGGAAATAGGTAGCCAGAGTCAGATCCTTTTACTTCGATTTCTGATCAATTCGTTGCTTGTTAATGCTATACCAAAAATGAGTACATGTAAAGCAAACTGGAAAGACTTCTAGGCAAAACCCAAACCCGCATCAGATTTTCTTTTGGCCAGGAGATTTTTCTTTGCAATTGAATAGGAAATAAATTAGATGAAATGGTTCAGAATTAACCCTAGTGGCCACAGTTAAGAGACTTACTTAACTTAACATTCACTTAACATTTAAGTGAATGACTGAAGGAGAGGTATTGAGGATATCTGACTTCCTGAGCAACTGTGGGAACAGAATTGCTATGTACTGTAGTTGGATTTATGGTCATAGAATAGAGAGAATGTACTTTCAATGTTTAGCGCTATGTTTAAAAACAAGGAAGCTTCTTTGCTTTTTCTATTCTAGTAAACGTTAAGTATGCATTTTGTTCTTTCAATGAAAAGCAAAGACAAGAATGTCATTTTTTTTAACTCTCATTTTTTATAACCCTGGAAGAAATCTGACTATTGAATTAGACAAGTCTAGAAGGAACATAGATTCTTCTTTAAGCTAACTTAATACAAATCATTAGGCGTTGTTTAATTTTATGCCATGTCTGTCAATCTTGTGTGTGCTTAGCCTTCATACCTCTATGATTATTGTCAAATAAAAGCTATCTTAAGAGGTCTGACTTTGGGTAGGAGGGTTTGCAAAATGTCCAAGTGGAGAGCAACAAGCGCAGAAACCAAATTATCTTCCTTTCTCATTGCTTCTGGGTGTCTTGAAAATTGTAAAAATAAAAATTAATAAAAAGAAAGAAAATGAGTTCTTGAATTTGTGGTTTTCCTTTTTGCAATCTACACTGTTTATATGAATTTCCATATTCCACAAAATGTAGCAAAGAAAGAACATGGAAATGAATTTTAAAAGATAGAATAGCTCACGGCTTTAAAAAGCAGTCTTGTCTAAATAACTATTGGCTGTACTAATATCACCATGCGACAAAAATTATAATAATCTGGACCATGTGCTTCACATTGAGTTACATAGCTAAGTCACCCCAGTCTTCTAAGGGGCATAAACAGAACCGATTAAACAGTAAAGTTGTAATGACACATGTACACAGAAACATGTGTGTTTTTGTGGCATATGGTAAAAAATTTACATAGGTTTGTAGCCAAAATTTATGTTGAAAAGATCCAAAATACCAAGAAAAATAAGAACAGTAATGAATTAAATAAATATTAAATGGCAACAAATTAGATAACTTAGAAGAAATAGAAAAATTTGTAGAAAAATACAAATTACTGAAACTGACTCAAAAAGAAATAGAAAATCTGAATAGACCTATAACAAGTAAAGAGATTATAATTTAAAATCTTCACACAAAGAAAATCTCAGGTCCAGGTGGCTTTATTGACAAATTCTATCAAAAGAAGAGCTAATACAATCTTTTACAAACTCTTTAAAAAAAAAAATTGACAAGGAAAGAATACTTCTCAAACTAATTTTATGACTACTCTGAAACCAAAAGCAAGCAAAGGTAACACAAGAAAAGAAACTACTGATTGATACTTCTTATGAATACAGACATAAAAATCCTCAACAAATACAATGGCAAGGATATAGCGAAATAAGAACCCTCATAAATTTGCCGGTGGGATATAATATGATACAGCAATTACTTTGGCAATTCCTCAAAGTGTTAAACATACTCCTGGAAATGAAAACACCCATCTCTACAAAACCCTGGTCGGGAGCATTCATAGCGGTATTGTCCACAACAACTCAAAACTGGAGGCCACCTCAAACTGATGAAAGGATAAATAAAATGTGATATATCTATAAAATGGGATATTATTTTGTAATAAAAAGGAATGACACACTGACACATGCTAATGATATGGATGAAACTTGAAGACATTATACAAAGAGAAAGAAGCCAGTCATTAAAAAAAATCATGTAACGACTGCATGAAAATGAAAGGTCTAGAATAGGTAAATGTATATCTAGGGAAAGATTAGTGGTTGTCTAGAGCTGTGCAGGTGTGGAGTTGGGGAGTGATTGCTAATGCCAGTGGGTACAGAGTTTCTCTGGGGGAGATAAATATATTCTAAATTGAGATTGTGGTGATGGTGCACATGTCTGTGAATATATCAAAATTATTAAAGTGTTTGTATACTTTAAATGGGCAAATTTCTACGGTATGTGAATTACATCTTTTTTTAATACAATTTTATCTTATTTTTTTAAAGATTTTATTTATTTATTTGACAGAGAGGGAGAGATCACAAGTAGGCAGAGAGGCAGGCAGAAAGAGAAGGGGAAGCAGGCTCCCTGCTGAGCAGAGAGCCCGATGCGGGGCTCGATCCCAGGACCCTGAGATCATGACCTGAGCCAAAGGCAGAGTCCTTAACCCACTGAGCCATCCAGGTACCCCTGTGAATTACATCCTAATGAAAGGTATTTAAAAATAAACACTGTGGTTTTAAGTGTAGAAATCTCAGTTGTGTACTATGTAATAATTTATTTTCTCTTCCTGTTTCTCTCTGTTTGATAGTAAAACAAATGTATTATTTTTTCTACCTGTAGGTTGCCAACCTCATATGGTTACTTCCCTTTCTCATGCAGAGCTAGACTGTGCTTAGGCAAAATCCAGACCAACAGGGTAAAGCAGAAAAGGCTATATTCTTTAGACACCTAAAGTCTGATCCTAGTGTGTGCCTAGTGCCCAATGTTCCAAAATAAAAGAGGCTCCCTGTCTTCAAGAAGTTTATTTATTACCTAGTACATTGATTAGATCTAATCAGCAATGGGACCTGGGTAATCTAATATGGGAAGGTAAATCTGTAGATGGTTTTACAAAGAGTTGTAGAGTAAGGCTCAAGTCTGGAGTGTTGTAAAGGAGAAGTATATCTCATTCCACAGACATGTTTCACTGAAGAGACAGAGGGGATAATAACTCATTAAAATAATTGTAAATATTTGTACCACACTTTCCAGTTTGCATGACCCCTTGCCCAAATGCCATCTCACTCAACTCTCCCAACATCCCTCCAAGGAAAGTGTTCCCACCCCCAATATATAGAGAAGGCGAGGGTGGTTATACACCAACATCTTCTATTTCATACTCTGGGCCATTTTTACAAGTACACAGAAATCCGTAAGTCTATGAGATTTTACATGGAAGAATTTTGGAGAGACCTTGAAAAACAATAAAAAGAAAATGTATTAGAAAAACACTACTGAGGAAGGAAAGTTAAGCAACCCCACTACCTCTCAGAGATGGGTAAATCTTTCCTTTTGTAGATTACAAAACCATCACTAAAGCACCTCCTGGTAGAGATGGAGGATTTCATCTATTTGGATGTCTGCTAACGGTAGTGTCTTCATTTAATTTGTTGTCTGCCTCAGCACACGGAGGAAGCAATACATGGAATTGCTATTTGGTCTTAATTCTGAACAGTAATGCAGGTCAAGGTGGAGTCTGGAAATAATAGGAACTATAAAAAAAAATAGGACTATGTTATCATTGAATGATTCTGTCAAGAAACGAATGTGTTGGGCGTTAGACATAAATTGGGATTTGGACCAAGCAGGCTTCACAAAATTCAGGGGAAGTTTGGATAATTTTGTAGCCAGAGATTCTAAAGGAGAGATGCACAAAAGATAGAGGAGCCTTGAAATAGACAAAATTCTGACTCTAAAACTCGAATGAAAAATTAGGAAAGGTTCAAGAAATCATCATGCCTTCCCAGGAGTTCCTGCAGTTAGGGAAGGACCCGTTCTCAACGTGGAAGGAGGCCCCTCAAATTAAGGAGGATACCAAAATCATGGCCTGGCCTGTGACAAAAATCCCAGATAGACACAGTGTCAGAATGAGCTGGATTTTCTAAAATTACCGGAGACATTGAAAAGGGGTATTTCTTAAAGTATTCGTGGCGTGAGAAGAGCAAGAAGGTTTAGGGCTTTTAACAGAGCCTGTAGAGAAGTACACAGACAAGTGCCAAAAAAAGCACTTCTCCTCTCCGGCCCATGTCTGCGTTTGCTGCAAATGAGAAAGGACTTGGAATGAAACAGGCGGCCAGATCCAACAGAGCTGAGAGCATGAGAACCTGGCCTCAGGCAGCTCAGGAAGACGTGTTTAGACCACCTGGAACCTAACGGGGATGGTAGAGAAGTAAGTAAATGAGTAAGAGGTTAAAGTGTTTGTTAACTGGTCGCTGAGTGTGAGGCCACAGTGACACGAGGCAGCCACGTACTGGCTGGGCTTGGGGAGCAGGAACGTTGGGGTTTTGTTAAGAGACTTTGAGTGTTGAAAGCAGGCACAGGCAGCCCCACCTACCCTTTGGTGCTGGCCAGACCACATCTGGAGGACTGTCTCCCATGCTGTGACCTACACTTGGGACAATGAGTAACTGGAGCACATGTTTTTGTCTTGACAGAGAAAAGTTTAGGGGGATGGACAAATGAATCGGAGTCACTTCTAATGCCCCTGCCCCAACACTGCCCTTCTCTAGATGTCAGCAGGCTGGGTCCGAGGACCCAGAGGGGATCCCGCAGGACCAGCCAAGAGGGTCCTTGGCTTCCTAAAGGATGGAAATCAAAGGTAAGACAGCAGGAAGTGAGAGGAGAGTTTACTGAAGACATAGAGAGAGAGTGTTGTAGATACAGACAGAGCGTCTGGTAGACTTGGAAAGGAAACGAGCATGAGTCTTAATTTTTGCAGGGTCTGGGGTTTTTATTGAGGACAGTGGTTGGGTGGACGTGTCCCCTCAGACATCCGGGAAGTGGTTAGAACCAAGAGAAGAGCCCAGGTGTTGTTTTTTGGAGCTAGTAGGTCTCGGCATTGAGACATCTAGCACCGCTGGTCTGGAATATGCATATGGTAGCTTCCTTTGGTCATTCTCATCTGGTCCTTCCCTAGATGTTATCTAGTCTAAAGAAATCATTAACTCCTTATCCTTTACAAAGAGGACATACACTATTTGCATTCTGAGGCATGTGCAAAATGGGGTGGGGGGACATGTCCTAGCAAGAAGAGAAGCAGGAAAAGGAGCAAAAAGTAGATTTTTACGGAGTCCTTCAGTTTCCCTATCTCACTAAGACCATTCAAAATAATGACTTTTCCTCCAGGGCCTATCTCCAGTAAAGAGGTGAAACTTGGGGCTTTCCAGTGACAGAGGGCCCAGCTTCAGGCCTGGACTGGCCTAGGAAACGCCAACCTGGCAGGTCTGGGTCAAAGAAAACCCTGCCCCCCACTCACTGCCGTCCACCGAAGGACCCGAGGCAAGTTGCTTTTTCCTGCACCTCATTTTGCTCATCTGCAAAGTGAGAATGATAATGTCTACCTCGGGGGACTCTGGTGACGATTAAGTGGGGTAACATTTGTAGAGAATTTAGCCCAGTTTTTTTTTTTTTAAAGATTTTATTTATTTATTTGGCAGAGAGGGAGAGATCACAAGTAGGCAGAGAGGCAGGCAGAGAGAGAGGGGGAAGCAGGCTCCCTTCTGAGCAGAGAGCCCGATGCGGGGCTCGATCCCAGAGCCCTGAGATCATGACCCGAGCCGAAGGCAGAGCTTTAACCCACTGAGCCACCCAGGCGCCCCAGCCCAGTTCTTGACACATGGTACGACCGTGTCAATGGAGAACCGCCAAAAGCAGGCATGGAGACATTTTATTTTGGGAACAGACCATCCTGAACTAATCCACTGACCCCAAAATGGGGAGATGGCCCATCAAGGGCGTCTTTTGCTACCTACTGAGTAATTTCTACCCGCCAGGTTCGTATCAAGTCTCCCAGGGGTGGAGTCACTCCCAGCCACTACAGGAACAGAGATAGTGGTGACATTCCCAGTGCCTACTCACCCACACCGTCTTGGCCTTGATAGTTAATAAGGCCATGTGACCTGCATCCTGGCCCTGAAATCCGAAGCATCATCAGGATTCACAGAGGCACTTAGATTCTGACTAAGCCCTAAACTGCGAGGGACCTTCCTGACTACTAAATGACACAGGTGCACAGGAGAGGTAGATGGGGCACCATGGCCCCAGGACCTGGGGCACAAGTGCGTGCCAGGCCCACCATGTCCTAGACTCCTTGGGCTCCAGGAAGGAGTTGAGCCATTCCAGAGTGCGGGATGGGGTGGGCACAGCACACCTACCCCTTCAAAGCAGAAGGGCTCCACGGCCCTCTTGGACGCCAAGGAACTATTATAGAGTAGCATTTTAATGAACTGAGTGTAAATGCATTAAAAACACATGGAATAAATGCTCCTTGAAATAAACATGGGTTTAAAAAAAAATGAAGAGAAAAGCAAATGCTTTGGCAAAACACATTTTGGGTTTTTTTGAACCCCAAATACTTGAAAACTGTTCAGGCAATCTTACTCAATCCAGAGTGCTGTTTAGCTCTCCCATGATGACTAATAATACACACAAAAGTGGGAAAATGCAGCCTATTTCTCTAGTCCTGGCATTTCCAGAAAGATGCAGACCAACAGAAAGACTTTCAGAGACCATTTTTAAAAATGCTTAAGAAATGAAGGCTGAATTTTGTAGAGCAATGAGAAGCATTAAATATGTGTTGATTAATTAATGTAAGACAAAGGATTATTAATTTAAATGCTGAGATGCGTAGCTGGGGCCCAAACACTGAATGTGAATGCTTTTGAATCAAAAATCACAACCAATTCTTATCTACAAAAACAAAAAAAAACCAAAAAAAACCAAAAAACCCAAACCAAAATACAAACCTAAAACCAATCAACCAAGCAAACAAACAAACCAAACAACAAACAAACAAAAAACACAACCCAAGTCCTTACCAATTAGTTTTCTATTCCTAGTCTTGTGCACTTGATGAAAAAGTGAAACTACCCAGAAGGCTGGAGAACTGAGGCCCCGGGCACTCCTACCTGCCATGTGTCCCACCGGGGTCCTCACCTTGACCGCCAGGCCTAGACATCTTGCGACATTCTGAGCTCAGTCACCCGAAGGTCCCAGGTGTCCTCCAGCTGCCCCCACCCTGCCTTCCGCCATTTCCCACCACTCCAAGAACGGATTTCCTAACAGGCACTTGCTTTCAGATGGCCGGCAGCTTCAGGTGTTAGTTAATAAGCAAGGTGTTTGCTGACAAGGGCTGAAAGCCTCCCAGAGGCATTTCCTTTTTAATAGGGAACTGTTAAAAGAATGCTGGGAGCCCGCTTGGGTATTTTAGAGCAGGGAGCTCTCTCCTTAGATCCTAACACCAGAAAACTAGCCCAGCCTACCGCTCTCCGGACTGGAGCACAAAATCAGCATTTCTCTTCACCCTGCCTGGGCTGGAGATGAGCGCCCAAGGTGAAGCGGGCACCTGTGGACGGCAGGATCCAGAACCTGATTCCTCAGGATGAGATGTCAGCTCCGGCCTCCGAGGAACCAAAGAGCAGTCACTCGTGGAAGCCATCTTGGAACATCTCTGGGCCAGACTCCACCCCAGCCTGCAGGTAGGAGTTACACGCTGTTCCCAACCTCTAAGAACTCACTCTTTAGGGAGCAGGCAGATCCCGACAGAGAGGGGAGCACAGAGGAAGGAGAAGCTGCTTCTGCTTTGGGTCGCCGGGAGGATTTGTCTTTCTCCGGGCCCAAGGTACTCCCCACCGACTGCCAGTGACTCCTTCCCTCTTCTTGCACCCCCCACCCCCGCCATCACCATGCACGAGTCTGAGGGCCTTTTCAAATGATAAAACTAAGGTGAGTTGACTTTTGAAGTTTCCGAAATTATAAAAGAGCACAAAGAAGGAACCAGAAATCACTGATAATGTCAGCATCCTTGGAATCACAAAATTAACTGATACTTCATGTTCTTCTAATCTTTACTCTGTACTTAGGGATCTAGTTTTAATAACGACTATATATATACACACATTTATATACATATGTACACTATACGTATATATATATATATAGTATATGTACATTTTTATTTTGTATGTTTTCCTCCCCTTTTATCATGTTACAAGAATTTTCCCATTTTAAACATGCTTTGAAAATGGTATGTTCCATAGAATAAAGGGTAATAATAATAAAAAAAAATAGAACTTTGTGATGTGTTTAGGTTTCCACAAACTCTTTGTTCTCTTTATTAAACACTCGGGCTGGTTGGAAAGAGAGTTGTAAAACTAAAACTCTTGAGCATAAGGAGCTTGCAATGAGTAATACATGTTTTAGGATAATGCATCTTAAGGAAGAAGGCTTCAAAATCTTGCATTTCATTGACATTAATTCCTAGAAATTTGAAACGTTACTGATCTTCACACTAGCCATTGCTTTGTGACTTATGTTGTCTTCTCAGTAGCATTTTGCAAACCCTGAGGCTATTTTTGGTTAGGGGTCTTTAATATGTGTTCCATAATAGGGAAAAACTAACAAGTCCTATTATTTTTAGAAGAATTTGTATTTTTCTGCATTGGATGTCAGGGCCCCAGGGAACAGTGAGAATAATATAAGCAAAAATGTATTTGCTTTGAGATCCGCCCCCCTGCATCTATCCAATAAGCGTCTGACACCAATTTATTTTCTGAGAGGGAAACCCACATTTCTGAATAAGTAGGTGTTTCTCTTCTGAAAGGGGAGCTTCTTGGTTTTCTCAATAGTATGGATATAGCTAGCTACTTTGTTTTTTTTTTTAAGATTCATTTATCTGAGAGAGGGAGAGAGGGAGTGGTGGGAGAAGCAGAAGGAGAGAGAGGGGGAAAGAATCCTGAAGCAGACTTCCTGCTGAGCGCGGAGCCTGATACCTAGCTCTATCCCAGGACTCTTAGATCCCAGCCTAAATCAAGAGTCTGCCACTTAACCAAATGAGCCACCCAGGAGCCCCTAGCTAGCCACTTTGTAAGATAAATCTCATTGTATAAATTGTATGCTTAAAAAACTTCCTTTAATCCCTCATGGTATTGCAGCTGTGAGGATAAACAAGAATCACCTGGAAAGCTTGTTAAAGTGCCCCAGGCCCCATATTCCAATTCATGATGTCTGGAGTGGACCAAGGAGCTTTCTTTTTAACAAGGTACCCCAGGGGATTCTAATATCCAGGGGCCCCCCCTTTGAGAAACACTGCCCTACTAAATAAAGGTCCAACTCCTACAAGTCCCTTCTTACTCTGGCTCAACTCTGAGTCCCAGCATGCTCAACTCCCAACACTAGACCCTTCCATTCTCTATCATCCCGACGAGCCAGTCTCTCCCAGCACACTCTTCTACCCCATGCTGTCATGTCCTCCCTTTTGCCAAGGAAGGTAGCTGTCCTTCTTCCTCTGGGCTTATGACCAAATATCTCCTCCCTGTGAAACCTTACTCTGCTGTACAGATAGAATGAATCGGTTCCTTCTCTGTGGTTTTAGAATCTTGCTGCTCTTCTATACTTATCACAGAAGTGCTTACGTGTTTGATTGTCTGCTGATTGCAAGCTCCTATGGGTCCAGGAACCATATCACCATGTTATGAGCCTAGTGGTTTCCTGGTGCTGTTCTCAATACTTTTTATATATCCGCTTGTTTTATCCTCCGAACATCTCTATTATAATATCATTCCTATATTGCAGCTGAGGAAACTACAGCTGAGGTAAATTAGTAAGCAGATGAACGAATATCGCGAATACTTATTGGATGTAAAAACTGAGGTGGAGTAGCAGTGGGGACAGAACCCGCTTCCTTGGCTTGAGTTGAGCGACATGTGAGTCGGTGGTCTATACATTTTGGGATTATGAAGGTAATGGGGGACTGATAGTTCAGTATTTGAAAGAAAATTATTTTCAAGCATCTGTTTCAATGTTTTTGGATACATTGTGGAGAAATTCTAGTTTAGCAATATAAATCGTTTCATAATTTTTTTAATAGCTATTCAAAAATATGCTGCAGAGAGTTTTCATTTATGGTTACATAGCATGTTCCTTCGAAGGTGTTGTTCTGGGCAGTTCTTTAGCCAGGCTACAGTGAGTCTCTCTCTGCATCCCAGAGGCAGTGGCCTCCTCTAAGTTCTTAAACACATCATTCTATCATTCTTCCTCTCCACCTCAGAACCATCACCCTTGTGGGCCCCTCTGCTCAGAATGCTCCTTCTGTCCTTGCCCAGTCAATGCCAACTCACCCAGCAAAGCCCAGATCAAATGGGACCACCCTTGGGGCGTCTGGGTGGCTCAGTGGGTTAAAGCCTCTGCCTTCGGCTCAGGTCATGATCTCAGGGTCTTGGGATTGAGCCCCACATCTGGCTTTTTGCTCAGCAGGTAGCCTGCTTCCCCCCCTCTCTCTGCCTGCCTCTCTGCCTACTTGTGATCTCATTCTGTCAAATAAATAAATAAAATCTTAAAAAAAAAAGGGACCACCCATAACATTTTTAGGGCTAAAGCAAGAGTGCAAATGGAGGTTCCCATGCTACAGACAGAATGTAGACTTCCCAGAGCCCCTGGAGTTCCACATGAGAATGTTGGGTTATAAGGACAACAACTCATGGTTCTCTGCTAGTGGCCAAAGCCTCATCTCCCTCTTTTCCCCATCCTTGGTTCCTTTGCACATTGTGAAGGGGCCGTGAGCATCCCGGTGTGTACATCAAAGTCCAGGACTGCTCGCACCAGTGCAAGCAGCCCCTCCCGCCCCCGCCCCCAGAACCTAGGGTAATCATACTTTGCCCCTTTGGGATGTTAGACCCAGATGAGGTCCTTCGGATGGCGATTTAGGGGCTCAGGGCACCCTGAGCATCGTCTACAGTGGAAAATATGAGCTTCTTTAAAGTGTAGGTCTGGAGACTCTTGGCTAGGTCTATGGGGGATGCTGAGCTAAGGCATCCCTTTCTGAAAAGTCAACCCTGACCCCAGACAAGGCCAGATTCTCCAGTCAAACTTCCATAGCACCCTCCAGTTCTCTTTAGAGCACTTACAGTGATAATTAAATGATTCACAGTTTAACGAGTTATGGTTAATTAGCAGTATAAGATCTAACCCCCTTAGCAATAAAGTCAGTTTCGCAAACATGGAACCA
This sequence comes from Potos flavus, assembly GCA_028534135.1. Lineage (NCBI taxonomy): Eukaryota > Metazoa > Chordata > Mammalia > Carnivora > Procyonidae > Potos > Potos flavus. Next base: position 62,057,543 of record CM052899.1, on the reverse strand, counting down.
ACTCTGTTCACCTTTGTATTTCCATTGTCTAAAACTGTATCTAGCACATGCAGGGTGCTCGACAGGTATCTGTGAAATGAGTGAAAGAGAGGAAGGTTTGCTAAGAGTTCTAGAAATAATTTAGGTCTTTCAAAAAATGTTACACAAACTGTTTTCTCTTGTCTCACATATCTCTATTATTATCACCATCCACAGTTTTACCAAGTAAAAGTTTCAATATTACAGACAATTTTCCAGCATTTTGGTTTCAAAGATAAAGCCCCCATGGGGGTCTGTAGGGATGAAGGATTTAGAGAAGATTTCCAGGCACAGGCCCATGCAGATTTGTACAGTGTAAATCCTGTAGATCTACATAGCATGATGACAGAATCCCACAACATACAGCTTTTTCTTTCTGGAAATTTACAAAGTTCCCATTGTGAGACTCAAACTGGAAGTGAAATGAATAAAATATACCCTTCATAGGATTGCATGCAATTCTACTTAGAGATCTTCATAAAATCGTGAGGGGAAAAAATCCTTTTTGAAACAAAAACAACTCTGGGTGGTGCTTGAAAATTCAGAAGGCAGCTAGAAGCTCTGCCAATGACAACTGTAAGTAATAACATGGTATTAAATTTTATTTTCCATTTTTAAGACCGGATTTTTTAAAAACCAGCAGGTATGTGGAATTATATTTCTAACAGACATTCTGAAAAAAAAAATGAATAGTTTTATTTATCTTGGTTGGTATGAAAACCCCGACTTTCCCGGGGTAATGTTTTGATCCACTGAGAGGTGGGATTCTTATGGACAGAAGGTCTGGATGTGACAGTTCTGGGTTTTAGCTCTTTCCAGCTGCTGATTAATGGGCAAAAATTATCTTCTAAATCTGAAAATCTGTTCTCGCTTGAAGGTTGTTCTGTAATTTTGAACGAACCAGCAGAGATGATATTGTAATTATATCACTTTTCCTCCAAAACACAGCGAGAGATGACAGGACCCTCTCAGCCTGGAAACTGCTTTGGACAATGACCATCATTATTTGCTAAAACCTTTATCCCGGGCCATGGAAATGCAGAGTGCCTACTAAAATGAGCACCTTTCCTTTAGAGACTCCTGACTCTCTCAGGAGCTTAACCAACCTCTGTCCTGTATTCTCTCTGGAAAAGGGCAGATAGCAAAAACTCCAGTTGTAAAAATAAAACCAGTCAAAGCGATACAGGATGTCTGTCATCTATCACATATCCTGTCACCCGGAGTTTCTCCACACGACTGGCACTTGGGGCCAGATAATCCCAATGCAAGTTTTCTCCTTTGGCTTCTGCTGTTTTCTTATTGTAGGGGCCAAATTTATTCATGACACAACATTTAGCATTTTAACCATTTTGTTATGTCATACCCAAGATTTAGGGTATATTTTGATCTGTTAGAAGAAACTGTATCCCAAAATTTTAAAGAAAGAAAAACCTATATGTATACAAAAAATAAGGCTAAATACATGAAAGGATAGAATGAAAGGGTAGGATTATGAAAGGTTAGAATATGACTATAACAATGAAAATTTAAAGAGATTTTTAAAAAGGTATTGATAAGATAAAATAATTAAAAAACATTAAAATTGGAAAGAGGAAAAATTTTTAAAAAATAGAATAAGAAAAAACTAAAATTAAAAAAATTTAACTTTGAAAGACTGAAGAGTTATGGGAAAAAGCCATGAATTCTATGTGCTGCATTCCTGTAGCTTTGAAGTTTTGCAGTTCTCATTGATTGGTGAACTTGGTCTTGGCTGGATGTTTTTGCTGATCTCCTGGGGCAGGGGCCTGCTGCAGTGATTCTCAAATGTCTTTGCCCGAGGCGGAATTGCACCGCCCTTGCCAGGGGCCAGGCTAAGTAATCCGCTCTGTTTTGGTCTCAGGAGCTTTTGTTCCCTGAACACTTTTCCGTACAGCTTTGGAGGAGGGGAATGAAAATGGCGGCCTCCCAGTCCCTGGCCCGTAGGAGCCGAGAGCTTAGGGCCACACTCCTCAGTGCGCCCTCAGAGAAAAGCAGTCAGTTACTCCCGTCTCCCTGGTCTCCGGCCGCACTCCGAGCTCACTCGGCCTGTGACTGAGTGTTTCTATCTCTGGCACACGGCCCCATTTGGAGTCTACAAACCCAGCAGATTCCTGAAGCATGTTCCCGTGCCGCTCCTCCCGGGGGAGGAAGGAGGGGATCTCCCCAGATCTGCCACTTATGGGGTCCCTGCTCAAAGAGTAGTGGCCCAACTGCTACCTCAGATCACAGTTTAAGGTAATCCTGAGCTGGGAGCCCACTCCTCGGCTTCGTCTCTGCAGCCAACTTCCCTGCTCAGATACCTGGGAGCTCTGTCACTCTCAGACACCCATGGTCTTTTTGTGACCCCGTGGGTCCTGAGACCACACTGCCCCAGCGAGGGTCTCCCCCATCCCCTCCCCACTCGCTTAGCCTCGGGAGCACCATCCCTCAGTGGAGCAGAATTCTAAAAGTTCCAATTTTGTGCTCCGCTGCTCTACCGCTTGCCAAGAACTGGCCCCTCCCCCCACGGCCTATCTTCCCATCTATCGCCTCTGATTCATTTCTCCACACATCCTACCTTCTAGAAAGTGGTCGATTTTCTGTTCCTAAAATTGCTGCTCTTCTTCTCTTCAATCTCCTGTTGAGTTTGTAGGTGTTTAGAGTGGTTTGATAACTATCTAGCTGAACTCCTGGGGCCTGAGGATGGTTAGGTCTCCTGCTCTGCTGCCATTTTGCTTCTCCCGGTGTGGGTTGTTATTGCAAGTTTCCCTGCCTCCATTTTCTCATCTACAAAGTACAGTTGATCACAGTGCTATCTAGATAGGATTCCTGTGCAGATGAACTGAGTTACTAAGCATGAAGTGCTCAGGTCCAAACTCTGCACAAGGATGAGAACCAGGGCAGCCTCTGGTATTGGGCAGAAAATCTCAGAGCACTTCAGCTTATCCAGGTAGAAATGGACGTTTAACCCACTGTTCTCTCCCCATGACAATCTAACCATCTCTGAATTGGAGGGTAATCTATTAGCTGTGTGTTTTTGGATTTTGTTTTCACGTGCCGGGATCAGAAGGCAGACTCAACAGCCGACTTGGAATGTGATTTAAATGTATGCGGTGCATACTGATGGGATCGACAGCCAGGAGACCGGTGCTCTTGAGTCATGAGATATTTCTATTGTCCTGCAGATGCTAAAACACAGACTACAAGCTTCACTGAGCTCACCTTCCTCTCTCTCCATAAGGTGAGTCTCAAGCACCTGGTTCCTTTTCCACACCTTCAAAATATTGTTGTTTTCCCCTCTATGGCATACTTTAAGTAGCTTATATAGGACCTGACATATTAAGTTGGTGATTATTACTTAACATCAGATTTCACAGATTTGAATGCTGCCTCTACCACTTACCTGCTATGTAACCTTAGGGTTCTAAGCCTCTGTTTCTTAATCTGTAAAATGAAAACAGTCCTGATTCCTGCTTCATACAATTAGTGTGCGGATTGATGAGATACCAAATGTAATGCACTTAGCAAGCAAGTACTACCTTCCTTGTCTACAGGAATACAGAAGCCCTAGCAGGCTAGACAGGTATCAGATAAGGTCAGAAAAAATCAGGGCTTCTCAAGGAAATGTCTGCTGGTGCATTAGAATGATATATTTGTTCTGTGAACTAAACCAAACTATTTTAGAAAGACGGCATCTAGGGTTTAAAAGAAATAACTATCAATAACTGTTTGTTATGTGCTGGGAGCTGTGCTAATGATTTTGCAGATATTTTCTCATTGAAATCTTGATATAGTCTACTTAGGAGAAGATATTATCATCCCCATTTTGCAGACAAGGAAACTGAGGCAGAGGAAGGCCAGTTAACTTGTCCAAGGTTACAGAACTGGTGAATGACTGGACAAAATCCAGTTTGGTTGTGTTCTCATTCACTATGTAACATTATCTCCATGCCAAAATGTTAACTGATGAGGTCTGATGACGCAGTAATGATCAGTGATGAAATAATCATCATATCACATAGTTCTAGATTGTGCTACAATGAATACTCTAAATTTTTATATATTGTCTTTTAAAGGAAATCTATTCATATGGGTGATTGTGGACTGAGGCTAGTATTTTTTTTTCACATTGAACATAAAGTTAACTGTAGTATTTGGTCAAAACTAAAACCAAATATGTGAATGATATTAGTGTTTTTTATTTATTTACCTGGTGTTATTTGTTATTTGGTGGTTACAAAGTTGCTCCTCATAAGGCTTTAGCTTGATTTTTGCTCACTGGTTCAGACTTGAAGACCTGACAAATATAGGTATTCATTGTTGGATAGGTCTTCCCATTTTGGATGAGTAACTCTGGTTAAATTTGAAAGGTCCACAGCTTGACATCGGCACAGAATCAAATCTTAGCTTTAGGAGAAAAAAAAATACCTGATTGCTTGTTGCTTTCCAAATTTTTGACATGTTTTCAATGTAGAAAGCCGTTCTAAAGAAAAGTAGGGCAAGGTGGGGAAAGAGGGAGAAAAACCTTGAAAACTCCACAATATACAATCTGCGTCATTTGCTTTTCTAAATTGTTGTTCCTTGCCAGTGTCAATAAACTGTGTTAAGTGGTTTAGCATGTTTGGTTGGCTGTACCTATGCATAAAATAAACATCACATCTAACATTCTCCTTATAAGTGATGATGATGGGTGCTGTATAATTACCCAATATAACCCTTAATGAGGGGATAATGAAATTTACCTTGCAGAGGTATCAAAAAACAAACATGTTTTTCTAGTGCCGTGGTCCACGACTAACTTCCCAGTTGCCCCGCAAGAATTTTCTATATAGGATCTCTTAAATTCCAGTCCCACGTGCAAAACAAGCATCTTAAAACCTGTGCTTGTCTTATCTGGATGACATCAGAGTGATTAATTCTTTCACCCTCTTAGGGCAGTGTCAGCTGAGATTCAGAAATTAATCGAGTGCTCAAGTTGTGAAGAAAAGTGGAGCTGTTGAATTAGGACAAGATGTTTGCACTGAGTGCTAACAGGAATGAGGTGTTATATGCAGCAACTCGTTAAAAAATGTTACGTACTGAGGTATTTACATGAATTTTCATTGGAATATCCAGTTAGTTACGATGAAGTCTTAGCAGCGGGCTGTGAGTACATTGTGCAAGAAGAGTTTGTCAGAAATCTCAGGTCAGTTGGGAAACACAAAGGAAGCTCATTTTTGAAATTATGAACCCTAATATCAAAGAGATAGAGTTTTCATTTTGTTGCTTTTTGAAAAGAATAATATTGAACTGAAAATGCAAATATAGAGTATGTTTGGGTCATCTTAAAAGCAATTTTTTTTTCCAGGAGAAAAAACTGCGAAGCTAATTACTTTGTTGTGTGACAGTCTTTGATTTTTAAGATTGATCCAAAGAAAGGAAAGGATGTTTAATAAGTAGGTTTGGAACGCCAAGTCCATGGTGTCCTTCCAAGCTGGATAAATCAGGAAGAATGCTCTCTACCAAGAAAGGGATGATCTTTTGAAAGAGAGGGTAATCAACCTAGATTCCTTCTACTAGGCATAAACATCAAAGTTCTCATGGCGGTTCATAGAAGAGGAATCTGCTTCCATACATTTGACCAGATTTTTGGCACCTGGTTAAAAAGATTGAGCAACAAAGCCCTGGTTTGAATTTTATTAAAATTGAGTATTCAAAGCATACTCTTCTAATTGGAGTGGAGCGGATCAAGTCTTTTGATTGGGATGGGGCCTTCGTATACATGTGGCTTGGAGAACTTTCTCCATTTGTTTCATTGGAAAAGTCACTGTTTTCATCTCTGTGTCTAGCCCTGGGCCCTCTCTCCAGGACTAGGAACATCTAGTCCTCTATAAAACATCTACTAAAGAAAAAGAAGAAAAAAAATCCAACAAACATAGTTTCACAAATGCTTGATGAGATTTTAAAAAAACAATGGAATATCATACCAAGTCTTCATCTTTTCTTGTATCTAAATTTGACTAGATGTGATACTAATGATTAAGGAGAGATGCATAATGATGAACGGTTGTTTGTTAAGCCGATTAATGGATGAAAAGGGCTTCCCAAAGCAACCACACCGCAATCTTGCTGCAGGTTTCCAGTGAAGCCTGTGCTCTCCATCCATTCCCAAGGAATTTGAGGGCAGCCGTACATTTTTGCGAGTGGTTTCGTTAAAATTAAAACTAATAACCTTTTGGCCCAGTGCCTTTTCTCAAACTCCTGGGAAGCACAGACTTTGGTGGTGCAGTATTGGAAAGGTCTTCCAGCTTCTCAGTTGAGGAAAATGCATTCTGTGCCCTGGCCTTGGGCAGTGGGGCCCTAGGTATAGAGATCAGTGCCTCGGGTTTTCCTGGCAGCACCAGAGCCCTCCCCAGGCAGCAGCCTCAGAAGCTCATCCCTTCCTCCGAACCGCAATGCCGGACGCATTGTCCAGTATGGGGCAGAGACATTCTCCAGCCTCGGCTTCGCTGATCAAGGCAGTTATTTTAACAATAACTTCTTATTGTTAAAATTTCCAAATTCCATAAGAGATAAAGACTAGTACAATAATAATAAAAAAAATCCATAGACCTCATATCTGGATATATCGGTTATTCACATTTTTCTCTTATTTATCCACTGATATATTTTTACTGAACTACTTGCAAGTAAGTTGCAGACACTGTGACACTTCACCTCTATGAACTTTATCATGTCTCTCCTAAGTGTAAGGATGTAACCACAGAACCATTATCATACCTCCCAGAGTAAGAACAAGTCCATTATATCATTTAACACGAAGTCCATATTAAATTTCTCCAATTCCCAAATGTCTTTTGTTGTATTGATTGATTGGGTGATTAATTGATATAAGATTCAATCATGGTTGATGCGTTGCATCTGGTTGTCTTTTCATTCTCCTTTAATCTTTTTTTTAAATTTAAATTCAATTAATTAACATATAGTATATTATTAGTTTTAGAGGTAGAGGTCAGTAATTCATCAGTCTTATATAATACCCAGGGTTCATTATATCACGTGCCCTCCTTAACGTCCATCACCCAGGTAACCCAACTCTTACCCCCACACCCCTCCAGCAACCCTCAGTTTGTTTCCTATGATTAAGAGTCTCTTATGGTTTCTCCCTCTCTGATTGCATGTTATTTTATTTTTCCCTCCCTTTCCCTATGCTCCTGTGTTTTGCTTCTTAAATTCCACATATCAGTGAGATCATATAATTGTCTTTCTCTGATTGATTTATTTCACTTAGCATAATACCCTCTAGTTCCATCCACACTGTTGCAAATGGCAAGATTTTGGGTTGTTTTTTTTTGATGGCTGAGTAATATTCTATTGTATATATATATATACCACATTTTTTTAATCCATTCATCTGTCAGTGGACATCTGGGCTCTTTCCTTAGTTTGGCTATTGTGGACATTACTGCTATAAACATTGGGGTGCAGGTGCCCCTTCTGGTCACTATACTTGTATCTTTGGGGTAAATACTTAGTAGTGTAATTTCTAGGTCATAGGGTAGCTCTATTTTTAACTTTTTGAGGAACCTCCATACTGTTTTCCAGAGTGGCTGCACCAGCTTGCATTCCCACCAACAGTGTAGGAGGGCTCTTCTTTCTCCACATTCTCACCAACATCTGTCATTTCCTGACTTGTTAATTTTAGCCATTCTGACTGGTGTGAGGTGGTATCTCATTGTGGTTTTGATTTGTATTTCCCTGATGCTGAGTGATGTTGAACATTTTTTCATGTGTCTGTTGGCCATTTGTACGTCTTCTTTTTTTTTAAATTTATTTTTTTTTAAAGATTTTATTTATTTATTTGAGAGAGATTGAGAGTGAGTGAGACAGAGAGAGAGAGAGAGAACATAAGCAGGGGGAGCAGCAGACAGAGGAAGAGGGAGAAGCAGACTCCCTGCTGGCAGGGAGCCCGATGTGGGGCTCGATTGCAGGACCCTGGGACCATGGCCTGAGCCAAATGCAGACGCTTAACCAACTGAGCCACCCAGGCGCCCCTGTATGTCTTCTTTGGAGAGATGTCTGTTCATGTCTTCTGCCCATTTCTTGATTGGATTATTTGTTCTTTGGATATTGAATTTGATAAGTTCTTCATAGACTTTGGATACTAGTCCTTTATCTGATAAGACATTTGCAAATATCTTCTCCCATTCTGTAGGTTGTCTTTTGGTTTTGCTGACTGTTTCCTTTGCTGTGCAAAAGCTTTTTATCTTGATGAAGTCCCATTAGTTCATTTTTGTCATTGTTTTCCTTTCATTCTCCTTTAATCTAGAACAGGTTTCCCACATTTCTCTTTGTTTGGTTTTATTTTCATGACAATGACTTTCCTGAAGAATCCAGGCTAGTCTTCCTATGGAATTTTCTATATTGTGGATTTGCCTGATTAATTTTTCATCGTTAGATTCAGGTGCTTTGGCAAGAATATTACATCGATTTTGTATATTTCTTAATGCTTTAAACCAGGAATGCTTGATGTCAGATTGCCCCACCACTGGTAATCCTAAGTCTGGCCACTAGGTTAAAGTAGTGACCAGAGTGGTCTCTCTAGAGTGAAGTACATTTCTCCTTTTGGTTTTAATAAATAATCCGTGGGGAAATACTTGACTGTTTGACATTCTGTTCCCTACCAACTTCTTATCTTATATTTTCATGATCCGTCAGTGATTCTTGCCTGCTACAATTATTACTTGGGGATTGCAAAATGGTAATTTTTCCAACACTATTATTTATTCTTCATCTATTAACTGGTATTCTTCTACAAGGAAGAGATTTTTTTATTTCTCAATCTTGCTCCTTCTCTATAATCATTATGGACTCATTTAAAAAAATTCAGTGTGTTATGATTCATTGCCATCCTTGTTCTTTTTGACAACCAAATGTTCCTAATTTGGTTAGCGGAAGCTACTCCAAGAAGGCTTCTGTGTTTCTTTGATATGATGCCATGAGTATCCGAGCACTTTGCTGTTTTCTTATACTACACTGTCGCTGTGTTTTCCTTGCCCCCAACCTGGAATTAGCTATTACTGTAACAAGCCATGGTATCTCATACTGTGGAATGTTGAGAAATCAGTAGTTAAATATTAACTCTTCTCATTCTTATTGAGATGTTACCATGTCTAGATGCTTTAGGTAGACAATGCTAGAATGCATATAACTCATGACTTCATATGAATTCCAGTTACAATAAAGAATTATAAGATTTTTACTCGCCTTAATTTTATATGAATGTTTCTTTTCTCTTATAGTTCAAATACTAGTTCCTAATAATATTAATGTTTATTTTCGTGCTTTATCCTACACCGTATATAAAATATTTTCATAATTACAATACCGATTTTACTACAAACATTAATAATATTAAGTTTAAAATTTTATTTCAGTTCTTTTTGTTCTTATATCCCATGGGGAGAAAAAACCTAATATATACGATAGAGGATGTACAAGTAGAAGAATTGTTTAAAAGTTAATTTAATTAATCGTTTTCTATGTTAATTATGTTTATAATTTGTAGGTGGATTTTATTGTACACACAGTAAAGTTCACCCTGGTAGAGTTCTCTGAGGTTTTTACAAGTGTAGAAGTCATGGAGCTATACCACAGTCAAGCTATAGAGCATTTCCATCACCCCACTAATTTTCTTATTCTCCTTTCTGCTCAGTCCCCTCCTCTAAAACCCAGCCCCTGCCTGGCACTCATCTGTCTTCTGTCCCTATGGTTTAGCCTTTTCCAAAATGTCCTATAAAGGGAATCACACATCATGGAATGTTGAGTCTGGCTTCTTTCACTTTGTATAGTGTATTAGTATAATGCAGTGTAATCCACATTGTGCATATCAGCAGGTTTATTGATACATACTAGTCCCTTATATCTGTAGACCATAAATTAGAAAAATCTATTCAACATTTGGACACTTGACATGATTTCGAATAAAACCCCTGTAAACATTTTTGTGGACATAGATTTTTCATTTCTCGAAGGTAAATAACTACAAGTGAAATGGCTGATTTCTTATTTAAGTGTATTTTTACCTTTATAAGAGATTGCCAAACTGTTTTCCAAAGTGTCTGTATCAGTTTGCATATTCATACCAGGGCTGAATTAGAGTTCTGATTCTAGTTGCTCCACACATCCTTATCCACACTTATTACTGTCAAAGTTTCCCTCCCTCTTTCTTTCTCTCCTTTCCTTTCTTCCTTCCTTCCTCCCTCCCTCCCCACCTTCCCTCCTTCCTTCCTTCCTTTGATGCTTGCTTTCTTTTGCCATTATGATAGTAGGTATATATAGTAGTATATTCTGGTTTTTAACCTACATTCCTCTAAAGACTAATGATATTAAGCATCTTTTAATGTTTTTAGTTGCCAGCTGTATGTCTTTTTTGGTAAAGAATCTGTTCACATATTTTGCCCTACAATTTAAAAATTGGATTGTTTGGGTCGCCAGGGTGGCTCAGTCACTTAAGTGTGGGACTCTTGGTTTTGGCTCAGAGGGTCATGGTCTCCTGAGTTGTGAGATAGAGCCCCATGTTTGGCTTTGTGCTCAGCAGGGAGTCTGCTTGAAGATTCTCTCCCACTGCCCCTCCCCCAAGGGGCACACATGCTCTCTTTCTCTCTCTCAAATAAATAAAAAAATCTTTAAAAAAAAGTTGTATTTTTTCGTTGCTTACTATTGAGTTTTGAGAATTATTTATGTTCTGGATATCTGTCCTATATCAGTTATGTGTTTTGCAAATATTTTCTCTGAGTATAAATTTTATGTTTTGAATAGTCTTTTTTGGAGGAAAAAAGTTTTAAATTTTAATTAAGTCCAATTAATCAAATTTTTAATGAATTGCGCCTTTGTGCCCTATATGAGTCTTTGCCTAATCTGTGGTAGAAAGGATTTCCTCCCAGATTTTCTTATTACTGTAAGAATGCTTATAGTCGCTTATAGTTGCTTATAACGCTTATAGTTGTACCCTACATCTGCTTTTCTGGTTATTTATTGCTTTGCCAAAATAATTTGACAATCGTTTTGTCAATTTCTCCAAAAAAACCTATTATGAATTTTGTTGGCATGGCTTGATTCTGTGTATCAATTTGAAAGAGAATTGACATCTTTACAAATTAAGTCTCCTATTTCATAAATGTCTCCATTTATTAGATCTTTGATTTCTGTCATCAATGTATATTAATTCTCAATAAAAATATTCCACATATTTTGTTAGATACATACTTAAAAATTTCATATTTTTGGTGCTATAGTAAATAGGGCTGTTTTCCTAATTTCAATTCTAAAAATAAGCTAGCTATATAAAGAAATAAAATGATTTTTGAATATTAATATTTCTAAGCTTGCCTATGGTTCTGGTAGCTTATTTGGACTCTGAGTTTTTCTATGGAGACAGTTATGTCAACCATGAAAAAAAGCTTTTTAATTTATTACTTTAAAATCTGTATGTTCTTTATTTCTTTTTCTTTTCTTATATGACTGGCTAGGCCTAACGGTATGATGTTGAGTAGAAGTGATGAGAGAGTATATTCTTGCCCTGCTCCTTATCTTAAGGTGGAAAATATTAAGTCTTTCACTATGAAATACAATATTAACTATACATTTTTCATAGATGCTCTTTATCAGGTTGGGGAAATTACCTTTAATTTCTAGTTTTCTTAGAATTTTTATTATGAGTGGATTTTGAATTTTGTCAAATGCTTTTCCTGAATCTACTGAGATAATCCTATTGTCTTTTTAAAAAATTTGTTGATAACATGAAATACATTAATTGACTTTGAAATGTCAAACCAACCTTGGATTTCTATGATAAATCTCCACTTAGTCATGATGTCTTATCCTTTTATATATTGCTCACTTTGACTTTCTGATAATTTGGTGAGGAGTTTTATGCATATGTTTATGAAGTATGGTTTTTTTCCTCATAATATCCTAGCCTATGTTTCATTCTGGGTAATTTCTATTAAACGATCTCCAACTTCACTGATTGTTTCCTCAGCTGGTTCAAGTCTACCGATGTCCCCATCAATAGAATTCTTCATCTCTATATTTATTTACCTTTGATGCCACGTATTTATTTATAACATTTCTACGTGAGTCCTTTTTTTGGTTTTTAGCTCTCTGCTGAAATTTACCATCTGTTTGTATGTGTGGTACGTCTTTCCCATTAGATCTTTTTACATAAGCCGTAGTTATTTAAAGTTTATTTGATAGTTCCAAAATCCAGGTCATCTCCAAGTGTGCTTATGTTGATTGCTTTGTCTTTTGAGGATGTAGGTTTTGGGTTTTTTTGTTTTTTTTTCCTCCCTTGCTTTCTTGTGTGCCTCATAATTTTTTATTGGGTTCCAAGACACTAAAAAAAATAGAATATATGTCTGGAAATAGGTATACTTCCTCTCAGGCAGTTAAATCAGAAAAGAGTCAGTTTAGTTAGGACCTGAGCTAGGTTTGAGTTTTCTATTGTTTTTCTTGCCTTCAATTTCCAATTGTGATGCTTTGCGCTTAGGGTGCAGATTGGACTGATGGAGCCTTTTCTCAATATTTTGCTTCAGCCTCAGTTTTCAGACCCATACCACAAGGGGGATCTCTTTCCATGGTCTCACTTCCCCCACCTCCATGCCTCCTCTCACTGAGAGAGCGATTTTTCTTGTTAATCATTCCTTGGTAGGCTGGAGTTGAGTGCCAGGGGAATTCTCTTTCATCATGGTTTAGCCTCAGTCTTTGGTCAACCCTGTGTGTTTGGGCCTTTGGTGTGGAGTTTTCTACCCGTCCTCCTCGTGGCAGTCAGTCAAACACCACCTTGTATCCATATCAGGCCTTGTCTGGGACAGTATGTTAGACCTCCCCTGGAGAGAAGACTACTATACTGTTGATATAGGATCTGGGGCCCAGGACTGTTTTCTTGCCACTCTGACAGGATGAGAGGATTTCTCCCTTTTTTCTTTTTCTCGACACCAATGTGTCTTTACCTATGCCCTGGGGCTGGAGAGTTTGCTGCTTCTCCCTAGGGCCATAAGGCTTTTGAGAGAAGAATGCAAGCAGGGAAGAGGGCTTTGGGAGTTTTTCACAGTAGTTGCGGATACACTCGAAGATTACCCTGGCCAATTCTTACATGTTTATTTCCCATAAGAACTTTAGAATCAACTTGTCAGTCTTCAGAGGAAAAAAAACCCACCGTGGCATTTTTATCACTGTATCTTTATACATTTACTTGGACAGAAGTGACATTTTTATGATGTTAACACATCCTATCTGAGAACAAGGTATATCTCTTTATTTGTTCAAATCTACTTGTATGTCATTCAGGCATATTTTAAAGTTCTTCTCGTAAATGTTTTGCACATTCTTACTAGGTTTACTCTATAGTACTTTATATTTTTTGTGTGTCTCTTTTGGCTCTTATGGATGGTGGGGATTTTTCTGATGAAATCTATATCACAATAGGGCTAGAATTTCTCCCTTTTGAGGCTTCAGTGATGATATTTTAAAAAGTTCTTATTTAGGAAACGGTTGCTAATAGAGACTAGAAGTCCAGAGTTAATCTTACTCTTCCTAGTTGGCTCCTTTTATAGGTCCAAGTGTGAATGGAGATGGGCTACCAGGCAGGATTAAAGTGAGGGGAGATCATTCCTGCCTGGTCCAGAATCCCAGTGAGGGCAAGCAGAGAGGGGATGGCAGTGCTAACATCTATATATGATGCTGGCCTCCAATGGATAGAACATGGATAACACATCCCCTGGACTCTTTAGTGTGAATTTTCTATGTCCAAAATTTGACCTTCAGCTTTGCAGACTCTGATGACCTTGATTGCCCAGCATAGAGAGAGAGAGAGAGAGAGTAGAACTCCATCTCTTAAAGGCAACCTGACATTCACTGGATTATGAGACTGACTATGAGCAGGACATCAGTGTGTCCGTCTATAGTGAAAGTGCTGCTGTTGGCGTCTGAGCTGCTGTTTCTGTAACAGAATTTCGGGTCCCACGTATCCTCCACATCCAACAGATGGGGGAATGTGGGCCAGGAATGAGAAACCCTGTTTGTAGAGATTTGTGCCTCCGTCCTTGGCAGAGGACCGCCCTTTAAATCACGAAACACAATGTTTAAAATGAGTACCGGCGCCCGGTGGCTCAGTCGTTAAGCGTTTGCCTTTGGCTCGGGTCATGATCCCAGGGTCCTGAGATCGAGCCCCACTTTGGGCTCCCTGCTTGGCGGGGAGTCTTGCTTCTCTCTCTCCCCCGCTCCCCCTGCTGTGTTCCCTCTCTCTCTCTGTCAAATAAATAAGTAAAATCTTTTAAAAAAATAAAAAATAAAATAAAATGAGCACTGGTATCTCACTTGCAAGCAGACAAATCCAAGAGTGGAATTATTTATGTGATAGGAAGATTCCTGTCCCTACAAAACAGCAAAGGCCCACTCATGTGGTATAAAGGGTCAGGTTTTTGGAGTTATGAAAAGCAAAATTAGGCATGACAGCTTAGTACCTTTCTTTATTTCTGTTACCTCAGTCCCCATTCCCCTTGATGGCAGATAACGAGCTTGTCCATTCCAGGTAGTTAGTGGCTTCTGATTTAGAGTCGGCCTCTTCGAGTAAATTCTCAGCTGACCTGAATTTCCTTTCCCCCTGGCATGATGTTCTTCTTTCCCTGGGGTAGGAAGACAACTTCCAGTCAGACCGCTCAGCCTGGCCTCCCTGATCTCTGATGCTCAGGCACATCTGCTGGGGAGACAGCAGGCCCTCGTTAGCCTCCAGGCACCTCTGTCCATGCAGAGAGGCTCCTTTTCTTCTTTCTTTGCTCAAGCCTCCTTTTAGGACTGCGCGCTTCTCTGCTCAGTCCTCTTCCCCCTTGGGGGTGTGGAGGCATATTTGGGATGCTTTGAGGCCTTCCTGGTTTACCAAGGCAGCTCTTGGGCCTGTGATACACTCAACGCTAAAGCCTCTTTAATATCCCTTTATTCACATCTTGTTGCTTTTTCTCAGGTTTTTATTTTTTCATTTACATATATATATATATATATATATATATATATATATATATATATATATAAAAGATTTTATTTATTTATTTGACAGAGAGAGAGAGATCACAAGTAGGCAGAGAGGCAGGCAGAGAGAGAGGGGGAAGCAGGCTCCCCGCTGAGCAGAAAGCCCAACATGGGGCTCGATCCCAGACCCTGAGATCATGACCTGAGCCGAAGGCAGAGGCCTTAACCCAGGCGCCCCTCATTTATATTTTTAATAATTCTTAAGCATATTTATTTTAAACATACTCATTTGATTATTCTCCTAGCCTTTGGTATTGCTGGTCTTTTTGCATTAAGTTTCCTCAACCTGTTTTTTTTTTTTAAAGATTTTATTTATTTGAGAGAAAGAGAGAGTGTGCGTGCACAAGCCCCGGGGAGGGAGGGGGGCAGAGACAGAAGGGGAAGCAGACTCCCTGCTGAGCAGGGGGCCCAACACAGGGCTCAATCCCAGATCATGGCCTGAGGCGAAGGCAGTGCTTAACAGACTGAGCCACCCAGGCACCCCTGATTTTTTTATCCTAGTGCATCTTCAGTAGGCTGTCTCCCCCTGTACCTCCCATCCTGCCCCTATCAGTGAAACTTTCTGGCTGGGCGTTCTAGGACTGCGCAAATCATCTCTGTTCAGACTCCTCATTCACACATATGCAATTCTGGGCTTTTGATTTTTCATGGATGACATTGTTTTTTGTCACCAACTCCTAGAAGAAAGGGATCTTGCTTGCTCTTTCTTGAGCCCACGGATAGAGTTTTCTCTTCTCCTCTCCAGGACATGGGCACTGGTTCCGGCCTCTGAGCCTTACACGTCTGCTTGTTTGTGGCACCGTGGCTTGAGATGGAGCTGCCTCCTAGCTACTGAGATGTCAGTAAAGTGATGAAGCTCTTTCTGATGTTTCCTGGCATTGGTCTCACAATATACAAAAGAGGTAAGTAGCAACTATGTAGTTTATAGTTCGTTCATTTCACAAATATTCATTGAGCAACTGTGATGTGCTATGCACTCCATTAGAGTCTAGGGTTTCAATGACAAACCCAGATACATGGAACTTAGAGCCTTGCAAAGAAATAATGCAGAAATCATCACATCAGTGATCTACTATTATAGTCTGAAATTGCCTCCCAAGGAAAGAGACACGGATACGTTAGGAAATATAAAAAAGGAAGTGACACAATTTGCATCTAAAGGATAGGTAAAGGAGCGCCTGGGCGGCACAGTTTGTTAAACATCCGACTCTTGGTTTCGACTCAGGTCATGATCTCAGGAAGGAGGGGATGGAGCCCATGTGGGGCTCCTGGCTGAGCGCAGAGTCTGCTTGAGATTCTCTCTCTCTCCCTCTGTTCCTCTCTACCCGCCACCCTCGTATGTACTCTCTCTCAAATAAATAACTAAATCTTTAAAAAAAAATAATAAAGGGTAGGATTAAAGTTAACTAGCTGAGGGCGGGAAATGTTCCAGGATGGGGGGAGGGGCAGAGACTGGCTTCAGACCGTGATTCCTAAACGAATGGGTTTTCACACTGGCTGCATAATAAAATCCTGTGGGAAGCTTACCATAAAGGTTCCTGCCCCTGTCCCCAGAGTGTCCTATTTAATTCGTCATGGTTAAGCCCAGGCAACTGTATTTTGAAGGGCTCAGCAAATTGTACAGACTCTGTTGTGTACTCAGAATTGTAAATACTGGATGATCAATGCCAGCAGCGCCAACAGCACCTGGGAAATTGTTACCACGGGTTCTCAAGTGCATTCCAGACCTACTGAATGAGAGACTCTGGGAGCGGAGGCCAGAACAAAACGATGGTGCCCTCCCTGCTGCATGTGTTTAAAAATAAATATCTAACGAAACTGAAATTTCAAAGAACCTAGGAAGACCAGTAAAATTGTGATCTTTTCCTAAGATAATTATTTTCATATTTTCTGTTCAATTTCTAAATATGCTCTGAAGGCTTTTTGCTTGTTTTTTGGTTGCCTGGGCTTTGGTAGCTTTCAGAATATGCTTCATCTCTTCTGACTGGACAATAAGCATTAGGGGAACAGCATGTGCAAAGGGCATGGGTCAGGAGCGATAACTCGGGACATTCCAAGAACTGAGGAGGGGCAGGCTGGAGAAGCACAGTGTAAATGAGATAGAAGATGTGCCAAAGGAGATTGAGACACAGGGAAAGGCTGCATAGTGCAAGGCCTGGGACAGACTCTAAGCTGTATAATTTGGATTTGGATTTTGCCAAGATCAGTTTGGTTGCTGTGTGGAACATGGTCTAAGTGGGCCGAGAATGGATGCTGGTCTGCAGGTTGGTACTATCAAAACAAAACAAAACAAAAAAAACGATGGGGACCTGATGGAGACTGTTCTGGTCCTTGAACAGGGAGGACTAGGGTCACTTTCAGATAGGATGGTAGATTGAGGCTTTATGGAAGAAGGACAATTGAATAGTGAAGCTGGTAAAATAGCACGAGGGAGATGCCAGCAACTGGAGTGGAAAATATATCTGAGAATGAGGAACAGATCATTGTCATTATCTGGCACATGTCAAATATTCTCAGCCCCACACCCCCCAAATTCCAATTCAGCGTGTCTAAAGGCTGGGAGCTGTACTCGTCATAGGCTCTCATGTGACTGTGCCAATCAGCCGGGTTTGGGGCCATTGAGGTACATGGACCTCACTGTGTACAAGAATGAGGTTGGAAAGGTGACTGGTGACCAAATCAGGCAGGTGTGTGGGGTCCTCTGGTGATGAGAGGACCACCGACTTGGGCTGAGGCTGCTAAGGGAAGGGTTTTGGCAGCAGGAAATGAGGGCAGATGTTATTTTCATGCTATGGCTCAGAGGAGAGTGGGAAGTCTACAACATTTTGTAAACCAAATCCCTTAAGTTTGTCTTCTGGGATGATTGCATTAATCAAACATCTTGGAAATAGTCTGTGAAAGGTCTAAAAGATAGAAACAAAGCAAGCGGATGTTGTCTTTAGATATTCTTCCTTACTGGCTGCAGTATGAGAGGCTATCCTGGAGTCTTGTCCAGCTAACTGCCAGCAAGTTAGAAGAACAACCTCCGTCGCTGAGAGAGGCAGAAAGTATCTCCTGTCCCACTATCACCAAACACTGGTATTTCTTGCTTTTCGATATACTGCTTCAGAGGTTGGGAAACTCATTAATGGTATGATTGTATGGTTAATTTATATAGTCTAGTATTTATTCAGGTAATTTCTTGGCACACAGTAAACTGGGAACGGTCTTTTAGTCCTGACCTAGAGCGTGAGTTGGCACAGGTGAATATAGACGGGGTAGAATCAGAGAAGGCAGGCAGGGTGCAGGCAACCGTGCCGGTTTCTGGGCCTTCCTGGAGTGGCACTGGAGTTGAGGAGGGCTGATCTGAAAGTGGAAACCAGAACACGGTGTCCACAATAAAGTGGCCCAGCCCAGTCTGCCTTCGGTCCCAGGAGTGTGTAGTCCGTTCCTTGGCCGCACAGGTAAATCCAGATTTCCTTGGGCCTGTGGCTTGTATAATGTGAGGGGTCCTCTTGGAGAAAAATCATAAAAATTATGAAAAGATTGAATATGGAAGTGAATATTATTTTACAATGAGATGAGCGATTGCAGCAAATTACAACATTTGAAAACACTGTAATTACCATGCGGCAACCTTCAAATTTTTTATGTATTTTTTTCCCTACATTTTTGTCTGCATACTCGTCCTTTACCTCTTCCTGCAACAGTGCTTCTGTGATTTTTTTTATGGAGAGAAATGAAAAATAATTATTTCCTTCAGAACATTTCCTTTGAGCATGGCTGCTCAAAATTTGTTGTTTTCTCATTGTTGAATAACATCCTTTCAGCTTCGCAACTTGTTAACGACATTATGTAAATATTGAGGATTCTTGTCAGATTTGGAAAAAGCTCTACCAAATCTCTTCTACATAAGAACTGTAGGTTTAGGATTCTTTCAAGCTTTATTGCGCAAGAGCTGATCTTAAATTCTTTTTGAACTGCTGGACTTCAAAAACCCTTTCGTTACTGTAGCCATATTTTACTATTTCAAATATTACAAATATAGAGACATCCTGCTGCACTGCTGGGGCCCTATTTTATTTTTTATTTTTATTTTTATTTTATTTATTTTATTTTATTTTTTTTTTTGCTGGGGCCCTATTTTAGGTGAAAGAAGGTGCAAGTGAGGGACATGGAAACTTAACCTTCTTTAGCCTCCCAGTAAAACCATCTCTGATGGGCTCATATACTTGATCCTTACTGAGGGGAGGAGATAATCGATACTAACATTTGCTGAGTGGCTGAGCTAAATCGCCAGATTAAATGGAACCATTTTGTGAGATACCTATTAATTAGCGTTCCCATTTGTAGACGGGGAAACCGACATCCAGGGAGGTAGACTTTGTTTGAGCAGGAACGTGGAATTGACTCAGATTTTCTAGCAGTCAGGCCCTCCCCCTCCCAAGATCCCCTCCCCCTCTTCCATTTTCACTTCATCGTTCTGTGTGAACTTTCTACCATTCTCACAGACCAAACCAAAATCTCCACAGAAATCCCTATAAGTCTGCTAAGAATAAAGAAGAACCACAGACATTTAATGGATTTGACCAAAGAGAATACCTGCTTCTTTCTAAGAGACTTTCTGCATCTTGACTCTGAGGCTCTGTTTTATCCCGAAGTGATGGGGAAGCATCCCAGATTCCGACTCCAAGAAAGATCACAGAAATCGTAGCAGGGTCCCAGCCATTTTCAAGTCCAGAGCGTGAGGCCAAGAGGCGAGGGGCTGTTTGGCAAATCTGAGATCGGAACAGGCCAGAGCTGTTTAGTGGGGGACTTGGAACTAAAAAGAGATTTTGGACCGTCTGACTAAATGCTAATGGGTTGGTCTGACACGAGTTTTTAAAAGACACGTTTTTATCTCCTTCTCACAGAGTTAACAGGTTCTGATGATTCTGGCCCTTTCTTTTTGCTGGACCTGTGTTCCCAGGCCAAATAACCTCACTGCGTTGGAAACTGGTTTCCAATTACTTGCAGATGGCTGGAGGCAGATGAAAGCCGGCAAGAGGTGTTTCCCCTTCTCTAGTCCCCAGACTGTGGTGCCATGTGCTGACACTCGGATACTTGTTTTACAATATCATTTGACAGGTGGGATTTATGTGTCAAAATTCCAGCCCAAGCCAAGAAAACGTCAGAGAGAGCAAAGAGCGGCAGCATGAGAAAACGGGGAGTGGGCAGGTGGTAGGGGGCTGACTCCCAACTGTACCAAGCACACAGGGGGATTAACCTGGCTGCCAAAAGCCACGGATTTCTTGGGTGTGTTTCTGTTCAGTGCTGTTACTGCCTCTATCATTAAGGAAACAGCGTTATAAAATCGAGACCTTTTCCTGGAACGCATGAATAAAGATAACTTCTTGGTCCGGGTCCAAAACCACTGGAGCCACGTTTAATTGACGGCCTTTATTGTTTGGGGATCTAGTATCCTGAGGTGCTCAGGGCCGCAGCAACATCGGTGGAAACCATGACGGCAAATGCAGGAGGAGAAGTTCCTGTTCTTTCTCGGAATCTTCAAGATGCCCCAGGTACGAAATATCCATAAATCCTTACACTCCGTTGAACTTTCCCCAGGTTTTCACCTTGTGGCTATTTTAAAAGATGAAACACATATAAACTCACATAAAATTCCTTAAGCCCTACCCCAGACTCTTCGAGCTTCCTGTCAAGTCCTCCGCAAGATAACTTTCCCTAGTCTTAATTTTTTTCTGAGAAAAAGCGAGGGAGAAAAGGCAAGAGATTTTGAATGTCTCCATTGCCCCAAGCCCCGTGTGTTGCTTGCTATATTAAGAGCATGTGTGCATTACTTCATAAACTATCAGATGACATGCATTTTATTTAGACTCAATAAAGAAAAATAATGAGTTATGCAAAGTTATTTCAGACACAGGGGTTTTGCAAAAAGGCACTATTCACAGGAGTCAGCCCTGCCTGGCTCAGGGACCATCATCTATTAGCTCCATATAAATTCAGGAAAGAGGTACAGCTGTGGACACCTTGTCATGTGCCAAGGGTAATAAGTACATTATGAACAAGTCACGATAAAACATAATAACAAATGCTTTTATTCTCTCCATTCCATCCCTCTCCATGGATTAAAGGGCTCCAGGGTCAGAATCAACTACCTAGGGACACGTTAGGAAGTCTGAATGTACGTCTTTCCTAAATTTATGGAAGATAGGACATCGCAATGGCCATCAGCCTGGGGTTTGTAAACATCTAAACTGAAAATACTGAAATTTAGCCAACGAACATAAACTCTCCTTCACCTAAACTATGGAGTGTTTGTTCAATGGCACTGTAAACGGCGCCTAGATTCAAGCCAAGATGGGCTCAAAGGAATACCTAGGTTTATTTGAGAAGAAGGGACAAATATTTCGATTTTAGGGGATGTTACCCCTTTGTGGTTTCTCTCAACCTTCCTCTGTGAGATGCAGCATGTGTTTTCTGCCATGAGCCTGGGCCATCACAGTGTCTATTTTTCTGATGTGCAAATGAGTAAGTAATTTCTCCAAGGGGAAATGGTGTTTGGGGGAATTTCATGTGTGCGGTTGTGACTTAGTTAAAAAAGAATCCTGGGAAACATACCTGGAGCTCCTAGGTATCAGAAGTGCCTTATAAAGTGACCCCAAAGCTGGCCTGTTGGTTTAGAAGTTTTAGAAATAAAAAGATTGGGATTTTGGAAAACTCCCCTTCCGATGATGTCAGGAGGTTAACTATGTGCTGTAAACTGCAGAGAATTACTAGGGGAACTAGTAGGAGTTGCCCACTTAAAGACTGTGTAGGAACCCAATGCATAAATCTAACATGCACCAACATTTATTTTTCCCTGAGCTCTGTAACAGTGATCCATAATAAAGACATTAATTTTACTGGCTTACACAGACTACTTAAATTCACGTGTGTGTGTGTGTGTGTGTGTGTGTGTAAAAGGTAAAGGAAAATAGGCCAAGACATTCAATTAGCAAGTAAAAAGTGAAAAGGAGGAAAGTTTAGTGAAACGGTTATTTTTAATGTCTCCGTGCAGAAAGTTGGGAAGAGAGTGTGGACGGCAGGGAGAAAGTGCCAGCATTTGTCTCCAACTAGCTCTGTATATTTTGAGAGAAGGTTAAGGAAGGTAAGAGTAAGTGAGATACATGTATTTGGAGGTGGGAAAGTGGAAGTTGAAGGAGTTTACATCAATGGGTCCTTTTTCAGTGTCATAAGAGATGAGGTCCCCTCTGGGAGTCATGCAAGTTGAGTGAAGGAGCTGGCTTCAGAACTCTGATTTCACTGCTGTGCGTGAAATAAGGAGGGCTGAGAATAAGAAGATTGATGGGCTGTAATGAGCACCCAATGAGGGCGGCGATGATAAATATATACCAGTGGCTAATTCTTATAACTGTGTTGTCTTCTTCCGCTGAACTCAGCGGGTCAGGAACAGAGATGGTTGTGATGGGGTTGAGTGAAGGTAATGAATTGTTGGACCCAACACTCAGAGATCATGGGAGTGAGGGACTCAAAGATGCCAGTGAGGTTGTGTTTGGAATTACTGACTATGGGGTCCTAGCTGGTGACAAAATGGAAGCCAGGAGATGTTGGGGAGGGGAGGGAGGCATGATGGGACTGGAAATGTCACAGAACAGACATAACCAGAGTGATAAATGGAAGAACTGGAGATACAAATTAGAGAGTGGAATTCTCCTGAGATCACAGGTCCTGGTAGTGGCAATATCTGGACCGTGGGCCTTGGAGTGGACTGATGTGGAAGAACAGAGGATGAAATCAAGGAACCACAGGCTGGGAAGATGGCTGAGTCAGCACATCTACCATCTCATCCAGCATGATGTTAAGGCTCTTACTCAAGAAAAAAAAAATGTACATACAAAGTGGGCAGCTTAGCTCTTGAAAAGTTGTTGCCCTCTTTGACTTGTGGGAAAGTGTTGCTAAATTGTTGGTTGATCATGCTTTTAAAGAATCCTGGGAGTCACAAAGTCCAAACGGAGAAGCCCATCATGTTAACACTGAGCAGAGTGTGTTCTGGAAGGATCTGAGGCAGTGCAGGCTTGGAAATGGAACCAGGGAGTCCTGGTGTGGTTCGGCCGTGGACTTCCTCGTGTAACTGCCTAACGACCTCTCTGGGCTGCTTATCTGTGAAATGAGAGGTTTGGCTTATGTGGTTTGCCAGGAATTCTCTGGCTCACAGTCACATTCAGTTTCAGCAGAATATTTGTTTCTAACCTTTCCCATGCTGCTGCTGAGTTATCCTAATTGCTACCTCTTCTCCACTGATTTCACTCTGCCCCACCTCACCCTCAGATGACTCCTTCTTTCCACTCAGAGATAACAGTCCCAATGAGCTCAGGATAATTTCCCCAACTACCAAAACTATTTCCAAAATGCAAACTTGTGGCTGCTGATTCACACACTGCCTGAGAAGCACGGTTTCTTTCTGACTGGTTTCACATGGATTGCCATTATATCGAAAGACTTACTCGTTGGTGAAAACCGGAATCGTCAGGGGGAAAGATGGCCGCTCGGGATCTTATTGTGAGACTCAGAATGGTAAGAAAGATGAAGCTTTCAAATCACCAACATCATCAGCTCCAGAGAGCGGGCAGTTAGTTGAATACGCGCAGCCTCAGCCCTTGGGTACCTTCAAATCGAAAAGAATTCCAGCTTCATTCCAAACCCATACACACGCAAACATCACGTAAACATTATCCTGTGGAGGGACCGAATAACCAAATAAACGTCTTAGGGGTCAACAGATACTACCCCAGGGTCCTCATTGGACCTCAAGTCTCATATTTGCGTTTCACATGGGTAAGGCCAACACCGCGGGAAGGAAGGAGACAGGCAGCAACACTGTGAGGTGCAATGAAAGACATTCTCAGCACCGTTCCTGAAAGAGCTCCCCCTCTAACAGGGCTAGATGACCAAAGGGAGCAGTGAAGACTAAGGAGTTGAGAAGGAGGCTAGGTTAGTCAAGTTCCACGGTTTCAATGAAAAGGTAGTCCTGAGGAGGAGAAGCTTCTTTAGAGACAGGTAAATTTCTTGATAGGGGACATTACGTGTTGGGCTTTTATTTCTTTGTGTTTTCTTTCTTTATGTTCTTGGCCCTCAAGTCCTAGATGCCTTGGCATCATAAACTATAATTTTCGCCTTTCAAGCCCATAGAATTGCGTAAAGGTCTGTGGGCTTTGGTACCTCTTCGCCTTGATGCTCTCCTTGAGTTTCAGCCTCTTGTCCAGGGCTAGACTCAGCAAATGCCTCCATTTGAAATTTGTTTCAAAGAATGTCAGCTCACCTTTCTTTGTGCCATAATTACAGTTCTTTCCTATGTAATACATAGGATCTCTATGTAATATAATTTTAGACCTAAATGTCTATTGATCATTGTATAACACTTTTCTTAAACAAAACAGGCACATACATTTTTAAAAATTTCATTTCTATGACCGATGATTTCCAGTTCTGTAAGTCTGTAATTGAATGGTTCCCATCTTGGTCTGCATTTTCAATTACCTAGGGGGCTTTAAAAATTGCTCTTGTGGAGGTCCTACCCCTAGAGATTTAATTGGTCTTTGGTGCAGCTTAGGCATTACGATACCTTCAGTCTCTCCAAGCAGTTGTAATGTAAAGCCACTGTTGGCAATTACTGGTCTCAGTGTTAAAAAAAATTTTCTTCTTGTTTGAATAAGCACGTAAATTTACTGGTATATAACTGATTACAATAAATTAAATACATTATAATGTTCTGATGAAAGAGAGTTTATAGATACCAGTGTTTCACATTGTACCTTTGTTTGTCACTTCAAAGGTTTTTCATATTTCATATTTCATTGGATACATACAGATGGATGAGAGGTATGTTTTTCTTTCTAGGTGGGTAAGATCCACCTTTTTGTTAAAGATTAATAAGAGCATCTGTAGAAGGGAGGTGGGAAAGAAACAGCCTCAACCGAAGGCACATTTGCAGGCAGATCAGTGTTAGGAAAGAATACAAATGCAACTCAAGGATCTAGAAGTTGCTTGTCCTAAAGCTCTTCTTTCTCCTTGCCACAGACCCCTCAGAAAATCTTCACAGTCTCTCAAATTAGTTGAGGGTGTACCACTCTGAAAACCACTGTTCTATAGTCCTCTAGATAATTAATGTTCCTTTTTCCCTCCAAATTGATTCCCGACTCTCCTCCACCTTGTTCTCTGCTTCTGGAAGCTGATCTAAAAAGAGAATTTGATCAGCCTTTCTTGCCTGGTGGCTTCTGGTTAACTTTATGCAGTGAGTTAGAGAAGAGAGTGAGGCCAGGGTGTTTATTTTCAGCAGGGTTCTTGAGGGAAGGCTGACGCCCTTGCATCAAGGTCATGGTTTTTCCTAGATGGTCACTTCTTCATGACTTTCTCCTTCCAGTTATAGGTAGTTATTCTTTCCTCTTGTCCTCTTGGGACTAGAACAGGTAATGGCCCCAGGGGACTTCACTCTCCCTTGTGACTTCCCTATACTCTTTGAAAATAGTCCCTCTATTAAATCCTCCTTAAATGATCTTAACTTGAGTGCGCTTTGCTGATGCACAGAGGGACAGGAGCCTTCTGCATGACTCAGGAACTTCAACAGAGGTCGACTGGGATGAGGGATGTCACTGAGCAGTGTTTCTTGTTCCTTGTCTTCTCTAATTAGAGGGCACAATAGCTATTTCTGAACCAAACCCAGCAGACAAACCTGGTATTATGGCTCTGTCAATATACAGATCCCAGAGAATGAATGCTTCAGCTGACATCATTCAAAACTAATACAATGAGAACATGGATATTCTGTTTTGGATTGTTTCCTGCCCACATCTTTATGCTTGGCAAATGAGGGATAATTTGACAGACAAACACCAAAGGCAGAATGTCAAACATACACAATACGTACATTCTTCCATCACTTTTCCCCATTTACCTCTTATTTATACACAATTATGTCTTGTTGTTTGCAAATGTTTCTTGGATGTCAGTCTCCAGTCTCCATTTCTTGACTAGATTGTAAGTTTCACAGGGGATTTAATCACAAACTTAGATTTCTTTGCTGCTTCAGTCTGGACATTTTCTGCTCAGCTCTCTTCCTGCTCACCTGTCTTTTGTGTGTCCAATCCAGTCTCAAGCTCATCTATTTAATTTTTAATTCCAATTATTGCATTTTCTTCATTCATTCAACAAAAATATTTATTGAGCACCTCCCACGCGAGGCATTAGATGGGTGATAAAAATGCACAGAAAATGCTGTCTGGTATTACTGTGACCGTCAGTTTGGTTGAAAGCAATACAAACCAACTTTGGTTAATTTAAGTAGAAAAGAAATTTATTGGAGCCATACCTAGTAGATTACAGACCAAGCTGAAAGTCTGAAGAACCAGGTTGAGAAAATGGGTGGACCCCTAAGGAGGCTAGCAGGAGCAGGTGACAATTTAGGCAAGAACACATGTGGGGAACATAGTGTTATAGCACAAAGGATGGACACCTGGCTGCATCACAGGACCCTTGACCCTGATATCTCTCTAGAAGCTCAAGATCAGAGGCAAGCACTTTCCCTGCCTCTGGAAGGCATTTTCAACTGTCTCTGCTCCTTGTGTCATACTCACTCCCAGACTGTAGGGCCTCATGGCGATCATCTGTGAAGCTGAGTTTAGGTCCCTTCCAGTGGAACAATAAGGGTATTCAGGGCTTCTGGGAGGTGGCACTCCACTTCCAATTAAGACCCATACAATGGAAGATTTCCCAAATATTGGGAAGGAGGCCTACATGCCTGAAGGCCAAAATATGCTCCTAATTGTCCACTCTATTCATAATGAAGTTTATAGCCGACACACTGGCAATGGTATTACGCACGGGTAAATGACTTAGGAAGTGCTGAATATTTCAGACACCATTGAAGCCAGTGTTCTCAGGATAAATATTAATGACTTCCACTGGAATTGAACTATTCAGGGCAGAATGTGCCATCATTAGTTCACTCCAGTATTTTTAAGGACAGAACAGAGTTCATTCATTCATTCGTTTCCATAAATATTTGTTGGCTACATGCTAAGTACGGGGTGGCGGGAGCTAGAAAAAACATGGCTGCCCTACCACCTACCATTCAAACATCAGCTTCTAGCCCAGTCTCGGGGGCTTTGCATTTATAGGGATCTCACTTCACTAAAGTAACCCAGTTTTTTTTTTTTTCCTCTATCTCTTTTTTCTTTCCTTCTCTTCCCCTCTCCCTCTTTCTTTATTGCTTCTCTTGGTAAGGACTAAGAAAAGGAGGTTTGGTTGCTAGTAAAATGCAGAAAGTGACCAGTGTCAGAAAATTCACTATTAAAATTTTGGGTAAGAAGCTCTAAATGAACCCCCAAGAGCATCCTGGTAATGAAGACAATGATATAAAGGAGGATGAGGAGATACAGTGATCGAGCACAATATTTGCAAGTCATCTTCAATTTTCTTTGTCCTCTATGTCCAACATCCAGCAGATGCCAGGTCTAAGGTAATTCCATGTTAATTTGAATACTGCAGCTGTGAATTATGGTGAAGTTATTTTGTACCACACACTTTACTAGGCACTTTATGTTCATTGTTTTACTTGGTCTTAACGACGATCCTATGAAGTAGATAAGTATTATTATCCCCACTTCATAAATTAGCCAGTTGATTCTCAGAGAAGGTAAGTAGCCTACCTGGTCACACAGCCAACGAATAATAGAGCTAGGAGTCACACCCAGCTTTTCCTGTCTTCAAAGCTGATTCTCAACCATGACTCTATACAACTTTTCACTTAAAAAGTGGAAAAGAGGGGCACCTGGGTGGCTCAGTGGGTTAAGCCTCTGCCTTCGGCTCAGGTCATGATCTCAGGGTCCTGGGATCGAGCCCCACATTGGGCTCGCTGCTCAGTGGGGAGCCTACTTCCTCCTCTCTCTCTGCTTGCCTCTCTGCCTACTTGTGATCTCTCTCTCTCTGTGTCAAATACATAAATAAAATCTTTAAAAAAAAAAAGGTGGAAAAGAGAGTTTAAGGGATGTACAAATATGGGAGATGTTTCTCAGACTTGAAATAGACATCTTCTCTGCAGGTGGCTCTGGGGTCTGGTTTGTTAGGAGACGGTTGGTTGGAACATTTCATCTTATTTTTGAGTTTGGCATTTGTAAGCTTCTTCTTTAGAAGAATGTTGTTGATCTTATTTTTGGCCATTAAATAGTGGTCAAACATGTGGAAATTAGGTGTTTTTTTGGGAGGGGATGGCTCCTGATTACTGTCTTAGGCATTTTTATATAACTCCTTGCACTTGGCGAAGACACAGTCTCAAGGGTTCTGTGACTGCCCGCTGGCTCTGAGATGTGCAAGTTAAACTATGAGCACGCAGGCCCTCGACTGTGGATTCTGTCTCTAAGACTGCTTTTGCTATGGACTCACAATCTCTAATCTTTTGTCATAGAAATATTACTGTTTTATTTGCAAAAACCTTTTCAAAATGAAAGAAAGCCTGAGTCTTGGACTTGACTTTATATAATACTGCACATGCCAAAGCCTTTCCAAATCTTACCTCATTTCAAAATGCCTTTGTGGCTGGTTTTATTTTTCATTTCTTTCCTTTATTTTAGATCATTATAACACGTTTTATAAGTCAGCGTCAAACAGCAAGACTTCACCAGTATGGGGACTATTGCTGGAAGTCATGCCAGAACACACAACTGTAATCCACTAAGTTAATGGAAATGCAACATTATGGCTGGGATTTTACGTTTGTGGAAATCATGAAAACTCATGAACCCAATTCCCTCAACACACAGAGAAAAGAGAACTGACTTCTCTACTGTAAGCGGCCAGTCCACATGCTGTTAACGACTCCATTTGTGGGCTAGGAGACCCTTGCTAGTTCACATTTCAATAAACCATAAATTTTTACATGCACACTAAACACCAGAGGGCTTGCAATCATCTCACTGTCATCTAGATCCACCGAATGTGCATCTATTAGAGACCAAAGTGCGAGGCAAAGGCTGTTCTTTTAAAAAAAAACCTTCCATTTTGATCCAGTCCATACATCCGGTGTCACCAGGAGTGCAGCCACACGGAAAATAAAGTTTTCTGCTCCCATCTGGGCTCCCTGGATGTTGTGTTTTACAGCGACAGTTTTCAGTTGCCTACAAACCTCCCATCAGTTTGCTAGGCAGAGCTCGCAGGAGCAAAACTACAAAGCACTGATTCTCAACTTCGGCTGCACATTTGCATCATCAGGAAAGTTTTTGAGGACCCTGATGCTTGGGCTGCACCCAGACCAGTTATATCAGAATCTTTGGAGATAGGAAAAAGGCATTCATCTTTCGTAGATCTTCTCACGTAGATGTGCGCCCAGGCTAAGGACCTCCTTGGCTGTAGGTAACACATGTCCTCATTGGTTTTTCTTTTTTCCCTTTCTGTGCCTCTTTTTTTGTTCTTCATCACATCTCCTCCTTTCCTCCCTCCTAAATTCCCCATACTCCAAATGATTTTTTCCTCTGCGTGAACTGTTTCATAATAACATGAAAGCTTAATGTTAGCCCTCAAGTCAAATTGACCTCCTTGGGGAAAAAAAAAAGTGATTTTAAATGGAAAGCCTGATTTTCGGCACCACAGCAGGCTAGTATCAGAGAGGTTGTGGGGTGGTCGTGGGGCTGAAACTCAAAGCCTTTCATGAAAGAAATGGCGTGTTCTGACTGTTTCAGGAAAACTTAGTAGCTGTGGATATCCAGAGGCTGAAACGAGAGCTATGTTTCTTCATATGTGGCCTGTGGGCCATTTGCCCAAGTCACCTGGACCCGAGCTCCAGACCACTTGAGTGCCTGGGGCAAGGCCTAGTTATTTACATTCTAGCAAGCTCTCCAGTGATTTGCACATTTTGGAAATTACTGAACCAGCACATTGACTCTCTGATAGTGGTGCCATCTGTATAATATCAGCTTATTCAAAAGATCAGAGAATTGGATTTGCAGAAACATTGACTCCTATGCTAAG
The DNA here is from genome assembly GCA_028534135.1 of Potos flavus. Taxonomy (NCBI): domain Eukaryota; kingdom Metazoa; phylum Chordata; class Mammalia; order Carnivora; family Procyonidae; genus Potos; species Potos flavus. The sequence goes on along the minus strand of CM052899.1, from coordinate 62,027,462 downwards.
TGATATAATTAAGAGGCAGAAGTAAATTTTTATAAGAAGTTAAAATATAATAGAAATATCTAGTTGTCCCTGAAGCTATTGGATCTCATTGACATCAAATGTATTTGTGTCTTTCTCAGTAGATCAATAAAACATCCTTGGAGAGGATTTGCATCATCAAATCCCAAGCACCAAAATTTCATGCTTCTGCACCAAAAAATTCATGGTCTTGATACAGCTCTGACCACTCTCTAACTTGTGACCTGGACAAATTACCTAATCCCTGTGGTTATCATCTGTCAAATGGGGACCCTGATGCCTCAGAGACCATGTGAAAATTTAATGAGATAATAACTGTGACAAGTGCTTTGTAATCTGTGACAAATTACACAAGTGCTGGCCATCGCTAGAGCTCCTCTCGTCCAGGCCAACATCTTCATGTTGCACAAAGCTCATAATTGTCTAGTCTTGCCAGGTACACATCAATCAGTTTAGTGACTGAGCTGGGACTCGAGCCCAACAGTCCCAACCGGACCTAGTCCTCTTTCTACTCCACGCCAGCATCTAAATTGAGATGCTTGACTCAAATTTGCATCATGCTGATCAAGGAACTCAAAGCAATGATTTGAATTCCTTATGTGGAAGGGAAAAATAAATTTTTTTCTTTTCTTTTTTTTTTTCTTTTACTGTGTTATCTTAGTCACCATAATATACATCATTAGTTTTTGATGCAGTGTTCCAAGATTCATTGTTTACGTACAATACCCAGTGCTCCATGCAATATGTGCCCTCCTTAATACCCACCACCAGGCTCACCCATCCCACCATTCCCCTCCCCTCTAAAACCCTCAGATTATTTCTCAGAGTCCACAGTCTCTCATGGTGCATCTCCTCCTCTGATTCGCCCCCCCTTCACTTTTTCTTTCCTTCTCCTAATGTCCTCCCTGTTATTCCTTATGTTCTGTGAAAAATAAATTTTGAGTATTTACAATCCTTATCTTCTCCTGCGTTCTGAAGAAAAAGAACACTTTCTCATATTAGGTACCTGAAGTTTGTTCTGCTAAAGAGAGAGGCGATAAGTGGAGAGAATGAGAACAGCTGAGAACACCAATCATGCTTCACTGTATGTCTAGTCATTTTTGATTGGGTGCAGAAATTGTGCTGCAGAAGAGAAGATGCTACCAGCAGAAGCCAAGATGTGAGGGGCAAAACTGAAGAGGGCAAAGAGGGTAAGAAGAGAGGAAAAGCGGATAAAGAGGGAGGTAAGGTGGCAAAAACTGCTTCAGGAGTAGAATTCCTGGAGGAAAAGAAATGTTCAAGGAGGATTGTTAAGAAATTTAGCTTTCCAAAGATAGGCAATACAATTGGTTTCTCTTTTCTCCAAGGCCCCTTCAGGGACGACCTACATTACTTTTAAATGGATTTAGAGTCAATTTGTCTTTGTTTGCATGCTTGTTTTTTAGCATGTGTTGGTGGATTAAGAATGGCATGAAGAAAGAGTAGAAAATTTTAAGATGTTTACACCTACTTGGGTAAATATTTTATCACCACTTTTCTCTTTGGGGTTTAAAAAAATTACAGAAGCTAAATAAACCACCATCAAAAACCAAAATAAACAAAAATCTATGAATTGTGAGGGTTTGTTAAATGGGACAGGCCTTGCCTCTATGTCAAGAGTCCCGTCCCCAGGCTGGATCCCTGAGCAAACGGCGTCTTGCAATTCTTTTGGCAGTTAAAACTTCACTTCTTTTTCTACTTCTTTTTTAAAATATTTATTTATTTATTTGAGAGAGCAAGAGAGAGAGAGAGATGGGGGGAGGGGCAAAGGAAAGAATCTTTAAGCAGACGACTCCCCACTGAGCGTGGAGACAATGCAGGGCTCCATCTCATCACCTATGAGATCATGACCTGAGCCAAAACCGAGAGTCTGACGCTTAACCAGCTGAGCCACCCAGGTGCCCCTAAATCTTCACTTTCAACATGAAGCATTCCGAAACCAATGCTCATCCAAGGGCACAACTTTTCCACTGCTGTTTCCTTTCCATTGCTTCCCTGTCTCATTTATAGCCTGTATCCTGAACTCTTTTGTTCATACTCCATTTTTAAAATACGCAATACGCTACAGTTTTTATCTGCACATATCAAGGAGGTCCTTGATTCCTGATCCTTTGCCTCACCTTCTATTTATAATTTGTGTCAATTTCTCAAACTTGATTCCCAGCTCTCATCCCAGGGACTACTTCTGGCCTTTCTTTTTGTCTGTGGTTCCTGTTTGTCTCTTGCTTTCAGCCATTTCTGGAAACACCTCCCCCCATTCAAACTCTCCTACAAGGCTGAGACTCAGAGCCTAACTGGAAACTTCTGTGAAGCTCATTCCTGCTCCCAAAACACCATGGAAAAACTCAATGCCTTTCTGAAAATAAGACAATTGTCTTCCCTTTCCAAGCTTTAACAACCCAAGGATCTGACTTGTATTTTGAATGTAGGTGTCTGCACAGAGCATTGCCATGTCGTTATCTGATGTAGCTTCCTCCCATTTCTGAGGCAGTAATGATGAGTCAACAAACACACAACAAGGAACTACTTCTGTGCCTCTACACATAATAATGAAGGGGAGAAAGTTACAACAAAGAGGTATCTCTTGAGATTTGGTGCATGATTTGTGAGAGAAATGCATGACCTGGGTAGGGAGTAGGACCCGCTGGAGAGAACCCATGGGCCAGTTCCATTTGGTCAATAGCTATGACAGCTCAAATCTAAAATCTAAGAACCAGGATGCATCCTGGTGCATGAATCCATCTAGACCTCTACATTTGGTGTTTATTATTTTTTTAAGAGATTTTAATTAGGAAAGAACACGTGTTCTATGCTTTTTCCATTTGTTGATAAATTCTTTAATTCTTAACCAATTCTATTCCAACTTAGCAGAGATCGAGGAAACATTGTGTATTTTTAAAACCTCATCTGTTTTTCCATCTATTGAAATGCAAAGAGAGAGAGAGAGAGAAAGCCCAATCACACTATACATACAGTCTTTCCCAGGAGACAACATCGTTTTCATCTTAATTTCCAAATTGCCTTCCAAGGTCAAAAACAACATGATTTAGCCCCAAAGCTAATTGGAGCAAAAACGACTTATCATCTAAGTAAAATATTTTTATCAACTTCAGTGGCATAAAAATCAAGAGTAAACAGCTGTATTTTTGTGAGAAAGAAGAAATGAGTCTACAGAACTCTATCACTGATGCTCTTTACTACCTTTTAAAGTCAGCACATTTTCACTGTGAGAGTTGCTAAGTTCTCTCCTTGGACACTCTACTCCACGTTTCAGCTCTGCTCCCTCACTGGGGAACCCACGGCGGGGTTGGGGAAGGACACAAAGGAAAGATAATTGCAACAACGTGGGGCTTTCTGCTTCAGTGGCCAGCTTTCCCACCCCAAATAACACATTGGAATCTGAAGTTATGTATAATTCTTTGTGAATAAAGCATAGAATTATTTTGAAGTAAAATGCAGGAAGAAAAAGAGATTTGTTTGAAGGGAAAAAAAACTACAGACTACAGACTTTTCCTCCATTGTCAGGGTCATTATGAAAGTTTTTGTTTTTACCTTGTCTTCCCCAATATAAGATAAAAGAGAATCTGGGGCTCCTGGGTGGCTCAGTCGGTTAAGTGTCTCTCTTCGTCTGGGGTCATGATCCCAGAGTCCTGGGATCAAGCCCCAAGATCCAGCCCCGCATTGGGCTCCCTCCCTCTGCCCTTCAACCCTCTCATGTTCGCTCACTCGCTTGCTCGCTCACTCTTTCTCAAATAAATAAAATCTTAGAAAAAAAAAGATAAAAGAGAATCTGAAGTGAATTAATTCAACTCATGCAAGCGTCTATTGGGGGCAGGGTAGGCTGTTAACGTTTCATTTGGGGGGTGTCCATTATCAACTCCAGTGGGGTGGGGCTCGCAGGGCTGCCCAAACCCCACTAGCCCTATCCTCTCTACTTCCTCTCCTCCCATGGCAGTCGCAGCAGCCACATGCCAGTGTGCTGAGGCTCACATTTTCCACCAGCAGCATTTAGCTATTTGGCAAAACCCTTAAGCAATTGTGCCGGCTGCCTTGGCTTGCAGTATGGCTCATGTGTGTTCCTCACAGACAGCCTGGGAAACTATGATTCTCAGAGGCCTTTGCCTACTAAATGTTGAAAATAAAGACACAAGATTTTTGGGGGGTGCATGTCAAATCTGGGCCTTCTGTTTCGGCACCTGGTCTTGAATGACTTTGGGTTTCAGGACAGGGCAACATTCTGTTACAAAGAGTGAAGAGTGGATTTGGAAACCAAATACAAGTCGTTCCTACTTCTGCCCTTTTCTGCAGATACAGCTCTGTGTTCTGTAATTCAGTTCCCATCCGTGGCTCCTCCGGCCCTCATTTTTACACTCATTGGGATATGACATGCTCAGATGTTTATTGTTTATCCAGAAACGTCTTACGTTCACAACTTGAGTGCTGCTCAATACCTCTGTTGAAGTATTTCTTGCTGCATTGTTGGCTTTCAAGTATGGAAATGGTTAAAACAATTTCTAAATATTGACTTCCCTTCTTTATCTCATTGGTTCAATGTTCACAGTAATAATGAATGCTTCCTGTTAAGTGAAACATCTTTGGAAAAGTCTGGTGGAAAACAGGAAGTAGGGAGGGGGCAGATTGACCGTTCCTGGTAGGGGGTTGGGAGTGGGAGCCCAATCCCCTCTTACTTCCCCTTTATTGCCCAACTAGTCACTGTTCTGCAGAAGTGAATGCTGGGAAAAGTTGCCCTAAGCATGCCTCTGAGGCAGTTTGGAGGCTCCTTTAAGGTGCACTGAGTCTTTAATGTGCTCAGGGAAAGAATGAGCCCTTCATCACCACTTGGCTTGGGCTTTATTCTCTAGGAACAATCTAAGCACTGGGGAAAATTAATAATTAAGAGCAGATATGAAAACTTCCTCCCAGATTGGTATTTAGTTACTGAAATCAGTCACTGAGCTATGCTGAGGACTCTGGATGAACAAGGGATCAGATTCAAATTATTCACATGTCCATGCATGTATTTCTGTTCCATTTGGCATTATCTCCTGCAAACCCATCAAGAGATTTCCCTTCCATCAAATGTCCATGTTAAGTATACCAAATAAAGTATAAAGAAGTCGGAAGGGGAGAAAATTACAACAAAGAGGTATCTCTGAGATTTGGTGCATGATTTGTGAGAGAAATGCATGACCTGGGTGGGGAGTAGGACCCGCTGGAGAGAACCCACGGGCCAGTTCCATTTGGTCAATAGCTATGACAGCTCAAAACATTGAGGTTCTACCCCAGTGAACTGTGTGATGAAACTCGAGGCCGGAAGTGCCAGATTGCTCAGGTATGCAATGACTTCGTTCGGGAAGGTGCACTGTATTGTACAAGGTGGCTGTGGAATGCAAAAAAGACCTATCTGGCCTAATTTAACAGTGATATTGTGAATGGAATAATTAGTTTTCCTTTGAGATGTCTGCAGGTGTTAAGTAATTAGTCTTAATATTCAAATGAACCTATATTTATCTTAGAGGAAAGTGATCTTGTTGCTTGCTGAAAAGAAGTATGCCTGAGGAATTGAGTTTTGGTTCTGTTACATTTTTTTTTCCTGGGCACCACCAACTGAAGACAGAAGAAATTCCCCAAGGAATCCAGAGTCTGTCCATGAGCATCTGTAGAAATGATGTCTTTCGTTTCCAGAGCGCACACATTCTTTGCTGGCGAGTGGACAGGGAGATGGCATCCTTCCTGCCACCCCTCATGTTAAGACACATTCCTTCTGCTCTCTAAATAACCTTGACACAGGCTAAGCTTTCCAGAGTTCATTTATAGAAATTTTAAATTCATGCAAATGCATCATTGTGCCAATGCACTGAAGAAGAGAAACAGAATTTAGAAACAGAGCTGCAGGGAAAAGCTCCATGAGGACCACCCTGGAATGGTGTAGAGATTCAAAGTCTTCTTACCATAATTGGCCTCTGGGAGGACAATGAGTTATGTTTAAAGTAGTTCCAAACCCGGTGAGGATGAAGAAGTCATCTGTGTTGAGGAGGGGCAGGTCAGTGGGGCTTGTGACAAGTTGTGACCCATGTTTATAATTCAAACCTGATATGTTTGTGCCTTTGGGACAGTGGCCGCGGTTGGGCAGACAAGATGGAGAAATAGAGAAAAGCTTCACCTAGACTCAGGGCAAGAGAGGATCAGAGTGGTCTGAGGGAAGCTTCTAGAGTGGGAAATCCTGGCTTCGAGTCTAAGCTCCGCCAGACAGTATTTGCTTTGGGCAATTTGTTTCCACTCTGTGGGCCTCAGCTTAGTCATCTTTAAAATGGTTCTGTTAGGCGCGCCTGGGTGGCTCAGTTAGTGTATGCTTTTGGCTCAGGTCATGATCCTGGGGTCCTGGGATTGAGCCCTGGGATTGAGCCCCACATTGGGCTCTCGGCACAGTGGGGAGTCTGCTTCTCCCTCTCCCTCTACCCCTCCTCCCCAACTCATGCTTTCTCCCTCTCTCCCTGTATGTCTCTCCAAATAAATAAATAAAATCCTAAAAAAAGAAAATAAAATGGTTCCATAGACCAGAGCACAAACTTTTTGACTTAAGGACCCTGTCACATTCTTAAAAACCAAGGACCCCAAAGAGCCTTTGTTTACATAGCTTCTGCTTATCAGAATTACCATATTAAGAATTAACGGGGCACCTGGGTGGCTCAGTGGGTTAAAGCCTCTGCCTTTGGCTCAGGTCACGATCTCAGGGTCCTGGGATCAAGCCCCGCATCGGGCTCTCTGCTCAGTGGGGAGCCTGCTTCCCCCCCCCTCTCTGCCTGCCTCTCTGCCTACTTGTGATCTCTCTCTCTGTCAAATAAATAAATAAAATCTTAAAAAAAAAAAGAATTAAAATTAGCGAATCTTTAAAATATTTATTAATTCATAAAAAAATAATGGTTACAAGCTTATTTCATGTCAATATCTATATGTTTATGAAAATTAACTATATTTTCCCAAGCAAAAATAAATTTAGTGAGAGGAGTAACATCGTTTTACATGTTTGCACACCTCTTCAATGTTTGACTTAGTAGAAGACCGTTAGATTCTCCTGCCTGCCTTCTGCAGATTGAATTAGTTGCAATTTCATATATCGTGCAATTTACCTAAGAATGCCAAATGAGGAGAGAGAGATGGAGGACAATGGGAAGAGGAGGGAGAAAACCATGTGAGGATGAAGGCAGAGATCAGACTGGTTCTTCCACATGCCTAG